>CM060100.1:6656974-6780530 GCA_030522485.1 Stenchaetothrips biformis
CGACAACTAGCACCACATTCGCACTAAGCGACTCCCTCTGCGCCGGCCGAGGCGGTCGCGCCGTCATTTCACCAGCAAACGCCTCGCGAGGCTAGGAGCGCCGCAACCCACCTCCCGCCGCGGAATCGCGCGACCAAGCCACGAGCAATAAGCCCTACCTTTTTATTTATTTCCCTCCGAGATAAGCAACATACGATGCCGCCCGCTAGTCGGGCACCGGTGCGTGAAGAGGGATCCACTTGGCGACAGCGTTTTGACGCAACGGGCGGGGAGGGAGGGAGAGAGAGGGAGAGAGAGAGAGAGAGAGAGAGAGAGAGAGAGAGAGAGAGAGAGAGAGAGAGAGAGAGAGAGAGAGAGAGAGAGAGAGAGAGAGAGAGAGAGAGAGAGAGAGAGAGAGAGAGAGAGAGAGAGAGGGGGGGGAGATACACACCCCTAGCCCAACCTACCGCCTCCCCCCCCCCACACACACACACACGAGGGTCGCCGCCACGTGGCTTGTGGCCGCACGTGCTATCTGACCCGCTAGACGACCAGACGACCCCGTTCCCACACCAATACACTGCGCTAAAAATCGCGCCAAACACACACACACACACACACACACACACACACACACACACACACACACACACACACAAGGATTGATAAGAAAGAGGAACGCATACGTAGTCAAAGGGCAGCGGCCGCGGGGCAAGCGGCTAGGGAAAAGGCAGAAGTTTGCCGAGTAAATGGACGCGAAGGAACTGTCCCCTCGAGGGTCGCGCGTGGCAGTCGGTGGTGCCGTCTTCTGGCCCACTGTGTGACGCCCCGCGAGTGCGAGAGAGACAGAGCGACACCGTTCGGAATCAGCCAGCGCCCCGCCTATCCCTGCAGACACTGCAACCACAATGTTGTCGCCGGCCATAGATAAATTGTGTGTGAGATAGAGTGCCAGGAGGCTGAAAACAGACAACAAAAACAAAAAAAACAAAACACGACAGATTGGCAGCAAGACATACTGCGTCCCACAGTGGGCCAGAAGCAGCCCGAAGGGTCAGGGGTTGACTACTTGTTGCACTTCTCGCAGATCCATCGCACTGACTTGTCACCGCAGCCGGTGGTATAATTTCTCTGATTTGCTCGACGCACACCGCACAGAGGGCTAGAAAACCAGTGGAGGCGGTCAAAATCCCTGACGCGCTCTCCGGAGCTCAAAACGCGTCTAGAGGTTCGACCGCCTGCGCCGGTTTTGTGGCCCACTAAGTACCGCCCCGCCGCCGCCAGTGAGAAAAACAAACTGTCCACCCGGTGCGGTCCCTCCACGTGTCACTTCCGGAGGGTAAAGGATCCCAACTGTACAGGATTTGCATGCCAGCAGATGACAATTACGGCCCTTTACCTGGGACGACACGGAATTTCGCGGTTAAAAGTGAATACTACATTTGTTATTTTTCACAGAAAATGTCGTTTATTATTTATTTATTTATTTAGCCCGAGAAAGTGGCCCAGTATGCGGGCTGGCCCAGCCGCTCCAGCCCGTTATCCTTCTCCAGCAAAGCATCCAGCAATTCGTACACAAGTTGCATCAGCTGAAGCCCGGTCGGCGCGCGGCCCCATAACCTCAAACCGCCCTCTCCCCATCGCAGGGGAAAGTCGGCACAGGATTTATCCAAGGGGGAAAAATCGCGAAAAAAAAACGCCAATCTTTCGTGCGCACTCTCAAGGTCTTACAGAGCTTTTTCTTTGTAATACAAACAAAAAGCTTCGTATTATAACAGCACAGCGAAGGTAGTAACCTATGGTGAAGGATTCTCAGTAACTTATGACTAATTTCTTCGTATTGCGAACAAATTTCTCTGTATTATGATACATTTGTGTCGTAGAGTACTGAGGATCAGTATTATAACAGCACGGCATTTCTCTGTAGGAAATTGGGAGTGCGGTTTCTGTCCAGGCCAATGCAAGAGTTAAGGAGAAGCTATGGAGAAGGCCTTAATGACCTCGACAAGTGATCTTAAGGCAGGTGCGTACTCTGGCTTTATCTTCAAAGGGGGCAGGTCATGCCCAGCATGAGGGAGTCCAAGCCGCGCGCCATGTCGCATAGCGCGACTTGATTGGCCGAGAGGAAAGTGGAAAGGGAAAGGGAAAGGCCCGTCAGCGCCACTATCGACCGACGTGCTGCGCTCGGCGGCAGGCCCTGTTGGGCCCGTCCCGGATCACACCGCTATCGGCCCTAGTTTTTGCGCAGCAACACTCATCGGCAGACTGGCCGCGCCGCGCCGCGCCGCGCCGTGCCCAGTGGCACTGCGGCGCGGCCGCGCTTCGCCGGGTTTCGCTGGGCCCAAGTGCTTTATCGCAGGGTCACGGCTCCTCGGCGACCCTCCGGGCTCCGGACCTTCGCTGCACAGTGGGTCAGAAGAACGTTGAGGCGGCCAACACTCTAGACGCGTTTTTAGCTCCAAAGTCGCTAAATGGGACTCGAATCGAACGTGTGACCCCGCCAATAAATTGCTCTCCAAACTAGGAATCCATCGGTGGGGTCACACGTTCGATTTGAGTCCCATTTAGCGACTCTAAAGCTCAAAACGCGTCCGGGATTGTGGCCGCCTCAACGGTCTTCTGACCCACTGTGCGCTCGACGTCGACGTGAAATGTCTAATAATAAGCAGCGCGCTGCAGACACCGAGAGATGATATCGAGAATAATCGGGCCCGCTAGGACCCAAGGCCACGAAAGCAGGAGACAGCCGAGTGCGCGGGACGGGTCCACCCACAGGCCGAGGAGGTTCCGTCGGTCTCTCTCTCTCGCACACACATGGGACGCCCTGCGAGGGAGAGACCTCCCAGTCGGAGTCAGCCTGCAGAGCCAGGCAGGGCTACAGCAGCCGGGAGTAGTAGGGGTGGTCAAATACCGGTATTATGTGTTTTGGTATTTTTAATGGGTTTTAGACCGAATGAAATACCGAAACATATCGGTTTAGAACCGTTAAGTACCAAGAAATTCAGATATCCCGGTTTAATACCGGGTTTAAAACCGTTTAATACCGAAAAAAAAAACAATGAAATACCGGAGCCATCCCTAGCCAGGAGCAGTCACTCACTTCATCCGCCTATTGCACATGCGTCTGTCAACTATAACCCCAAATAATAAATTTTCTGCGAATTCTGTTTTTTACATCGTGGAACGGACGGGGAAGCGCAACTGAAAAAAACAGCAAGGCGCCACCCATTTAGAACACAACTCATCTCGCTGTTATTCAGGTTATCAAGTTGCGGGACGTCGGCAGGCGAGATGGAGATGCGAGACTCAAAGGCGGTGCGAGAGAGCGAGAGAGCGAGAGAGCGAGAGAGCGAGAGAGAGAGAGAGAGAGAGAGAGAGAGAGAGAGAGAGAGAGAGAGAGAGAGAGAGAGAGAGAGCAGACAGAGAGAGAGAGAGACAGAGAGACAGAGTTAGACGACGGCGATAAGGCGCATCTGACGGCATCACATCTGCACAGGCGACGCATCCGCCTCCGTATCGTCACTTGCCCCCCCCCCCCCCCCACCACCACCACCCCCACCTCGGGCCCTCCCGCGAACCGCGTAGAGTGAACCGCGCCAACACGCACAACCGTGCACTACCGTGCACCATACAATGCGTTACGTAACGGGCGGGGCAGGGCGGGGGCGGGGCCCTGTTCGCTCTACGTTGCACCGTGTGCCCGAAGACCGGCGCACTGTGCGTTTTCCACGACGCCCGACGTACCGGTTCGGGTTTTAGGCACGGTTTAGCGTCCACGCCCACGTCTCTCTGGTCACCGCGTCGGTCCCGGGTTCGAATCCCCGTTCTTCTGGCCCACTGTGCGACCGTGCGGGATCAGCGCCTGCCTCGCGATGACTTGACTGCAGTGCAGAGCAATTGGGCGCCGCGGCGGTGACGTGTGTCCACCGGAAAGCCACAGACAACATGCGCTGTTGTGCACGGCCGGCGAATTAAAAATGAGAAGCAGACGAGCGGGCATATCATCGGGCTGTGGGGAGGGGGAGAGAGGGGGAGAGAGGGAGAGAGAGAGAGAGAGAGAGAGAGAGAGAGAGAGAGAGAGAGAGAGAGAGAGAGAGAGAGAGAGAGAGAGAGAGAGAGAGAGAGAGAGAGAGAGAGAGAGAGAGAGAGAGAGAGAGAGAGAGAGAGAGAGAGAGAGAGAGAGACGGCAAAAGGCACACAAGACACAAGAGAGGCCCAAGGACACCCGCCAGGGCCGTCGGGTCTCCTCGCCAGACGACACCACTATACGATAGCCAGCCAGCCAGCCAGTCTGCCCGCCTGCCTGCGACCAGACAAACGTGTTGCACCCGCTCCACTGTGGCCAGAGCAACGTTGTTAGTACTGTATTTCATTTTATTCCAATATGGCGCCGCGCCCGCCCAGACATCCGGACGCTCGATCGCACGGTTGGGCAGCCACGGCGTTGTAACCTTGGTCCCCTCGTCCCCAGAGGGCCGGTGGAGGCCGGACTGCTTCCCATTCAGCGACTCTGGAGCTCAAAACGCGTCTAGGTTTCTGGTCGGCCTGCGCCGGTCTTCTGGCCCACTGTGGGCCGGGCATAGCGGGGCAAGGCGCGCCTCGCGACTCACGAATTCGCGATGAGGGGCAAAACAAGCCGGGCCGGCTACCTGTCTGTCTGCCTGCCTGTGTGTCAGTCAGTCAGTCAGAGTGTGTGTACGTCCGCGTCGACCCCGCGCTCCGCCGCTCCGCACGCCGCCGAGCCAATCCGAAGCGTCATCTTGTTGCCGTGACGCCGTCCCGCTCGCACACCCACCTGACACCCTAGGGTGGGGCAGAGACCGCGCCGAAACGCTTCTATCTTCGGAGTCGGCCTGCAGGTGAACCTGACCTTGCGGGGGGCTCGCCTCTATAGGCTCGCCTCGCAGCGCTTGGCTTAGCCCGCGGCGCGGTTACGCTGGTTACTGTACGGCCCACTGCCGAGTGGTTCAGAAGAGTCGTTCCGCGCCGCTCTGTCTCTGTCGCACGCGTGGGGCTCTCCATAAGGGCGCGAGAGAGACAAACCGATGGCACCACCTCGCACAGTGGGTCAGACGACCGTTGAAGCGGCCAAAATTCTACACGCGTTTTGAGCTCCTGAGTCGCTAAATGGGACTCGAATCGAACGTGTGGCCCCACCAATGGATTCCTCGTTTAAAGAGCAATCCATTAGTGGGGTCACGCGGTTCATTCGAGTCCCATTTAGCAACTCTGGAGCTCAAAACGTGTCCATAGATTTTGGCCGCCTCAACGGTCTTCTGACTGTTCCACTGTGCCCCGCGGCCTCGACGACGACACACATCCCTGCCTGCTACCAGACCCGCCGGAAGCGCAACCAGACTGACTGTCTCTCTCGCACTCATGGGGCGTCCCGCGGGGGAGCGGGAGAGACAGTCTGAGGGCACGTAAGGCGTCTTGCCTCGCGACTCCAAGCCCAAATGCCGAGCGCGGAGATTTCCGCTGGGCTGCGCGCGAGTCTGTAAGCACTACTCTGCTGCAATATAAAGCACGTCCCTGGCGGGCCGGTGGGCAGGGGGGCCTGGCAGACCTGGCGGCCCCGCCCCGCCCGATCCACGTGCGATGCCGCGGCGCCGCGCCGCCGCTATTCGCAGTCCGTAAACAAACCCCTTCGCAACAGGTCGCACCGCGGCGACGCAGCGATAGCGTTTACGACACGACCAGACACGACCCGACCGAATCCAACGGAATGGCGGCCGCGCTGCCGCGGCACAGTGGGTCAGACGACCGTCGTGGCGGCCAAAATTATACACGCGTTTTGAGCTCTAGAGTCCCATTTAGCGACAACGGAGCTCAAAACGTGTCCGGGATTTTGTCCGCCTCAACGGTCTTCTGGCCCACTGCGCGCGGCCCGGCGGGGCGCCCACCCCCTTTCCCTATTTATACACCTGGGCGGCGCGCCGACGCGAACCGCCGTCAAGGGGCAATGGAGGGCTCAAGGGCCCCGAGCGGTGGCCGATGACAGCAGCGGCGGCTCCGCGTCAAGGACATCGTCTACTCGGTGGGCTGCTCCGGGTTGCAGCGCGGCCGAGGCCCACCTGCGCGCCGCGGAGCAGTACGCCTCGCCCTCGCCCACTGTGCGCCGCCCCGGCCTGCGAGCCAGCGCCAACCCTTTCGACAGCTTCCTTGCACACCCAGCGGCCCAGCGGCACTCCGCTACGCCCTGGCCGGCCTGGCCACGCTGCGCTCCGCGAACGGTCGCAGCCCGACCGCGGCCAGCCGGTCCCCTCCACCGCGGACACTGGCCAGAAATAACAGCGCAAGGTGGTGGGGGTTATCAATAATAACAGCCCCCCGCCACTGGTGGGTGGGCCGGCCGTGGTGGGGGTGGGGGGCCGAAAGCGCAGCGGCTTGCCCACTGGCCTGGACTACAGGACTGGACAACACTCTCAGGGGAGGCGAAGCGCGAAAGCGCACAGTGGGCCGGCGCAGACGGCCAAAACTGTAGACGCGTTTTGAGCTCCAGAGTCGCTAAACGGGACTCGAACCGAGCGTGTGACCCCCACCGAGGGATTGCCCTCCGAACGAGGAATCCATCGGTGGTGTCCCACGTTTGGTTCTAGAGTTTTGTCCGCTTGCGGAGGGTGACTGCGGTTGACAGGATGAGCTTTGCAGTCTTCGTCCTTGTCGGCTGCAGTTGCTTACTCGGACGCTAAGGGTCTGTTGGGGCGTAACAGCGCTGATGATGACGAGCCGGTCTTGTGTCCTGGAGACACTCGAAATACACATACACTTAAAGACACGCTCGCCCCTCGGAGATCGGATTGGGGAACCCCTTCGGCCATCGCCTAACTTCCCCACAAACAAAGTCTCCCGGCAAGAGAGGGAACTCCGACAACGCGAGAGCGCCTCAACATGAACCAATGGCGGCAAATTAACGACCGCTTCCGAGTGATGTGAGCGGCTTCTCTTCAACTGAACAAGGGGCTCGGCTCGACTCGGCGTGGCGTGGCACGGCACGGCACGGCCCCGGCTCTCAGCTTGGCACAGCTCGCTGCTTCAACTCCGCAGTCCGATAGCAGCCGGGCGGGGACACTCGATATCTATTGCCTTCCACAATTAGGCAAGAGCAACTATCATAGCAGAGGCAGAGAGGCAGAGATACTGCACGGACATCGGGCGAGCCGGGCCGTGCCACAGATGACCCTTTGACATCAAGTCAAAAATTTTGAAGAAGGGAAACAAGGGTCTGAAGGAAACGTGTTGGGCCATAAGCCATTTGGTAAAAATATACAATAAAATGCTCTTTGTTTCGCTTGTCATGCATAAATCTAGGATGTTATTTCCACACTTGTACATTTCTCTCGTTTTAAAACTGTGCGCAGCATAAAATAATGAGGTGTTGTTCAATACGCTTGGTAGCGACATGCCAATAAACATTAGAATCTCACAACCATCAGCGCATGGCAATGACCCTGAAGGGGCAGCCATCACAGTTGGGTTGACTGAAAACTCTTCTACAAACATGGCTTAGGGGATAAAGAATTGCATCAAGTCACCCAACAATAGAGAGAAGGTGAACGTGAAAAGTCAAGCAAGGTTCATGAGAGAATAACAAAACAAATATCTCAAAACAATAGCGACAGACAAGCCATCAATCAATCGTGCAGACTGTACACAGTCTTGTCGTTGAAAATAATCATCAACAACCCAGCATCACATTCCATGACTCCTGTTCAAAAGCCACCACGGCGGCAGCAGGGGGACAAGGGGCGTGTTTACATACACAGAGTAACCTAACCTAACCTCGACTGCTTGCCAGCAGCACTCACCTGTAGGCGAGGGACATGCACTGGAAGAGCTTGGACAGGGACGTCTCGATGGACAGGTGCTGGCCGGGCTCCTTGAAGGCGGCGACGACGCCCTCCTCGCCGAGGCCGCCGCCGTCAGCGCCGGGGCCGTGGCGCGCCGCCGCCAGGGGCTGGAAGAGGCGCATTGCGGGCGTCAAGGACGCCCTGCTGCCGCCCGTGTCCAGGACGTCCACGTCCTCGTCGGGCACGGGCACCGCCACCTCATCCTCGTCGTCCTGCTCCTCGGCCTCGAAGTGCGACACCATGAAGTGGCCCGAGTGGATGGCCTCCTTCTCCTTGACGACCGTCGTCGCCCCCGCCACCTTGTGATACATCATCATTTAGGCCCGCTGGCACGCCAGTCAACACGCTCGGCGGCGCCGTGCTCGGCACAGTGCGACAGACACCACGGCGGCCGCCACCACGTCCAGGACGACGACGACAACGGAGACGACAGCGTGCGGAGCGGTCACACACTTGTTCGCACCATCACTGTCTTGACGAACACACGGGGGACGGCGGCGGCACCACTTTCGCGACGAGAGGAGAGACAGGCTGCCGTCCGTCTCACAGCCGTCACACCGACACTCCGACTCCGCGGCTGGACGCGACGCCGCGATCCCGTCGGGCCTGAGCCGAAAGCTTCAGATGAATGCTGACGTTGTGCCCCTGCTGCCCCTGCCCGTCCCACGGGCCCCTGGGCTCACTCGCTCGCTGCTACTGCTGCAAGCTCACAAGGACAAGTGCGCGCGAGGGCCCCAACAACCCCCTTTCCCCTTTCCCTTCCCCTCTCGCGTCCCCTCCCTTCCCCCCTCCCCCTTCCCGCGGATCGTTAAGCACCAGTGTACCCCACCGCGAGACTAGCCGAACGCCTTATGAGAAGTTTCGACAGCAAAACGGCGCGTCAGATGTTTGTGTTTACGATTGAGTGCTGTAGTTTTGAGGCTCGCCACGGAGTTACATTCACCATAAAAACTCGCAAATCTGTTCTAGTTTTGAAAATAAACTGTATTCGTAATCAATCTTGGCTTTAGTCTTTCCATTGCTGTCGTTCTTTGAAAGGACCAGGCAGATTAGATTTCGAATAATGTTTCATACAAACATATCGCTAGCCTCATTATTCCGAACGCGTATTTGTTAAACAAAAGAAAAACGGATTCTTCTTCTCCTTCTTCTTCATATTCTCCTCTCATGACGCGAATGACGCTGAGGGTCAAAAACGTAAACAAAGGCCTAGACGTTTGAGGGTTCATTAAGTCACTCCTGCTCTTTGCCAATTCATCTTCCCTCGTCTTGCAATCATGTCAGCAAACGCTCCGAACATGTCCGATCAGGTACAGTGCATCAGTACTTGAAGAATAGAATGGAGAACCGAAAAGGGGCTCGGTTTGACGGGTTTGGGTTATCGAGCTCCTCACCCACCGTTCCTCCCAGTTTTTCTCCTAACTACTCTTTCGGTACTCGTCATTCTCAAATTCGTCTAATTGGACTTTCCATTTCTGTTTTTTTTCACTACTCATTTTACCAGTTGTCACATTATCATGCCTGAGATGCAGAAAAAAATCATCAGTTATGGAAAAAGAGTTTAAAAAAGTGTCCTCTATATAGCTGTCTTCTGTAATCTATCATAATGACTTCGTAGTGTGTTGTCTATTTTGATGTTTTGCAATTGCACAGGTGAAGCAACTGAAAAGACGGTTGGAGTTGTGGCGTGAAGCAGTTCTGCCTGTGTATGCGATCCTTGTTTGGGAGAAGCCATGGCATCCAGGTCTTCTTGGTGGACTTTCAACCGTTTTCTTTCTGTAAGTGTAATCTTTTAATGGCGAGGATTTGTAGGAAATTTCATGTTTGCTGAAAGTTTCAATTCATTCTGTTACAGGTTATTTTGGTATCTGGATCCAAGCGTTTTGACTACTCTAGCTCTGATGGGATTGGTGGTTACCGTTTGTGACTATGCAATACATTTGTTCGGCTCATATGCAAGACATCCAGAACAAGGTGACAAGTGGACTGGCAAAGATGAAAAGAAATTGGAGGAAGTGTGCCACAATGTGGTTTCCACCCAAGCAATCATTGTGTCAATGGTTAAAAATTTCTTTCAAATGCGGAGCAGCCGAACTAAAACAGTAAGCTGTCTTTAAATTTATTTGCTTCCTCACATTTGCTTTTAGAAGAACATGTACAGACTTCTAACATTGTTCTTGGTTTATATTGCAGTATTATGCTGTAACCATCATATCCCTGATAATTTTGACTTTCCTTGGAGGCATGATCAACAACCTGTTCTTTACGTATTGCGTTGGTGAGTTTTCACTTCAAAAGGGATTTACTTACAATGTACTGACATGTCATTCCTAAAAGATGATATGTCTCTGTTCCAGTGACTTTTATTCTTCTGCTTCCGGGCATGAAGCAACAAGGTCTTCTTCAACAATGGAAGTCAACTGTGCTGAATGCTGTAGGTGGTTCCAAGACAACGTCCAAAAAATCAGATTAAATGGGGTATGCTTAAAATTTATCCATCAAACATCGGAACTCATTGCTTGTCATCGATCTTGTCAGTATTGCAGATACAGTAATTCCTTTTTAATTTCAAAATTTATTGTCTGTATGGCATTTCTTCATAACTCTTCAAATATTAATAAGTCAGTAAACTTAAGCAGTTTTAATTTAGACTGAAACACACATGTTGTTTCATGTCAAAATTTACTTTTAAAAATCTACATAAAATCTTGTAATTGCATGCAAGTACCTTTAAATTCATATCAAAGTCAGATTCCATATTGTACATTATGATGTGTAAAGGGACAAAAAGTTTCCTTTGAGCAGTTGGTCAGAATGTGATCACGCATTTGAAGAAGAATAAAACTGTTTTCCATTGTGCTCTTTTGTTTTTACAATACATTAACAGGTATGCTCTCTAATGATTTTGGTTTACTCAATGTACTAGTCACTCATTGTTGGTGGTGATTTTATTCACAGGTTGTGATCCTATTTATGTTGTGAATATTTTAAGTAGGTTTAGAACATCTTTTTAAACAAAATGATCTCATCTCAGGCTAAATTTTTCTTGAATGCCAGTGTTTCACTTTTTAAAATTCATTTAAAGTGTGCCACAGTTCTCCTATTTGTGTGTTGCTGTATGCACTCTGAAATTCAGTGTTGTGACAACGTAGTTGTTTTGTAGAGCTACTTTTCTGAATTACCTTCATTTGATTTCTTTTAAATTATTCAATTTTGATTTAGTTTGTACTGTAATTTGTAGTTTTTGTCTTGAGGCTCGTAAACCTATGTCTTCTCTCCTTCATTGTACTGTATCTTTACAGTTGTCTGAGAATAGTAGTGGTTCTTTGTACTCACTAGAGTTCTACACTGTCAGTGTGTCTAATCTTGTGGGTACTTTGTACATTGGTATCTAGGGGCCCTGGACTCAGGTTTAGAACATGACGGGTTTGATTAATGGAAAGTTATTTGTTTGTTTCATACCATCATGTCAAAGAGCTGAGTCACGGATCCCTTCAAAACCTAACCCAACCTAAAATTGTTACCAAAGTCATGTCCAGTAAAAGGTAGTATATTCAAATTTTTAGGGTTGAGCTTGTCTAATGTTTTTTGCCCTTGTGTTGTATGTGTGTATGTTGTGGTATTTTGTCACATTCCCTTAGCAGTAGGAAAGGGTTCCATGCACCTTTGATTTTAAGGACTGCTACTGATATGCGCTATCCTTCAATGTAATGCACAAATACTCTAAGAAAGACTACTGTCAGTTCATTTTCGTGTGTAGTGTATGCTGCCACTAACCATGTCAATAGATGGGGTGTTAGAAGATGTGTGTTCAAATATAGTCAAGATTTTCTTAAATAACATTTTTATTTACTCATAAATTATTTAATAAATAACAATATAGCAGTCATTTGCAAAGGAAAAAGAATGTTACACTATTTTCTATTGGACACAATGTTAAATGCCTAACAGAAAAGTCAAAGCCAGAGCAAGTGTTTGCAAGCGCCTCAATATTCTCATACATTGCCACATCTCTGCAAAAAAATAATATCACAACTAAAGTAACATTATGATGTCTATCTGTTCAGGGAAAAAATATTTACATGACTTTAGTAAGGAAATAAACAATAAAGCTCACACTTAAAATGTACCGTCTGTTTGTATTATTTGACAAGCTAATACCATTTTACATTTTTTGCAAGAGTACAAGTGTAAATAGGGAGCTGACTACCCCCTTCATTGACTGAAAAGTGACCACACTCATGGTCACATTGTCATAAATTTTAAGACCGTCCCACAGCCATAAAGTTAGTATACATTGGATGAAGCAACTTAACAAGTTGATCAGGCGGATTTATTACTGAAGTCCGGTCTGGTTAGATCTGGAATGTGAACACATGTGTGGTCACATGACAGTCAACATGTTAAACAATTTTTCATAAAATATTCTCAGTAAATAACATGGTTGTGGTTGGTAAAATAATGTAAAACTACACACTGAAGCTGCAAAAACATTTTCTTGCCTTACATCAAATCTCTCGTTGGTAAGAAAGCCTCTCCTGAGAGAACGAGCAGCTCTTCTGCACTACTTCCTCATTACTGCTGTTGGTATACAGTCACTACCCTCTACCACTAAAATTATTTTAGTTTTCAGTGAAATATATTCTATGTTGTCCCCTAAATGAGCTACAGGTGCAATGAACATCATGCATACATAGAGATACATAAATACAATAAAACTTGATATTTAAAGATGGAAATACTAGTATTTGGTGTATTGTGTTTCCAGTAACGTAGATTGAACTTATATATAAGTATTGATTTTTTATAGGGCATAGCACAAAGGCATACATGCCTACACTCACACAAGTAACACAGATCAGCATTTTAAATGTTGATAGTTGATAGAATCAAACTGTGAACTAGATGCCATTCTTGTCAACGATTGACTAAAAAGTAACGTATGAGAAACTCCTCAAAGCTGATCCTGACTGAAAGGATTGGAGCACAAAAACACAAAGCATTCACGGAATGATAAATTTAAAATTATCCTCTTCATCAAGTGATTGGGTGCAAGAGATTCATAAACAGAACAAATGATCATTTTGCCCCAACTTTCAACACGTGTTATGCTGATCCACTCATTATTTCAGGGAAGAAAAATTTTAGGAGAGTTGTTAAGATGAGGAATGTAATTACAACCTACAACAATTTTTAAACTACTCATGATTTTGCTTTTTCAATGGCTGGAAGAAAGATAAGTGCAAGTTATGGAATGTTATTTAAGATTATCTACCTTGGTTTGATAACAAAAGGAGGAATTGGCAAAAGGGAAGAGGGTTGGATCCAAAGTAGATATGTAAAAAAACGTTCCCCAACGCCTGTTTCAAAATGGCACATTTAGGCAATTTTCTTAATGAAACCCAAGTTCTGTCAACACTTCAAGCTCTGCTAATGTGGTAACAGCGTGCGTGGGTTATGTCCATATGCGACAAAAAGTGACAAGTTTCTAATTGACATAAATTGCCCTTTCACAATCACATCATAGTGATTTTTCAAATACATGAGCCAGACCATGCTGGGATTGAGTCACTGTGAGGAAAGCTACAAAAATTGACAAGTACATGTGCTGCTATAAATTATAAGCCTAAAATTAACAATGTTACACAGTATTCAAATGCATAGCCCTGCTACCACAGCCAAATCAATGATCAACACAAAGAGAACAGCCTTTACAACAACTGCAGAGGATAACATTATCACCAGCCGCAAAAAAATGCCATACTTGAAAGTATTCCATCAAGTCTTATCCAACCTTCTCAAAAACAATTTGAACATATTAGATCAAAATAATCAGAACTAGGACAACTTTTCACAATGTAAGACTTTTCCGTTTTCAGGAATTATTCAATAAACTTAACAAGTTTAAAGTCTAAACACCACCTAACCAACACATCACAACAGCCAGAAGTACTTACACAAAGGGATGTAAGAAATGTCAAAGAAGAGAGTACGCATAAATACATTCGGCGTACAAAGATGGCCTTGCAGAAGGAAAGCATCTTAGATAGGATACATTTTTTTTTTTTTTTTCTTTAAAGTTCTGTAACTAGTGCAACGGTGCACTAGTTTTGAAAACAAAATAAGAGATGTTCAGCAGAAAACACCAGTAAGTGTAGTCTGATGTTGGTCAACAACAGACTACACACATGATTCTAAATGAGCAAATGGGTCCAAGAGAGCACAGAAAGGTTCTTAACAGGACACCAAAAGGAGAGTAGAGACTAATAGTGCAAAGATAATTTTAGAGATTCAAGAGAAGGTGCAAAGAATAGTGCTCTGCAACAATACCAGTAAGACACCTTTCAAACAGATACCAAGAGGAGAACACAGAAATATACAACACTACAAGGAGAAAGAGTACAGAGATAGCCAAAAACAAAACTTCTCCAAGAATAATACAACATACACTTAATCCTGGAGCAAAACAAAACCATTGCATAGGAACAAGAAAATAAAATTCATTCTGGACAACTGAGGTTACATTCAGTCTATAAAAACATTTAAGAGCAAAATGTAGGAAAATACTGATGAATGCAACAATAAAATTATAACTTAACCAAAATTAAAAACAATAAACATCCAACAAGCCAATTAAGTCACATACTTGTTACAAAAGTTACTAAAAAAAGTATCAAAGAAGCCCTAAATTCTACTATATTATTATTTGGGGATGTGATACAAAAAGGACTCTGATACACACTAAGATTTTTCAACCTCAAAGGTAACAGAGTACCCAGTAAAATAGATTAAATACATGGTTCCTCTTCAACTAAGGAATGCAAAAAAATTCATTTAATATAAATGAAAACACACCAAAGCTTTAAGTTGCTCTTTGTACTCCTTCATTCTTCTAATACATTAAAGCAACAATAAATTAATCAGAGCTTTCAAATGCCAAGGCAAAACTAGCTCAAGTACCACTACATCTCTGACCAAGACACTTTTTCGTTATACTGTAATTACACCACAAGAGGTCTTTCAAATAACTGAAAAACAAAAACATACTTAGGACTATACAGCACATATGCACTGAGCAAAGAAAAAGAGGGAAAAATGATCTCTGCATTGATTACAGGTAACATTTCAGATACTTCCAGAAGCAACAATAAAAATTTCTTCATGTTGTTAAGAGATCCTTCATTGATTACTGAAGAGTTGATCCTGAGTCCAGACCTCCCTCCTCCTCCAGCTTGGTCAGGAACTTGACCACACGATACTGCTCTTCTGTCTGACGTGCCATGTCTAGCAGTGCCAGCAGTTTCTTGATACCAATGAACAACCTTTAAACAAGATTTAAAATAAATAAATGGCAGATGATTAAGAAAAATGCATTGCAGTGAAGGTGATGATCACTCACTTTTGTCCTTTAAGTTTCCGTGCTATCTCTTGAATTTCTCTCGGAGTGAAGACACCCGACTCTTCCAGGACTGCAGTCAAGTGCTCAGGCTTCGTTAGACTATGAACATGCAGCACTGCAGTAAAGCAGGATAGCATCTCCATGTCCTTCAAAACTTCCCTGTAAACATGCAAATTCATGTTATTGATTACCACCAATAATACATGAAGAATCATACACAACAGTTTAGAAAAATACACACTTGCGACTTGTAGTGCACAGGACAAGCAATTTTCGTCCACGTGGTGGCTCTTTCTTGAGAAGCACAAGAAGTGCCTGTAGGGTCAAGTTGGAATAGCGAGGTCCAATGGAACCATAGTCAAGTAGACGCTCAATATTATCAACCAAAACACAGCTCAACACTGAACGGTAAGCATCATCGAAGAACTGGAATCACACAATCAAATACAAATTGATTAGAATAACCTCCTTCACTGCAAACATACATTTAATTCTATTTTTTTCTACTCCCATAACACTTACCTTGCGGATCTGAAGACATTTTGATGATTCTGTGAATCCAACCATGTCCTCTGGGGAGCACACTTTGACAAAGGGGAAATCTGAGTTCTTGGCCAACTGAGCAGCAAGGGCAGTTTTTCCAGAGTTTGGCGGGCCTAAGCGGTGAGAATTTGGTTATAGAATGAATAGAACACAAAGAAAATCCTTTGAAAGAAACTTCAAAATATTGTTACCTTCTAACAAAACAGACACAAGGCCTGACGATTCTGTGGAGCGGGCCTGCTGGATGAGTAGCATGCCATCCTCAAGAAGATTGCTGACAGGAGTGCCCCAGGTAATAATACCTCGGGCAAGGTAGTGATCAAGAGCCTCAGCACTGGATCCAAATGCCTGAGAGGAAAAAACCCAAATGAGAGAAAGGAAAAATTGAATAATTTCATACATTTCAAGTGTTTTGAGACTTACAGGCTTGACATCATGCTCAAGAGCATGTAAAAAGTCACCACGATTGACAAGCAGTTTTTCCATTGCCTCAGGGTCAACTTCAACCTTGCTGGCTGCTTTAATCAGCCTGTTCATGGCTGTTGACTGAGCTGCACGAACCAAACCCTCCAGTTCCGCACCACTGAAGTTCTTTGTGAGAGCAGCCAATTCCTGAAAAGAATATCAAACAGTAAGTAAGCGAGAAGCAAAGTCCAATTACCTTAGAAAACTACAAAGCAAAATTAGGTTCAATTTTCTTTTGACAAATACTGTGCTTGCCTTTGTATCAACATCTGCATTGATTTTCTTGTATTCCTTCATCCTTGCAGTGTGAATATTAAGAATCTGATGCCGTCCATTTTCATTTGGTAAACCAATTTCCATTTGAACCTCAAGACGTCCAGGTCGCAAGAGAGCTTCATCAATCATATCACGTCGATTGGTCATACCAATCACAAGAATGTTGTTCAATTGTTCAACACCATCAATTTTGGCAAGAAGCTGATTGACCACAGTATCATGAACACCAGTGTTGCCAGCTACTGACCCACGAGCCTTGCAGATTGCATCAATTTCATCAAAAATAATAATGTGCAAACCACTGTTTGGACCAAGTCGCTTCTCCTCCTCTTCAGCATCAGCAAAGAGTCGCCTGACATTGGCTTCAGATTCACCAACATATTTATCGAGAATCTGAGGTCCGTTGACAATTTTGGGTTCTCTTGCATTTAACATTTTTCCAATTTGTCTCGCCATTAATGTTTTACCAGTACCGGGGGGTCCATACAAAAGGATACCCTTTACATGCTTGCATCCCAATTGTTCAACTACTTCAGGTGGGAACACACGAGATGCAAAAGCTCGTCTGAAGATGGCATTGAACTCATTATCCAAACCACCAACACCCATTTTTTGGAAGTCCCAGTCTGGATTAATGATGGACTGCCGCACAATTTTACTGAAACAAAACCGTAAAATTAGTTACTGATTTTTAAAAAAATTATGCAATTTGAATGCAAGGCCGCAGATTTGCACTTTGAGCCTCCTGTTCACTAGCTTCACTGCTCACTTACCCCTTGGCGGTTCCAACCAAATTCAAGGAGGAGTTTTCTGCCTTTTCAAATGTAATGGAGGTGTCTGCCAAAAGCCTTCCCATTCTGGTGGGGACTGGCTTGGCATTTCGCCCCGCCTTGATTGCATTTAGATCAGCAGCTGAACAGGAAATTGGCTATGAGCAGTCTTAATCAACGTATGATTATTGAGATGATGTTCGAAGCACAAAAATTACCTTCAAGACTTTTAATGGCAACTGACAGCATCTTCTTTCCAGCAAAACTGAAAGCTAGCTGCTGTCCCACAGTAAAGGCCTGTCCAGTAAATTGCATCTGAAACTCCTTTGCCATTTGGTTCGTGTCATATGGCTCAGTGGTTACTCTGTGATACATAAGAAAAACAAACTGAAATAAGTCCCAATCTCAGCTGGAAGCTGGCTTAGAAGACTCACGTTTTCTTTTGAAGAAAATCAGCCTCCAGTGTGACATTGCTCAGACATTCCAAGCTGGAGGTAGCGTTAAAGTAGTATGGGCGAACATTTATTTCCTGGTTAAGAGACAGGCAAGCCCATTTGCGCTGAGGCAAATTAAATCCAATGGAGCCGGGAGGCACTTCATGATGGGGACGGATAGTAAAGACGAAGTGCTGGGAAGGGCCAGTGGTAACTTCAATGTGCCTTGAGAAGAATTACAGTTGGATTAGGCCAAGAAATACTACAACCTAAAGGGAATGTCAGTTTTAAATCTTGGTGACAACTTACTTTACATCATCAGGAAAGTCACCAGGGTTGGTAATGGCACAGTTTGACAATGACAATTCGTCGGTGGGGCATTTCCATGCTTTCATCCTCTGAAAACAGAAAACAAAACAAATATACACTCAAGCATTGACAGCATTAACAAAATGCTCCAAGCAACAAAGCAAAAAACAATGAATGTCATGCTGGCTGATGCCATGTCACGAAAGCCACCTGCAGAGATAAGTCAACAATACCCAACAGCTCATATTTGCACTAGGTTAAAGTGAACAAAAACAATGCTCAGACAGTCAAGTAACTCAGCAGAAGGTACAGTAATAATCATGTCCAAACTCAAAATGAATGTCACGGAACCGACAAGAAAATCGGCAGTTTTAGAAAATTGGCAAATTTAAAAGAGACAGAATATCGAGCGACACAAGAGCAGAAGAAACCATGACCGAGATACACATGCCCTGTCTCTAGGGACCCTCAGGTCCTAATCAAAGTGTCAGTGCTGAATAAAAATCTTGCGTACCAGTTGAGCCATTTCCAGGCCGTTTTCGTCAACGAATCCTTTCTTTCAACAAATAATGACTAATCTTTCAGCCTTCTATTATCGTCGATGGGCTGGCTGCTACGCTGCTGGCGCTTGCGCCCACGCAAGAGGTCAGACGGGGCCGTTCCTAAATCGAACCTGTCATATCTTGATACATCTACTAAGATAGACAAGATAGGAAGAAGATGCCACAAAATTTTAAGAAATATTTCAATGGGCTTCTTTACTGTGCAATATTTTTCGGGCGTCTCCTTTTTGTGGAAACAAAAATATAAAGTGACCACTTACCGACCGCAAGGACTACCCTGCGCATTCTGACGCAGTTAGGAACGAACTCACTTGTGTTTATCTGTCAAAAAAGCAGAAGAGATGTAAGGTAATATCAAGAACAATTTGGTAATGTGTCTGGACTGCATTTTAAGTTTTATCCATCATAACTCTGTTGTGTTTCAATAAAATAGTTAAGCTCATTTTAAAATTAGACGTGTTGAAATGTCGCGATTGAACCGGTCGCTTTTCATCGTCAGTTGCGGTTGTCTTTAGTTGCACTAATCCCATCTACTTTTACAAATTTGTAGGATTAAATTATGATATTAAATGGAAATGCTGTGTGAGCACTTGTTCTATTATAATGGCTTCTCTTGTTTTAGGTCTCACAAATCCTCAGAGCAATGTGTGCTCTGTTAAGCTTCATTGAAGACGGGCATTTGTCAGATCTCAAAGAGTTCCTCTCACAAAACATAATTGACATCAATTGTACGAATAAAGTAAGTAATGGTGGACAATCAAATCCTTCTTTTGAGGTTTAGCATCTTTCAGACTTCTGTAAAGAAATGCTGAAATACTCCTTGGTTTATTTGCCAGCGAGGCGATGGGGCTCTCCACATTGTTGTACGACATGGTGACCACGATGCATTGAAGCTGCTACTAGATCATGGCGCTGATGTTAACCAAGCCAATAGTCTAGGTGATACCCCTGCTATTTTAGCTGCAAGACATGCTGATAAAGAATCCTTGTGCATACTAATAGATGCAGGAGCAGACTTATCATTTGCTAATAAGGTAACAGTTTCTATAGCTTTCAATTGCAGTTTTTCTTTTTCTGGCTTGGGGCTGCATTGCAATACCTTTTTACATGGTTGCTGATTTTCTGAACTCAAAAACTTTTGCAGGAAGGAGAAACATGTTTGCACACTGCTTGCAATCTAGGGGATGCGGCTCTTTTATCTTTCATATGCTCACAGCCAAATATCAATATTGATCAGCAAGACTTAGTAAGTGTTTTTGTTTAATTTTTTTAACTTTGAAAAAGTAATGTTGTTGCCATTTTGAAAAGGATGAAAAACATCTTATTTACACCACAGGATGGCAACAGTGCGTTGCACATTGCTTGCATTCATGGTCATCTCGACTGTTCAAAGAGCCTCATTGCAAGTGGAGCCACCTTAGACCTACCCAATTCAGTTTGTGCCACACCTCTTCACTTAGCTCTTTCTGCAAAGCACTCCCATGTTGCCATGTATCTGCTTCATGCTGGCGCAGACTGTGATGTTCAAGATTGGGCAAGTACAACCCATCAATTTTCTTGTGGCCACTTCTTTTCTTTCCATAACTGTTCCTAACGATTTCTTTGGTGCACAGGATGGTGATGCTCCAATTCATTTTGCTGCTCGCCAAGGCCTTCTGGCTGCCATGCAAACCCTATGTGCATTTGGCAGCAATGTAGACGTTGCCAACAAACAGGGATTAACCCCTCTACATTTAGCTGCTCTTCATGGCCATATAGAAGTGATAAGGTATTCATTCATTTTTCTCTCCCTCCTTTTAAAGTGTTTTACTGAGGATTTTATTTGTGTGTAATCAAACAATGTGTTTATATACTCCAGGTGTTTGTGTTTAGCTGGATGTAACACAGAAGCTAGAAATGGGGACGGAATCAAAGCTGAAATCACTGCTCTCAAGCATGGGCACAATGCAATTGCTGATTTATTAAACAGACTAAAAAATGTCAGTACCATATAAAAACTTCAGCATCATTCATAAGGGAGATTCGGGAGATTCAATGGCCATTCTTCCTGTCAATTTTCCTTTTGTTTTTTGCAGAGTGTTCTTCGAGAACAGTTCACAAATCAACTTGTTCCAACATCACAGCCTATATCAAGAGTAAATTTTAAATTCCTTGGTCACTCAGGTGTTGGTAAAACCACTCTCGTTGAATCATTTCAATCAGGATACTTTTCAAACCTGTTCAAAAGAGGCAGGGCTAATTTACCAGTTGCAAACAGCTTATTGAAAGGTTTGTACATTTTATTTTATTTGGTGTAATCTTAAACGAGGTACCTAGGATGAGTTAGAATTATTTTCTATCTTAAAAAAATGTAATATCATGAGGTGTCAAGTCACTTCTTACAAGTGGATAACTTCTCTTAGGGGCTACCCACCATTTCCCCAGAGGTGGTGGATCACCCATGTATGAAAAATAGTTTCTTAATTGTATAAGGTATATTCTTACAGAATTTCATAATTTTAAACGTAAAATATTTTCTGATAACATTGATTTTTCTGTATGTATTAGTTTGTTCTGCTGGTGCTGGGGTAGATAAGTCAGTTGTAAGGTATTTTCAGGTATTGCGTCATCTCCTAACAACACTCACATTGAAATGGACATCACACCACGAAGTAATTCTTTGACGTTTGACACATTCAGCTATCAATATACTCGGGGTATAGCAGTTAAGCAGGTAAAACAGCAAACACGCTGGTAGCTTCCTTGTTAATGTTTAGAAAATAGTGAAATGAACAACCTGCATTCCTAAGAATGATGTATTGTGGTATATTTTAATTTGAAAATTTCAAATTAGAATTTGCATGAAGCTTGGTAAAATTAGTTAACTCAAGCATAGACTTTACATTGAAGCTTTTTCTGCACCCTTTTTTAAGTCATGAGGAAACAAGAGTTGGAAAGTAGTAATATTAAAATGTATCTGTGATGAATGGAAAACACTTTTTTTAATCAGCAAAGTACCTTTAGTGGACAATATTGAACGCATCTTAAACGTCTAACTAGACCATTTTGACACAGTATGATGTGCTCACTGATGGAATGAGCCTTTTTAAGCTTTTTAGATTTTGTGAATGCAAAAGCAGTGGCTGGTTTGTATTTGTATTGAGGTTCCATATAGAAGACTAAGAAGAGGGTGTCTTCCATTGTTCCATTTCCTTGGTTACTTTTAATGCCTTTGACTAAAGCATGTGTTCGTGACCCTTTGTCTAGAACCGTTTTCAAACTTTAACGCTGAACATTTTCTCTACTTTTTTCTCAGGTGTCTGTGTCTGGTGTAGGTGACCTAGCTCTATGGGATTTTTCTGGTCAAGACACATATTTCCTCGTACACCATCACTTCTTAGGATGCACTCGAAGCATTTATGCAGTCGTCATAAACTTGCAAGATACTCCAGCTGTGCAGTTCCAACAAGCAAGCTTTTGGCTAAGCTTTTTACAGGCTCGCATTCGGCCATCCCAAAGCATAGGTGAGTATTCCAGTATAGCTTTTCATTTAAAATTGTATTTGATTTGAGCTCATTTCTCTCATCATTATTCTTTACAGGCTACTGTGGTCGAATCAGCAATCCTTTGCAGATTGTTGTTATTGCTACACACCCTGATGCTGTACGATTGCCTAGGGATGCCAATGGGGATTATTTTACTTCAGGAATAGAGGACTTAGTGTTGCAGTTGCAGCAGCAGTTCCAAACAACTTTCCGTATCCATTCTGATCCCTTTGTATTGGATGCAAGAGCCCCAGGGACAAATGTCATGCGTTGTCTACGTCAACAGTTGGCAGAAATGAAACAGAATGTAATTCATGTAAGTATTTATTTCATCTATAGTTTGGGAAAGTAACTTTACTTTTTACAGCCATAAGAAACCTTCTTGCTACATCTAGTACATTTGTAGGAAAGAAGCATGGTACACTCAAGCTGAGTGTCAAATCAGTTTGCTTCCAGTATTTTTGATCAAAAATTTCTGTCCAATGCTACCTTTACAACAGTTATGACTTTTGTGAAGAAACTCATGTCCATATTTGTTTGGTTTTTTAAATCTTTCATGTCTTACCCCTTTCCATTATGTAAATGTCTATGTATATACCACAGCATGATAAAAGTCATCAGCATATACCTGTCGACAACATCAACCACAAGGAGTATTCCTTGCTACCATCGTATCCTGTCTCTGTGGTACCTGCTATACAGTTGCCGATCATTTTCCCCACTGGTTACGAGGTGTGTTAAACTTTAATTTTCATGCGTAGATTTCAGTGATAATTGTATCTCACTGTGAGCCGTTGGTTTGTATCTGATGTAATGTAACTGTTACTGTTTGTTGTGATCCTGTTTGTGCTTCTCCCCACACATGGTTCACATTCCAATTTCCGTTTTGTTTTTGGGAGGGGAAAAGGGGGTAGGAGATCGAATACCTACAGGTTATTTATATAGCTGGTGATATTATGTAATCGATATGTTGAGAAATGCACCAGGTAGGATAGACTGTATGGACCAGTTTATCGCAACTGCTTCAAATTGGCTAGCTTGTGTTAACTGCACAGAGTGTATGTGCCCCCTTCAATTATTTCTGCCATGTAGCTTCCTTTTAATTATGTTATCAATGCCGTGTGAGAGTAAATAATTTTCATGTATGGTTTACATTCTTCATGTACTTGGCATCCGCAAATATCAACTCACTTCATGTTCTGTGGTGTGTCTTTTCCCATTATCACTTGGTATTGATAATGGCACCTTTAAATGACTCTTTTGACTTTCCAGAAATAACAGTATGGAAAAAAATAGGTGTAAGGTTTTGGTAACTTAAATTGATGCTGATAAGTGGATATGACACTTCTGTAGCCATTTTCTAATCCGGTACTATTGTTTCCTTGCATGTAATTATAGTTGAGGTGATGTTGTAGAACACAAAGTATGGATGACACATTTTTGTGCTCATATGTCAGTCTACTTTCATTCTTTTTTGTTGATTTTTTTGCAAGAAAATAATTACTGCATGACTTTTTCTGGAAAGTGTCATCAACCTATGCAAAGCATTTGAAATTAAACAAATGCTTGGTAGCCCTATGCTTAATAATGTCTGGAAGTTTTGAAATTGTTACTCATGTTTCTTGTTGTTTTTTATAATGGCTTTTACGGCAAAGTATTAAGTTTTAGTCATGGATAGCTGTAATTTACTTGTAGAGCTGATGTAGAAAATCACATGTTAGCATGTCTCAACGGTACTGTATTTAGATCCCTCTGGTTTTCTGCATTCCATGAAAACGTGGTGAGATGATATGAGTCATTACTCACTTTATTGCTTTTTTTTTTTTTTTTTTTTTTTTTTTTTTGGTCTCCTCTCATTGTTGTTCATTTAAAGAAAGGAGTTCAATTGGGGTACACAAATATTTCGCCAATGAAAGTGTCACCCAAGTTTTATCACATATTTTATGCCAATGTAAAATTAACATAGAAAAGCACTTTTTTTCATTTTTTTTTCTTTTTAATATTTTTGTTTTGTTGTATGTCTGAAGTGTTGATACATTTTAGAGTAGATTGTCCTCATGTGTGCTCTTTAATAAGTTGATGCTAATTTTTGAATTCTTTTCAGGGGATACCAAAATGCACAGGGTTTCTGGAAGGCACTCTTTGCTGGTTACCGAATGCTGTTCATCAGTATGAGCATTTCCCTGTCATGGATTGGGATATCTTTCTTCACGCAGTGAGGTCCAATGTAAATCCACTCGCTGGGGAAGAACACGTGAAAGAACTTTGTGCTCAGCTTCAAACCATGGGCGAAGTAAATGAACCGTTATTGTGTAAAGTGTGTTTTAAGGCCTTCTCAAAATACAAAAAAATTTCTGATCTTTTTTTCTTTTAAATGCTCTCAGGTCCATATTATTCATTGGCAGCCACAGGATGTGGTTGTGCTCTCACCTCAATGGTTGTGTGAGGACATTGTTGGGAAATTGTTGTCCATCGAATTTATCACTCTTGCACGTGTCACGGGTTGTTACACTGTTGAAGACTTTCAAGCAGCATTCACCGAGTGTGATGCCTCCAAACTTCTTTTGTTGTTGGAACAACTTCAATTGTGCACTCATGTAAGTGTTTAATTTGTGAAGTACCATATTCTGCTGGCATTGATTCAATTTTACAAATTTTCTTCTCACCCATTAGTGTGAAAATGATGGGGAACTTGAGTATGAGTTTCCTTGTTACAATATGGTGGAGGCTATTGATGGGTTGTGGGACTCGCAAGATGTTCGTTATGGAGACTGTGCCAGCTACATTGGGCTGCGTTTGAAAACACCTCCGGGTACAACACATTTATTGCATTCTGTGTTTCCTCGGATCCAGGCAAGTAATTCTTATGACAATCAAATTAAAAATTGTCTGAGAAATATAATTTTTGGTTCCACAGAATGTGATTTACTACTTATTATTACTATGTAAATACTTTGTGTTTTAGTTTCTCATAACATTTTTTTAAAATATTCATTGACAGGTTCAATTAAGATTAGCAACCAAGCGGTATGCTGATCCAGAGTGTGATCTATATCAGTGGTTTCATGGTTCCAAATTGTGTGCAGGAATTTTAGAGAGTATGGTTACTCTTGACAATGATGTAGCTTGTGGTGAATGCATTGAAATCAAAGTTCGAGGTCCAGAGGGTACTGGAATGGCATGCTTTTATTTTATTGAAGAATTGCTTGGCATAGTTCAAGTGGTAAGTCAACTTATAGTTCGTTAATTTTTTATTTTTGTACTTGAGGGCATGTACTTTCATTGTCTGTTTGTATTGTTTGGATTCAATTTGCGTATCTTTTCAGGTAATGTCTGAAATTTGCCCGAGTCTACATTTAGAAAGATATGCCTTGAGCCAACGTCAGTTGAGGAACCATGCAACTCCATATTGCTTTTCCCCTACTGAGCTTGCCACTGCTTTGTTAGATTGTGATTTAAATGTCTGTTTGCACAACCCATGGCTGGAGGCCTGTGAATCTAGTTCCACAGCAGATGAGACTTTACTCAGTCTCATAGCTTGTGATACACCAGAGGTAAGTTAATTAATATGCAGTTTCCTCTTAGAAAAACCCAGAGGAAGTATCATTCATTTGCTGTATTCTTTTCCATTAGGTTGCTGATGTGATGGTTTTGTGGCCAACACTTCCTCTTCGGGAGTTGAGTATGGGATGCCGCAGGGCCCTGAGTGCATTGATGGACCCTTCTGACCCTCTTGGGAAAGACTGGTGCCTCCTAGCTGTACAGCTTGGGCTCACAGACAGTGTTGCCCACCTTGACGCTGCTGTGCACCCTACTCATCCCTCTCAAATCCCTACCCTTAGTCAAACGAGTGCACTACTGGAGCGGTGGGCAGCAACGGAAGATAATGAGGCAACCCTAGGTAAGGGATCAAAACATGAAAACAATTCAAAAATGCTTGTGAAGTCGAGGGCGATTTTTGGCAGAAATAATGCGAGGGGTGAATGGATTAGAGTCTGCCTACCCATTGGGGCACACATTGTTCGTATTGTTTTTTTTTAATTTTAAATTTTGACTCTATTAAAGTTTTTAAAAATACTGTCTTCAATTTTGTTTATAGGTAAATTGGCTCGTGCTCTGATCTCTCTGGGTCGTGAGGATGCAGTGGACATGCTTTTGAGATTGGTGCCACTTTATCAACTGATAGATACTGAAGATGAAGAGAAGGAATGCACTGAATTAGGCGCAAAGACTGTCACATCACCTACAAATGGTGGAAGAACAAATCTCTCTCGATAATTTTTTTTTTTTTTTTTTTAGTTTTTTTTTCTAGAATTAGTCACATCATTTTATAGCAAATGTCCTCATAACATTAAATATATTTTATTTATGGTTTTTATACTGTTTGTTCAGAGATATGCTTGCAAGTGCAGTTTTATTTTTCCTGTGATATACGTGAGTGCAAGATAAAACACACAAAAAAAAGAGAACTCTGAAAGAGTATCAATTTTCAACTCCAATCATTTTAAATAATTAGACTTGCATTGTTTCAAAGATTATAACACAGCAGCCAATCAATAACTTCTTTGCACTGATTAGAGTTGGTTATCATATTGCCTGTCATTAAACAAATTTGCTGTTTAGCTTAACTTTTTGTAATGCTTATTGGCAGTAAGTTTTAAGATGTGATCTGTTATGATAGGTTTTTTCTTCAACTCATTAATTGTACGATTTCTCCTCTTTATTAATTAACTACTAAAGTCAATTTGAATATCATGCACAATTTATCTATATGTTGTTCAGTCATGTGATAAAAGTGGAAACTCGAATTTTAAACGACTGAAATATTAATTTGAATTGTCCCCTGTACTGAT
This sequence comes from Stenchaetothrips biformis, assembly GCA_030522485.1. Classification (NCBI taxonomy): domain Eukaryota; kingdom Metazoa; phylum Arthropoda; class Insecta; order Thysanoptera; family Thripidae; genus Stenchaetothrips; species Stenchaetothrips biformis. The sequence goes on from CM060100.1 coordinate 6,683,940, forward strand.
TATCTGCAGTTCTCATGCATTTTAAGACTCCTGCTCAAAGAAACTTATTTGTACTAAAATCATCAAAGATCTGTGCTTTACAAAGTTTAACTCTAGCCTGTTGATAGCTAACGTTCCCAATATTATTCTGTAAATGCGGAATTAATACTCCACACAACTATGCTCTTTATAGCATTTTCACTCTCTCAAGTCATAATTCCTTGTGAGAAGTGAAGCAGAGAGAAAAAAGTGATGTGTCTACAACTTTCAGTTGATTTATTTAAAGAATGGTTATGGCTGTGGTTTTATAGGATAAAACATAACAATAAGAGAAACAAGTATTCCGGAAGATGCAATTGTCAAATTTAAAAGATTTGCTCAGAATGGTAATGCTTTGTTGGTGAAGACTGTCACTAGATCTTGAGATATTTCTCTACTTTTTTACTTGTAATTTCATTGCTCTGTATGCTTTTTGGTTTCATCTCAATTCCTTCCACTGTTTTGCTGGAGACCTGCTCTTTTGTATACTCTCTCTTTATTATCGCTCACTAGATTTCTCAAGAGATTTAAGATGCTTCTGTAGTTCATGCTGAGACTGAATTGTGATTCATGTTAGTGCTTTAATAAATTGAAGATGCACGTGTGTGTTTGTTAGTACTTCTGCTCCGAAATTCAAAAGTCCCGCTCCCTCCTCATCCTGCTGCTGCTCCTACTTCCGCATCCGGAGCTCGGCGGCTGAGGAATCAGTGTCGTCGTTATCCAATCCAATTTATTGAAAATCACTGAGGATTCGAAAGTGTCAGTGTTTCGCAGCATCTTTATGACTCAAACCCTTACTCCAATTCGCGTAACCTAGTATATGATCAGTCTGTTTGTATTTACAACCTTGTTTGGGGATTGATTCCTTGAGAGTTTAGAGGTTAGGACGTCGGCAACTCTTGTAAATAATGTGGGTGTTGTGCCAGTCAGTTTTGACTCAGTCCAAGTCTAGCTTGCGGTTGCGTCCATGTCAAAAATTACAGTTGAGCCTGAGGACCTTGGCGCAAAACCTCAATAACATTCAAGATGAAATTCAACCCAAAATTTCTCACAATTCAACCAAAGTTATTAAAGTAGCTCTGATCGGACGTCCAAATGCTGGCAAAAGCACCCTAATCAATCAAATAGTGGGCCGAACTGTGAGTTTATTTATTATACCAACAACATTTTTTTATATCCACTAGAACACTGCCTCCATTACCTTTCCTCATTTCTGTCACACAAGTGATTTCTTTGTTTTATATTTCCAGGTTAGTCCTGTTTCTATGAAATCGCATACTACAAGAGCTAAAGTCAGAGCCTTCACCAATGTTGAAGACACTCAAATTGTATTTTTGGATACGCCAGGACTTGTGTCTCCTGATGAAGTGAAGAAGTATGATGACTCAGTCATATGAGCAAGTCTATGAAAAGGGTATATTTATTCTTAATTGGTCTCTATTGCATCCAATTCAGGCTGAAGTTTGAGTCAGAATTTTTGTTAAGTGCTGAGGCAGCTATCCAGGAAGCAGATGTTCTTGGAGTTCTTCATGACATATCGAGACCTAGAAGAGATTCGCTGGATCCGTCTGTTATTCGTCACCTGCTTTTATATCAAAGAAAGAAAACCTTTTTGTTATTAAACAAGGTGCGTGCATTCATTCATTTTTCTTAAGAATTTTTCTGTTTTTTTTTTTGTGACAATTTGACCAGTTCTAATGTTATATTTTAATATTTAGGTTGATGTAATCAAGAGAAAAGATTTGCTTCTAAGTTTGGTACGATCTTTGACAAAACCTCCGAAATCTCCTGTATCAGCAAAGGCAAATATGACTGAACAAGAGGTTGCAGCACAATCAGCAAATCTTTCTTCCTGGCCTCATTTTTGTGAAGTTTTCATGGTGTCAGCTCTGCAGGGAGATGGAGTTGGAGATGTAAAGGTACTCACTAAAACCATGTATCATCAAGTTTCTGTCTTTTTTTTAAATGGAATTCTGCAAATGTTAACTTTTTTATGCTACAGGAGTATCTTCTCAATGAAGCTCAGCCAGGCAAGTGGTTGTTTTCTAATAAGAAGAAACCACAGAATCCACATACATTAGCTATGGACTTTGTGAAAGCAGCATGTTTAGATTATTTGCCTGATGAAGTGCCCTACAAACTTCAATTTAAATTAAATTATTTTGAGGACTATGAAGGTAAGATTTAGCGCCTTGTTCCATTTCTTCCCCTATATTATAAATGTGTCTTCACTTTAATCCTATTTCACTCATGCCTCTGTTTGTCTAGATACATGTGCCGTTGAAGTATCAATTGTGGCACAAAATAAACGGCATGCAAGAATGATCATGGACAGAGTACGGCCAATTGCACAATACGCAGAAGCTAATCTTGGTAGCGCTCTGGAGAAGGAATGCAGATTACGACTGAATATTCAGCAAGATGAGATAATTTAAATGATGAAACTAAGAAATGTTAAATCAGAACAATATGTCAAGCCTTGGTTTTTTTTTAAGAATAAATACTTTATTGATTATGAATCATCACATGGCAAGTACAATTGATTTTCCATCATAACATCCACGTGGTAGGCTACTTGTTCTTGGACAAAGTTCGCTGCTTCTCTGCGTGTTCCACAATCTTGGTGGTGACTGACAGCCCCTTCCTCCTTCGGACCGTGTCCATGTACTGGCGGGCTCGGTTGCCCGAGTCCGCCTTCTCTCCGAAGTGCAGGTACTCTTCCTCCGTGGACGGCACCCAGAACGGATCCAGGTCGATCACCTGCAAGCAGAACGTCACATCCAGGTTTGAAACACGCATTGAACCCACACAGCGCACACGGCACACAGCCACTCTTGAATTTCAGGCGGCAGGGGGTATCTCCAGTGGGCGTGCGTTGGGGTGCCTACCCTTCCGGCGTCTCAGGGCCGCTGAGAGCAGGCAACTCAACGGGCAGCAGGGCTGCACACTGTTGCCACCAACGCCCCACAGAGGGCCGGTCCGAAGACCGGCGCAGGCGGCCAAAAACTCTAGACGCGTGTTGAGCTCCAGAGTCGCTACATGAGACTCGAACCGAACGAGTGACCCCACCTACGCAATCCTCGGTCGGAGATCAATCCATTGGTGGGGTCACACGTTCGGTCCGAGTCCCATTTAGCGACTCTGGAGCTCAAAACGCGTACGGGATTTTGACCGCCTCCGACGGTCTTCTGGCCCACTGTGCGCCCTTAGCACAGCTTTCACTCGGGCCGTTCAGGCACGACATGGGGCCGAGCCGACCCTATGTCAGAAACGGCTTGTCAAATCGATGTCAAACGCCTGAACGAGTGACCCCATGTTGGTCGGCCGGTGGTCTCAGGCGCATGGAGTACCGAAGGAGTCATTTCGGTCGCGACTGACGTTGTTGACGAAACTCCCGACCGAAAATGTTATTTGATTAAAAGCACTGACACTGGACTCGGATCCAGTCAGCAAACTGTTCCAGCACGGTCCCGACGGAACTCCAGACGGGGCTCCGGGCAAGACTCCAGGCCGCTCCACGGTGGGTCAGAAGACCGTTCGGGCGGCCAAAATCCCTGACGCGTTTTGAGATCCAGAGTCGTAAAATGGGACTCGAATGGAACGCGTGATGACACCAATGGATTGCCCACCAAATGAGGAATCCATTGGAGGGGTCACACGTTTATTTCTAGTCTCAATCAGCGACCCTGGAGCTCAAAACGCGTCAGGGATTTCGGCCGCCTCAACGGTCATCTGACCCACTGTGCGCTCCGGGCGGCTCCAGGCGCTCCCAGTCGCCCGGAAGCGGGCGTCGCCACCCAGTCCCGCCGCGCCCCGCCCTAGCAGGCTTTCTGCTGTAGTACGACGTGCCCTCGGTCGCCTCGGTTATTGCAGCTTTTAAAACGGCAGCGTGTTTGTATTTACTCTGCGGACGAGGATTGTCCGGCCCGGCCCCGCCCCGCCTGGTGGGCCAGACGTCGCCGGGGATCGGCTGCATTGGCTGGCCCTCTGGCGCCCCCGGAAGGAACAAGGAACCCGGCTGGAACCTGGAAGGAACCGCGCCCCTCCCTCCCTCCCCTCCCCCGCGCCATGCATGGAGGTACCTCCATGGCGCCATGGCCCGGCCGCCCCGGCCGCGCCTCCGGTCGTTGATTCGGTCGGGGCCGCGCTGCCGCCGCGCTCCCCCGTCTCGGCCGCGCCGGCGCCGGGCAGCCGAGCGCCGAGTCGTCGCTCCGTCCCTCTCGCACCCCTACGGCAGCCCTACGGCACGCCCCAAGAGCGCGACCGAGACGGAACGACGGAAGGTTCCCTTGGAACCGCTCCACAGTGGGCCAGAAGACCGGTGCCGGACGCGTTTTGAGCTCCAGAGTCGGTGGATGGGACTCGAACCGAACGGGTTGACCCCACCAATGGATTGCGCTCCGAACGAGGAATCCATCAGCGGAGTCGCACGTTCGGTTCGAATCCCATTCAGCGACTCTGGAGCTCTAAAGCTCAAAACGCGTCTTGAGTCTTGACCGCCTGCGCCGCGGTCTTCTAGCCCACTGTGCGCTCGCCTGCCATTGCCTTCGGCGCGGCGCGGCGGCGGCGCAGCCTCCTCGGGAAGAGGAAGACGGGCCGGAAGTGAGGCTGACGCCGGCAGGAATGCGACGCCACTCCATGCAGGCCTGCCGGCCAGGCCGGCCCGGCCAGCGACTGGACTCCAGTCGGACAAGACAAGCGGGCGAGCCGTGTTGTTGTTGTTGTTCTTGTTGATGTGGTTGTGGCGGGGCGGCTAGGGAATGACCGCATCCGAAAAATTCGCGTCCGGCCGCCGAGCGGTGCGTCGAAACGAGCAGCGGAGACGCGACGCGTCCATACCACAAAAGGGAAGGAAGAGGAAAATAAGAGCGATCAGAGTTACGGTGTAGGGCCTGCAGGCCTGCAGCCCGGCCGGCCCGGCCGTATGAATGAGCGGGGAATGAATGAACTGGCCTCTGGGATGAATGGAGCAGGCGGGAGTCGTAGTAGCAGCCGCGGTCCGCGCGGTGTAGTGCAGGGACGGGGCGGCGGGGACGGGCGGCGCAGAGCAGCGCTGCGGTCGCTGAACCGTACAGAACCGCGAACGTAGGTCTCCAAGTCTCGAACATGCCTGCCGCTGCACGCCGCAGCAAGCCGCACCACGGGCCTCGTGTGCGCTGTACGTACTATACGTACCGACGCAAAGCTGCAAGCCCAACGCTTAGTGGCCCACAGTGGGCGCAGGCGGTCAAAACTCTAGACGCGTTTCGAGCTCCAGAGTCGCTAAATGGGACTCGAACCGAACGCGTGAACCCACCAATGGATTGCTCTCAGAACGAGGAAGCCATTGGTGGGGTCACTCGTTCGATCCGAGTCCCATTCAGCGACTCTGGCGCTCAAAACGCGTTTAGAGTTTTCGCCGCCTGCGCCGGTCTTCTGGCCTACTGTGTGGCGGCAAAGCCCTCGCCGAGGGCCGGGCCCGGCAAGCACATACACTACGAAACAAGCCGATTGGAAGACGCGATTCCGCAAGACCGCGCATTCACCGACCGACACTGGACCTGTTGTTGTTTCCTGCGTCCCAGAGGGGTCAGAAAAGTCCCATGCAGCGAGGTGGCGGGCTGTCACGTAGCGTAAGCCGCGCCTCAAATTCACCTCCAGCACACGAACACCCTCTCCATCGAGCTCCAGCGCGCGCGCACACACACACACACACACACACACACCTCTACACACACACACACACACACACACCTCTACACACACACACACACACACACACACACAAACACACACGGGGGCCGGCCGCTGCGCCAATCACTCATTACTCTGCAAGGCGGGGTGGGGCGTGCCAATCGTGTATGCAGCCGCGTGTATTTTTAGCCACGGCAAGACATGCTTGGCCACGACGGGGAACTGGACTGGTCAGGCAGCACTGATGACATAACTGTCTCGTGTCGTCAGACGTGCCCACTGTGCCCGGGGAGGTGGCCGTCGACGTGGACGTGCGCGCCAAAGAGAGGTGGTTGCGGGGCAACAAAACAACGAGCAGGCCCCGCGGCCTTCAGGAAGGACTGTCAATAACCCCGCTGTAAGTCACCCCCGCCACGCCGCACAGCGGGCCAGAAGACCGGCGCGGGCGGACAAAATTCTCGACGCGTTTTATTTTAGCTCCAGAGCCGCTAAGTAGGACTTGAATTGAACGTGTGACCCCCACCAATGAATTCCTCGTTCGGAGAGCAAATTCATCGGTGTGTTCGCGCACGGCGGGTCGCACGTTCGGTTCGAGTCCCATGAAGCGCCTCTGGAGCTCAAACCGCGTCTGGAGTTTTGACCGCCTTCACGGGTCTTCTGGCCCACTGTGCGCCGGCACGGCCACACCCTCGGCGGCCACTTGACGGCGGCCTCCTCCCTGCCCCGCCGCCGCTCCGCCGCCGCCGCGCCGCTCCCAGCTCCTCCGGCCGCAGCCGGGGCCCCGCCGGCCCATTCAAGAAGACGGCCCCATTAGGGTACTTCCGGAGCACTTCCGGGGCACCTCGGCGGCGCACAGTGGGCCCGAAGACCGGCGCTGGCGGCCAACACTCCGGGCGACGCGTTTCGAGCTCCAGAGTCGCTACAAACAGGACTCGAACCGAACGTGTGACCCCAGCGACGGATAACTCGTTCGGTCTTTCGACCCACTGTGTGGTGGTGGTCCTGATTGAGGGGGTTGGTGTGACAAACGAGACGCGCTCGCCTCGCCGCAGCGGAAGCGGATGGAGACTGGGAAAGCCTCCCAGCGACGCAGCGAGTCTCGCAGGGTAAGAAGGGTTTGGCTGAGGAAGTGGAGGCGGTTGGGGATGGAACGCCATGCACAGTGGGCCAGAGGATCGGTGGAGGAGGTCAAAATCCCGGTTAAATGGGACACGGACCGAACGTGTGACCCCACCCATGGATTGCTCTCCGAGCGGGGAACCCAGTGGGGTCACACGTCCGTTTCGAGTCCCATGTGGCGACCCTGGCGTTCAAAACGCGTCTAAAGTTCTGGCCCACTGTAAGACGCCTTGCGCTGCTGGTACACTCCGTAATGCTGGACTACACCGCGGTACCGCGGGGCCACTGCGGGGCCCAGCACCACCAGCCCTGCCCTGCCGCGGCCCAGAGAGGCTGCCCGTCCGTCCGGCCCCGCGCCGCCCTCCGGAAACGCCTGTCCGTCCCGTGCCCGTCCGTCTACACTATCGGCACAAACACATTCCCAACCAAGCCAGAAGGCCGGCGCAGGCGGCCACAACTCTAGACGCGTTTTGAGCTCCAGAGTCGCTGAATGAGACTCGAACCGCACGTGTCGTGTGACCCGTTCGGTTCAAGTCCCATTTATAGCGACTCCGGAGCTCAGAACGCGTCCGGGATTTTTACCGCCTCCATCAGTCTTCTGGCTCACTGTGGGGCCCTCAGCCGGCCCTCGGAGGGCCCTCGGCAGGAAAGGGTTGTAATTAGGGCCCCTCATTCATTATTCAATACACATTTCGCTCACAGAGGACGAAGGGCGAACGAAGGACGGCCGAGATTGAAAATCCGTTACACACATTCATATTAGGGTAGGTCCCTCGGGGTGTGAGGTTGGGGACGACCCCGCCCCGCCCCGCCCCGCCCGCCCCACCCCGCCCGGCCGGAAGTGAGCCGGGTCTGTTTCTTCCCACGGTCGGGTGGGTCGAGGGGAGGGGCCCCGTCCGGGGGTTGGGGCGGCGGGGGCGGCGGGGGCGGCGGGGGCGGCGGGGGCGGCGGGGGCGGCGGGGGCGGCGGGGGCCTCCACGCGACAGGTGGCTCGCGACTGCCATCTCCCCTCCCCCACCCCTTGGAGGCCCTCATCCCCCAGCGGTCCCAGCGCACGGCAGCTGTGGGCCAAGGTCGCCGGCCGCGGCACAACCACCCAACCTCACCCCGCGGCTCGCCGAGTTACGGCGGCGACACACAGTGGGCCAGAAGACCGGCCCAGGCGGCCAAAACTCTAGACGCGGTATGAGCTGCAGAGTCGCTGCATGGGACTCCAGCCGGACGCGTGACCCCACCAATGGATTGCTCTCCGAACGAGGAATCCATTGGTGGGGTCACACGTCCGGTTCGACTCTGCAGCTCACACCGCGTCTAAAGTTTTGGCCGCCAGGGCCGGTCTTCTGGCCTACTGTGCGACGACGCGCGAAAAAAGGAAAGAAAGAAAAAAACGGCCAGCGGACGGACGGACGGTGTGTAAGGGACTCGCGTGGCAGGGACACGGCGGGTCGCACGCCCCGGCTAGCTCCGGCTAGAGAGAGAGAAAAAAAAAAGAAAAAAAACCCTTGGCCCGTTTGGTTCCACCTTACAGTCAAAACCCTGCTGAGCCTGCCAGCAACGGAAGAAGCAAATTACATTTCACACTGAGCAGCAGCAGCAGCAGAAGAAGAAGAGGACTGAGATTGATTGATTTATCGCAATATTGAAAAGTACATGTACAAGGTGAAAATGTAAAGCCTTGGCTTGCACAGGTCGTCATCATCATCATCATTGGGTAGCCAGTAGTTATTCGCTAACTAGTTTTACAAAAGAACATGATGTAGATGAAGAACAATTTTTACAAAAGAAGATAAGAAGAGGAGGACGAGGAGTAAGAGAAGAAGGAGAAAATCAAAGGAGGACGAGGAGAAATAAAAAAACTGTCCACTCGGCGATGATGGAGCGCGCATTCAGATCAGGATGGGCATTCAGATTCACATTCACGGGTCGCGCTGCTGCCAATAGGGCAGCGTGATATGAACCAGATTCCTGGGCCGTGGCCGGCCGTGCCTGCGGCCAGGTGATTGGCCGACGGCAAGCCCGGCGCACTGCGAGCACAGCCACCTGCCGCTTCCGGTGTGCCCAGTGTGTGCCCCTCCCCAAACCTCGACCTGCCGTCGGCTCTGTTGGCCTGCCTGCCGACCCCTAGCCAGATTACGCGCAAAGTAAAAGCCTGCCAGCCTGTTGAGCTCTTCTCCTTTCTTTTTTTTTTCTGCGACCGGCTACCCCCTCGCCCTCGGCCCCTGGGTCCGCCCCTCGGCCCGCCCTGATACCCTCATCATTATCCAACTCAAACACGAGAGAAATCATCCAAGTTGGTTTTAAATTACAGCCTCGCTGTGTCCATCACGGCCGCCGCCACGCCCAGCCGCCCTGCGTAGTGCCGATAACGCCGCGGTCGCGTATTCGCAGTGGCGCACAGTGGGTCAGAATACCGGCGCAGGTGGCCAAATCTCTACACTGGTAACACTAAAGCGTCGTACTGTAGTGCCCTCTGTTTTCAAGCGTAATCAGTTTACGCTTGAAATCAAGCGTAACAGACTCGTCCGCCAAGAGTTTCCCTACCTTAATGCATGGGGAAATTTCAAGTGAATGCTTCATTTCAAGCGAAACGTCTTTAGGGGAACATTATGCTTAACTCAAGCATAGAGTTACGCTTTAGTTTTACCAGTGTACAGACGCGTTTTGAGCTAGCCGCTAAATGGGACTCGAACCGAACGTGTGACCCCACCAATGGATTCCTCGCTCGGAGAGCAATTCATTGGTGGGGTCACACGTTCGGTTCGAGTTCTGTTAAGGGACTCTGGAGTTCAAAACGCGTCTAGAGATTTGGCCGCCTGTGCAGGTCTTCTGGCCCACTGTGCAATATTGTTCAAGAGCAGTGACAAGACTTGCTACGGATAAGAACCCCTTCTCTGGGAGTGCAGTGCGTGCAAGTTCCTATAGTGACGCCGGGGAATCAGTGTCACCTCTACCCAAGTGGGCAAAAACTCCCCCATGACGCTTCGGTGTCAAAAGAGTTGCCTCTCACCCTGGGCAGTTGCCCAAAAGGCTGACTGACAACCGCAGGCTACTTTTGCCTTTGTATGTTGGAAACACTGGCGAGGTGAAATCAAGCTGCGTTCTCCACGAGTGTTGTCCTGGTTTTTTGGCGAGCCCGCGGGGCCTCGCTGGCTGGGGCCACCGAACACTGGCCGAACCTTACCACGACACGACGGTCAGTACCCCTTCCTTTTTACTACCCCTCGGAAAAGATTTATAGAGCGGGTATAAAATATGCGTAGCCCGCGTGGCACGCTGAGGCCTGGTGGCTGGGCGGCCGAGCTACTGGTCTTGGATACTGGTCGTCCCCGCAGGTAGGGCTCTGATGGGCCGGCTTAGATAAGGTTTTAGGCCTCAGCAGGCCCTTTACAAATCACGCCCCAGGATACTAATAATATACACTGTTACTTTAAAGGTTTTACCTGGCGTGCGTGCTGGCGCGCCACGGTGTGTGTGTGTGTGTGTGTGTGTGTGTGTGTGTGTGTGTGTGTGTGTGTGTGTGTGTGTGTGTGTCTACGAGCGTGCACGGCAGTAGCATGTCTCGTCGTCCAGCCATTGTTCGGAGAAGTCCATTGAGCAGCCTCCCCTCGATGCTTCTTTGGGTGATTGAGTGAAATTCTGTTGGCGCCAACACCTCCCACTCGGGACTTGTCCGCCCGAGCATTTCAGGGCGCCGCCATAGGGGGACGCGCTACGTATATATGTGACGCGCTGGTCGATCCTTCTGCAGTGACGGGACCCGAACCGAACGTGCGACCCCACCAATGGATTGCTCTCCGAACGAGGAATCCATTGGTGGGGTTACACGTTCGGTTCGAGTCCCATTGAGCGACTCTGGGGCTCACAACGCGTCTAGAGTTTTGGCCGCGGCCTGCGCGGCCCACTGTGCGACGACGTCCTTGACGGAAGGTCCTTGGTGGGTCCTTGGCAGGACCGCAGACGCACGCTGCGGTCGTTCGTTCGTAGAGGAATGCCAGAGTCTTTTTTTATTTCTCCGCCGCCGTGAGTCGCTTGGCGGAAATGGACACTTGCGGTGGGACGGCTGGCAGTAAAATTGTTCGGATAGTTGTAAATCGGCCAACCTTTTTCGGACATCTACGTGACATCACACGAGCTCGGCCAGTCAGGGGGTCTTCCCTTCCCTGGCCTCCCCCCCCCCATGGACAACAACAAAAACAACATCAACAAACAACTGTTTGGTGGTGCTTGCGCTGCGATAGTGGCGGTGTTGACCGTCCGCAGGGCCTCGAGGGCCTCGGCATCGTGACGCCTGCCGGACAAGGATCACCACTCCTCGGACTGGGAGCCCCCGCGCACAGTGGGCCAGAAGACCGGCGCTGGCGGCTAAACCTCCAGACGCGTTTTGAGCTCCAGAGTCGCTACTAAATGGGACTCGAACCGAGCGAGTGACCCGACCCATGTGGACTGCTCTCCGGACGGGGAAGCCATTCGTAGGGTCACACGTTCGCTTCGAGTCCCATTTCGCGGAGCTCAAAACCGCCTGCGCCGGTCCTCTGGCCCACCGTGTGGCACCGGCCCGGCTCAAGGATCGCCACTCGGATTGGGAGCCCCGGCACCGGCCCGGCCGACGCCGCCGCTGGACATTTCTTTGGCCTTTTTTTGTACGCCACCGCAGCAGCGCACTGGAGTACCATCATGGTGCCATCCACCATTACGGCCGGATGTGGCAGAGGAGGCAGGAGCGTAGCCGGGGGCGTCGCCAGGGGCGCAGTGGCTACTGTGCACTGAGCGGCCGGGAGGAGGAGGAGGAGGAGGAGGTGAGAGAGAGAGAGAGAGAGAGAGAGAGAGAGAGAGAGAGAGAGAGAGAGAGAGAGAGAGAGAGAGAGAGAGAGAGAGGGAGAGAGAGAGAGAGGAGGGGGGACGCAACGCTACAAGGATGCGGATGCATTTCATTCGTACAAACGGGCAAGGTGGGGCCCAATGCACTGCGAGACCACTTGGACGCCCCAATTGACTCGAGAGGGAAGAACGAATCAAGCTAAATGAGTCGCATAACGAAGCGGCCAGACGTCTCCGATCGTGTCCTGCTGTCAGGAGGTCCATTATCACTGGGACTGCCAATCCAGTTACGGATGTAACATCAGTGTCACATTTTGACCTTTTCAAATATTATTTTTACTGAAATGGCGCCTACGTGAGCTTAATTTTTTAATAAGCTCCACATAAACACCGCGGGACGTTTAAAACCTTTGGTTTTGCACTAGAGGGAGAGAGAGAGAGAGAGAGAGAGAGAGAGAGAGAGAGAGAGAGATACAGTAAACAAGAAGAGAGAGCTCGCAGAGCTGGGAACCCTGTCCGCGACGCCCCGGGCCACTGCATGATTCCGTCCAGATGAATATCTCCATCTCGAATTCCGCGTAAATTTTGAAATGATTTAATAATCGCGTCAATAAATGGAATACATTCATCAGCCAGCCGGCCGGCCGCCTGCCCCGCGGGGGGAATGAGGTATTTGTGGCCGCGTTCTCGGAACATCCGTCGCGGTCCAGTGCCCTGCTAAAAACGTGCCGTCGAAATCCTGGAATGCTATAAGCTTACTACCACAATCTATTCCCGGCGTGCCAACAAAATGATATTCTAATTTGTACAGGCCTCGCAGCGTAATTGCCGTCACTGGCTGAACCAAACCAAAGGCTAATTGGAACGCCCGTTCCTTGAAGTACCTTGTTTACAAACTTCCTTTTTTTTTTCTGCCAGTGTGCTACCCCGGTCAGGGAAGATTCCGCGCACCACAATTTCCGGTGCCAGGTCGTCCGTCTTCGGGCCTCGCGATTTATTAGTGGCCGCGATCAGTTTCGGTAATAGAGAATGTTCTGTCTTCTTCCTTCTTCCAGCCTTCCAGGGGCGCGGCGCGGCGGCCTGCAGTCAGCCACTGCACTGTGATTGCTTTCGGTAGCTCGGAGAATCGATACTCCCAATTATACGGCAATAAAGCATGTAAGGCAAGAAAGAGAGAGAAATAAAAAAGGAACAGATTTATTTTGGGCGCCGGCACGCCAGCGGCGTAGGCCGGTCGGAGGGGCGGCCCCGGCCAGCGGTGTGCCAGGTCCGGGTCGCTCCAAAATTGAAAAATCTCGACTCATATTGGGACGCGGTGCCAGCCCACAGTGGGCCACAGACCGAAGAGGGCGGTCGAAATCCCGGATGGATTGCTCTCCGAACGAGGAATCCATCGTCACACGATCGGTTCCGAGTCCCATTTAGCGACTCTCAAGCTCAAAAACGCGTCTATAGAGTTTTGGCCGCCTGCGCCGGTCTTCTGGCCCTACTGTGCAGCCTTGCCATATGGCCCTTGGTTTCCCTTCGCGATAAAAATGACTCGGCCAACCCGTGGCCAACCTCTAAATCAGGCGGGCAACCTTGGCGAAACCGAAACGCGCGCAGCCAGGGGCGTGCCGGGGGGCAGTAGGGAGGGTAATTGTTGGGCGGGGTTGGCAGCCCCGAACCCTTAGGGCGGAATAGCTCGCCTGAACCTATCGTACCCCTCTCTCTCTCTCTCTCTCTCTCTCTCTCTCTCTCTCTCTCTCTCTCTCTCTCTCTCTCTATCTCTCCTGTCTGACGGGGCTTGCGGGCCTTGAGGCATAAGTCTTGGTGGCGATCGTAAGTCAGTCAGTCCACCACACACACACACACACACACACACACACACACACACACAGAGAGAGAGAGAGAGAGAGAGAGAGAGAGAGAGAGAGAGAGAGAGAGAGAGAGAGAGAGAGAGAGAGAGAGAGAGAGAGAGAGGGAGAGAGAGAGAGCGCGCTTTGATGTCGAGAAAGGATAGGGAGCCACACGAGTTACTGAATAACGCCCTCCATCCTGTCCCCCTTCCGGGTAAAAAGCTTTCAAAACAGTCCGCCTGCGCCGGTCTTGTTGCGCCCACTGTGCAGTGCAGTCTTACCTCCCAGTGGCTGAACACGAGCTGGGGACTGGCCAGGCCCGAGGTCTGCTTGCGGATCTCGGCCGCGAAGTCGAAGCTCTCGACGACGGGCAGCACGGCGGTCACGTTGAAGGTGGCGCCGGAGCCCTCCGCCATGTCGCCGGCAAGCACGCGGCCGTGGCGCCGGTTCAGCACGCCGTACATCCTCCCTGCAGGACAACAAGGACAGTCAAACCGAGGAGGCACTACCAAGGGGTTGCCCACTTCTTATTTTGGTGTACACACGATTCCGGATTCCCAAGATTCCTGAACAAATCCAATTGAAAAAGTGAGGATATTTAAAGAAATTTCTTTGTTTCTTCGTGTTTTAGGCGGTTTTAGGACACTATTGCAAGATTACTACGTCATACCTTTGAAATTTTAAGCATTTTATATAAAATTTCGGAAAAATTACGAATGATTCCCAGGTTGAGTGAACGCATGATTCCCGGAGTGGGTAACCCCTCGGGCACTACTCTCATGTGCTGTACATCCATGAGGGAAACGTGGGATTCAGTGCACAGTGGGCCAGGCCAGAAGACCGGCTCTGGCGGCCAACACTGTAGACGCGTTTTGAGCTCCACGATCGCTGAACGCAGGACTCACTGGTAGAAAAAAGGTACGGAACATGTCTGGTCAACAATTTTCCTGGACCGTCCGTACTTGCCAAGTACGGAACTTTCTGTACTTTTTTCCGTACCCGTTTGCATGGGCTTACATGGAACAGGTACGGACGTTCCGTACTTTCGTCCATACTTCCGTACTATATTCTTCTGTACATTTTCCGTACAAAAGTACAGAAATTTTTACAGTGCTCGGAGCGAACGCGAGCGAACGTGTGACCGTGACCCCACCAATGGTTTCCTCGTTCCGAGAGCAATCCATTGGTGGGGTCACACGTTCGATTCGTGTCTCATCTAGCGACTCTAGCTCAAAACGCGTCCGGCGGAATTTTAACCTCCTCCAACGCTAAGGGTCTGTTGAGACCTAAAAGCGCTGATGATGATGATAATGATGTTGATGTTGATGATGATGATGATGATGATGATGATGATGATGATGATGATGATGATGATGGTGATGATGATGATGACCAGCCCACTGTGCAGAGCGAGGAAACGCTGTGAGGATGCGGAATCACTGGTAAAACTAAAGCGCAACTCTATGCCTGAGTCAAGCATAATTTTACGCTTGAAAACGTTACGCTTGAAATGAAGGATTCACTAAAAATTCCCACATGCATTTAGATAGGGTAAATCTTGGTGGATGGGCCTGTTACGCTTGATTTCAAGCGTAAACTGATAACGCTTGTAAACGGAGGGTAATACTACGCTCTATTTTTACCAGTGATCTCTTGGCTGGATGGAGTGAGACATAGACGCCATTGGCGTGACGCAAGAGGGACTTGGACCGATACAGTGAGTGGAATAGAACGGGCTGTCCGACGCGACGACCGGAAAACAGTTCCGTGAACTAGGATGAGCGGCTGGCCGAGGAATACCGGGCAAACAAGTCGGTTGCTGGAAGCGCGCCGCGTGGGTGGAGAACCTTGGCCAGCGCCTCGCCTTCCCGAAACGCGTTGAGTCAGGGCACTGCGCCGTATCTGTGAAGGGCACCTCACGGTGGGCCAGAAGACCGGTCGCGTTTTGAGCTCCACAGTCACTAAGAGGGACTCGAACCGAACGTGAGACCCCACCAAATGGATTGCCCTCCAAACGAGGAATCCATTGGTGGGGTCACACGTTCAAGTCAAGTCCCGGCCACTCTGGAGCTAAAAACGCGTCTTGAGTTTTGGCCGCCTGCGCCGCGGTCTTCTGGCCCACTGTGCGCCTGTCCCCTCTCCTCGTCTCACCCTCCCCTCCCACCCTGTCACTGGCGTCTCTCATTTTATTGCTCGCTAATTGCTATGGCGCTGAATTCTGCTGGAAAACTTATGATGAATGGTGTCCCTCTGCGCCTTCCTTCTCCTGGATGCGATCACCGATCACCGGTGCGATCACCGATCACCGGTGCGATCACCGGTGGCATCACCTGCGTGCAGTTGGTCACCTTGTGGCCCCAGGTCCCCCTCAGGGCGCCCCGTCCACGGCCAGAGGGACACTAACCATCGCGGAGTATCCACAGCACAGGGAACCGACATCGCCGGGTAGATGTCAACATCGCGGGGCTAGCGCAGTGGGCTGCCTCATCGCGGGGCTAGCATGTGGGCTGCCACATCGCGGGGCTAGCCCAGTGGGCTGCCGCATCGCGGGGCTAGCACCACAGTGGGCTGCCACATCGCGGGGCTAGCACCACAGTGGGCTGCCACATCGCGGGGCTAGCCCAGTGGGCTGCCGCATCGCGGGGCTAGCACCACAGTGGGCTGCCACATCGCGGGGCTAGCACCACAGTGGGCTGCCACATCGCGGGGCTAGCCCAGTGGGCTGCCGCATCGCGGGGCTAGCACCACAGTGGGCTGCCACATCGCGGGGCTAGCACAGTGGGCTGCCACATCGCGGGGCTAGCACCACAGTGGGCTGCCACATCGCGGGGCTAGCACCACAGTGGGCTGCCACATCGCGGCTGCGGGTACCAAAGTGTGGTACCACCACGGCGTACCCTCCGCGCACGCCCTACTACGCCCCGCCACGCCAACCGGCAACCAGGCGTCCCTCCCTCCACTCCGAGACGGGGCTCCGCTCCATTCATGAAGAAAAGTTGTCCGGGCGGAAGGTCGGAGGGCCGGCGGGGGGGGGGGGGGGGGGGGACTGGCCGGCAGGGGCTGAGCGGACCTGCGGGGCCCGGCGGCCCGGCCCTACCCGCTCAAGAGCAGGGGAGGGGAGGGGGGGGGGAGCGCGTCGGTCCCGCCGCTCCGGCACCGCGCGCGCAGCTCTCCTCCTCGGTGGTGGTGGTGGAGAGCCCTCCATGCCCATACAGCCACAGCCAGTCGTAGTACAGACGGCCTCCAAGACGGCCTGCAAGACGCCGCCGACGCCGCGCCGAGCCTTGTCGCGAGTGACTGCGTGTGTGAGAGAGTGCGCGTGAGTGTGTGATGGAGGAGCCCGTCCTCCGTAGAATGTCATCTTCGGCGGAGCGCACCTACCACCAGATCGCACCCCACCACAGCAACCACCAGCTCGGCGACCGCCAGTACCGCTACCACAACCATCATCATCACCACCACCACCACCACCACTGGGAGGATATGACCGTGTTCCTGCGGTGGTTGCTGGTGGTGCTGAGCCTGGTGCCGGTGTCCATGGCCTCGCGCCTGCCCCTGGTCATGCTGGCGCACCACCACCATCACCACCACCACCACCACAACCACGACCTGGATCTGGAACTCGACTTGCTGGACCCCGGCCGCTGGGACTTGGCCACGCCCCTGGCGCAGCACGACAAGCGGATACGGACGCTGTACCAAGTCGGGGTGAGTAGTGCGGCACCCAGTCGCTGGCCGCGCTCGGGTTACTATACCGCGAGACCAGTGCAGGCGCAGGCCGCCGCCGCACAGTGGGCCAGAAGTCAGGTGACGGCGGTCCAAATCCCCGGACGCGGTTTGAGCTCCAGAGTCGCTGAATGGGACTCGAACCGAACGTGTGACCCCAGCAATGGATTGCTCGCCGAGCGAGGAATCCATCGGTTGGGTCGCACGTTCGGTTCGAGTCCGATTTAGCGACTCTGGAGCTCAAAACGCGCCTCGAGTATTTTGGCCGCCTGCGCCGGTCGTCTGGTCCACTGTGCGACGAAAGCAGCAAGCCGCGGAGACACGTGCATTTCGTATTTACCAACAAGGATTCACACTCTGCGGTGCCACCCTCTCAGCTCGCCAGCCGGCCGGCCTCGTGCAGGGCGCGGCGCTGCGGTGCGGCGGGCACGTCCTCCGTGGGGCGTGGCGGGGCGTAGCGGGGCGGGGTGGGGCGGGGTGAGGCGGGGCGGACCGGTACGGATGGCGCCGCGCCGTCAATGAATGGAGGAGCTGGCGTGGAATGCCGCATGCCGCTCCCACTACGCCTCGGCTCCATTCATGATTCCCGGTTTCCATGGCAACGTGGCCGCGGGCCGAGGCGGGGCGGGGCGGGGCGGGGCGGGGCGAGGCGGTGTCGGCATTTGGCACAGAGACGCCGAGGGCCACGCCGCGGACCAAAAGGAAAACGTCTCGAGAGTCATGCCGCGTCTCAATGTACGTACTCTCCATGGCGTCTCGCTGGAGGCTCATTGGAAGATTCATGGAGTTTCGATGAATGTTCCATGAAGTGCCGATGCGGTTACGTTGTGGTCAGTGCGGCCTTGATCAAGTCTGGAGTGACATTGGGTGGCGCTGGAGTGACGCTGGCGTGACTTTGGAGTGACGCTGGAGGGACGCTGGAGGGACGCTGGAGGGACGCTGGCATGACGCTAGAGTGACGCTAGAGTGACGCTGGAGGGACGCTGGAGGGACGCTGGAGGGACGCTGGAGTGCGGTCACTCCAGCTCCTTGGCTAGCCTCGCTGTAGCCACGCTGCGCTGCCAGGCAAACTCCATTCATTCTCGGCCGCTGCCCGCGGTGCGGCGGTGCGGCTGGAGAGGGGAGGGGGAGGAGTCGAGACAAACAAATTCGGCCGAGCCCCGCCACAAAACACAGCACCGCGGCATCAAAGGGTGTCTCGGGGATTGAAGCACAGTGGTCCAAAGTCGCTAAATGGGACTCGACTCGAATTGAAAGTGTGACCCGACCAATGGATTCCTCGTTCGGAGGGCAGTCCATTGGTGGGGTCACACGTTCGATTCCAGTCCCATTCAGCGACTTTGGAGATCAAAACGCGTCTCGAGTCGCCGGTCCTCTGGCCCACTGTGCGAAGGAACGCGGAACGCGAGGCAGGGCGCTGTAACGGAAGGACGGCCGCTGTTTGGAACTCGGAACGGAAGTCACGTCGCTCAGGTGGATTAGATTACGCGAAGCGACGCGCGGCTTGTCCAGGTTAAAAAGAAGCCGGCGGGGCGCGCGGGGCACAGTGGGTACGTCGGGAACATTCCAGCCTCGGGTACGCTAAAGCCTCAGGCCGCGGCCAAAGCCCCACGCCGCCGCCGCGCCGCCGGGAGCCTCCAGTGCACAGTGGGCCAGAGGACCGGCGCAGGCGGCCAAAACTCTGGACGCGGTTTAAGCTACAGAGTCGCTAAATGGGACTCGAATAACCCAACTTGTGAACCCACCAATGGATTTCGGTTCGAGTCCTATTTAGCGACTGGAGTTTTGGCCGCCTGCGCTGGTCTTCAGGGCCCACTGTGCAGCGACTCCAGAGGCTCCAGAGGCTCCAGAGGCCGGCTCCGTGGCGGCGCGGCGAGCGGCAACTCGTCTCATCACTCCGCAGCAATCTCTGGCTGGAGCTTCGCGCGGATGCTGGAATTCCTTGGACTACATTCGCGCGAGGCTGGAGAAAAACGCAAATGGAGTGTAGCAGTGTCCTCCGACGTCATGATGCGGCCTCTTGTTGGGGTCTGCTGCACACAGTGGGCCAGACGACCGGCACGGACGGCCACGGACGGAGGACACAGAGTTGAGAATTTGTAAACGTCCAGTTCAGTTTGAAGCGTCCGGGGGAGGGAGAGAGAGAGAGAGAGAGAGAGAGAGAGAGAGAGAGAGAGAGAGAGAGAGAGAGAGAGAGAGAGAGAGAGAGAGAGAGAAGGCTTGCATGGCGTCGCTGCGCCGCGCCCCCCTCCACCCCGAGTTTCATGAATGGCCGTACAGGATTGCGCTACAAGCAAGTCAATGACATGGCGCAAGTAGTAAAGCCCATTCACGAAGGACACTGCAAACAAAAAGACGCCGCCGCGCCAAAGGTGCAATAAAAAAAAAACGCGAGAATGGTGACGAGATTAAAACGAGAAAAAAATAAAACCATTGACAAAAACAGCGAGGAGGGGAAAATCGCCACAGCAATCAGGGCAGAGACGTTTGCTTGACGAGCCGTCGAGGTGGGCGTTGCAGTGCGTTGCACAGTGGGCCAGAAGACCGCCGCTCTTGATCTCTTGAGCCACTTGCGCCGGTCTTCTGGCCCACTGTGCGTTGCAGAGCGTTGCAGAGCGTTGCAGTGCGTTGCAGTGTACAGTGGTACAGCGGGTATACGCCAGCCTGCGCTGTGATTGGCAGTCGCGCCTCCTTGCGCAACAGTCCGACAACCCACCCGGCCCCAGCCCACGACTACACGTCCCGCAGCATTTTCGAACGTGAATTCAGCAGGAATAATTTCATAGCAGGTCAGAGGGATTCGGGAGAGTCGCTCAGGAGCTGGCCGTCGTGCTGGTCACGGCGGTCACCACCGGTCTTCTGGCCCACTGTGCAGCTGCAGTGCTACGGCCCCTCAGGTCTCTCCAGGTCCCTCCGGGTCCCTCCAGACTCCAGCTGTGGTGTCAGTAGCGGCCACATCGTCACGTAGCACTTCGATTTCATTTGATATCCCTCCAGTTTTGAGAAGGCAGCGAGAGGGGAAAAAGGTACTAAAAAGGAGGGGGAAATAAAAGAAAACAAACGTCGAGAAAAGGAGAAAGAGAGAGGGGGGAGGGGGACTTAGAGCTGGACAGGTCGTACGAACGTCATTATCTGGTTGGTAATAGGAGCCCCAAACCACAAGGCGTGGCGCGGCGTGGCGTGGCGCGGCGCCGGGGTGAGCAGCACAAGCATTGGCCGCAACACACGCACGCACGCACACACACACACACACACACACACACACGTAACTGGAAACCGAAGGGCTTGAGTGATAGGCACACACACGCACACATGCGCGCGCGCGCGCGGACGCACACAGACACAACACCTTTTGCCTTTTCTCCGGTAAAATTTATTCCGGACGACAGGAGGATCGCGTATCGCGTTGCGTGTGCCGGCCAGCGTCACGTTCGGGCCACGCTTCGATTGGCTGGCGCGCGCGCACGCACGCACACGCACACACACACACACACACACACTCAGAGTGGAGAGCGTCAACAGGTGAGGCGCGGCCGTCCGACCTTCTCCCCTATGCGCGTAATCCAGGCGACACAATGCAGGCCCCGATGGAGTGCCGGCCGGTGTGAATGCGATGCCCTGTTCCATTCGGACTTCCATTGGGGGCCCCGGGCCCCGAAGGTGCCCCCCCGAACTCTACCCCGAAGGTGCCCCGGCCTCCAGACAGCACCTGCAGCCCGGGCCCCTGTGGGCCGCACAGTGCCGGCACAGCTGCCGGGGTGAAATCCACCCCCGGGTTCCCACGGTCCCGGCCGCCCCGCCCCGCCCCGCCCCGCCCCGCCTCCGAGCCTCCACGTGGCTGAAGCTCGCCGCCCCGCGCCGCCCCCCCCCCTCCCGCAGCCTCACGTGTTCGGCTCACGTCCCATAACCCATTTCATATTTCGCTGCGGGCCCCTCCCCACTCCCCCCCCGCATTTTTTTTGGCTATACCCAGATGCGCGCTGCAGTGCTTCCCCTTGTGGAGGGAAAACACAGAATGGACGATGAAAGAGGTGAATGGCAGTGAATGGCCCGGACAATGGTCGCGCGGGGGGCGCGCGTCGTGGTAGGGGCGTAGGGCGGAGGTCCTTCATCGGGTCCTTGAGAAGGTCCTTCAGAAAGTTGTGTAGGAGATGTCCTTCAGCTGGTCCTTCAGGAGGTCTTTCAGAGGGTCGAGTAGGAGATGTCCTTCAGAGGTTCCTTCAGAGGGTCGTAGGTGTCCTTTAGGAGGTCCTCCAGAGGGTCCTCCATGGGTCCTTGAGCGGGCTCCCCAGGACCGGCAGGGGGTCCTCGACGCCGCCATGAGGGCGAGACGCTTGGCATGAGTGAGTGTAAGTCATTCTCTTCGTGAATGGACGACACAGGCGAAGGGTCGCCAACAAAAACTCAGGGTACCAACAACAACGAACAACAAGCAGGAATTCAAATATTTCAAACTTTTTGACGCGCGCGCCAACACGACCGTTTCGCGCCAAACGCGGCCAGCGCGCCCCGCCCCGCCCTGTCCTCTAAGGGCCCTTGGCCCTCGGCGGGCCGGCACGCTACCTGCCGCTATATACCTGCCCTCGGCTCGGCTCGGCTCGGCTCGGCTCGGGTCGACTCGGCTCCGCGCTCGGCTCTCCTGGACGTAAGGTTTCCGCGAATGCTGTCGGTGCACACTCGCTCCAACCTGGTAGCAGCAGCAGCAGCAGCCCCCTGCAGACTGTCTGCACAGCAAAACAGCACCACCATATTCCTGGAAAGCCAGCGAAAACGCGGCGACCGGAAACAGCGCCGCGTCGCGTTCAGACCGTCGCACAGTGGCGCAGGTGGCCAAAACTCAAGACGCGTTTGGAGCTCCAGAGTCGCTAAACGGGACTCGAATCGGGCGTGTGACCCCACCAATGGATTGCTCTCCGAACGAGGAATCCATTGGTGCGGTCGCACGTTCGGTTGGGTTAGTCCAACCTGCCGGCAAAATGTTATTTCGGCCCCGCTACACGCTCCGAACGGGGCTACACCGGCAAACCAACTCCAGGCAAGTCGTATGGAAATGACGTCACGACCGGCGAGCCCCTCGGTCCAGTACGGGACCATTTCCCTAATGTCCTCCTGGAAGTCCTGGAAACAGACTGACTCGGGGCGGGGCACAGTGGGCCGGTGGAAGAAGGGGGGGGGGGAGGCAGTGGGTGCGTGCCGGCGGATATTGGCGCCGAGGAATGCGAAGAAAGGTGAGACCTCATCATCAAAACCGCACATCACCAGGCGGAACACGGTCAAAAATAATGAAATAAATTCAAAATAATGATAGAACCCGTTTTGTAGACAAATGAAAAGTGTTGCCACGTTACCGCCGAGGCGAGGTGTTGTTATGATTGAGCGAAGCGAGCTGCCTGCGGGGTTCGGCGGTCGGTTCGGCGACGCGCGCGTGGCTCCGGGAAAGCGCTGCTGCCGAAAGATTCCGAGAGGATCGTCGTTTTCGTCTCTCTCTGTCTCTGTCTGTCTCTCTCTCTCTCTCTCTCTCTCTCTCTCTCTCTCTCTCTCTCTCTCTCTCTCTCTCTCTCGTACCCCAAGCGCACGCCCCGAGAGTGCGAGCGACGAAATGAGGATCCTGCACTTCGCTCGGCCGCTGCCGCTGCACCAGGTTCATCAACCCCGAGCTTTCGGCCGGTGGGGTTTTCGCTAGCGAAAATATGACCTGAGGCGGCGGGGGAAGTGGAGGGGGGGAGGGGAGGCGCTACATTCCGTTGACTCCCTCGCCGTAATCCCAAATGGTGTGTATTACCAATGGCGTACCGATGTGGCCGTGAGGAGTAATTAGTCCCGAGAAGCGTCCCAGCCGGCTAGCCCGGGTGTGTCCCACTGTGTTGCCCGCCTTGCCTGCCTTTCCGCGGAACGAGTGCATTATGCCCCGTTCTAGGAAGGCGGCCAGGCCACCCCTTTGGCGGGGGCGGCGGCCGGCGGCGTCCTCGCGCCTTGTCGCCGAGCACCCCGACGAGCACCTCACAGTGGGCCAGACGACCGGCGAAAGCGGCCGAAACTCTAGACGCGTTTTGAGCTCCAGAGTCGCTAAACAGGACTCGAACCGAACGTGTGAGCCCACCAATGGATTGCTCTCCGAACGAGGCATGCATTGGTGGGGTCACACGTTTGGTTTGAGTCCCATTCAGCGACACGGGAGTTTAAAACGCGTTTAGAGCTTTGGCCGCCAGCGCCTGTTTTCTGGCCCACTGTGCGACGCCCGCCTTCTGGAGAAAACAACTGGCCGAGGCCGGCCGAATGCCGAAAAGTGACCCGCTGTGCTGCGCCGTGCTGCGCCGTGCTGCGCCGTGCTGCGCCGTGCTGCGCCGTCACAGAGAACATGTTCTCTGTGTGCGCCGTGCTGGGCCGGCCTGCCTAGGCAAGGCATGCCGCTTCACACCCTTTGGGCGGCGGTCCGCTGGACTCCAGCCGGGAAGGCACTCGAGGCGGAGCGTGCGTGTTGGAGTGCGGTCCACTGCGGTCCGGCGTGGTGGGGGAGGAGGAGGCGGCATTCCAGGCTCCGCAGCCTTCGGCTACCTTCGGCTACCTTCGGCTACCTTCGGCTACCTTCGGCTACCTTCGGCTACCTTCGGCTACCTTTTGCTACCTTCGGCTACCTTCGGCTACCTTCGGCTACCTTCGGCTACCTTCGGCTACCTTCGGCTACCTTCGTCTCGCGCGATCCCCGCCAAAAAAGCCGCCCTTCTCCGCCTCCATCCGACCGGTAAGGGCCTGGAACGCCTGGAACGCCCGGAACGCCTTTGCCCCGCCGTCATCGCATTCCAGCCACCTCACGCCTCATAGATTACCAAATTTATCCCCGGTGCACCGAGTGCAGCCATGGCGTGCCGCCGCCGCCCCGCCCCGCCCCGCCCCGCCGGCCGCGCCGTTCCGAGAAGCACCGCCCGGGACCCTGGCGGAGGAATTTCGATAAAATAGAACCGTAAAATTTGGGGGAAGAATACCGCAGCACTGTCTGCTCGCTCCACAAATGTTGCCGGCCGGAAAAATGTTGCTTTGAGCGCGACTGCCCCAATTAAAACCGTGAAAAGGACGACTTTTAACGCGCAGGATGTCCTGCAACATTGTGGGCGAGCCATTGAGCGGAGGCCAGGAAGGCGTTATAGTCGCTCGAGAAGACCGAGCTTATATGTAAGGTACAAACGATTCGGTTTGTCATACGAAGAAATAAATCGTAAATTACGAAAAAATTTTCTTTAAAAGCTCACGTATGCTCAGAATACTTTGTTATAGCAAGCTTCAGCCTAAAATAGTTTGCGAGGATTTCGATTGGTTTCCAGGGTGCGGGTTCGGCGACGTGTTCGTCCGAGTTGAACCAGATTCCTGATGCTCAGAACGTCTCGAAGGTGGCGGACGGACGCGCCGGGACCCGCGCCTGCATAAAGGGGATCGCTTTCGAGAATACAAGTGAACCACAATGGGCCAGCCCAGTGGGCCAGCGCTGCCAGCGACCACAACAAACGCAAACACTCGGGGCGGCAACGAGAGGGCGGCACAGACTGTGTCCAGAAGGCCGCCGCACAGTGGGCCAGAAGACCGGTGGAGGCAGCGGCCAAATTCCCGGACGCGTTTTGAGCTCCAGCGTCCCTAAATGGGACTCGTAACGAACGTGTGACCCTACCAATGGATTGCTCTCCGAACGAGGAATCCATTGGTAGGGTCACAGGTTCGGTTGGTGTCCTGCTCTGAGACTCCGGAGCTCAAAACGCGTCTAGAGTTTTGGCTTGGCCGCCTGCGCCGGTCTTCTGGCCCACCACTATGCGCCGTACGGGGCCATGCACGCGTGAATGCCCGCCTATAAGCCTGCTGCCGCATTGTGAGGGCAGCGCTATAATTTAGAAAAGTAGGCTCCGAGAAATGCACACCCATCCATAGTACTTCTCGTTTCCAAGAAAAAAAGGAAAAGATTGACGCGGCATGATGCAACTCGGATGGACGGCCGCCCGCTGTGCGGACAGCACCATTCCTCTGACGTGTAAACGTCAAGAAGGAGGCGACAGAGTCTGTCGGACAGACCTCATGGGGCACAGGCTCTACCTGACATCGGCACAGCCCCAACGCGGGTACAAAAAAAAGAATAATATCCAAACTGAATAGGTTCCCCCCTAGGACAGTCAGTCGGGCGGGGTCACCACGTCCCCCAGGCGCGGGTTCGAATCCCGCCCGCGGGGCCCCGTCGTTTTTCCCCTACCTGCTATCAGTGATGCTGTCACAACTCGACAAGACACACACGCGCCCTGTTTGCTGGTGCCTATCTTTGCCGTGTGCTTGTGTGCGTGTAAACAAACACACACGGGCGATATTTTTCCGGGGGACAGTGGGACAGCCAGCCTCTGGATTCGCCGTCCTCACTCACTGCCATCTCGCTCCCTCACACTGACACCAGTGTCGCCCGGTCGGAAACCGAGTGGAAGATCGCTCGAGAGGGGGGGGAGAGAGAGAGAGAGAGAGAGAGAGAGAGAGAGAGAGAGAGAGAGAGAGAGAGAGAGAGAGAGAGAGAGAGAGAGAGAGAGAGAGAGAGAGAGAGAGCACAGCGGGCCAGACCGCCGTCCAGACCGTGGTCCAGACCACGCGCGGCAACCGTATTATTTGAACAGGTGTCGGAACGAAAGGGGGAGGGTGCGAGGGGGCAGAGGGAGAGGAGTCCGGTGGACGGGGCGGGAGGGAGGGAGCTTGCGCCGGCTACCGTGCTGCCCTGCTATTTGATAGCCTTCCACTTATAAGATACGTTCGAAAAAACAGAGGAGCTTAAAACAAGTTTTTGAATGGCTGGCCGAAGGCTGCTGGAAAAAGGAAGAAGAGGAGAGGAACTCCTCGGCGCAGCGCGGCGGAGAGAAGTACTCGCAGCACGGCGGAGCAAGGCGTAGCAAGGTCACCCTAGGCCGCTGTCCGCGTCTCTCTCTCTCTCTCTCTCTCTCTCTCTCTCTCTCTCTCTCTCTCTCTCTCTCTCTCTCTCTCTCTCTCCTCTCTCTCTCTCCTCATTCATCCACCTTTCCATTCATGCTGGCAGCCGGGCCGGCCGGCCGGCCCGTGGAAGGCCGTGGAAGGGGGAGCAGCGTACGGAAAGGACGCCATTCCAAAAAGTCATTCATGAGTGGAGGAATCCGAGCCGCGTCCGAACCGGCGCAGCGACGCACAGTGGGCCAGAAGACCGGCGCAGGCGGCCCAAAACTCTTGACGCGTTTTGAGCTTCAGAGTCGCTAAACAGGACTCGAACCAAACGTGTGACCCCACCAATGGATTCCTCGTTCGGAGAGCCATCCATCGGTGGGTGTCACACGTTCGGTTCGTGTCCCATTTGGCGACTCTGGAGCTCAAAACGCGTCCGGGATTTTGACCGCTGCCTCCGCCGATCTTCTGGCCCACTGTGCGACGCGTCCGGAACGCGCCGCCGTGTTCTCCAGACCTGACCCACAAACTGTCTCTAACCCTCTCCTTGTTGTTGTTGTCGTTGCAGAACTCGGAGGAGGAGCTGCCCGAGTGCGCGGAGGGCGCCGTGTGCAGCAAGCTGGACGTGTACGAGAAGCCGTGGCTGGAGCGGCAGTGCCGCTGCCGCAACCAGCAGCCCTGCCCGGGACACCCCTCGCCCAGCGACGGCCACACCATCGTGGACAAGACGAGGCAACTCAAGGTGAGCCAGTGCCGCGCAGCCGCGCCTCGTCAGCGACCGCGCACAGTGGGCCAGAAGACCGGTGGAGGCAGCGGCCAAAAGCTCTAGACGCGTTCCCAGCTCTAGCGTCGCTGGATGGGACTCGAACCGGACGTGTGATCCCGCACCAATGGACGGCTCTGCGAACGAGGCATTCACCGGTGGGGTCACAC
Source organism: Stenchaetothrips biformis (assembly GCA_030522485.1). Classification (NCBI taxonomy): domain Eukaryota; kingdom Metazoa; phylum Arthropoda; class Insecta; order Thysanoptera; family Thripidae; genus Stenchaetothrips; species Stenchaetothrips biformis. The sequence continues at coordinate 6,710,993 of CM060100.1, forward strand.
GTTCGGTTCGAGTCCCATGGAGCGACTCTGGAGCTCGAAACGCGTCTGGAGTCTTGGCCGCCTGCGCCGCTCTTCTGGCCCACTGTGCCACGCGTCAACGACAGCCGACTTGAAATTAACTCGAGCTAACGAGATGCCCGTTCGTCCCCGCGCAGATGTGCGACCCCGTCAAGAAGCTGCCCAAGTGCCGGTACTTCAGGGACGTGACGTGGACGCTGGTGTCGGGCGCGTACCCGAGCAACGCCACGCAGCAGATCGTGCACTGCCACTGCCCGCGGGGCTCCGTCGCGTACCTGGTCAAGCGGCAAGCCTACACGGACGACGACGTGGCGCAGGAGCTGGACGCCAGGCCGCGGTTCAAGTACTCGTTCGCCTGCAGCCCGCAAAGCGTGAGTGTCCAAATCACATTTATTTTCCAAACTTACTTTCGGGAATTACTGATTTATTTTTCCTTTTTTTCGGGTAGTTGTTTCTACCATGTGTGTACTGCGCAGCACTGTGGGCCAGAGCCAGACACCGGTGCGCGCGGCTGGCCAAAACTCTAGACGCGCGTCTTGGGCTGCAGAGTCGGTTACGACAGGACTCGAACCGAACGAGTGACCCCACCAATGGATTCCTCGTTCGTAGAGCAATCCATTGGTGGGGTCACACGTTCAGGTCGGGTCCCATTTAGCGACTCTGGAGCAGCTAAACACGCGTCTGGAGTTTAGGCCACTTGCGCCGGTCTTCTGGCCCACTGTGTGCAGCGTCTCAAAACTAACTCGACCGTCTCGTCCTCTCCCTTCCAGCGGCTGCGATGCCAGCGCAAGGAGCCGTGCCGCCTGTTCACGGTGCGCAGACGCCAGGAGCTCCTGGACGAAGTCAACACCAACTCGCTGTGCCAGTGCCCGCACAACCACTACTGCCCCACACACCACTCGGACCCGGGCGTCATCCAAGGCAGCACGTACCAGGACGACAACGTGCGGATCTACAGCGGCTACTGCCTGCCTCTCTGAGCGCACAGTGGGCCTTGCACCGCGGCCCTCGCACGGTGGGCCTCGCCGCGCCTCGCCGCGCCTCGCCGCCTCAACGTCAAAGCGACGCCGACTTTGACCCAAATTCGACGTCGGATTGACGACGGTTCACCTTCGGAACGTTGCAGAACCGGGCTGTCATTTTGTAAAAACGCTTGTCCAGAATGTATGAATATATTTTTATTATATTTTTTTTTTGTGTAAAGGAATGGTGAATGTTGAACATACACCTGTAAATATTTATATAATCTAGTACAATTTTTGGGAGGCGTTTGAGGTACAGGGGAAGATGGAAGAGAGACCAAACGAAAGTATTTTTCGACGAAATGGACTGAAAAATGGTTAGAAGCGGAGCATAGGTAACCGAATAATTACAAATAGGCATAAGTATGAAAATGTTTTTTTGTGTGTGTACAGATAGGTAGTAGAATGTGAGTAAGATATTTGAATTGATTATTTGTCGAAGGTGTTAGATGGATATTTATTCAAAATGTTGGTCAATAAAGAATGATAATTAGGACTGGGTTGTTAAATTATGGGATGAAATTCCGTTATTTGTACGTACCTGTTACGAACGAGTGCGTTCATTAGAATTTTAGTTATGACATTTCCAATGTCAATGTGTCGGATACATTCCATAAAAGTTAAATATCAAAAGCGTTAGGACACAACGCACAAGTTACATAAGCAAATGTTTATGATTTTTATTTTAATGATTTTTTTGTTATATATCCGCCAGTGGCTGACTTGTTTTTGTTAGAATGCGCAAAAAATTTACAAAAAAGACAAAAAAAATATGTTAGAGAAGTGGAGAATTTATGCAGAGAAGTTCGAAGAGGTAAATAAGAACTTAAAAGAAATGTACCGACAATGTTTGAAGTACCAAGACTTGTCTATTCAAATGTGACCAAATGTAGCTGTACCGAGCTTTAATTTTAATAAAATTATGTTGAATTTACATTGTAAGCAGGCCACGAATCAGTCATTTTGGAGTATTATGTACATTCATTCCTGAATAAATATATATGAGGTGCAGAAATATTGCGTTGTGAGTTCCACAATTTATCAGACACTACCATTCCGTCCAGACAAGAAATTCGATATGTAAGAATAACTTTGAACTCATGACTTACCGTCACGGTAGACCATAGAGCGTTATGTCGTGACCAACGTAACTCACCTGTAATACAACAAAAAGAAGAACCAAATTAACAAACTAGTTGCATCTCAGGCTCCAGCAGACCGTGGAGTATGTCCACAGTTGTAAATACCCCGCCAGCAAACCGCGGAGTATTGACGAGCCAGCATGTAGTGAGCAAGCCAGGATAAACGGGAACGTATTCGCTTTCGTCGGTTGTGATGAAGGTAAATCGGAGATAGATTTTGAAAATGCATGAATAAGCTTTCTGCAGCAAAGAATCCAGCAACCAAATCATATTTTACGCAAACTTGAAACAAATATTTTAACAAAGATATGAGATACAACAATTTTTCGGCCAAAAACAGGTGAACAGTTTACAAAGATCATAGACACTGGGCTCCATAAAAATAGAGTACCGAAAAATGGAGAGACTTCAATGCAGGGATGGCACAAGAGCGCCGGAGTATGTCCTAACCATGCCCGGACGTACCCCCGCCGACAGAGGCAGCGGCTGGGCCTTGGCGATACCCCGCGCCTCGCTAGGGTTGCCACTTGACACGCCTCAACGGCACCTGAGTGCGCCACGGACGCCTTTCGCAGCATCGAGCGAGTTGCGGGGGCCATGGGCCAAAGTGCCAGGCCCGTTGGACAGTGGGCGGTGGAGGCTGTCAAAACTCTAAACGCCTTTTGAGCTCCAGAGTCGCTAAATGGGACTCGACCAAACGTGCGACCGCACCAATGGATCGCTCTCCGAACGAAGGGATTAATTGGTGGGGTCACACGTTCGGTTCGAGTCCTGCTTAGCGACAATGGAGCTCAAAACACGTCTAGAGTTTTGGCCGCCTGCACCGGTCTTCTGGCCCACTGTGTGCCGGCTACTTCTGGCGTGGAGTGTCCACTCTTCATGCACAGCACGGCCTTCGTCCTTGCGCTATTGGTTCTAGTGCATCTGCAGGCCGCACCACCGCAAGGGTAATGAAATGTGGGTGGCGTGGACCACGACCTGCATCCGTTTGCTTCTCTCTCTCTCTCTCTTGCTCTTCCGCTCTCTTTCTGGAGCGAAAGAGCAAGAGGGAGAGAGAGAGAGAGAGAGAGAGAGAGAGAGAGAGAGAGAGAGAGAGAGAGAGAGAGAGAGAGAGAGAGAGAGAGAGAGAGAGAGAGAGAGAGAGAACATACACGGAAAATCGGGGCACGTCCAGAAAAGAGGGCCGTAGCTTCCGGCGGCGCCCCTCCAGTTGCGCGGTTCTTCTGCGGGATAATTGTAACGCATCAGCATGCGGCCGGTCGAGCGCGGAGGAATCCGGCACACAGTTCATAGGGACAGCCACGGCGGGGCACTGCACAGTGGGCCAGGGAAAGGTAACAAGGGGAAGAATGCTGGGGAGAATGGCGGGTAAAAATTTTCGACGTCAAACACTACAAACCTAATACTTAGTTGCACGCTAACAACACACTTCCAAACCAAAACTCTCAACGCGTGTTGAGCTCCCCCAAGCGTCACTGAACTGGGACTCGAACCGAACGAGAGACCCCACCAACGGATTCCTCGTACAGAGAGCAATCCATTGGTGGGGTCGCACGTTCGGTTCGAGTCCTATTTAGCGACTCTGGAGCTCGCAAACGAGCGCAAATCGCGTCCGGAATTTAGACGCGCCTCCACCGGTCTTCTGGCCCACTGTGCGAGTGCCAGGTTATGTCCCACTCGTTTGTTGGACCGCGCGGCGCGCAGGCGTCGTCGCAGGGCTCACACCGTTCCAGTTCCCCCAGTAACCCACTTGGCTTCCGCAGCAGCCATATCCGCCTTGGCTCTTTTCCGAGGACGGCCACTGCAGTGCGTCCCAAGGCGCGAAGAATCTGCATACCTCAAAATTGATTGGTATCCGGGGCGGGAAAAAAACCACACACATCCGGCGGAGGGTTGACTGATCAGTCGCAAAAGTATCTGCGGGCTGAGGTTGGCAACTCTTTCGACACTGTACAGTTTGAGTTCCAGAATCCCTAAATGGGACTGGAACCGAACGTGTGACCCTACGAATGATGGATAGCTCTCCGAACGAGGAATCTATTGGTGGGGTCACATGTTCGGTTCTAGTCCCATTCAGCGACTCTGGACCTCGAAACGCGTCTAGAGTTTTGGCCGCCTGCGGCGGTCGCTTCCGGCCCCCTGTGCACTGGTGCATCGTGGGAAATAATGCCTATTTACGTGGCGCAACACTGTCAGTAGCCCGCGCACACACGCCGCGTTGTCCGAAGCGACAAACGAGAGGTAACTATCACTCGCAAAAGAATTGAGCCGTAGATACCCCATGCGCAAGAGACTTTCAATGCTTGATGTATGGGAGATCTCTTGGGCATGGAGTATCTAAGGCTCAATTTTTTTGCGAGTGATACCCAGTGGGCTAGAAGACCGGGCGGAGGCGGTCAAAATCCGCGGCCGGCCGCTTCACGCCGCGCTGGCCATTTAGGCTGGCCGTCCAATCAACAGGGCCGCCGCCTTGTGCTTCGCCAGCATCGCCGGCCGCGGCGCGCAACGGTGCAGTGTCAACATTTGTCCCTGCTGATTGAACCGGCCGCCTCCTCGACCGCGTCCAAGCGGGTCGTTGGCGCGACATCGTAATCAAATTTAAGGGCCTCTCCGATCTCGTCTGAGAATAAGGAACGCAAAGGAAAAATTCGATAAAATCGAACAGGAACATAGAGCGGAAAAAAGTGTGTATATATTTTTTTAAGTTAGGCGGCGTGCAAATATTACGTCACCCGTTTAGGGGGGGGGAGGGGGTCTGACGGAAAGTGATGGCCGATGATGTGGGGGGGAGGGGGGTTCGAGCAGGGATGACGTAGTTTATTTATTTAATTTAATGCCAGTTTTTGTTTCATGTAACTTTCAATAAGTTATTGTTCTGATTCAATTTTAGACTGATTTTGGCTTTAATTTTAGTGCCATGACTGAGTTCTCTGACTAGTTTTTACAAACAAATAATTTTTGTACTGAACTTTGACCCATTACTAATGTTTTTGCACCTACAGTGTGACTCGCTTGCGAAAACACAAAAAATCAGAAAACAACGTCATCATAGGGGGAGGGGAGGGGGTCGCGCCAGCGATGACGCTGAGTGACGATGGGGGGGAGGGGGTCAAAAAGTGGCCTAAAAGAGGTGACGTAATATTTGCACGCCGCCTTACAGCAGTGTCAATTTGAAAATAAATTAAGTCAAACCGACCAACACTAATAATAGTTTTATGTATGTTATTGACTTAGGATACTTCCTCCGTCCGTAAACATTAGATACCATGAAAAACAGCAAATTTTTGTAAAGTCTATCATTTATTTTTTTTGACAGTGCACAATACAAAATAAATGTTAATCCCCCCCCCCCAAAAAAAAATACAACCAACAAACAATACATTTTGTTTTTGTGAGACATGGGCACATATAATCACACGACTGTTGGCACAAATAAAACTGTTGGCATGTGGAAGGCGCTGCGGCGCGGCCCAGTACCCAGTGCGGCCAAGCCCGGAATTCGGTTCCGTTCCGGATCGCCGGCGTCCAGGCTGCCAGCGCAGAGACTACACCCAGCGTAAAGGTGAGTCGCGCAGAATCTAGGTCTTTGGTCACTCTTTGTGCCTCGGCCTGCCAGCCACGGTGACAGCGACGGGGGCCCGCGCACAGTGGGTCCGAAGACGGCGGCCAAAACTCTTGGGTCGGTCACACGTCCGGTTCGAGTTCCATTTAGCGACTCTGCAGCTCAAAGTGCGTCAAAAGTTTTGGCCGCCTGTGCCGTCTTCTGGCCCAATGTGGCGCGCCAAGCAAAATTACCACCACGTGTGAAATCCTGAGTCCACTGGAGCACCCTGAAATCCCGCGCGAAATCCGAAATCTTTCCCCAATTGGCACAAAAACTAGCAAAGTTTGCGCCTAAACTCAGTGAAATCTTACGAAATGTAACAAAATCTTTCTCCTTCAGATATCTTGACACCCGCTCTCAAAAATAAAAAATAAAAAAATGAATGTGGTTGTCCCTTTGACTTGGAAAATGAGTTTTCAGACGCTCTGGCCGACTGGCTGGGGAGGTCTGGCCCGTCTCAGGAAATGTTTGCCTTGCGGTCGTACTTTGGCGTGGAAATGGCGAAAGGTCGAGCGGCCGCGGGGCGCCACGCGGCCACGCCACGTCGTGTGCTGCGGCGTTGCCAACTTAGGGGCAAATGTTTCCCACACTGACGCGAGGGTGCCGCCGGCAGGCACCCTCCCAAGGGAATTAACGCTGCTGCCAACTCGTGAACTTTACACATACTGCAAAACCAAAACAACGCAAGGAAATTAAAAAAAAAAAAAAAACACGGAAAAATAAAAACATCAAGAGGAAAACGAAGAGATAGAATAGAAGAAACGGGCAGAAAATGGGAGCAAAAGGCAACAGCGCGGGCGGCGGCGGCGGGCGGCGGGTACCGTAACCCATCACAGGGCGCGACAGCTCGGCGGCAGAAAACATTGGCGAGAGGCAAGTCAAACCGAATCGCGGCGGCCCACTGTGCGGCCATGGTGGCGGCGCTGAGGCCACCACGGTGACGCGCGGGGTCAGCCTCAATGGCTCGATGGACAGCCGACCGGCCGACTGTGGCCGTCGGTCGTCTCCTTTCTTTCAAACGTCGCGGCCAAAGAAATGGTCAGTGATAACCGTACCTGATCGGGGAAACGACCGGCCAGAACAAAGATAGTCACCTTTTAAAAGGCAAAAAGGGCTAACGGCCTGCAGGCTGTTTGACTTACTGGCTTCATTCACTGTCGCTGGCGAGAAGCCGCTACGAGCACCTTCACTGCGTCGGCACTGGTATTCAACGAGTGTGACGTCACAATGTGTATCGCGCTTGTGTGACGTCACATTCATTTGAACGTGACAATCCGGTCCAATCAGAGCGCGGAGAGCGTCACATTCGTTGGAACGCAAAACGAACGTTCCAACGACGTCCGTTCGACTCCCATTTAGCGACTCTGGAGCTCAAAACGCGTCGAGAATTTCGACCGGCCGCGCCAGCGCGCCGGTCTTCTGGCCCACTGTGAATAGGAGGAGGCTGGCTAACCCGGAGCAGCTCCATAGCAAGGGCGGCCTGGCCTGGCATCGACATTTCGGGTATCTGGCCGCATATCGCGCCCGCCGCATAGTGGCCCGGTCACGCTCGCTGTTAATGAGCCGATTAGCGGTCACAGGATTGGCGCAATTACCATCCCTGCATCGGAGCGCTATCCGCCACCAGACGGGTGCGAGTCCGGCATTTCAGGCACCAAAATGACGTAGTGTACTATCAGTCTCTAAAGTTTTGTCTGGGCGATACCCCATGCATGAGAGATTCTCAACGGTCTCCATATGAGCAGTCTCTCGCGCATAGGGTATCGCCCAGACAAAACTTTAGAGACTGATAGTACACCGCCGGCAGAAAAGTGCGCGAACACAGTGCCACCTCCTCGGCGAGCTGCAAGTTTTAAAGCGGGTACACATCGATTACGATCTAAGCAGGGACGGCAGGGGGGGCGAGCCGCAAGGCAGCCTCGGGCCAAGGGGCACTAGGCCCGAGCATGCTCCCGAAGACGTACAAGGCTCCAATCGTGTTGTCCTGCTGCAGGGTCCTGTGCTGCGGGTTCCCGATGCACCGCCAGCATCGCATGCAGGGCCAGTGCAGTGGGTGCAGTGACCGCGGGCAACATGATCCGCACGTGGCATGGCCAGGCGGGGCCCACAGTGGGCCAGAGGACCTCTGGACGCGTGTTGAGCCGAGGGGGTATGCACTCTCAAAACGAGTGACCTGACTAATACGCTATGACGCTCTATTGTGCCTCGAAATTGCTGAACTTTGCCTGAAAAAGCCCAAAACAACCAAAAACTAGGCAAAATCATGACAATTTCGACTATTACGCGAAATATTACGCGCACTATTACCAATTGAGCGACCCGACTATTACACGAGTGCATACCCCTTCATATTGAGCTCCAGCGTCCACTACGCCCGTTCACGCATCCGGGATTTTGGCCGCCTTTTCCGGTTATCTGGCCCACTGTGCAGCTGGGCTCTCTCGGCCGCCCAGGAGCCGCCTGCTACACCAATACAGCTAGATAGTAACATCACACAAATTTGGTAGAGGGGAAAAAAAAAATTATCTCCCAAATTTGGGAAATGAGTCTCACCCAAATTTGGGTAGAAAAGAGCATACCTCACCCAAAATTCTAATATTGGTCATGACTATTTCATTCTCAGTGTGCACCCAAAACAACAACAAATAAACAAAAGCAACAACCCTTGAAAGCAGCGACAGCAAAATAACGACCTACAAAACACACTACGACACCGTCCCAAAATACCCATAACTCCAAACTCGAATGAGCAATATCCGTTCAATGCAGCGCGCAAGGCGGACCCGAACATCCAGAGCATTCCGCAGTCCAAACACAAAAGGCTCGGTGCCGTAAAATCTCTCCCAGGCGAACCGCAGCGCAGCGCAGCGCAGCGCCGCGGCCCTCTGCAACGGCCAACCGGCCCACTCGGTATGCCACTCATCGCAGAAAGGGATAGCCTCACCGCGCCGCACAGACTCATTCCGAGCTCTGCTTTCGTCGCTTGGTCTCTCTCGCACTCATGGGGCTCACGGTGGGCCAGAAGACCGGCGCAGGCGACCAACACTCAATGCGCGTTTTGAGCTGCTCCAGAGTCGCTTAACAGGCCTCGGACCGAACGTGTGACCCCGCCAATAGATTCCGCGTTCGGTGAGCTGCCCATTGGTGGGGTCACACGTTCGGTTCGAGTCCCATGCAGCGACCCTGGAGCTCAAAAGCCGTCCGGGACGTTGACCGCCTCCGCCGCTCTTCTGGCCCACTGTGGGGCGCCCCGCCACAGTGCGAGAGAGACACAATGAGCCAACCTCGCAGGCGCCCTGCCATGCGCTCTGACCCTCCCGCCGCCGCATCGCCCTCGGGATCCGAATCACAGGACGCTGCCCCTCGGCTCGGCACGGCCGGCACGGCCGGCACGGCACAGCACGTGCTAGGCCAAGCAAACACAATCCGATATGAAGTGAAAGTGCGAGGTGAGAGGGTTATTGAGGAGGTGATCAGCGGTTCGCATTTCAAGGGCCGGCCGGCCGGCCGGCCAGCGCCACGGCCGGGCCAGGCCGCGCAGTGGGCCGGAAGACCGGTGCACGCGGTCAAAATCTCGGACGCGTTCTGAGCTCCAGAGTCGCTAAACGGAATCCAGACGCGAACAGATGACCCCACCAATGGATCCCTCGTTCGAAGAGCAATCCATTGGTGGGGTCACACGTCCGGTTCGAGTCCCATTCAGCGACGCTGGAGCTCAAAACGCGTCCAGAGGTACGGCCGCCTGTCTTCCGGCCCACTGCGGGCCGCTCGTGCCGCTCAGGGATCATCTGCGTGTCGAGAAATAGGTCCTTCGCGAAACACTCGTCGGAGAGACGCTCGCTCGCCGCCAAGAAAGCACTGGTCCAGATAGCGCTCGTCCGCACGGCGCTCGTCACCAAAGCGGATCATCTGCGTGGCGCTCGTGGCATGGACTGGACTGCCTGCAGGGCGATGCCGGCGATGCCAATGAAGGACAGTTACTTGCAATAACGGTCGATACCGCGCCGGACACAGTGGGCAGCACCCCGCGATGCCTCGCCGCCCGGCCATGGCCATGGCCATGGCAGTCGTTAGCCGCAATAATGGGTCGCTGGTCCAGTGGTCAGGGTAAGCCTTGCGGGCCGCGGCCTCGGCCACAGTCACGGCCCACAGTGGGCCAGAAGACCGCGGCCAGCGCGGCCAAAACTCTCGACGCGTTTTGAGTTCCAGAGACGCAGAATGGGACTCGAACCCACTGTAAAAATTTGTGTACTTTTGTACGGAAAATGTACAGAAGAATATAGTACGGAAGTACGGACGAAAGAACGGAACGTCCGCACCTGCTCCATATAAGCTCATGTAAACGGGTACGGAAAAAAGTACAGAAAGTTCCGTACTTGGCAAGTACGGAAGGTCCAGGCAAATTGTTGACCAGACATGTTCCGTACTTTTACCGTACTTTTTTCTACCAGTGCCGGACGTGTGACCCCACACTGAGAAAACCTTACAAACTATTTCGGGCCTTACAAAGAAAAGTAGTTTGTATAACAAAGTATTTTGAGCATACATAAGCTTACGAAGAAAATACTTCGTAATTTACAAACTATTTCTTCGTATAACAAAGTATTTTTGTTTGTTATATGTATGCTCAAAATACTTCGTAAGGTTTTAAGAGTGCACCAATGGATTGCTCGTTCGGAGAGCAAGTGGAGGGCAGTGTCCACGGGACGGTCTAGGGCCTGGCCACGCCAAGTCCAGGGCCAGTCGGCCACAAAGGCCCTCCTTCACAACACTCCGGAGGTGCGGATTTTCCCTGGATAAACGACACGCCGTCCGGTTATGACGAACCAAGAATGTCCCAGAGAGCGGCGCCGCGCCGACGCCGGCCTTTATGGTTTCACTTTTAAAAACGGAAAGGAAAGGCCGGGAATCGAACCCACGCCCCACCACCGCGCTGTCCCGCGGCCGCGCCCAGCGTCGCGCAGCGTGGCCGAGCGTCGTCCGTAGGATAATCGATTTCTCATTGGAGGAGGGACTGTTTGCTCCGAACTCTGCCACGCAAGTCCCGTAAAATGTCACGCCGCCGGCGTCGTGGCGGCGTCGTGGCGGCGCCCCGCGGTGAAAGGGACGCATAACCAAACTGTTTGCCGACTATCCGCCCGCACGCCGACCCAGCGGCCCAGTCCAGCACGGCCCAGCACCAGCAGGCCACGCCGACGGCTAAAGAGAGGCTTGGCGCATCACTCCGCCAAAAGCGTTTTGCATCGGGAGGAGGATTGTTGCTGCGATAATGTCAGAGAGAGAGAAGAGAAGAAAGTACCACACACACACAATACACTACACTACACACACACACACACACACAGACACACACACACACACACACACACACACACACACACACACGCGCGCGCGCGCGCGCTGGGGAGTCCAGGAAACGAAGAATCCTTACACCCACGCAATCAAAACACAAACACACACCCACAGGCCGTTAATCACAGTGGGAAAGGGTTTCTTCCGACTGAAGGCGAACTAAACCGCATAATCGTCAAAATATGCGCCGAAGCCAAAGAGAGAGAGAGAGAGAGAGAGAGAGAGAGAGAGAGAGAGAGAGAGAGAGAGAGAGAGAGAGAGAGAGAGAGTGGCTCGCGTCGCATTTTCCCCTTTTGCATCGTTAAGGAAAAAAAGAGTGAGAGAAAATAAAGACCACACACTTTTCCGCGCGGCCATCCGGGTCATTAGGGGTGCAGTACCCGCAGCCAATCAGGCGGAGCGAGTGACACACGGGGCATAGCAAGGCAGCCGAGATTACAACAATTTATCTGATTGCAGCGCGCACGCACACACACGGGCGCTCACACAGACACTCTCTCTCTCTCTCTCTCTCTCTCTCTCTCTCTCTCTCTCTCTCTCTCTCTCTCTCTCTCTCTCTCTCTCTCACACACACACACACACACACACACACACACACACACACCGGGATGAGCCATACGGCAGCCCCCCTAATTGTCACTCATTACCGACTGGCTTATCACGGGGATCAAATTAGCGTCTTTGATCGCTAAGCCTGCAAGTGCGCTGCAGTGGCATCAATAATGTGCGCGCGCCATTATTTTCCCTCTCAAGCGTTCCCCCCTCCCCCCTTTTTCCCCATTCCGTTTTCTGGATTTCCCTGCTTTCCTCTTCCATCCGACTCTAGCGCAACAGCTGAGGAGTGGGCGAGTGTGAGTTTTCCGCGGAGACCGCGTATGCACAACAGCCAGTGCGCATCGCGGCACATAGTGGGCCAGAAGACCGGCGCGGGCGGCGTTTCGCTCCACAGTGGCGCTGAATGGCACTCGAACCGAGCGTGTGACCCCACCAACGGATTCCTCGTTCGGGGAGCAATCCATTGGCGGAGTCACACGTTTGGTTCGAGTCCCTTGCATAGTGACTCTGCAGCTCAAACCGCGTCCGATTTCGACCGCCTCCGCCCACTGTGCGCCGGGTGGCAGCGGCAGCAGCGACGGCAGCGGGGGAATAAAAAAGGTGGAATCCCTCAGCGTAGCCATTTTGTTGGCTAAATGCCCTATGAGCCCTTTTTCCGTCGTCGCACGTTAGGCGCCGCCATTGTCTTTTCCCGCGCAGCGTGCCGCACCGCGGGTGCGTCGCGGCGAGAGGGGGAGGGGGGAGGGGAGGGGGAAGGCGTGGGTGGATTTATTCCCGCCGGCCTCACCTCACCTGCCGCCGCCCAGCAGGACGACAGCATTTTGCGGCCACTACCGGCCCATCGGAAGAAAGGGAGAGGCAGGGGAGGGGAAGGAGGGAGGGGAAGGGAGGGAAGGAGGGAGGGGAGGGGAAGGGCGCGTGGTGCTTTATGCTGGTCACTTTTGTCCCACATACCACACCACGCCGCGGCCGCTACGGATACGGTACGGCGAAAGTGCCCCGACTGGACCGATCCCACTGGGATCGTCCCACCCTATCTATCGAGCCGCCTATGCAGCCGACCGGCCGCCGACCGATTCACAGTGGGCCAGAAGACCGGTGGAGGCGGTTCAAATTCGCCGCCCGGGATTTTGAGCTCCGGAGTCGCTTCATGGGACTCGAACCGAAGGTGTGACCCCGCCACTGGATTGCTCGCTCCGATCGAGGAATCCATTGGTGGGGTCAAACGGTTCGGTTCGAGTCCCAGTTAGCGACTCTGGAGCTGAAAATGCGTTTAGAGCGTCGGCCGCCTTCAGATCTTATGGCCCACTGTGCGATCGCGCTCCACACGCTGATGGGCGCGGGACGGGGCCCGGCCCGACTGCCCGCGTGTGATGGGGCACATGCCCGGCCATTGTTCGATACACCTCGATACTGATTCGATACCCGCGCGATGCTGCCCCAGCCCGCGTGGCGAAAGGAAAGGCTAAGCCGAGCGGATTTCGAGAAACGCCCATCCGAAAGAGTGTGATATAGAGAGGCGGTTTGCACTGCGGTGAAACAAAGGCATAAAAATGACAGGCAAAGAAAAAAAACGCCAGCCGCGTTTAACACTGTCGCTGCGAATGCCGCCAACCCCGCGGCTTTCGCACTGCATTTCCGGCAACGTTAATGATGAGAAATCGCTGGCCCCCTAATGAGCGCGGCAGCCTCCTTTCCTTCTCATACGCGTCGAAACCGAGGGGTGAATCACTGGTGTACTCATGTGTACAAATTGGCCCGTACTCAGTGTACTCACAAGTTTAAATAGGACAAAATTTGCTTTATTTTTTGCACGATCAGGCGTTGCATGTCGTTTGCAACGCTAAAGAAAGCCTAAAAACGTTAAAAAATGTGAAATTTACCAGTTTTGTGAGGTGTACTCACCCGTACTCATGTACTCATGTGAACACCAAAACACTGGGTGATTCACCCCTCGGTCGAAGCGCACTTTTATTTTTGCACGCGGCGTTTCGATCGTGACGGCTCGGCCCGCGTCGCGGAGGTGGGCCGGTCGTGCAAGCATCCCGACGCGAGAGCGACAAACGCTAAAACGACAAAACTGTCTCCACTGCTAATCTTGCGTTATTATTTTCTTTCTCCGCCTTCTTTTTTTCTTTCCTTGCTGGGGCCAAGGCTGGGGCTGTACACCAGCCGTCTGACCGTGGCGAGGCGGGGTGGGGTAGAGTGAGGTAGGGTTGGGTTGGGTGGGGTGGGGTAGGGTGGGGCGGGGCGTGGGATGACCCAAAAATGCGCGCTTCGCGCTTTTCCAGGCCGCTGACCACAAAGAGCGACAGAAATTGGCTATCGGCGAGTTGACAGTCCCTTGTGACTGACTGACTGTCTGGAGAAATCCCCTTGAACCGGCTCAGTGTCAAGAGAGACACTTCGCCCGGACCGCTATTTGCAAAACGGGTGGTAAAAAATGACGGAATGGAAATGTCCAAAAGAGGTGAGTGTTGTAGTGTCTCGTCGACTTGTCGTGGACCAAACGGCTTCCGGATGGAGGCCGGCTTGTCGCAATAGTGGCTTTCCTTGTGCGCGTGGCCCAGGAGGTGTTTTGTTTTGCTTTTCCCCTTCAGAATGTTTTCACTGCGTAGGTTTGTGACGGCTAGACCGCGAGTCCTTTGTGCATACCGCACGGCGCAGATAAGATTTGCTCTCCGCCACAGCTTTCCGTTTTATGCCCCTAAAAAAGGCAAACCTGCATCAACATTGAAGGCCAGCCACCAAATGACACGCGATCAGACCGGAAAAGTGATCATCACTCTCTCTCCCTCCCACAGACGTCTTTCACTCAATCACTTCCAACGGGAGTCGTCCGCCATTTTTTCATCCGATTTCTTGACTCCAATCTCCGCGCGACCGATGAAGCTCAAGATCATAAAGCATCGGCATGATGAAGGTGCAATGGCACAAGAAAGGATAATCGGCGTCGGCATTGCATCGTCCGTGAGTGACGTGCGGTATCGAAGGAAAGGGGACCCGAGGACGGCAGGCAGTCCGCGCCGGAAATCATATCGTCCTTGTCGATTCGTTCCGTCGCCCCGTCTCTCTCGTGCCCGCACGGAACGTCCCATGAGTGAGACAGAGGCAGAGCGACAAAACTAAGCAATACTTGGGCATGCAAAAAAAAAAAGAGGGTGGCGCTAAATTCTCCACCATATTTTACCAGGAAATCGGGGTACTCAGTTCTGCCACTTTGCCAAGTCTCATCAAAATCGTATCGAAAATTTCAGAAATGCCATAACGGGCCAGACTAAAAATAAAAATTTAAAAAAAAAACCACAATCCTGAGACAAACTTATAAGGCTACGTCGTGCCTTAAAAAAAAAGTCCTCGTAATTGACAAAAAAAAATCTTCGTGTACAAAACTTAATAGTTCCTGCCTTGCATTTTCGGCACTGACCAATGCATTCTTTTGGCAGTGTGCTTTCGTCGGCTTCCACCGATATTCTTCTGAATCTGCGCCGCGCACCCTTCTCTCGGTTTGCCGCCTCCAATCACGGACCGTTCAACAAGGACTGGGCGACAGGACCACTGCCTCGGAAAATTGAGTTTCATTTGTATCGTCACGGCGCCGCCGCCTGCCAAACGGCCGAGCGGCACTATTGGTGCTAATTGAATGACGGAAGAAAGCGTCTAGCCGCATCCGCACAGTGGGCCGGAAGACCGGCGACGGCGGCCGAAACTCTAGACGCGTTTTGAGCTCCAGAGTCGCTGAACAGGACTCGAACACAACGTGTGACCCCACCGATGGATTCCTCGTTCGGAGAGCAATCCGTTGGTGGGGTCACCCGTTCGGTTCGAGTCCCATTCAGCGAATCTGGCGGTCAAAACCCTTCCGGAATTTTGACCGCCTCAGACGTTCATCCGGCCCACTGTGTGCTGAAAGGCAAATCAAAGACTGTGATTCGTCACCAGCAAGGCTCGCCCACAGCTCCAGACAAATTGCCTCCAGGATCCACGCGATCCTCATTTTCTGATTAGCCGTCAAAAACCGCCTCGCTCATCACCGCCTTGTTCCTCAAAGCTGAAAAACAAAGAGTGAGTGAGTAGAAAACCGCGAAGCTCCAGGCGAAGCTAAATAAAGGAAGGCGTCTAACGAGATTGCTCACGTTTAATCCGGCGCGCAATGTGCTCCGCCATTTACAGCAGTCTCTAATGCTGATGCATTTCGCTGCTCTACCTGCATGACCCGAGCCGACCCGGTGCAACTGCCTCACAGTGGACCAGAAGACCGGCGCAGGCGGCCAACACTTACCTCGCGTTTTGAGCTACAGAGTCGCTAAACATGACTCGAACCGAACGTGTGGCTCCACCAATGGATTCCTCGTTCGGAGAGCAATGTTCTTGTGGGGTCACCCGTTCGGTTCGAGTCCCATGTAGCGACTCTGCAGCTCAAAACGCGTCCGGGATTTTGACCGCCTCCGGCCCACTGTGCGCCTGGCCGAGGCTGGCGAGTTACCGCGCTTTGCATCACTACACTGTACTGTTATCCCAACGACCTCGCCATACATGAGCAAATACAATCCGGGGCGGCGCGGCACGGCCGCATGGCGCCGCACAAATCGCTTCTCGGCCGCCACAGTGCGACACCAACGGGGTGAGTCGCCGCCCGGCTGAAAAACCAATGGATCCAACCCAGAACTACATTGTTAAAAATAAATAGGAAAATCCTGGGATGTGCATTTTGAGGCTCCGTTGGAAATTTTCCAAAAGCTTCGTTTAAAAGAAAAAAATTGAAAAAAGAATTTTTAGACCTGACGTAAATTTATGCAAAATATAACATTAGAAATTTTGCAATTTTTCGAAAAAAGGAAAGAAAAATTCTAGACCAGTTTTTCAGGAAATTATGAGTGTTTATTTTTAACAGTCAAGCGTTCTCGGCTCAGTTCTCGGTGAGCGCGCAACCACTGCTAACCGGCGTCCTTTAAACGCTCAAAACACTTGGTGCGGTTTTCACAGTGCAGACAAGTCGAGGGTTCCGCCTCGGTGCTCTACAGTGTATGATGCATACGAGCACACTCGGCATGTACACAGGTCAACTCCAGGTCGACTCTGGTA
This sequence comes from Stenchaetothrips biformis, assembly GCA_030522485.1. Taxonomy (NCBI): domain Eukaryota; kingdom Metazoa; phylum Arthropoda; class Insecta; order Thysanoptera; family Thripidae; genus Stenchaetothrips; species Stenchaetothrips biformis. The sequence goes on from CM060100.1 coordinate 6,727,771, forward strand.
CTCTGTTTCGTACGCGCTTTCCAAACGGCCACGTACCCTCAGTAAAACTAAGATGATATGCTCAGCAACGCGGCCGAGTAGTTCGACCTCTCGGCGAGCCACTCCCACTCAGCGGCTGCACTGGTCCAGATGAGCACGACGTCGGTCTTGACCTGCACCATCATAACCCGCCGTTCGTCCGCCCCGCCGACCCACAGTGTGCCAGAAGACCGGCGATGACAGCCGGAACTCTAGACGCGTTTTGAGCTCCAGAGTCGCTAAATGGGACTCGAACCGAACGCGTGACCCCACCAATGCATTCCTCGTTAGGAGAGCAATCCATTGGTGAGGTCACACGTTCGGTTCGAGTTTCATTTAGCGACTCTGGAGCTCAAAACGCGTCTGTCTAGAGTTTTGGCGCCGCCTGCGCCGGTCTTCTGTCCCACTGTGCGCCCGCTTATTGTTTGCAGTCCAGCCCGCCGCCGCCGGCCCAGCCGATCGGACGAGTGGCCGGCGCGTCTCATCCCGAACGAAACGAGCGGAAAGCCAAGGAATCCCTGGCGACGGGCGACGGCGTCGACGACGGCCCGGAGCGCGAAGCTGACTGCCAGCTGTAAAATGGAGATAGATACGGCGACCCGCTATCGCGCATCCACTGGCCGAGTCCACTGGGCAGCAGAGCCAGCAGACTGATTCCGAGTCTCTCTGTCTCTCTCTCTCTCTCTGTCTCTCTGTCTCTCTGTCTCTCTCTCTCTCTCTCTCTCTCTCTCTCTCTCTCTCTCTCTCTCTCTCTCCGTGTAGGAGCAAGCGAGAGACAGCGACGAAAACGACTCTCAGTCGGGGCAGAAGTTGTCGTGGCGGCGCACCAACCTCTAGGCTCTACTGACACGCTCTACTTGGCTAATGTTATCGACTTTTAAAACGGCCATCCCTTTTGCCGGTCGGCTCGACTGTTTGACGACCGCGGCCTGCACCGTGGGCCTGCAGGCGGGCATCCAGTCGTCTCTGTCGCACTCATGGAGCGCACAGTGGGTCCGTAAGGGTGCCGGAGCGAGAGACAGAGCGACAGAACGAGTCCTGGCATCCCGCGCGCTGCCCTGGGCGCGGTGCACAGCAGCAAGAGCAGCGCTGGCCGCCCGCGGGGTGGGCCGCCACGGTGGGCGTAGCGTTATTCCGCGGTTCTCTCTCTCTCTCTCTCTCTCTCTCTCTCTCTCTCTCTCTCTCTCTCTCTCTCTCTCTCTCTCTCTCTCTCTCTCTCTCTCTCTCTGTCTCTGTCTCTGTCTCTGTCTCTGTCTCTGTCTCTGTCTCTCTCTGTCTCTCTCTCTCTCTCTCTCCCCGCCCCCAGGGTGCTCTTCGACCCACAGCGCTACGCGGAAAGCTAAGGTCGAGGTTAGAGGTTCCATCTCGTAGCGACGCCGCCGGCTCTCCACAGTGGGCCAGAAGACCGGCGCAACGCGGCCAAAACTCCGAGACGCGTTTTAAACCCCCAGAGTCGGTCTTCTGGCCCACTGAGCGTTGCTTTCCCAGCAGCCGAGGGTCGCCGATGCCCCGCAGTGTCCGCCGCCTTGCCGCAGTGTTCGGCCGACATCGCGGCCCGTCCACCTGTTTTACTACTGTCCGGCCCACTGGGGCCTGCTCTGCCAGGCACGCCATCTCCGCGCGCCTCCTTCCCTGCCGCTGTCCAAAAAGGAGGCCGAAAGAATTTTTACAACGCACCGCAGCGCACTTTGCGCGGAGAGAGGCGCAATCCGCAAATGGTCCAGCAGCGACAACAGACAGACGCCTCTGCCACTGCTGTCTGCACACGCGCACACACACACGCACGCACACGAACGCACAACACACACACACACACACACACACACACACACACACACACAGAGAGACTCCGCAACCACACGGCAGCCACTTCCATGACACGCGTTTTATTACCATGGCCTGCGCGTAGATTAATGAGTCGCTATAAGAAACCCCCCCCCCCCTCCTTCCCTCCTCCTCTACCCCCCGTTTTGCACAGACAGAACCCCGCGCCCCGCCCCGCACGGCCACAATCGCAAATGAAGAGATTTCGACTTGTTATCGGTTTACACGAGGGATTCGCCATCCCGGAGGACGGGGCGTGCAGAGGGTGAGGGGGTGAGGGCGGGGGAAGGGGAGGGGGTTGGGGTGGCTGGAGGGGGGGGGTGAGGGCGGGGGAGGGGAGGGGGCAGGCGCCGCGGCGGCGCTCTCTGGCGGCGACGACCGGCGTCGAGATGCATGTCGTCTACACCAGGACTTAATCAGAGCTTCCGAGCAAAAGAGCATCGGTCAGCGGCAGCAGCAGCAGCAGCAGCAGCAGCAGCAGCAGCAGCAGCAGCAGCAGCAGCAGCAGCAGCAGCAGCAGGGAAACGAGGCGGGCGCGGACGCCGCCAAGTCCTTTGCCCCTTGCTGCCGGTGAACGCGCAGTCTCACGGTCCTCTTCTCGGAAGACAGTCACGCATCAAAGGAGGAAGAAGAATACGTCGCGAGCGGAGGCCGGCCGGCCCGACCTAGACCCCGACCGCACGCACGGCGCAGCCCCGGCGCAGCCTCGGCCGGTGCGCACCGATCGGCATGGTGTGCAGAAGCGTCGCTGGGGGCATCAGCACCACTCCACCCACAGTGGGCCAGAGGACCGGCGCAAGTGTCTCGAAATGAACGTGTGACCCCACCAATGGATTCCTCGCTCAGAGAGCAATCCATTGGTGGGGTCACACGTTCAATTCGAGCCCCATTTAGCGACTCTGGAGTTCAAAACGCATCTAGAGTCTTGGCGGCCTGCGCCGGTCTTACCCACTGTGCACTCCTCAGCCCTCGCCACAGCCTCAAAGCGCATCTTAGCAATCTTTAAGCACCCCTTTCCACTGGTACTTATTACTGCAAATAATAATACTAATAAAAACAACAATATCGTAGCGGCACACGCCCTGCACGCCACGGCGTCCCGTTCTTCCCCGCGGCCGTGTTTTCAAATCGCGACCTTTCCGCAGCTTGGCGGGGCGCCTCGTACAGTGGGCCAGAAGACCGGCACAGGTGGCCAAAGCTCTACACGCGTTTTGAGCTCCAGAGTCGCTGAATGGGACGTGTGTGACCCCCACCAATGGATTCCTCGTTCGGAGAGCAATTCATTGGCGCGAGTCACACGATTGGTTCGAACTTCATTCAGCGACTCAAAACGCGTCTCGATAGTTTTGCGACCGGCTCCGCCGGTCTTCTGGCCCCCTGTGCCGCGGGCCCCGGCGCGGCGCCTCCCTGCGGGGCTCTGCTATCCGCGTCCGCGGCGTGGCCGACCGGCCCCGAGATTAGCAGTCGGCAATCGGCATGTAAACGCCCAAACGAGGAGCGTCATAAATGCGACAATAAAACGTTGCGGGATGAAAGTGGACATTGTTGGGAACAAAGGAATGCCGCATTATCCGCTCAAAACCAGGAGCGCGGCGCCGCGGCGCGCGGCAGCGGGCATTCCTGGGGTGCGGATAACGGACAAAGAAGAGGCAAGACGAAGAAAAAAAAGAACCTCCGTAGGCATAAAAGGAGTGGGCCGGCTCGCAGGGTGAGGCCAGCAATAAGGATTCTGTATGCACAATCTCTCCTATGATTGGAGGTGTCAGTTCCACACAGGCCAGCATCGCCGCCGCAGTGCGGGCCGTCGGCCGTCCTTGCCCGAGCGGCCGCTGCACAGTGGGCCAGAAGACCGGCGGAGGCGGATCAACCAAATCCGACCGAATTCCCAGATGGGTTTTTTTAGCTCCAGAGGTGCTAAACGAGACACGAACCGAACGAGTGACCCCATCAATGGATTGCTCTCCGAACAAGGAAACGATTGGTGGGGCCACCGGTTCGCTTCGAGTCGAGTCCCATTTAGCGACTCTGGAGCTCAAAACGCGTCTGGAGTTTAGGCCGCCTGTGCCGGTCTTCTCGCCCACTGTGCGCTGACGGTCGGCGGCGCTGCCGGCGCGTGTAGGGCGCAGGGCCTTTGATGGCGGGGTGGGGCACAGTGGGGCGTAGTGAGGTGGGGTGAGGCGGGGTGGGGCGGGGCGAGGCGGGGCGGGGCGCGGTGGGCAGTCGCCACAATTCGCTTCGGTTTTGCGGCGACAAAACGTCCGGGCATTACGTCACACCGTGTCCGTTACATACCAGCCACGCACGCACCAGCGCGGACAACCGCCACTGCTTTTGATTCCATTGTTGCTGTCGCCGAAAGTTTCTCCACCAACGAGGGCTATCCGCTAACGCAACCCTGACGCACATCCCCCAGAGTATCCTGCGTGTGGCCTCCGGGGAAGTCCTGCAGTGTCCTGCGATTGATCCGGTCGAGGAGCCCCAGCGATCTTTTAGGCGAAGCGATCCATCGTTGCGCAAGGAACTGAGCGTTGCGCTCCACGAGGTTATTATTTTTTTCCTTCCCTGGCGACGCCAATTTTTCGCATTATCCAATAACGTTCAATAATGTCTGCATGCAATTTTCCCGGCGGCCGCTGCACTCCGGCGGTGGCGGGGCATCAGTCACCGCCCCCTCCCACACTCCGCAAACTCAACAGTGTACTCAGTACACTCTGTTCAGCGTGTACTCACAAGCACACTCTCATAAGAGTGTACTCATCTGAGCACACTATTATCAGAGTGTACTCAGATGAGTACACTCTGATGAGAGAGTGCTCAGATGAGTACACACCTACAGCTGCATATAATGTCCGGCGTGCTTAGGTGTGTACTCATCTGAGTACACTCTCATCAGAGTGTACTCATCTGAGTACACTCTGATGATAGTGTGCTCAGATGAGTACACTCTGATGAGAGTGTGCTTGTGAGTACACGCTGAACAGAGTGTACTGAGTACACTGTTGACTTTGCAGAGCAGTGGGCCAGAGGACCGGCGCAGGTGGCCCAACGCGTTTTGAGCTCCAGAGTCGCTGAATGGGACTCGAATCGAGCGCGTGACCCCACCGATGGATTCCTCCTCGTTCGGAGAGCAATCCATTGGTGGGGTCACACGATCGGTTCGAGTCCCATTTAACGACTACTGAGCTGAAAGCACGTCCGGGATTCTGACCGCCTCCGGCCCACTGTGCGCCCGCGCGTCGTTGGCACACGTGCCGCGCGCTCACTGTACAGCGGGCGTCGTTGCAACGCAACGCGGCCAAACCCGGACACCGAAAAGCCCAAACAAAAACCGAACTAAAAACGGCCGCCGCACTTGGCTGCCTCCTGAAATCTGCGTCACTTTAACATTCCGACCAAGCGGAGAGCAGAGAGCCCCGGCCAATACTCCCAGCCGAGCCGAGCCGAGCCAAGCCGAGTCGAGCCCAGCCGGGGCAGCAGCCGATACGGAGCCGAGACGCCTCCTGCGCGACGTTCGCAAAGTAGTTTTAACCACAACAATTAAACTGCCTGCCTGCCGCCGGCACGCAAATGGGGCCGGTTTCACTCTAACTGTGCCAGGAAAGGAGGGCGAATCTTCCAAATCAGCCTTCGGCCTTCGGGGGCTTGGGTCTTCTACCCTTCGGGACGCACAGTGGGCAAGACCAGCGCAGGCGGCCAAACCTCTAGACGCGTTTTGAACTCCAGAGTCGCAAAACGGAACTCGAATTGAACGTGTGACCCCACCAATGGATTGCTCTCCGAAGAAAGGTTCCATTGGTGGGGTCACGCGTTCAATTTTAGCCTCCCGCGCCGGTCTTCTGGCCCACTGTGGGCCGCCACGCGACACTTATCGGCGTGCTCGCGGCCCTGACGGCCTGCCAGTGAAAGTGCGCACGCACACACGATTACGCGCCCCTGGTAGCGCACGCCGTCATAATAGCGGCTGCAATCCAATCGAAAGTGCGATAAATATCATCTCCGTTAACGTCATTCCGTGTTATATATATCGGAACAAAAACAGAGTTGGCAGCAGCCGGCCGAGCGCGTCGCCAGGAGGCGCAGCGCGTCTTGTGAGGCGGCGGCGAGGAGAAAGAGAGAGAGAGAGAGAGAGAGAGAGAGAGAGAGAGAGAGAGAGAGAGAGAGAGAGAGAGAGAGAGAGAGAGAGAGAGAGAGAGAGAGAGAGAGAAGAGAGAGAGAGAGAGAGAGAGAAGAGAGAGAGAGAGAGAAAAGAGAGAGAGAAGAGAGAGAGAGGGAGAGAGAGAGAGAGAGAGAGAGAGAGAGAGAGAGAGAGAGAGAGAGAGAGAGAGAGAGAGAGAGAGGCTGATCTGCACGCTGTCAATTCGACCGGACAAGTCCACCTTATCTGTCAATCGGATCTATGACCAGGCCATAAGAGCTGCACGCCAGCCGCCAGCTCGCGACCCCGCGGGTCCAGACCCGTACTGCACAGCACTGCTCCTCGCTGCACACCGGTCGGGGTGCGTGACCTACGCGCTGCGGGTCGGAGCGCCTGCGAGGTATGCGGTCCCGTCACACAGGCGTGTGACGTGGTTGCCTAGCCACAAGGGGCTCCGAGCGCCTGCGAGGTATGCGGTCCCGTCACACAGGCGTGTGACGTGGTTGCCAGACCGCCAGGCGCGCGCACCACTCCCTACCTTACCCGCTGCCGCTCATTCGCGCCCTTTCAAAACGAATCACTGTCCGTGACTACAGCGTGCTCCTGCCATCAGCCCTAATCTCAACTTCACTCCTCTTCACCATTTTCTTCACAGGGCGGAAGTGGTGCATTGTCGACCAGACGCGGCCGGTGGCGACGGACGGCCGAGGAGCAGAAAAACGAGGTTCGTGGGACGGAGGAACGCGGCCCGCGGTGGGCCGGCCCTTACCGGAAGCCCAAAATCGTTATCAAACTCAAATCAGACGGACGAAGGGAGGCGAAGGGCGGATCGGGCAGTCCGCACTGCGGACCGACTGCTCGACTGCGGCAAGGACACCGAATGCCATCACTGGTGAAACAAATGCATTAAAACTATGCCCTTAAAGGGCGTAAATCGTTTAATGCCTTTGGAAGGGCATTAAAATTTTGCCTGAAAGTCCTATACCATTCACGCCCTTCCCAACGGCATTAAACGATACCTTTAAAGGGCGTGAATGACCGTTAATGCAGAATTTTTGCCGCCTGCGACGGTCCTCTGGCCCACTGTGCTCCGTTTCGCTTAGACCGGCGCCCTCTCAGTGGCGTCAGCAGCGCCATGCACCAGATTTACTTTCACGGCCTTGCCCGCCCTGACCCACCGCGGCAGGAACCAAAATGACACCACACACACACACACACACACACACACACACACACACACACACACACACACACACACACACACACACACACACACACACGGCGCTGCATTTGCACAGGCTTCACACCTCCGCCAAGGAGCCGTGTACACCTTTGTCCGGGCCCTATCATTACCGCTACCGCTGCGGCGGTGCCGGCGGTGCGGCGCACAGTGGGCCTTTTACCGCCTCCGCTGGTCTTCTGGCCCACTGCGCGGTGGAGGGGGGTCCCGGCGGCGTCGGGCGTCGGGCGGCGCGGCGGCGCGGCGGCAGGCACGGTGCCGCGGCGCGTCGTCCGGACGGCAGTGTGCTCCCCGAGTGCATCTGGTGCGGACGGTCCCGAGACTGGCGCGGGTAGTGCGTGACAGTGGTCGTGTTTAGTAGTGGTGGTGGTGTAGTGGTGTGCGTGCGTGCGACCGTTGGAGTAAGTTTGGATCAGTTCGTGTGCTCGTGAGGTGAGTGCTTCCGCGTGTGGCCCCCCGGCCCCACCCCGGAAAAACGGGGAAAAACGGGACACCTGTTTCAGGGGGACGATCTCAGGGCTGACGGAAAACACGCACTTAATTCCTCCGTGCAATTTTTTTGTACGTAATTTGCGCATACGCGTTTTTTTTTGTACAAATTTGTGCGCGATTTCGCACGAATTTGTGTGATTCCGCGGACAAATTTTTACGAAAAAGTTCACGTGTTTAAAATTGTGTGAGACCACGTACAAAATTGTACAAATACATTTAGTGCCAGTTTAATATAGTACAAAAGTGACGCTAAATTAATTTAAAAAATTACCCCGATTTTGGAAAAATAATTTTTTGTGGTTAACAAGGTGACATTGTCTTGAGACGTTCCTAGCCTTAGTGACATGAAATTTTTTTTTAAAAATGAGACTTCCACAATTTTTTTTTTCAAAAAAATTGCCATTGCTGCTTTGTTACGGTCAATCGACACAATTATAAAAGCCTTCACAACGTACAATTATTTACCGAGATTATCATTTATCAAGATCAATAACAGTGAATTTAAAAAAAAAAAAACGGTGCCTTTTCGAGACTGGGGTGTAAAGCTCGATTAAAACAGCAAGCGCCGACATGTTCCTTGTGCTCCTATCTCCGATCGGGCCACTAAGACCGCGGCCGTTTTCCTCGACGTGTAGTCAGTGAGGCGGGGTCTAAAGTCGGGCCAAATCCCCCTGCACTTCAAAGAATGCCGGAACGAACGGCCACTGAGAGATCTCGAGGAGCAAAACGTCGCCCTAAGTGCCGAGCGGCTCGGCAGGGCACGGCGGGGCACGGCGGGGCATGGCCCACTGTGCGGCGCGGCAAGTACCGCTGGACCCGCAGAAGCGTGGTGGATCCGACGATTCAGGACGGGATGGAGGGCATTATGGCATCCCCCGGGGCTTCAATTGTGTGAGGTGCAAACGCAGTCATTTGGCAGAAACAGTAAAAGCAAGGGCAATGGCAAATAGACTTGGGTAAAATAGGCAGAGCCTTGTGCCAACGGTACCGTCAACTGCCCCGCATTTTACTCGGCGTCCCAGCGGGCCGGAGGCGGTCAAAATCCCGGACGCGTTTTGAGCTGCAGAGTCGCTAAAATGAGCCTCGAACGGGACGTGTGACCCCACCAATGGATTGCTCTCCGAACGAGGAATCCATTGGAGGTGCACACGTTCGGTTCGAGTCCTGTTTAGCGACGCTGGAGCTCAAAGCGCGTCTGGAGTTTTGGCCGCCTGCGCCGGTCTCCCGTCTCACTGTGCGTCCGTTGGCGACAAGATGATTCAGTCCAAAAACAGTCAAAGACGCGTAAAGGGGAAAGAAAGTGGTGCGCCCTTTTCGCTTTTCAGCGCGTCCTTTCTGGCGCCCTCGCGTACACAAAGGCAGGCCTTTCTCCCAGTGACAAAGCGAATGATGCCCCTCGAACGAAAGTTTAAATCATCGCGATCCCAAAATAACTGGAGAGGAGCCTTTCTTTCTTTCTCTCTCTCTTTCTCTCTCTCTCTCTCTCTCTCTCTCTCTCTCTCTCTCTCTCTCTCTCTCTCTCTCTCTCTCTCTCTCTCGCGTCAGGTGCAGGTCTTCTCCGGTTAACACCTGGGCCGCCCAATCGCGGTGCAGCATCGCCGATGACCCGCGCGCCACGCCACACGCACCTTACACCGGCTTGCCGCGTACTGCTCGGATCGCAGCGGCCGCAGTTTAGCGAAATAACGGTTTCCAGGAGCCGCTTACTCTTGGAGAGAGAGAGAGAGAGAGAGAGAGAGAGAGAGAGAGAGAGAGAGAGAGAGAGAGAGAGAGAGAGAGAGAGAGAGAGGAGCTCAAGGTTCCCCTCTGCCTTAACTAATGCAGTTCTTGGCTCGCGATGACGTCACCGATCCACTGACAACGCTCACCGTCAACTTAGTCCCACTGTGCGCCCCTCTGTAACCGGGTGATGAATTGTTCAGTTACGGAGTTGGACCGTCGTTGGCACAGTTCGTCCCAGCAGATCTCGGTCAAGCGACTCAGAGGCCTCTCCTCCCAGACACCTCCCTTCTTAATCGTGGATCAGACAACACGCGCGGGGAGAGAGAGAGAGAGAGAGAGAGAGAGAGAGAGAGAGAGAGAGAGAGAGAGAGAGAGAGAGAGAGAGAGAGAGAGAGAGAGAGAGAGAGAGGGGGGGGGGTCTCTAGCTCGGCAATGCCCCTCGCGGGCCATTCCGGGCGGCAATACGATGACGCTTCCCTGAACGACTTCCTTATTCGGTCCGAAACAAATGATAAGTCTTTTTAAAGCGCAATTAGCACGGCTAATACCTGATTACAGTGGCGAACCCGGCCCACTGTGGCGTCTGCGATCAATTAAAATTCACCCCGGCCTTACGACTGTTAAAGAAAAGACGTCACGCGACTGCAATTCACTGGCACGTGCCCTTTTTCCAGCCCTCTTTGCACACATTTCCGACTTTAACGATTAAATCTGGCGACGCAAGCGGCAGGTCTGGACGACGAAAGCGTTCCACAGTGGGCCAGGAGACCGGACTTTTGGCCCACTGTGCATTCCCGGTCCACAGCCGGCCGCAGGCCGGCCAGCGACAGTCAGTCGTGCGTGTGCCGTTTCCTGTCCGGCAAATGACCGCCGCTGAGCTGAGCACGGTCCGCGGGGAGCGCAGCGCGCCGACTGAGCCTGTCCATGACCTGCCTCTTGTCCGGCGCGGGCCGCCTCCCGGCGAGACCAGCGCACAGTGGGCCAGAAGACCGGCGCAGGTTGCTGGCTGCCGAAACTCTAGACGCGTTAAGCGCTCCCAAGAGCTGCTCCGGTCTTCTGGCCCACTGTGCAGCGCGCCTCGGACGCCGCGGGGCCCCGGGCCCCACGACGCCACTACACGGTAGCACGGAGAAAATGGGGGAGGGCGGGGGGGCACCCTCCTTCTTTTAATTGGATCAAATTTGCCGCGAGAGCCGACGCGACATCGCCGCGGAGCAAATGCCCTCTCATTAGGGGGAGTTCAACTAGCCTCCAGCCGGGCTGCAACTAGCCTCCAGCCGGGCTGCAGCTCGCCTCCCACTCGCCTGAAGGCGAACCGAGGCGAACGCATCAAATGCCGCGAATCGCCAATGAGCACGACCCGGTCCGGGAATAAAAAAGAAACACCGCTGCAGTGAGACGTCATGGCGCAAAACTCGACGCGTCGGCGGAAACAAGCGCACAGTGGGTCAGAAGACCGTTCAGGCGGCCAAAACTCTGGACCCGTTCTGAGCTTCCAGAGTCGCTAAGTGGGACTCGAATCGAACGTGTGACCCCACCAATGGGTGGTCTTCTGACCCAGGGTGAAGCGTCCCGCCCCGTCTCACATTGCTGTGAATTTTTCGCCAACGCTGCAATGCAGGAGGGGTCACCTTTGCGGATCATGTGCGTCTATTTGCAAGTAGAGGCAAGACGGTGGGGGGACTTGGCAGAGAGGATAGAAAGAGATAGACGGATAGAGAGAAACAGCGCGGTGGTGTGTTGGGGAGGCTCTGTTCGCTGGGGCCGAGCAGGGAAGAAGAGAGATCAACCAGACAAGATAAAAGGTCGCTCCCCAGTCAATACTACGATCATGTGTTACTGGGATACGAGCCCCGTGCTCAGCCGGCCTGCCCTCAGACCCCCACAACTACCTCGCCTCGGCGCAGTGGGCCAGAAGACCGCGCCGGCGGCTAAAACTCAAGACTCGTTTTGAGCTCCCGAGTCGCTAAATGGGACTCGCATCGAACGTGTGACCCCACCAATGGATTGCTCTCCGAACGAGGAACCCGTTGGTGGGGTCACTCGTTCGATTCGAGTCCCATTTAGCGACTCTGGAGCTCAAAACGTGTCCCGCGTTTCTGCCGCCTGTCTTCTGGCCCACTGTGCCTCGGCCTGCCTCGCTACGACACGAGTTCCAATCCCGCGTCGCTGCCCTGCCGACGCCGAGGTGCGGCCATTCCATTAGAATTGCCTAGCAACAATCAGGCCTCGATGCGGTTTCCAATTTGCACGGCCAGCATAACTAGCATTTCGCGACGGCCGCGCAACCTTAGGCATCCTCAGGCTGTCGAGGACCGAAAGGGTCAATGCGACTCAAAATACGACTCAAATTGCCTCGAGGGAACTAAACCTGATAGGACATAATTATTTCCTTCGTCTCAAATCGATAGATGAGTACGTTTTTGTTACAAATCAGCGTATGACGTATGGAATACTTCCCAACTTCCTGATTGCAAGGTCACACTGTAACTCGAGAAGCGCAAGGTTCCAAAGAACAAGGGAAAAAAGAAGCAGGAAAAAAAAATGTGTCAGTTCGTGCTTTAAATGTAGCGGCATGTCGGCGGCACTGGAGAATAGCTGCAGCCCTCCGCAGACACCCATCACAAGCTAGCGGGAACGACAGGGCCTACTTGAGCCGGCGCGGCAACAGGAAATTAAATGTCAATCTTACACCCGACGCCCTTTTTTTTTTGCGTGCGCCAAATCTGTGAAAACCTTGCGGGCTTTAGCGAGCCGGTCCAGCGAGCGCCTAAGTGATAGAAACAACAAAATTTACGAGTCACTATTGGAAATCAAATGTTTTTATTCCCGCGGCGCGAAACGGCAAATCACGCCGCGGCGAGGAGGCAAGCGGTGCCGAGTGACATGTCAAGCCGCCCGCAACGGCACAGTGGGCTGGAAGACCGGTGTCGACGGGATGTATTACTCCCGTGGCCATGTACTCCAGGGAGTACACCATCCCTAGGGACATTGTACTCCCCCCTCCTGGGGGAGTACACCATCCCTAGGGACGAAGTACTCCCCCATCTCGAGGGGGGTGGAGTACATTATCCCTAGGGACGAAGTACTCCCCGGGGAGTACATAATCCCTAGGGATAATGTACTCCCCCATCTCGAGGGGGGTGGAGTACATTATCCCTAGGGATGGTGTACTCCCCGGGGAGTACATAATCCCTAGGGATAATGTACTCCCCCTTTTCTAGGGGGGTGGAGTACATTATCCCTAGGGATTATGTACTCCCCGTTGTGGGGGAGTACAATGTCCCTAGGGATTATGTACTCCCCCTAGGGATTATGTACTCCCCTAGGGGGAGTACATAATCCCTAGGGACATTGTACTCCCCCTAAGCCGAGGGGAGTACTTTGTCACTAGGGATACTGTACTCCATCCTCTCGGGGGGAGTACATTCTCACTAGGGATAGCGTACTCCCCGGGGAGTACACCATCCCTAGGGATAATGTACTCCCCCATCTCGAGGGGGGTGGAGTACAATATCCCTAGGGATGGTGTACTCCCCGGGAGTACACCTGGCTGCCTAAAAAATTAGAAATGAAAATTTTACCAGTTGTATGTTGTATACATGGACTTTTTTTCCAAGTCAGCCATGAGACCAACTTTCCAACGCTTACTACCTAAAAACAAAATTAAGTCGGAATGGAGAGCCTTCTCACAAAAGTACATTGTTCACCACCTCTGCAAGGTGCCTCTCTTTGCCAAGCGGTGGCAGATGACAAATGGCAGTTCGACACACCGACAGTCTACCGCTGAATCACCGATTGTCGGACAACGTAGATCAATAGGAACTCAGAGCACACTTGACTGCCAGAGCCTACTCGCAGCCTCTGCAATTTGGGGCATTACATACGCCCTAGGGATGACGTACTCCCCCTTTATGGGCGGGGGGAGTACTTTGTCCCTAGGGATGACGTACTCCCCCTTTTATATGGAAGGAGTGCAAGAGACTACTCAACGCGTTTGCAATTTGGGGGAGTACACCATCCCTAGGGATACTGTACTCCCCCCTCTCGAGGGGAGTACATTGGCCCTAGGGATGGTGTACTCCCCGGGGAGTACACCATCCCTAGGGATATTGTACTCCACCCCCCTCGAGATGGGGGAGTACATTATCCCTAGGGATGGTGTACTCCCCGGGGAGTACGCTATCCCTAGTGAGAATGTACTCCCCCCGAGAGGATGGAGTACAGTATCCCTAGTGACAAAGTACTCCCCTCGGCTTAGGGGGAGTACAATGTCCCTAGGGACATTGTACTCCCCTAGGGGGAGTACATAATCCCTAGGGACATTGTACTCCCCCACAACGGGGAGTACATAATCCCTAGGGATAATGTACTCCACCCCCCTCGAGATGGGGGAGTACATTATCCCTAGGGATTATGTACTCCCCGGGGAGTACACCATCCCTAGGGAAAAAGTACTCCACCCCCCTCGAGATGGGGGAGTACTTCGTCCCTAGGGATGGTGTACTCCCCCAGGGGGGGGAGTACAATGTCCCTAGGGATGGTGTACTGGGGGGCGACTCAACCCGGGGAGTAAGTTATCCCGTTTACACCGGCTCACACTGTTATTTAACGAATGTGACGTCACGTTCGTTTGAATTTGAATGTTGTGACGTTCGTTTGAATAAGACGTAGCATTCGTTTGCATGTTGTAGACCCACGTGCAAAAGAACGTGACACCCTAACTTAATGGCCGTGTCTCGTTCAAACGACTGTGACATCGTATTCAAACGAACGTGACAAAATTCACATTCTAAAGGACATGACGTCGCATTCGTTGAATAACAGTGCAGGCGGCCAAAATCTAGACCCGTTTTGAGCTTCCGACTCGCTGAATGGGACTCGTACCGAACGCGTGACCCCACCAATGGATTGCTCTTGGAACGAGGAATCCATCGGTGGGGTCGTACGTTCGGTTCGAGTCCTGTTCGGCGACTCTGGAGCTCAAAACGCTTATCGAGAGTTTTGGCCGCCTGCGTCGGTCTCGCCGGCCCACTGTGAAAGGACAAACACGCGCAGAGCGGGGAAAAACGAGGCTAGAAAAAGAAAAGAGGCAATTAAGTCGCATGAGGATATCGAGCTGCAGGCCGGCTGTTGGTGCTTTCCTTTCACGAGCGAAATTCATTAGGCGGGTAATGCAACGGTGCTAAACGCCGCCTGCCTACGGCTGCCTAGGCCTGCCTACGGCCTGGCCAGAGTGCTTACGTCGGGTGTGTGACTGACGCCGCCCCGCCCCGCCCCACTCCGCCCCGCCCCGCCACCGCACAGTGGGTCAGAAGACGAGTGCAGCCGGCCAAACTCTTGAGGCGTTTTGAGCTCCAGAGTCGCTAAACAGATCTCGAACCGCACCAATGGATTCCTCGTTCGAAGAGCAATTCATTGGTGGGGTCACACGTCGCTTTGAGTCTTATTTAGTGACTGGAGCTCAAGACGCGTCCGGGATTTTGACCGCCTCCACCGGTCTTCTGGCCCACTGTGCACCGCCTCCCGGTGCAGCGCTGGCAGATATCAGGAATGGTACGAGACGAACCCAGGAGTGTGAAGCGCAGCTGCAGAATCCCTCATTAACCCTTCCCTGGAATCCCCTCACTCAACCTTGGCCTCGGAGCCGCGAGTAACCACGCGTCAAACTTTCATCGCTCGGCTCTTGCGAGGGGTCATCAGAGTCTGCCTGTGTTTTACCAGGAGAGCGGGAGGTGAAAAAAGACGGGCGACCAAAGCTCTCGACGCGTTTTGAGCTCCGGAGTCGCTCAGTGGGACTCGAACCGAACGTGTGACCCCCTCAATGGATTGCTCTCCGAACGAGGAATTCACTGGCGGGGTTACACGTTCAGTTCGAGTCCTGTTTAGCGACTGTGCAGCTCAAAACCGCATATCCAGAGTTTTGGTCGCCTCCGCCGGTCTGCCGGCCCACTGTGCCTTGGCGGGCGGCTTTTCCGAGGCAGATCAGAGGCACATGAATTTCAATCTTTCCATTTTCATTATTATTCAAAAACCCAGTGTCTCTTTAACCCGGACGGAGACGGAAGGGCGCACTTATCGTCACGCGAGGACGGCGGTGCGTCGCGGTGCGTCATTACGGCCGTGTTACGAGGCTCTTTTTGTTGCGACCTGACTTGTTCCTCGACATGCATGCGCCCATGAATTAGAGAATGGATTCGCTCATGGCGGCGGCACGCCGACCGGCCGGTCGGTCGGTCGGTCGACGCCAGAAGGCTATGCAGGCACTCTAATTACTTTCCGAGAAAGCAGCCTGAAAAGTACGACCCTAGTTTTATTCTTTCGATTTTTTTTCACATACCATTTGTTTATTTGATCCTTTTTTTTTCTCCTCTTCGTAGCCGCCTTTGACATTGCACGAACTCGGTATAAATATAGACGGCGCGGTTGCGGTCGCCCGCGGCGCACTACAAGGAGTCTGCGAGGACGCCGCGCCCCGCGACGCCCGCCACGACGATCAAACAACACAATTACTGCGAGTCTGATGATCCGGCTCAGTGCAGCTAAATCACTTTCTTCCCGCACATGGGCCGCACAGGGGGACAGAAGACCAGTGGAGGCGGCCACAACTCTACGCGCGATTTTGACCGCCTCCACCGGTTTTCTGGCCCACTGTGGGATGATCCGCGGCCGTGTGCAGCCACATCACTTTCTTCACGCGTACATGGGCTGCCTTCGAGTGATAGCATCGCCACAACAGGGCAATAATTGGCAAGGATATCGTTCCCTCGCCTCACTAACCAAGTTATTGCACTCGCCAACGCGCGCCCCGCATGGGGCAGGGGGCGTGGGTGGACGCGGTGTGCGACCCGACCGCCCCCCGCAGGCGCAGGGCCTGCCTAGCCCCGTGCTTTTCCCACCGGCTGTGTGGGCCGCGCAAGTACAGTAAGGATGAAACAGTCACATCATTTATCCTATGCAACCGTGCACCGAGAACATGCTTTTTGAAAAAAAAAAAAAAAAAGGGAAAAAAAAGAAGAAGAAAAATCTTTGGCGGCGTAAGTGAGCGAGACTTTTATTTCTTTTATTTTTTAATCTCGAGGGTTTTCAGTTTTAGTGCACTGGTGTGCTGATTAAGTACGATCGAAAATTAACATGCGAACGCACGCAACGCGCGGCCAGAGCAAGTCCACGGCGTACTTGCGCTTTTATGAAACGAGTACATTGTACCCGCGCGCCGGTTAAGGTGCTCAATAAACTCGACCGCATACTCAGAACCAAAAACTGCCTGCGACCTGCAGGAAATTCCAGAAGTTCTTCAAGTTTCGGACAGGTTAAGTAAAAAAACAACAACAAAAAACCACTCACACCTCGAAATTTTTGATTAACGAGGACTGAGGAAACTCACGACGGACCTGCATAGAGGCCATCTCTTGGGATTTTCCAATTTAATTTTAACAGTGAGTGCTGCGTGCCTGGGCGACTCAATTCGACGCGACGTCGCGGTGGGCTTCCACACGGCGCCAGTGTCCCTTCGATCAGAGCAGAAGGTCAGCCGCTTCTAGGAAACCACGTCCACACTGTGAAAACCTCGCCGACTATTTTAAACTTTACAAAGAAGAATGGCTAAATGGGACCCGAACCGAACGTGTGAACTCACCAAACGACTGCTCTTCGAACGAGGAATCCATCGGTGGGGTCACACGTTCGGTTCGAGTCCTGCTCAGCGACTCTGGAGCTCAAAACGCGTTTCGAGGTTTTGCCCGCCCGCGTCGGTCTTCTGGCCCACTGTGCGCCCGGGAGCGCACCGGAGCGGCAGCCCGGCGGCCCGCGTAGCGGAGTCGGGGCTCGCGGCGGCCGGCCGGCATCACCGCGCGCTTTTTGGCCCGGAGGCCTGGAGGCCCAGAGCACGCCGCCGCCGCCGCCGCCGCCGCCGCGGGGGTCGCCTGCTTTCCTTTTCAAACTTTGCCGCCGTTTCCCAGAAAATTCCGTCGTGCGAATAGAGCCGATCGACTTTCTCCGTTAATTACGGCCGGCCATTAATCGAGCCGGCATACCTTGACGAGAGAATAAGCCCAACGATGTGAAGACCGCAAGGCGTAACCATGGTAACCGCCATGGTAACCAAGGCGCTGGGCCGGTCTTCGGGCCCACTGTGGTGCGGTCGGCCACACCGCGACAGACGCCCAATTAATACACACAAACACGATTAAAAGCGCGCCGCGGTTTCGCGGCTGCAGCGCCGCAGAATGCAGTCCCACACAGCAACGGGTTCAAATCCCGGCGGGCCCCCTCGCCTTTTTCTCACACCGGGGCTTTTATTACCCCACATTACACTGACCCGGTTCTATATGCAGTGCAATTTTAACTGGTCTAAGTGGCGCGGCCGCCGCCGCGCTGATACTGGGATTGTCAGTGCCGGTGCTATTGGTTCGGTTGTTGTTGTTTTTGCTGTTGGCTCCAGCCGCTGGGCGCAACCACCGGCACGGCTAACACACACACACACACACACACACACACACACACACACACACACACACACACACACACACACACACACTCACACACGTGCGCACGGACAAAGTGTGCAAATTCCTTGGTTCCCCGCAACGGAGGAAATAAAAGCAGTGGTGGTGGCGTGTACTTTGCAAGCCTTGCTGAGCATTCCCTTGGCTTGGCTGGGGCTATCCGACTCCAATGGCACAATAGCAAAACGCCACAGGCGGCAAATTTAAAACGCGCGGCACGGGTTCAACGCCACGCCGGCGCCGTACGCACAACACCGCGCCACTGCGAGAGAAAGGAAAAAAACACGACACACACAAAAAAAACAACCACACACACACACATACACAAGTACAAATTGTAAAATTAAAAAAACTTATTCCCACTGACAAGGTATTTGAACCCATAGAGCGGGCGGTCGAGCGCGCGGACCGACGACCGAGAAGGCCGCGGAACGAGTAGCAGGTGCCAAAGAGTTCAAGAGTCCCAAGAGAAACAGAGCACTGAAAAAAAAAAAAAAAAATAAAAAAAAAAATGTAATGAGTTCCAATTACCCACCACACCTCCGGAACATGTTTCGACTATCAGCAGCAATCAAACGCCGCGAGCTCCTCCGGGCTGTCCTTCGAAAACGCGTCAGGGCGAGACTCGGCGAGCGAGGCGTCTCCTTCCTGAACACAGCAAAGAGTGGGCCTGGGCCAGACGACCAAAACTCCAGCCGCGTTTTGAGCTCCAGAGTCGCTTAACAGGACTCGAACCGAACGTGTGACTCCACCAATGGCTTGCTCTCCGAACGAGGAATCCATTGGTGGGGGTCACACGTTTGGTTCGAGTCCTGTTTAGCGACTCAGAAGAGTTTAGGCCCACTGTGCGTCTCCCACGGTAGAGGAGAATCCCTGCTTCGTTTGCAAGCATAAGTCGGCCGTGAAAATGCGCAGGACCAGAGGCAGGACAAAAGGCGAGGGACACAAAAAAAGGGCGTCCAGGCGACGACGGTGAGGGCCTGCAGTGGAAAAGGGAAATGCAACTTGCATCCGGGACGCGCGGAACAAAAACCAAGCGCTCAAAAGAAAAAGCACAGATATTAACTTAAGGCAGCTGTGCCTGTGCATTGAAAAATGCGCCTCGCGAGTGAGAAATTCAGTCGGCGCACGGGCAGTTTTATAATGTCAAAAGCAATTCAGGAAAAAACGTAGCCCACACTGTAAAAAAAAATTTTAAAAAAATAAAAATTAAAATTTGAGTCACAGTTTTTGGGTGTGCACAGGGCGCTGGCTACGCCACTGGCGCACACGCGTAATGGCGGTGGACTGTGGGACACTGCTCTGCCTTGGCCGCGGCGACACCGCTTGCTGACCGTGCACTTTGCGCCGTTCAGGGAATCCTCTGAAGGCATGACGCCGCCGCCTCCATGCAATCCACTGCCAGCAAGAAACCGGTCCCGGAGAGCTTTTCCGCTCACTCTTAGCAACAGAAAGTTTTGACATTTTTCAAACCTTTTACCTTCACTGCTAATCCAAGTGTGGACCAGGTCCACGCTGGGAAACGTGGACCACGAATGGTCCACGCTAAGAAACGTGGACCAAGCTGTGGTCCACACTTGGAATGAGTGTGGCTGGCCTATGAGGAGTTCAAAGCTGTGAAGAGTGGGCCACACTTGGTCCACGTTTCCTACCGTGGACCATTCGTGGTCCACGTTTCCTGGCGTGGACCTTCGTGATCCACACTCACAATATCTTGCGTGGACCTGGTCCACACTTGGATTAGCAGTGTTGATTTTTTACAGTGAGGTATTCGACCAATATTCAACTGTTGTTGTGATACACCACGGTGTGATCTTCCTTCCCTTTCTTTTTCCGGTTCTCTGTTGCGCCGAAACTAGACAAGCAGCGCCGTAAAAAACAGCCGTAAAGAAGAAAAAAAACAACAAAAATATTGCCTGTCCGCCCAAAGAATGCGCGCGCGGTTTGGTCGCGCTGCCTGCAAGTGGGGTCACAATAGCCTCAAATTTCGCGCATAACCGTAAAAAGGGGAACCGAACGCAGAGCGGGTAGCCGCGCGCTGGAAAGGCCACCGCGTCAATAAAAAATACAGCAAACAACAACAACGGCCAGAGCAGGCGGGTTGGTACAGCAGGTGCGTTGGAGTCTGGCTGACACAGGAAGAAAGCGAAGGTGGCGAGGGGGCGTGGCGTAGCGTCGCGTAGCGTAGCGGCTCCATGACACGCAGCAGTCGGGATGCGTTAGCGGCAAACAACAACGCACGCTGCCTGAGCACAGGTGCCTGGCCTACATTTCGCGGAGACAACAAAAAAAAAACAACAACAACTGTTTTTCCACATTACTTTTTTAATTTTTTTTAAAAAATTTTCTTTTTACTTATCTTTTGCGGTTCAAGTTGCACGTTTGGGCGGCTACACTGCTAATCCAAGTGTGGACCAGGTCCACGTTAGGTAGCGTGGTCCGCACTTGGATTAGCAGTGTACACCATCCCGCTTGAAAATTAAAATAAAAACTTTTTAAAAAAAATTAGTTATGAAAGAAAATTTGCTCTGTTGTTGTTGTTATTATTATTACGCGAGGGAACTGACACTTGCTCCAAAACTGTTTGACAGGGAAGGCATAGAGGGTGAGCAGTCCTACCCGTGCACAAACCGCCAACTTTAGGTGGGGATTCTGTAAGTCTGGTGCATTTGCACTGCACAGCAAATCCCGTGACTTTGATATTCGCCACAGCAAAGATGGGGGGAAAAAAAAGCGGCAGAAAACCCGCTGAAAACGGGACGGCCGCTTGGACAACACGCCGCCGTTTGCGGAGTAAATGCAGAGCACAGACTCGCAAGCCGCGGGGCCCTTTCCAGGTCAACTTGTACTGCTTCAAAAACACCGCGCATGCGCAGAAAAAAAAAAAAAAAAAAACGGGGGAAAAGCACAGTGATAGGCAAAGGAGTGGAGGAGGCACCGGCAGGACGAGAAGGACAAAAGGAAAAGGGAGAAAACGAAAGGTGGAGGTGAAGGAAAGAAAGAAGGAAAGTGGAAAGAAAAATGAGAGGGGAGACGGACGACGCGATAAGAGAGGCCGAATGAGGGCGAGCACTGTCCGCAGGGCGAAGTGGACACGCTGCAACAACAGGGATTGTGCACGTCGATAAGGCAGAGTCACGATCTGCACAGGGCGAGCACGGCCACAGTGGGCCGGACGACCAGAGGAGTCGCCCCAAACTCCAGACGCGTTTTCAGCTCCAGAGTCGCTGAACACGGCTCGAACCGAACGTGTGACCCCCGCCAATGGATTCCTCGCAATCCATTGGTGGGGTCACACGTTCAGTTTCGATTCCGGTCTAGTGACTCTGGAGCTCAAAACGCGTCAAGACTTTCGGCCGCCTGCCCTGCCGGTCTTCTGGCCCACTGTGCCACACCACCCTGTCACGAAGGACCCCCTTTGCACGACCGTTCTGCCGAAATACTCGTTGCAAGGCTTGCCACGTCCCGGCCGGACCGATATGGCGGGAAGACGAGCCGGCCCCACGCACCGTCCGTCCGTCTGTCTGTCTGTCTGTCTAGAACATGATCCGGAGCACCGCCATTTATCACAATTTGTTCCCGCGTACTCTACAACTCACATGGAGGTCTGCCAAGCGCGCCGCCAAATCACGACAAACGGCCGGACAACCTGCTGCAAATAGTCGCACCCTAAGCACGGTTATTATTCGCAGGCCAGCAGTACAAATCCTTCCTCCCTCATAAAATTTACATCAAATCGACTATCCTCGTTCGAAGAGCAATATTCATTGGTGGTGTCACACGTTTGCTTCCCAGCTGTCTTCCTAGTTTTCTTCGCTCGTTTGTTTACATTTCGGCTCCCGTTTTGAAGGCCTTGTTATTTGAGGGCACAATCACCGGATTCAGCTCATTACCACCACTTCATTTGCATAAATGGCAACACTCCTTCTTTCCTCGGAGCTATACCGGCGTCTGGCCCACTGCGCGGCGCCCGTCCCAGACGATAGACAAGATAACGACTTTCCGAACCGCTTCGGCGTCGTGCGGCCGTCAGGCGACGCATCGGGAGCCTCGCGTGCGTGTTTTATTGATTTTGATGCCTTTTTAAAGGGGCCCGAAAATACTTTCCGCACGCTGTTTGAAAATTCCCCGAAAGAGGGAACGTTTCATGAAGATGACCGGCGAAAAAAAAAAAGGGCGGGCATAACCTTGACAGTGCAACGGCGGTTCGGACGCGAAGGACGCTCCGTAAACGAAGAAGCAGGATAAAACAGTTTGCCAAAACGATAACTTGGTTGCGTGGCGGTGCCATCAAGGCGAGACGCCTCTAAAACTAGAGCTCGGCGCGTTATACGCATTTCGTAATTTATCATTATGGAACCAGTTTCGCACAGCCTTCCGCCCTGTCCGTCGGCCGCGCCCCGCTGTCGGCCGCCCTAGCGCTCATCACTTCATTACCGCCCAGCTAATCAGAAACAAGGACGCATAGTGGGCCAGAAGAACGAGACGTGTTTTGAGCTCCAGAGTCCCTCGTAGGACTCGAGCCAAACGTATGACCCCCACCAATGAATTGCTCTCCGAACGAGGAATCCATTGGGTGGGGGTCACACGTTCAGTTCGAATCCCACTCAGCGACTCTGGAGCTCAAAACGCGTTTAAAGTTGTGGCCGCGTGCGCCAGTCTTCTGGCCCACTGTGCGGTGATATCCGTCCGGCCCGGAAGACGCCGCTTGCTTACCTCACTCACGCAATTACCCCGACGAAGCCTCATCAGCACAAGTAAAGAAATAACGCCTTCTCTATTTACCCTCGACACAACTGGCAAAAAAAAAAGAAAAAGAAAACAGAAAGTTTTTGAGCAGCGCAGCTTCTTTTCTAACGCATTTCCACACGGCAGCCTCGTCGCAATGACAACCCGCGGCGGCACCAGTCAGCTCCTCCTCCATTTTCTTGTAAAAAAAATCCGGAAACAACAACAATAACAACAACAACAACAACAACAACAACAACAACAACAACAACAACAACAACTGCTCTGCGCACAGCAGGCAAATCTGCTCTCATGGCCTACATGACGGCTGCTCCTGGCCGCCGCGAAGAAGGGCGCGCTGAAAGAGCCCCATGAGAACCGGCAGAGTGATAACGGGCACTATATGGGACCCAGACCAGTTCGCTCGCCGCGCAGCGCATGCAGATGGGCACTGCCAGGAAGGTGGAGTCCAGCCCGAGTACCGCGGCGCGCAGCCGGCCAAAACTTGAGACGCGTTTTGAGCTCTAAAGAGTCGCGAGATTCGACTCGAACCGAACGTGACCCCGCCAATGGATTCCTCGTTCGAAGAGCAATCCATTGGTGGGGGGTCACATGTTCGATTCGAGCCCCGGTTTGGGGGGACTCTGGAGCTCGAAGCCCGTCCGGGGTTTTGACCGCGTCCACGCCCACTGTGTAGTGTCGCTTTCGAATAAACTTATTGCGATTTGAAATATGCGCTGCAACACCGACGAGCTCGTGGAGACACGAGGGCGTCGTCTAGAGAGAGTCCGTATAATGCCGTTTGCCTCAGCGTGGCCCAGAACAACGACGACGACAACAACAACAACAACAACAACAACAACAACAACAACGCCGGTGTTTGTGCGTGTGCAAAGCGGACGGCGCGTCGCGCTGTGGGAAACAGGCGTGATCGCAGTGCCGATGCTTAGGGTATTGAAGGCCGCCAAATGAAGGAGCAACCTCAACGGAAATTAAAACGAAAAGGGTGAAAAAAAAAGAAAGAAAAAGAAACAAAAACAAGGCGGCATACGAAGTAAGACGCGGCTGGAGGCTTCCCGCGTACAGCGTGAACGCATTGCGAACACTGTCAGAAAAAAATAGTCTTTCTCCACTTTTTTCCCCTTTATTGTGAACTTCTGTCCGCGCTCGGTGTTTATGCTCTTGAACTCAAGCTGTCCAAGAAATGAATTCATGAGCGTCGCTTTAGCATACTACAATTGTTCCCAGGTGTAGCTCCGACCAAATCGACTCCCATTTTTCTCACTTCTAAACGTTTCCGTCAGCGATGACACTTAAAACACGAGAATATTCAAAAGGAGCTCTTCTTTTCTCCCGAATAGCACACAGCTTCCTGACAGTTTAGTGAGTTCTGTTCCCAGCCGCCGGGCGCAGGGGGGGAGGGAGAGGGAGAGAGGGAGAGAGAGAGAGAGAGAGAGAGAGAGAGAGAGAGAGAGAGAGAGAGAGAGAGAGGGGGGGAGGCAAAGCCCGGCAAGCCCACCATTCACCAAGACATGCACGGGCTGCCCTTCGCGTGCATGCACGCGGATGCTGGATACTCATTCCATTCAGCGCTGACATTTCCAGTCGTGAATGGGTCGCACAGTGGGCCAGAAGACCGGTGGAGGCGGTCAAAATCCCGGACGGGTTTTGATCTCCAGAGTCGCTAAATAGGACTCGAACCGAACGTGTGACCCAACTAATGGGTTGCTCTCCGAACGAGAAATCCATTGGTGGGGTCACACGTTCAAATTCGAGTCCGGTCTAGTGACTCTGGAGATCACGACGCGTCTAGAGTTTTGGCCGTCTGCGCCGGTCCTATGGCCCGCTGTGGGTCTTGGACTCTGCCGGCAGGCTGATGCGAATAAAATCCGCAGTCTCTTGGGTGTCGGGCTCGGAAGTCTGCGCGACCTCAAAGAGTCAGCGGGAGACCTCAACGCCGGAGCGAGCCGAGGGTGGGCTTTCTTGCGGAAACTTGCGGGACCCGACAAAAGTGAAAACCCCTAAGCGTCTGCAGCGCAGACAACCTGAAGGAAAAAAAGAAATGCCATACGCCTCACATCCGAAAAAGAGCGATCCTTTCTGTCAAAACGCCCGTCCGGAGATCTAATGAATTTCACGGCCGCAATGAAAACACGCTCACGTCCAAGAGCATTGACAAGGGTAAGGAACCACTTATCCGGGTGTGGTGCGGGATTTAGACACCTGAGGCACACTCCTATGCAAGGAAGTGTTTCTCTTTATTTCTAAAAACAATTTTTTTAAAAAGTGGGGAAAAGAAACGCAACTTATTGAGAGGCAGTCTGGGCGGCGACGCAGCAGAGCCAACGGGACTCTTAGCCGCGTCGAGGCGCGCTCCGCTGTGTTTCCATTTCGCCGAAGCGATTTGGGTGGCCACTAAGGGACGGCCTTGCGCAGGCACGGCACGTCCGGCCGCGGAGTCACTTTTGCAGACAAAACGGTGCAGACAGCAGCACTGCCGCACGCACACAGTGGGCCAGAAGACTGGCGCAGGCGGTCCGAATCCCGGTCGCGTTTTGAGCTACAAAAAAAAAGGACTCGAACCAAGCGTGTGATCCCCACCGATGGATTGCTCTCCGAACGAGGAGGAATCTGTCGGCGTGGTCACTCGTTCGGTTCGAGTCCCATTTAGCGACGCTAGAGTTCAAAACGCGTCTCGTGTTTCGGCCGCCTGCGCTGGTCTTCCGGCCCACTGTGGACAGCCGCAAGCACTGCCGCGCGCAGCCAGGAAGACGTCCTCCGCGGAGAGTGGTGGGCCGTGGCACGGACGCGGCGTAGCCCGCCTGCAGTCACGTGCCGGCACTCGCACATACATAAATACCCGGGTGCACGCACACACACACACACACACACACACACACACACACACACACACACACACACACACACACACACACAAGGAGTGGGCGCCAGCTCGGCTCTTATTTCATGGCGCTACTTCTGAAACCATAGGCCCAAATGGCGGCTGTCAACGTTCTCACGCACACACTCACTCACATTCTCTCTCTCTCTCTCTCTCTCTCTCTCTCTCTCTCTCTCTCTCTCTCTCTCTCTCTCTCTCTCTCTCTCTCTCTCTGGGGCCGAGCGGGGGTCGATTCAACAGTAATCGTGAAGTCTGCACTTCATTGCCTACGTAAAATGCGCAGAGCGAAGGATTAAAAAAAAAAAAAAAAAAACATCAGGGAAAACGTTTGCGACAAAAAAAGGCACACGCGTAACCTCTCGGCAGCATTTCCTCTTATGCTACATTGACGCGGGAAGAGCACCGCGGCGGCGGGGAACAAGTATTTCGCTGGAGGAATGCAGCCGTTTCTTGCTTCTGTTTCCGAAAAAAAGGGCATCTAAACACAAAGTGCCGGATGGGTTCGACGTATTCCGAACTGAACAGTTCCGAAAGTAAAACAAACAAAATTTGTGCCGACAGTTATCGGTCTTCTGGCCCACTATGCGCATACCCAACTTTGTTGACATAAAAAAAATTTAAAAAAAAATAATTAAATAGCGGTGTTACGTTTTAATAGCGGCGCGTTACGAGCTGGCCGTGCTGGCCGCCTCGCAGCGCAGCAGCCAGCACGGGAGGAAAAAAAAGGCGCCTGAGAAAAAAAAAATAGACATTTTTACGAAAACGAAAAAGACGCTGCTCATTTTCGCACCGGCTTGACGCACTGGAGCATGAGGAGCGAACGCCCGGCCGCATCCAGCCACTCATCGCTTCCCCCCTCCCTTTCCCCCTTCCACTTCTCTTTCCCTTCTTTTGTCCTCTTCTCACGGAGATCCGAACCGCCATGCACAGTCGCTGAGCAGGGAATGCGCCGCCGGCGCGGCCAAATTTTCAGAGAAAGTGCTTCGCGAGCGACCTCAACGGCCACTTCCTTTCCGTCTCTGTCGGCCATGTCCAGGGCTCCGCGGGCCCCGGCCCCCGCACAGTGGGCCAGAAGACCGGCGGACGCGGTCGAGATAGCGGACGGGTTTAGAGCTCCAGAGTCGCTAAATGGGACTCGAACCAGACGCGTGACCCCACCAATGGATTGCTCTTCGAACGGGGAATATATTGGTGGGGTCACAGGTTCGGTTCGAGTCCCATTTAGCGACTCTAGAGCTCAAAACGCGTCTACACTATTGGCCGCCAGCGCCGGTCGTCAGGCCCTCTGTGCCGCGGACTTTAGGCGGCTCTAATAGGAATCCTACTTTCGGCAAACCCGCCGTGACCGGGAAACAATCACTTGCCTTTTTTTTTCCGGGCAGAGTACTATGGCCTTGGAGTCACGGAGCCGCACTCGAATTAAAGCGGCACCCCACGGGGTAAGCAGCCGCTATGCAAAAGGCAAAAGCCACGGGATGAGAAATATGTATGCCACATCGAACGGATGGCCCGACGCGGGCACTGTGCCAAACAGCAAAAAACTGGGCCCTCGGAAGCCTCTAAACGACCTCGTTTCTTAGCGGCTACCCGCATGGGATGAGCAGGGGAGTTTCACAGTGGGCCAGGAGATCGGTGGCAGTGCACAAAATCCCGGACGCGTTCGAGCTCCAGTGTCGCTAAATGGGACTGGAACCGAACGTGTGACCCCACCAATGGATTCCTCGTTCGGAGCGCCAATCCATTGGTGGGGGTCACACGTTCGGTTCCAGTCCTGTTCGGCGACTCAGGAGCTCAAAACGCGTCTAGAGTTTTGGCTGGCCTGCGCTGGTCTTCACGGTGCTCTGGCCGCGGACGAGTCCCCCGTTAGCGCGCTGCTGACAGTGTCTGGAGCACGGATGCACCCCGCAGGGAAAATAAACCGAGACCCACCCACTGGGGCAAACACTCAAGAAGCCGAGTCAGTGTTTTCCCTGGCCATTCGACACCGCTGCCCATCCGTTTCTTCTTCTTCTTCTTCTTCTTCTTCTTCTTCTTCTTCTTCTTCTTCTTCTTCTTCTTCTTCTTCTTCGCCACAAAAAGACACGGCGCGCCGCGAGCCGGCCTACTGGGGTCAGTTTAGTTTAGACTGACACACTCCTGGCTCGATCGAAGCAGTCACACAGTGGGCCAGAGTCCCATTCAGCGACTCTGGAGCTCGAAACCCGTCCGGGATTATGACCGCCTCCACCGCTGGTCCTCTGGCCCACTGCGCTTAGCCCGGCGGCGCCGCCTTCCCATTGCGGTGCATCCCTAACAATTGCCCCGTCATATCAAAGCGGAAACACATCGTGGCAAACGGCACTTGGCGATGTTTGGCTGTCTATCTGTCTGTCTGTCTGTCTGTCTGTCTGCCCGTCCGCCCGTCGGCCATACCACCCAGCAGGACACGCCGCATCACACCCTGCCAGCCGCCAGCACCGTTACTGTCCGGCACGGCCTTCCAAGCGCAGCCTCCGCCCTCAAGACGTCAAATTCCAAGCCGGGCTGAAGCAAAACTAGAGAAAAACGGACCAACGTCGCCAGAAAATTAAGTTCCGAGAGTTTCAAAAGACATGTGGATTTTTCCTTCACTTCACGTTGCACTGTTAAAAAAAAAACCTTAGTCAGGTTAATGATAATTTTGTTTGAAATTCTTGGAAATATGACTTTGGCTAAGGCAGTTGCTAAGAATTTTCGAAAAAAAAAAAAATGTTTCTCAGAAGACTGAGATCAATAGTTCCAGTTGACAGGGCTAACTTTTAGTTCGCTGCAAAAGCAACATCCATTCAACTTTTTAAAAAAGGAAAATAATATAGCGGGTCGCGAGGACAGCTATAATGACAATGCTCGAACCCTGGCTGAATCTGCCACCACCCACCCAGATTTCATTTCCGTCCCACCGTCCGGCTGCGTTGGACCACACCGCACCTCTGCGCGGTCGAGACCAAATAAATTGTGTTCGGTTCGGGGAAACGCACTTCCTCGACGAGCGGCACTTGCGGGCGCCCGCGGCACAGTTCTCCTCCGCCAAGTCGGAGACGCACAGTGGGCTGGAAGACCGGAGCAAGCGGCCAAAAAATCTGGACGCGTTTTGAGCTCCAGTGTCGCTAGACGGGACTTGAACCGAACGTGTGACCCCACCAATGGATTCCTCGTTCGGAGAGCAATCCATTGGTGGGGTCGAACGTTCGGTTCGAGCCCAGTTCAGCTACTCCGGAGCTCACAACGCGACCGCGATTTTGACCGCCTCCGCCGGTCGTCTGGCCCACTGTGAGTCGCAGACGCCCAGCCTCCTGGGAAAAGGAAAGAGGGTGACAGTGCTGAGATCGTGATTAGAACGGCGGCGTGCGCGCAGTGGTCTCCTCAGTCCCGCTCACGCAGTGTGATGCACGACCGCAATGCACTCGGAATCCTCGGAAACAACGGCATAATAATAATCTAAAAAAAAAAAGCATGAAGGATAGTCTGGCGTGGGCGAGACACGCTTTTGCCCTAAATCGTGACCGTATAGCAACTCAATTAGTTCCTCTTGTCTTGCAGTGAATCATGCGAGGGAATGCTTCTCTCACGCGATCCATGCCGAGACGTGTGGCCTCCATATCCCTTTCTTTAACGGCCTGCGCGGGAGTCTCGTGCTGCACCGCGCGACGACAAGCACCACCTCCCTCTTCGCAGTTCACACTTTGCCTGTCAGGGGATTACTTTATATTTTTTTTAAATTTATCACTACAATTTTTTTCACACGATCTGGGCTGCGATTTCCCCGACCCACCGCCACAGTGAAGCTTTAGAGGTGCAGTAGTGCCTTTGGCACTCTGGATAGCCCAGAAAAATATTTTTCGGAATTTCATGTATGGCTAAAGAACGCTAATAAATACACACATAAAAACGTGTCACGAATACGTGCCCCCCTTTTTCTGTTCCTTTTGGCTTACGTGTCGGCAGGCTTCATGTCTTCGCGGGAAGTCCAAATCTGTGGCGACACACTCTGACCGTTAAACCGTTGGACGCGTTCCCGACCGGCCCACAGTGAGGCACGCGTCATTCCTGCGGTTGCTGACCGTCGCGCGTCAAAAGTCGCCAGGAGCGGGAATAAAGAAAGAAAAAAAATAACAACAACAAGAAAAAGGGGGAAATGCAGTCCGGCAACAACAACAACGGTCACACGTAGGGCGGACGCGTTGGATTGCGGCCGTGACAATGAGCGTCGACGACGACAACAAGTGCCGGGGGCACAATGTCTCCATCGACTGTCCCCCGCCTAGAGGAATCTCGATTCATAATCGAAACAAGTCGCCGAAGGCCGCAATGCACAGTGGGCCAGGAGACCGGCGCAGGTGGACCTCTCGACGCGTTTTGAGCCCCAGAGTCGCTAAATGGGAGTCGAACGGAGCGTGTTACCCCCACTGATGGATTGCTCTCGGTACGAGGAATCCATTGGTGGGGGTCACACGTTCAATTCAGCGACTCTGGAGTCTAGGCCGTCTGCGCCGGTCTTCCGGCCCACTGTGCCCCGCACCCGTTGCACACAGATCACCCGTTCCTAACTGTTGGGCAGGGTCCCCTACCTCAAAGCGCGGCGCCAGTAGGTCGCCGAGGAGTCGGCTGTGTGCATTCCTCTCCCCGACCGCATGCTTGGTTGCAAAATTTGATTACAGTCGGCCGATATCAACTAGACTAATCCGAGGCGGTTCGAGCGAAGAACCGGGAGGGAGGGGAGCTTCCTTCCTTCCCCCCCCCCCCCACCTTTTCCTTTTCCTCTCTTCTCATCAGTTTCGCGGACGGGCACGCAGGAATCCGGCCCCGCTCACGCTCACGCCCCGCCTCATTCGGCTTCGTTATGCTAAAACGGAAACACGCGTTGCGAACCGCGCGGCGCGGACCCGAACTTGCAAGGGGCTATTTGCGTCCTGCTGGGGGTCGGTAATGGACACTGTAAAGGACTCGGCTGACGATGTGGACACTGCACAGAGGGCCACAGCAGTCAAGCCGCGAACATGTGACCCCCACCAATGGATTCCTCGTTCGGAGAGCAACCCATTGGTGGGGCCACACGCTCCGTTCGAGTCCCATTTAGCGACTCTGGAGCTCAAAACACGTCTAGACTTTCGGCCGCCTGCGCCGGTCTTCCGGCTCACTGTGCACTGCCGCCGCGACTTTTCGCTGAGCCTGTTCGTCTACCCACCTGACCTGGACCTAAACCCGCCCCTTCTCTGCCGGCAGGTTCGTCTGCCCATGGAGTGACCGCGGCCGCCTCCACCACCGGCATCGAGACAGCGCGACGCGTCGAGTGTGCGTCGTAGTGTTATGTGCGTGCGTGCGTGACTGTGTGAAAGTGACCATGGCCCGCTCGGCGCTGCTGTGCGCGCTGCTGCTGGTGTGCGTCGCGGCGCTGTCCGCCGACACGCAGGAGGCCAAGAAGGCCGGCGGCGGCCTCAAGACGTCCACGACGCCGATGCACAAGACCAAGCCGACGACGCGCAAGCCGGCCAACTCGACGGCGACGACGGCCACGTCGACGCGGGTCAAGGCGACCACGGCGCCGCCGGTGACGCTCACCAGCGCGGCCGCGTCGAGCGCCGGCACCGCGGCCACGAGCGCCGCCACGGCCGCCACCGGCGCCACCACGCTCGGCACCACCATGCCCGCCGTCGCCGTCACCGAGCCACCCGCCACCACCGTCCTGGACTCGACAGCCTCCACGGCGGCGGCCACGCGGGACGGCTCCGGCGTCAGCTACTCGCCCGCCAGGAGGGAGACGCCCGTCCCGCCCGCCGCGCCCGCAGGCGGACCACAGGTGAGTGCCAACCTTTCTCTCGGCAGGGGGAACGGAACCACGACGACTACGGTCACGCGGTCGGCTTATTATTATTCAGAGAAGAAGAAAAAAAACGACGTTCAAACTGAAAAAAAAAAGGCTCTGGCTGTTTCCTTCGAAAGATGGGGAATTTCTGCGTGAGAGCTACGGTGCACAGTAGGCCGGAAGACCGGCACAGGTATGGCCAAACTTCTCGTCACGACGCGTTTTGAGCTCCAGACTCGCTGAACAAGACTCGGATATAACATGTGAGCCCACCAGTGGATTGCTCCTTCGGAAAGCAATCCATTGGTGGGGGTCACACGTTCGGTTCGAGTCCCATTTAGCGACTCTGGAGATCAAAACACGTCTAGAGTTTTGGCCGCGCCTGCGCCCACTTCTGGCCCACTGTGCAGTGTTGTTGTCCTGGATAACCCTCAAGGTCGGAAACGGCGCCATGAGGCCAGAACCGTCGCCGGTCTGGAGAGCGAGTTCCTCTGGCCCACTGTGCAGTCTGGAGAGCAAGTCCCTCTGGCCCACTGTGCAGTCTGGAGAGCAAGTCCCTCTGGCTCACTGTGCAGTCTGGAGAGCAAGTCCCTCTGGCCCACTGTGCAGTCTGGAGAGCAAGTCCCTCTGGCCCATTGTGCAGTCTGGAGAGCAAGTCCCTCTGGCTCACTGTGCAGTCTGGAGAGCAAGTCCCTCTGGCCCACTGCGCAGTCTGGAGAGCGAGTCCCTCTGGTCCACAAATAGAGCGGCCGGGGGACGATTCCGGACGTACCGCTGACGCAAAAATGAAGGTGCAACGGGATTGCCTGGAGACGCGACCATCTCGTCCAGCTGTTGGCAAATTGACGACAAAATCATTTCCTGCCAGCCAATACACTCCCCCGCCGGGATTAAATGAAGACAAGGAGAGGAGAGTGGAGGGACTGTGAAGCCAATGCGGAGCGTGCTTGCAATGCAATGGCTAAACCATTATCCCAGACTGGCATTGTTGTGGTCTGCGGGAAGGAGGGAGAGAGAGAGAGAGAGAGAGAGAGAGAGAGAGAGAGAGAGAGAGAGAGAGAGAGAGAGAGAGAGAGAGAGAGAGAGAGAGAGAGAGAGAGAGACGGACGCAGCGCGCAGCGTTGCTCGCCAGGCGCCGCCCGCCATCAACAGTGCTACACCAGTTTTTCTCTCGACCCATCGCCGTTAATTCTAGCTGCTTCCTCGCGATTCCCACGCTTATCTCAGCTAAATTATTCATCTTCAAGCTGTCAACGGTTTCAATGTTTCGTGCAAAAAAAGTATTTCAAATGTTTAAAAAGAAAAGATCATACCGCAAGTTGGGGAAAAAAGGATACAAACGTTAAAACATACAAAAGCAAAAGGGAAATAAAAAATCACAGGAAAAAAAAATTGCGTTTTAGGCCGGAAATCGAGACCCGGGCGACCATTCCCACCCTGCAGCGGAGGTGGGTGCGAGGCAGCCTAGCCGGGGCCGCGGCCCTCAACGACGCCAGGCAAATTAACGACGCCACACGCCTCCCCATTGATACGCAGAGTAATGCAGAGCGACGCGGACCAGACCGCGCCAGGCCTTTCTCCTATTGAGTCGTTTCCCGATTCAGCTCGTTTGTTCCGCCAGCGAAATCAAGCGCAGCTGCGCCATCTGGTGGCGGTGGCTGGCGGCGGTGGCGTCTTCGTGACCTTTCCAATCAGTACCGCTGCGAGTCATAGCTCAAACTGGGTCGCCGGCGACACATCTACCCCTGATGTTGTTGTTGCCCCGCGACACGGAAATCCATCTCACCGCTCGCTGGCCCAGTTCGCGCCGCCACACGTCCTAAAGTGCACCAGCCGAGTCGTGTCCCAGTGGGCCAGAAGACGGGCGCAGGCGGTCAAAACTCTAGACGCGTTTTGAGCTCCAGAGTCGATAAATGGGACTCGAACCGATCGTGAGGCCCCACCAATGGGTTCCTCGCTCGGACAGCAATCCATTGGTGGGGTAACACGTTCGGTTCGAGTCCGATTTAGCGACTCAGGAGCTCAAAAACCCGTTCGGGGTTTCGACCGCCTCCACCGGTCTCCACTGGCCCACTGTGCATCACCGGAGTTACGGAGACGGCACCGGAACTCGGCGTTCCGACACGCAGCCCGGAGTTAGCGTGCAGCCGCCAGATCGCAGGTGCCGCCGAATTTTCCCGCCAATAAGGCACGGCCCCCTAAAATGCAAATGCCGCTCGCGCGGTGACGATCTGGCGGGCCGTGTGATTTATCAGTGCTGTTGTTGTTGCCGTCGGCGCACCTCAGCTCGGTCAGTCCCGTTAGGGCGCACTATGCGCTTCACCCACCGCGGCGGCGACGCACAGTGGGCCAGACGACGGGCGCAGGCGGCCTAAACTCTTAGACGCGGTTTGAGCTCCAGAGTCCCATTTAGCGACTCTGGAGCTCGAAACGCGTCTAGAGTTTTGGGCCACGCCTGCGTCTCGGCTTTCGTATTCCACACGGCACGCCTCTACTACCAAAACCAGTATTTTTTTTTCTTTAAATACAGGACAGCCAAAGCAGCGAAAATCTTTTTCCGGCGCACCGTTAACAAGCTAAAGGCCGCTAAAATCGGGAATGCTTTTCAGTCCAGCCTCGCAGCGCGCTGCCTTATGCTGTGAGGCCGGCCCCGGTAATGCCCACTATACATTGCAAAGGTCAAGTGCGCCACCAGCGACGCTTCGCGCCGGAAACCACCTAAATAAAAAGCTTAAAAAAAAAAAAAAAAAAAAAGGAATTTAGAAAGAAACCGCTGCCTAGACGGGGCGCCGCGCCATCAAACTGCCCCGCGGCACAAGACGAAGGCGCTGGTTCGAAACAAAGAAGCGGCACTGCATAAACCGGCAGAAATTTTTCATACAACAAGCCGACACGCCCCATTGTGTTTTCAATATCGGCCTTCGCGCCTCCGATATGCAATTGCCGCTCGGCCGCGCGAGATTTACCTGCGCGACCACAAGCAGGCTCAGGCCGGGCAGGCTGTCTGTCTCTCTCGCACGGCGCGCTCCACGAGGGAGCGAGAGAGACAGAGCGACGAGGCTCCTCTCGGACGCAGCCCGCGGGCCAGCCAACAGGCGTGTAATAGTAATAATAGAGGGCACCCTGCAGCCGCCAGGCAGGCAGGCAGGCAGGCAGGCAGGCAGCCGGCCGGCCGCGAGCCGCGAGGCGTCCGGCCCGATATTTCAATACAAATCGCGAGGGGGGCAGCGCAGCAGCGCTGCGTAAAGTATTCCTTTGTCTGCGGCACTTCCTTTCAGGGCCTGCAATAAATATAAATGTAAACGGGTGCGCGCGCGCCGTGGGCCGGCCGCCGGTCCGGCCGCACAGTGGGCCGGTGTGGCGCGCGCCGGC
Source organism: Stenchaetothrips biformis (assembly GCA_030522485.1). Lineage (NCBI taxonomy): Eukaryota > Metazoa > Arthropoda > Insecta > Thysanoptera > Thripidae > Stenchaetothrips > Stenchaetothrips biformis. The sequence goes on from CM060100.1 coordinate 6,762,532, forward strand.
TGCAGCAGCGGGCCCGCGGGTTACGGCCGCTACTGTGTGCGAGCCACAATGGGCTAGGAGCGGACCGCGGACCGTGGAGCTGGTGCAGCTGGGGAGCTGGTGGAGCTTGGCAGGCTGGGGAAGCTGGTGGTGAGCTGGTGCTGGCCAGAGAGTGGGGGGCACCGCACGCCCTGCAGACTGGCAGGAGACTTGAACGCACGGACCAACAGTAAGGCCGCCGCCAACACTAGGGCTGCCGCCAACACTAGGGCTGCCGCCAACACTAGGGCTGCCGCCGTGGCCCGCGAGTCGTGCGAGAGAGACAGAGCGCCTCGCCCGGAATCCGCGTCGGCGACAGCGCATTGAGGCGGCGCACTGTGGGCCAGAAGACCGGTGGCGGCGGTCAAGATCCCGAACGCGTTTTGAGCTCCAGAGACGCTAAATGGGACTCGAGCCGAACGTGTGACCCCACCAATGGATTACTCTCCGAACGAGGAATCCAACGAAAGGTTACACGCTCGCGGTTCGAGTCCCATTCAGCGACTCTGGAGCTCAAAACGCGTCTAGAGTCTTAGCCACCGGCGCCGGTCTTCTAGCCCACTGTGCGGCGGCGCGTTCGGCGAGTACGCCGTGGAGGTGGCCGCCGCGGCGGCGATAAGCCCTCCGCGAACAAGTGGAGCGGAACACAACGGGGGACCCGGCGCGGCGCGGCCCTCTGACGGGGGAGGGGGGAGGGAGAGGAGGGAGAGGAGGGGAGGGGGCACAAGGGCCATACCGCACACCGCGGTCTGAGTGCCATTCTGATGTACGCGACATGGCGCTATCCGCGCGACCCGCCACAGTGGGCCCGCACCGCCAGCCGTACGACTCGACGCCGCGTTCCACGCGCGCGCAAACCAAGCGGCAAAGCCGCTATTTCACTCATTGAAATTACGACGAAAATAAAACCAGTCCCTCCGGAGGGACTTGCTGCTTGAGGCGCCGAGAGGTTATTCACGCAACGGACCGCGTCGACGCCCTGTGGGTCAGAAGACCGGCGCAGGCGGCCGAAACTCCAGACGCGTTGTGAGCTCCAGAGTCGCTAGATGGGACACGAACCGAAGGTGTGACCCCACCGACCAACGGATTGCTCTCCGAACGCCGGTCGTCTGGCCCACTGTGCGACGCGGCACTTTGACGGCGTGCTAGGCGGTGCCTGGCGGCGTCGCCGGCGATGTCCCTCCGCCTGGCTGGCTGCTGGCTGGCTGCTGGCGGGGCCACCGTCGCCATAACTGTCGCCGCGCCACGCATCCTCGCTTATTTACAGGCGTCACTCGAGAGCGAGAGTTGTGGCGCCCTCGGCACTGCATCGCACCATCGTGCGGCTGGGCCAGCCTAGGCCAGCCCGGCTGGCTACCGTGTGCAGCCGCCGCGGCCGCTGCTTCGCATGCAGAGGGTGCAGCGCGCACAGTGGGCAAGGAAACCGGCGCAGGCGGCCCAAATTCTACACGAGTGTTGTAGAGCTCTAGAGTCACTAAATGGAACTGGAACTGAACCTGTGACCCCCACCAATGGATTGCTCTACGAAACAGGAATCCATTGGTGGTGGGGGGTCACACGTTCGGTTCGAGTCCCACCCCGACGCTGGAGCTCAAAACGCGTCAGGAGTTTTGACCGCCTGCGCCGGTCGTCTCGCTAACTGTGCAGTGCGCCCCTAATAAATACTAAAATAGTCGACTGATGCGTGTACAGTCTGCATCGGCGCATCGCAATGCGCCGGCAGTCCCCCACGCCTGGCCCCGCCAAACGCAACGCGTCCCTCGTGGCGATCGCTCCATTTCTTCAGCCTTCTGCCCTTCTCCGCCAAGAGCGCAAAACATGCCGTCATGCACGACAGGGAGGAAAAGGAAGAAGAAAAAAAAAGGCGAAGTGGAAAAAAAAGGCGCACGCCACGAACGATGTATCGCTAGAGCGTGTCTGTCGGCCGTTTGTGCCCGGCGTTATTTATACGCTCGATCAGCCTCAATCTGACCCCATAATTGATCGGGCTCTCTCTCTCTCTCTCCCGCTCCCATCCGTCCGGGCAACAGGGACAACATCACTCCGACATGCAAATAACTTTCTAGCAGCCGCCACTTACAACAATGCAGGCAAGGCGCCCCGGGGCAGCGCAGCGCACGCCGCGCCACTAGGAGGAGGAGGAGGAGGAGGAGGAGGAGGAGGAGGAGGAGGAGGAGGAGGGGCAGCAGCAGAAAAAAAAATGGCAATACGACTTCTTCGAGAGGTTCTTCCGAGAATGAATGTGCCGGAAAGGGAGGGGAAAAACAGCAAAACAGGCTTAAACGGCGCCGTTCCGCGCCGAGGAAGCGCAGCATACGTCGAATATGGGTTGAAAGACACACCCCCTCCCCGATCGGCGCGCCTCGCCTAGTCCCAGGCGCCGCATTGACGCGCTAACTAGAACGCCGCGGCGGGAACAAGGAGCTTCCCACAGCGGAAACGCAAACGCACAGTGGGCCAGAAGACCGGTGGACGCGGGCAGAGTCCCGGACGTATTTTGAGCTCCAGAGTCGCTAAATTATGGAACTCGAACCGGACGTGTGGTGACCCCAGCAAATGCATTGCCCTCCGAACGAGGAATCCATAGGTGGGGTCATACGTTCCGTTCGAGTCTCAATCAGCGACTCTGGAGCTCAACGCGTCTGTCTTCTGGCCCACTGTGCGCTGACGGCTCACTTCCGGTGCCGGACAGGAAGAGTGCGACTTATTACTTTTATCCGGAGGGGATGGAAACGAGTGGGTCCAGCGTTTTAAATTACGCCTTCATTTAAATTACGTCAAGCTATTTTTAATTTTAACTTAAATAACTAAATGCAGAGAGACGAGACCAATTTTACTTCCGTCTTTGTCAATTATCTATTTGGTCTTTTTTTTTCTCTGCTGTATTTTTAGGTTCCCTTTTTCTTCTAGTGTACACGTTCGCTATTATGCTTATACCAAGGGCCCCTGCGGGCTGCACACGTTCTCAAATTTGCTTTCGGCACTCTAAGTTTAATGAGATGCAATTTGCGGGACTCGTGCTTTCGCCGTAAAAGGCGTCGTCGTCGCCGTCCCCTTCCTTTAACATCTTTGCCAATATTCTTATAAGCGAAACGGGATGGAAGCATTTCGCCTGTTCGTTTCATTCCTCCCCAGCAGCAGCCGGCCCGTTGCCACTGGCGCGCGCGAAGAGAGAGAGAGAGAGAGAGAGAGAGAGAGAGAGAGAGAGAGAGAGAGAGAGAGAGAGAGAGAGAGAGAGAGAGAGAGAGAGAGAGAGAGAGAGAGACAGAGAGAGAGAGAGAGACAGAGAGAGAGAGAGAGAGTGAGAGAGTGAGAGAGTGAGAGAGAGAGAGAGAGAGAGAGAGAGAGAGAGAGAGAGAGAGAGAGAGAGAGAGACACGCATTTGTGCGCGCGCACACACACACGGGCACGCAAACATTCAGACACACGGGCGTACGTGTGGGACGTAAATGGCGATAAGCGGAATGGCGAGGGACACCATTTCTAGGTGCCAAGGTAACGGAGCTCGCAGGGCGACACACGGCTGCCTATTGGCTCCGGCCATTGCCTACTATTGGCCCCGCCACAGTAAATCAGCACCCTAATGACGCCCAGCGTCGCATTTTGGAAAGGCAAAAGGAAGGGCAAACGGAGAGGCGGGGAGCCCTTCGCACATAGAGAAGGGCTCGCTCGCATTTGCTAATCAGCAAACCTAACGGACTGCGACGCATCAAACAGACACACACAAGCGCAGGCAGGCGCGCGCACACACACACACACACACACACACACACACACACACACACACACACGCACACACACACACACACATACACACTCACTTGCAGAATGTGATCCCTGTGATAAGGACATGCCAGTCAGGCGCTGCGCTGCTGCCCGGGTCAGTCAGTGAGTCCGTCGGCAGGGAGATGAATCAGGAGCCCTTTCTCCCGCTGCCCGCCGTGCCCGCGCCGCACGGTGGGCCAGAAGACCGGCGCGGCCGGCCGAAACTCTAAACGCGTCTTGAGTTCCAGAGAGTCGCTAAATGGGACTCGAATTGAACGTGTGACCCTACCGATCAGTGCCTCGTTGGTAGAGCAATCCATTGGTGGGGTCACGCTACGTTCGAGTCCCATTCTGCGACTCGGGAGCGCAAAATTTTAACCGCCTGCACCGGTCTTCTGGCCCACTGATAGCTAGCCCCTCGGGACATTCCCAACACCTCCACACCGTTCTCAGTCTTCCCAAAATATTTCAAAAAAGCCCAAACGGGTTTCTTTCAAGCCGCTGCACCAGGCACTCGAAAAAATTTCAATTTTCAAATTTCAAACGCGCGGTAGGTCAGTCAGTCCAGCCGGGGGGGGGGGGAAGGGGGGGGGACGCGGCTCGGACGGCCAGCCACCCTTGCGTATCTTCACGGAGAGTACCGCTGGCCAGCGCGGCGCGGCGCGGTAGAGGACGGGACAAGACAGCCCTGAAAGAAAGGAGGGGAGGGGGGAGGGGGGTGGCAGTCCGTGAGGAAATTCATAACGGCCTGCCAGGCAGACTCCGCAATGCGACTCCGCTGGGTCCACGGGCTGGTCTGGCTTGTCCTGCAGTCCATTTGTCGGTGTATATCCGCTACAGTCTCCGTTGGCCGCCCCGCCCTGCCCCGCCCTGCCCCGCCCCGCCTCGCCCAAGTAAAACGCGCAATTAATACCCGCGTTTGTCGGCCGGGTCAGCCCCATTCACTCATTTGCTGCACTGATCAGATTTGCTGCAGGTGTCCGAGCTGCCACGCTCAGTGGGCCGGAAGACCGGCGCAGGCCGCCAAAACTCTTGACGCGTTTTGAGCTCCAAAGTCGCTAAATGGGACTCGAACTGATCGTGTGATCCCCACCAATGGATTCATCTCCCGGAAAGCACTCCTATGGTGGGGTCACACGTTCGGTTCCAGTCCCATCTAGTCACTCCAGACGGAGCTTGGACGGCATCCCCCGGTCTTCTGGCCCACTGTGCCGCGGTTGTCTCGGGAGCCGCGTCGGTAACCGAGTCGGGAACCGACCGCAGGGGGACCATTACAGCGATCTCGGTGCCCATGCCGTTACGGAAACGTCGCGCCACTGCAAAAAAAAAAAAAAAGTTGACGAAAACTTGGGAAAAGTTTGCCGGTAGTCCTTTCATTTTATCAAAAACCTACACAGTCAATGTCATGAGACTTTTTTTTTGCTCTTAAGAGATACGCAATTTTAAGCGCATCCGACGGTGATACGATGATGTTTGCGCTTATGCCTGGCGGCAGATGTTTGGCCGACAATGTCTACTGCAAGCTTTCATTACACAATTTCCCCACCGCCTTGCGGACACCAAAATTTTATCAGCATCGGATGTGCTTAATATTGCATCATTCATGGAACGCAAAAAGGTCTCATGACATTAAGTGTGTACAATTTTTCATTTATTACGCACAAAAAAGCCTTATTTATTTCCGTATTTTTTATTATTTTTTATTTTTATTTTTTTTTGCACCGCCTTCTCTAGGAACTGGCTCCCTGTCTCCCCACTCCACTCCGTCGCCACTTCTGTCAACCGCGCGACCGGTGCTGGGTTCATCAAGCTCGATGACGGCCAGGACCAACCAATTAACTTCCTGACCTCGCAGTCCGTAGAAATATTAACAGCAATAGTTGGGTCCCACTTTTAACAAATTTTTTTTCTCCAAATCACGAAACGGCATGCCAAAAGGGCAGAGATAACATTTGTGCCTCTCCTGTCGAACACTCATTTCAGGCGGCCAAAATCCCGGACGCGTTTTGAGCTCCAGAGTCGCTCAATGGGACTCGAACCGAACGTGTGACCCCACCGACGAAATGCTCTCCGAACGAGGGAGTCCACTGGTGGGGTCACACGCGTTCAGTTCGAGCCCCGTTCAGCAGCGGACTTTGAAGCTCAAAACGCGTCTCGAGTTTCGGCCGCCTCAACGGTCTTCTGGCCCACTGTGGCACGCCCCGTTATATTGACGTGGCCATGCACGCGCGGCAGACGGCACTTGGGCCGGCCGCACTGCGTCCGATCCCTGATCCTCTGCCGGCGCACTTGGCGTCGCGGCGTCGCGCGCTCCAGTCGTGCCGCCCTGCCCGCGCCCAAACGATGCGACGGATCGGAACGCCCTATTTCCCCCTCCACCGTGTGCACGGCCGGCACCAGGCCGGCACCAGGCCGGCACCAGGCCGGCACCAGGCCGGCACCGGCCCTGCCAGTGGAGGAGCCGCGAGGCGCCGGGGATGACGACTGGCATTCTTTTAAGCGCAATCAGCAGAGCGACGCACAGTGGGCCAGAAGACGCGCGACCCGCCGGCGCGCATAGGCGGTGTCTCTAGACTCTAGACGCGTTTGGAGCTCCAAAGTCGCTGTCCGGGACTCGAACTAACACGTGTGACCCCCACCACCACCACCCTCGTTCGGAGAGGCATCGATCGCTGGGCGGTCACGCGTTCGGTTCGAGTCCCATTTACCGACCCTATAGAGCTCACAACGCGTCCGGAATTTCCATTTACCTTCACCCGTCTTCTGGCCCACGGTGGTGTGATGCCCCGCACCTGACATTCGCGTGGACACGATCCCCCTCGGGCCGGTGGGCCCCGGTGGGCCCCGGGAGGCCCCGGGCACGCACTTCACACCGGCAGTTTCCTGATTGCAGGCCTCGCATCGGGCCCACTGTGCGGCGGGACCCTCGCAGCTGCCGTCCGTTCAAAGACCACCCAGCTCAGCGCCCGATGGGCTAAAGACATTCTAAAAGGCCACAAAGGCACTGCGTTCGCATAGCGTCCGTGAATCGGAATGTGGCCGGCGGAGTGAGGGAGGAGGAGGGGGGGGGGGCGTGCGTGGGATCGCAGCAGCATCCATCCCCATCAATCACCGCGTCTCTAATTACTGCACCAGCCAATTCTTCAGGACAACGAAAAAAAAAAGAAAAAAGAAAAGAAAAAAGAGAAACACAACATGTGACACAAACGACGCGCGTTGACAAAAGCGGTCGAGACGCGAACGCCTGTGAGGTAGGCAGCCACAGCGCAAGCATGTCACGGGCGTGCTCCGGTTGCCTCCCCGCCAGGCGCTCACCGCTCGTTGTTGTTGTTGTTGTTGTTGTTGTTGTTGATGTTGTTGTTGTTGTTGTTGTTGTTGTTGTGGTGGTGGTGGTGGTGGTTGCTCTGTCACTGAATGGCGCCGATTGGAAAGCACGGCCGGGTTAAGGTCAAGGCGGAAAGTGAGAGAATGGCATCCACCCACACGCGACGGAGGAATCCAGGCCGCTTCTTCTAGCCCTCTCTCTCTCTCTCTCTCTCTCTCTCTCTCTCTCTCTCTCTCTCTCTCTCTCTCTCATTCCTCTGCAGAGTGCACCCCATGAGTGCGAGAGAGACAGCTGTGAACAGACTGAACGGTGTACGAAGTATTATTTATTATAGCCATTGTAGAGTATCATTAGTACTATTTCGGGTATTATATTCAGATAATTGTGCCATTTTTTGGCAGTTTTCGCTTGAACGGCGGCACTTTAACGCAGACTTGGAGGGAGACTTGAACGCGCTGTCCCAAGCGGGGCGGCCCGCGACGTGGAGACTTGAACGCGCGCGGCGGTCACAGCGCTCCGCTGTCAGTGCTGCGCTGCGCTGCGCCCGGCCACCTGTCCCTCTGCGGGGCGCACAGTGGGCCAGACGACCGGCGGGGACGGTCAAAATCCCCGACGCGTTTAGCTCCAGAGTCGCTGAAAGAGACTCGAACCGAACGTGTGACCACGCCGATGGATTGCCCCCCGAACGAGGAATCCATTGGTGGGGTCACACGTTCGGTTCAAGTCCTGCTCAGCGACTCTGGAGCTCAAAACGCGCGACGAGAGTTTCGACCGCCTATGCGCCGGCCGTCTTCTGGCCCACTGTGCGGCGTTCGGGGGCCACGCCGGTGGCGATATGATCAGTGACGGGACCATAAACGTAAACAAAGCATGACAAAAAGGGGCCCCCCGATAAGGGCCCCAATAATGAGGGTAATTCCGCGGCCCGCGTCGCCCCGCGTTGCGTTGCTGCCCGCCTCGGTCCGAGCCCCGCTAGAGTGACACGTCGAAGAGGAGAAGAGCTGCTCGTTAGTCGTATCGAATTAGAAGAGACGCAGTGGCGGAGGGGGGCGTGGGCGGAGGGGGGCTGGGGCGGAGGGGGGCAGGGGCGGAGGGGGGCAGGGGCGGAGGGGGACAGGGGCGACCCAGGGATTGAGGGGGGGGGGATATCCCCGTGGGATCCCCTCGGCACCCAATCACCAAACGCAGCAAAGGGCCTGCATCAGCTTTCTTACGGCCGTTTTGTGTCGTTTGTGACGGCAAGGAGGGCCAACGGGGCCGGCACACGAATGCACGGTGGGCCCGACGACCGGTGAAGCAGTCAAAAAATCCCAGACGCGTTTTGAGCTCCAGAGTCGTTCAATGGGACTCGAACCAGACGTGCGACCCCACCAATGGATTGCCCACGGAACGAGGTGGGGCCACAAGTTCGGTTTGAGTCCTAATAATGACCGACCGTGGAGCTCAAAACGCATCTTGAGTCTTGGCCGCCAGCGCCGGTCTTCTGGCCCACTGCGCGGCACACGAACGGCGAGAAAAAATAAACATACCAGGGGAACGGAGAAAAAAACCTGAGAGGCGATAATTACGTTCTGGAAAGGGTGTTCGAACCCGCGGTGCGGTGTACAAGCATACGCCCCAAATTGAACTTGTCGGATTTACGGAGAAAACTCTTTTTTCACGGACACAATTACTCGTCTCGTTTTTTTTTCGAGCGCTGGCGTGTAGTGTCCCCGGCAGGCATTCCTTGGTTCAACGCACTGCCGCCACCCAGCGCCGCGCGCGCCCCGGCAAAGGCAGGCATCTTTGTGACGCGGGCCGCGCACTTACGCGACTAAGGTTGGCGGTTCGCGGCCGGGCGGCGGCGGTGTCGGGTGACGCGCCCCTTCCCACGAGGGCCGCCGCCGCGCGCCGCGCTAAACCCGACCACGACGACAGCGCGGTCACATTTTTTTATTTGCGTGCCGAGCGAGGAAATAATCCGTGAAATTGTAACAAGTTTGTGGAAAACGGACCGCCTCGTCGTATCACGGTGGCGCGGCACGGCGTGTAGCAGCGCACAGTGGGTCCGAAGACCGTTGGGGCGGTTCGAATCCCGGACGTGTACTGAGCTCCAGAGCCGCTACATGCGACTAGAATCGACCGTCTGACCCCACCAATGTTGTTCCCCGTCGGCAACGCATCGGTGGGGTCTCATGTTCGGTTCGAGTCCTGTTTAGCGACTCTGGAGCTCAAAACGCGTCTCGAGTTTTGGCCGCCTCAACGGTCTTCGGACCCACTGTAGGGCGGCGTGGCGTGGCGCGGCCGCGCGCGCAGCGATAAAAATAGGTTCCCACCCAAGAGTCACTCCACTCGCAGATTGGATTAGCCAGACGCGGAAAAAAGCGCGGCGTTTTCGGGGGCAGAGAAAGAAAAGGACAGTGGTAAAGGGTGCTTCTATAGGGCCGCGTCAATGACGGACAAGGCGGTGCTGTGGAAGCAAAGCTGTTTCGCCCGCTTCAAAAAAAAAAAAAAAAAAAAAAAAAAAAAAAGAGTCAGACGATAGGCGAAACGTTCTAGTACGGTATCCTTGACTTTAAGGGAGTGATCCTCGTAGCGATGGTGGCCAAGCTCACTCGCGTGCGATGACATAGCGAAAAGAAAATGGCAAAATTGCAGTGCTGTCCTTTTTTTTTCTGCGGGTGACATGGTCTAACGACTGTAACTCAACCCGGCCGGGCACACCGTGCCGAGCGGGGCCCCCAGAATCTGGCCTTGGCGCACAAAGCGGCCCGCAAAACGACTCAGTGACCCAGTCGCTGCTAAATGTGAAACGAAACCAGCGCTGCGCCCGACGCAGTCCATACCGCCTTGCTGCCGCCACAGGGGACGCAGTGCGACCTCATTGGCCACCACACAGTGGGCCAAGACTTGAGACGCGCCTCGAGCTCCAAAGTCGCTAAATGGGACTCGAACCGAGCGTGTGACTCCACCAATGGATTCCTCGTTCGAAGAGCAATCCATTGGAGGGGTCACACGTTCGGCTCGAGTCCCATTTAGCGAGTCTGGAGCTCGAAACGCGCCCAGAGGTTCAGCCGAGAGCACCGGGTCGTCTGGCCCACTGCACGCGCTGGGGAAGCCCCTTATAAAATCCCAGCGCCGCTTCACTTTTTCTTTGCGCACGCCGCCGCCGCTCACCCTCGGCTTACCCGCCGCTCAGTCAGACTATGGCTTTACGAGGGCGCCGCAAAGGGCCCCACCGAAAACCGTTGCCGTATTGGCGAGTCGCGAGAAAACGAAAAGAGCAAAAAGGAAAAGTCCCCTCCCGCAATGGGTCCGTCCGGGGCGCGGGCAGGGCGCGGGCAGGGCGCGGGCAGGGCGCGGGCAGGGCGCGGGGCCACAAGCGGCTATCGTCGGCCGGCCGGCCAGGCAGTTGCCCCGGCGGTTGCCGCGGCGGCGGCGGCCCGTCTTGGCGGATCGGGGTCGCGCCGCCGGCCGTGCCGCCGTGCCCTGCCGCGGCGTGGCATCGCCAGTGACCAGACGCGATCCGCCGCAATTGCAGCGGGTAATAGCGACGGCACGGCGTCGGTACCACGGCGGCGTCGGCACCAAGGCGGCGTCGGTACCAAGGCGGCGTCGGTACCAAGGCGGCGTCGGTACCAAGGCGGCGTCGGTACCACGGCGGCGTCGGCACCAAGGCGGCGTCGGTACCAAGGCGGCGTCGGTACCACGGCGGCGTCGGTACCAAGGCGGCGTCGGTACCACGGCGGCGTCGGCACCAAGGCGGCGTCGGTACCAAGGCGGCGTCGGTACCACGGCGGCGTCGGTACCAAGGCGGCGTCGGTACCAAGGCGGCGTCGGTACCAAGGCGGCGTCGGTACCAAGGCGGTGTCGGTACCACGGCGGCGTCGGTACCACGGCGGCGTCGGTACCAAGGCGGCGTCGGTACCACGGCGGCGTCGGTACCAAGGCGGCGTCGGTACCACGGCGGCGTCGGTACCAAGGCGGCGTCGGTACCACCCACGGCCAAGGTCAAGGAAAGCGAGCGGCCGTCCGCGAAGCGCGGCAAAGCAGCGCGCCGCATGCGCCTCGCCTCGGCAGCGCCAAGTTTTTGTTGTTTTTCGTGCTTTTGTTTGCAGTTGAATGCAGTCACTCTCAATCAAGATGAGCGTTCCGAACTATCGGTAAATCTCAAATTTTAAAGGTATACGTATACTGTAAAGAAAGGAAAATGGAAAACGGAGAGAAAAATAAAGCGAAAAAGAGGAGCAACACTACTGCAAATTTGTTCGGAAGGGCACATGCAGCGCCACTTGGCCATGGCACTCGCGGCACTGCATTGCCTTGCAACAAGCAGCGCGCCGCGGCCAAATCGGCCCTAACTGCCAATAACGGCTCGTGCGCGAGATGACTGCGAATAAGCGCGGACGGGGCGCGGGCAGCCGCACGGCCGCACACTTAGAGGGGCCACGACGAATGACCCCTGCAGGCGGCGCTCTGTCTCTCTCGCGGGGCGATCCGTGTGGGTGCGAGAGAGACAGAGACGGTCCGCGGGGTCGTGCAGGGGCGCGGGGCGTCCACACAGTGGCTCAGAAGACCGTTGAGGCGGCTGAAATCCTGGACACGATCTCCAGAGGGCGCGAATCGAACCCAACCAATGGACTCCTCGTTCGGAGAGCAATCTGTGGGTCGGGTCACACGTTCGATTTGAGTCCCATTTAGCGACTCTGGAGCTCAAACCGCGACTAGAATTTCGGCCACCTCAACGGTCTTCACTGTGCGTCATGCACTGCGTTGCCGCGGAGCATCGGCCGACTGGCGGGGGACTCACTTGGACGCCGTCACACCGACAGCGCGAGAATCTCACCTGGAAAAGGAGACAACAAGAATGAAACCTCTCTACCTTACTGACCATTCCCAATTCCCTCAGTCCAAAGTCCCAAAGCTTCTTCCTCAGATATTAACACTAAGACTGTCGTTCTGAAAGTCTTGCTTTCTTACCATTCAATCTACATTTTCACAATTAGTATTTTTATTTTATTTTTTTTTTTTTTTTGAGCAGTGCGTGGTTTGCTACGCCACTGGCGCGGCTGCTGAAGGGCTCGCGGCCCATCGCCGGCATCGGCGGCCAGCGACGCCCAAATCACGGAAACGGCATAAAAACTTTCTCCGTCGCCGCGGCCGGCGTGGCCGGCGTAGCCGCCTCGTCGCGCTGGACGCCGCCGGCCCACTGTGCGCCGGGCCGGGGCTGCCCCAGGCCGGTAGGACACACTGTAATGACACTCGGCGGCAGACTCGCTTCATGACGAGAAGGCACGCCAGACGGCTACACTCTCACCACTTTTCCCATTTTTTCTCCCCCCAAAAATATTACTACAGACTATACTGCAAAAAGAAATAAAAATAAAATGATTCAGGGTAAGTTAAGGCAAATGGTGGCGAAAAAATTAATTTTTTAGGTTATTTTTATTTTGGGACAAACGACAACGTTTCTACGCGTTAGAGGCGGCAGACGTCATACGAGTGCAGGCGGCGGGATGGCCTGGTACACAAGGAGCTCGCACGTAGCGGGACACGAATGTTGACACGCCTCCGGGCCCCTTTACCCACTGCCCGCCTCACGTCTCCCGATGAAGGCAAGGGCTGGGGACGCACAGTGGGCGCAGGCGGCCAAAACTCTAGACGCGTTACGAGCTCCCGAGTCGCAAGTCAGGACTCGAACCGAACGTGTGAACCCACCAATGGATTGCTCGCTCGGAGAGCAGTCGATTGGTGGGGTCACATGTTCGGTTCGAGTCCCACTTAGCGACTCTGGCGCTCAAAACCCGTCCGGGATTGTGACCGCCTCCGGCCCACTGTGGGTCGTCACCGCCGGGCAGATGGGCCGTCCTGTCGAGCAGCGCTGCGGGACGTTTGCCTACCCACCAGGCGCCCCGACCCGAACCCGACCCGAACCCGAACCGAACCCGAACCGAACCCGACCGGTCACGACCGGCATTAACCTCCACCCACACTCACACCGGTAAACAGCTGCCCAACCCGAGGGTGCCCTTTCATCGCCACAAAACTCATCTCCGCCGTCGTTCGGTCCTCCCCTCCCGGCTCCTCGAAACCAATTCCAGCGAGCACAAACAGGCCGGTCCTTTAACTTGCTCCAGATTTTTAAGGCCCTTCCAATATTTATTTTTTTTTAATTTTTAATGTTTTTTTCCTTGTTGCGTCCGACAGTTGTTTAGCCTGACCGTTATCGACGCGAGCGGACGGCTTTCTTTTCTGCGAACCTAACAAGGGCGGGGCAGCGCGTCTGCTTTGCAAATCCGCAAAACGCCCTTTTGCTTTCGCCTTTTCTTTTTTTTAACGCGCTTGTCTAATGGCATCCCAGGGGTGTGTGTGTGTGTGTGTGTGTGTGTGTGTGTGTGTGTGTGTGTGTGCGCGCGCGCGCGTGTGTGTGTGCGTGTGTGCGTGTACGCATCCGCGTGCGTGAGCGCCTGCGTGTAAGTGTGTAAGCCAGGTGCGAAGCGCGGGGGAAAGCCTGCTCCTGCGCGGGAAAAAGTGAATCAAGCCGGTCGCGTTGCGAGCCCCGTCGCACAGTGGGCCAGAAGACCGGCGCAGACGGCCAAAACTCCAGACGCGTTTTGAGCTCCAGAGTCGCTAAACAGCACCAGAACCGATCGAGTGACCCCACCAAAGGATTCCTCGTTCGGAGAGCAATCCGTTGGTGGGGTCACACGTTCGGTTCGAGTCCCATTGAGCGACCGCGGTGCTCAAAACCTGCGAGTTTGGGCCGGTCTTCTGGTCCACTGTGCGTCGTCGTTGGCACGCCCAGCCAACGACGTTCGGTGCTTTTGTTCTCAGCCGGACGTCCGACAGGGGATTGGCGGCGTCTGTCCGCGCGGCCTGCCTGGGCCACTGTAAGCGCCACCACTACACCGGCACGAGGCAATAAAAGACAATTCATCTCCCAGCGACGTTCCAATTCGGCAGTCTTGTTCACCGGAGCGGCGGTGGCAGCATGGCGCCAGTCTGGGGGGAGGGAGGGAGGGAGGGAGGGAGAGAGAGAGAGAGAGGAGAGAGAGAGAGAGAGAGAGAGAGAGAGAGAGAGAGAGAGAGAGAGAGAGAGAGAGAGAGAGAGAGAGAGAGAGAGAGAGAGAGAGATGAAATGATGAAAAGGGGGGAGAAAAGTGAGACGTCTTCGGGCCGACCACACACGGGTCACGACACCTAGGCCTAATTCGAGACCATTTCCAACACGACCGATAATCGACCTTAATAGTCGTGACGGAGGCAGTGGCGCCCCGCCCTACATTAGAAATACCGTTTTGATCGAGAAATATCAAGACGTCATACATAGGATAAGAGGCAAGAAGAAAGGAAAAAATAAACACGCTACGAAATTAGGTTGGAAGACGCGTTTTAAATTATTACTTTTTGGCTGTGCAGGCCAGTGCACGGGCAGAGCGGTGGCGGCGGCGGCTACCTCCATTTCTAATTGCGGCCAATCACACTAATCAAATTCAAACACGGGCCGTCCGCTCCCATTAGGGGCCGCCGCCGTAAACTTGTCCGGCTCTTAATCAATCGATGTGGGGCACGCCCACGCAGAGGGCCCCGCGCGGGCCGGCCCACTGGGGCTGCGCCAGCGGCGCGGCAAAGGTCAACATTCAGATTCGGAATCAGATTCACGCCGACGATACCGCCGCCACTAATAGGGCGCCACCGTTCCCACCCTTCAATTAACTTATTCTGTTGTTCATTTTTCAAAAAAAAAATAATAATTAAATGAAATTTTTTAAAAGCAAAAATCAAAATTTTTCAAAAGAAATTTTTTTTTAAAGGGACTTAAAATTTTTGTGGAAAAATCAAAGGTTTCAAATTGAACAAAATTAAAAACATTTTCTACAGACCTGAAATACACCGGCATGTAACTTATGGTTAACTTTTCCGAAAAACAGATGTCAGCATGTAGTTCGTTAAACGCGCCGTAGTGGCTACAACAGTGCGCACAGTGGGCCAGACACACACTGTAAAAAATGATCGGACTTTTACAATACAGTGGTCTAGCAAAATTCCTATACATGTATAGGAAACATGGATATTCCGATACATGTATACGAATTTTCCGATTTGTATAGGTTTTTTGGTATTCAAACCGAAAATGTATAGGAAAATTCCTATCCATGTATAGGAACTCCCTGAAATCCTATTCATGTATAGGAACTTTCCAACCCGTGTATAGAAATATGACTGACTGAAAAAAAAGAATTTTGTTCTGAAGTGTTTTAGCAGAGATTCAAATTTTTGTTACTTGTACAAATAATGGGCACCAATGCGATTAATTGTTCACTTGTGACAAAAGTCGCAAAGCTGCTTCTATGTCTGTAACCCAGATGATCCGCTAGATGGCGCTAGTATCGTTTTTACGGACTTACTTCTCGGTGGAAGCTACGGTTAGGAATTTCGTTGGGTGGAGAGGCACGCGCTTTCCTTGAGTGTGAGATAGTCGGGTTGCAAATCGACCGCCTACATTTGTTGACTATGATACGTCCCCCTTCACCATGGGAGGTCAGATTGGCGGACCGGCTGCACCTCAAGTCATGATAACACGGCTACAATCATAGCTGTGGATGTTAGAATATGATAACGTCAACACAGCCTAACGGCTTGCATAAATTGCGTTCTTTTTTGGGAAATCCAAGAAATTCTATTCATGCGTAGCAAAGCTGCTATACCGATGTATAGGAAAAATCCTGCACAACAGATAGGGCAACGCCTATACACGTATAGTCATAATGCCATACCGATGTATAGGAAAATTGCCATACAAGTGTGTGGTAATATTCGTATACATGTATATGTGAATTGTTTCATATACATGTATAGGAATTGGACTACAAAAATTTTTTACAGTGCAGACACAGACGGGCACTGGGACAGCATCCAATCGGGGAGTTTGAAACGGATCAGAGCGCAGCTCAGCCTCGGGGCAGAGGCGCGGGGCAAGACGGCCGCGGCGACACAGACACAAATTGAAATACGCGGGGGAGTGAGGGTCTATCTCAATCGGCCGGGGTGACAGGGTGGCAGCGGTGCGTGGCGAAGTGCTGCTGGATGTGTAATTACCCGCAGGGCCGCCGCCGCGGTCCGGCGCCTCCCAATAACAGGTCAAACAGACCTTTAACGAGAACCTCGGCATGCGCAATTTTCTTTCACTCTCTCTCCGTCGCACTCGCACCACTGCTCTGACTACTGCCGACTGCGGGTGCGGCGAGTCCAGCCCTTCGGATCGGTCAGCGCAACGAGGCACAGTGGGCCAGAAGACCGGCGCAGGCGGCCCGAACTAAACACGGCGTTTTAAGCTCCGGAGTCGCTAAACAGGACTCGAACCGAACGTTTTTGACTCACCAATGGATTCCTCGTTCAGACAGCAATCTATTTGGTGGGGTCACACGTTCGGTTCGAGTCCCATTTAGCGACTCTGGGGCTCAAAACGCGGCTGGGATTTTGACCGCCTCCGGCCCACGGTGCGGACCGGTCAGCTCAGCGACGGTTGTCCCGCTCGCTGGACTGCCGACTAGAAGGTTTTGTCAATGGCGTGCGGTACTCTATGCTGCGCTGGTCGTAACCGCCGCGCGTACCTCATGGAGTAATGCCTGGCCGGGCCGGGCTCAGCTTTAATGAACCGTACTTTACTGGGACACCTTCCAAGGAAGGATTTAAGCGTCAGTGCACCTCGAGGGTGACAGGAAAACCACTACAAGCCAGGCCAACACACACACGCACACGCGCGCGCGGACACACACACACACACACACACACACACACACACACACACACACATACACACACACACACACACACAGACGCTCGTAAATCTCCTGTTGAAGTTCAAGGGGCCAGCACGGCAATGCCCCGCCTACACCGGTAAACACCGCGTCAAACACCGCAGCCGGGCGATGCAATATCGACAACAGCAGCCTGCTTTCCTCTGTCGTAAAAAAAAAAAAAGGATAAACGGAATGCGGTCTAAAAATGGCCGCGGATGCCACCTGTTATGAAACAGGCCTCGTCGCTTAGTTCCGTTTAGCCGTAACCGGCGGCAACTGGCGGCTCAGATTGCAAGCTCTCGAGTGCAAACAACTTAGCCGCCAAATATGGGCGGCGGAATAGCCGCTTGCCGCGCCCTGTTCATGCAGTCCTACTCGTCACTCTCTCTCTCTCTCTCTCTCTCTCTCTCTCTCTCTCTCTCTCTCTCTCTCTCTCTCTCTCTCTCTCTCTCTCTCGTGCAGTCGTTTCCGGCGGGTGCGACAGACACAGAGCGATAAGAGTCTTCAGGCGCACAGTGGGCCGGAAGAATGCGGCGCGGGCGCTCAAAATCCTCGGACGCGTTTTGAGCTCCAGAGTCGCTGAACGCGGGGCCCTTCAGCAATCAAATGGTGGGGTCACAGGTTCGGTTCGAGTCCCATTTACCGACTCTGAGACTTAAAACGCGTCCGGGATTCGGACCACCTCCACCGGTCTTCTGGCCCACTGTGCCTCGGCCTGCAGGAAGCGGCCACACGCGCGGCGAGTCACTAACAGGACTGCCAGACACTTCATGACCTTTGCCGGTGAGACACGGCCGGGCCCGCCGGGCCACCGTGGTCGTGTGACCTACCGCACGCCCCACCCCTCCCCCTTTTCAGCGCCCCACCACGCGCCGAAAATTATGTAGATTCCCTCTAAGACGCTTTCAATCAAATCGTTACAGTGTATCCAACATGCAAGGGAACAATTTTTATCTTAAATCAAAAGTTAGAAAATTATTTGGTGTTTGCAATTTCTCTCTCTCTCTCTCTCTCTCTCTCTCTCTCTCTCTCTATCTCTCTCTCTCTCTCTCTCTCTCCTCTCTCTCTCTCTCTTCTCTCTCTCCTCTCTCTCGAGGTCGGCACACCGA
>CM060100.1:6781530-6819030 GCA_030522485.1 Stenchaetothrips biformis
TGTCGAGGACCGAAAGGGTCAATGCGACTCAAAATACGACTCAAATTGCCTCGAGGGAACTAAACCTGATAGGACATAATTATTTCCTTCGTCTCAAATCGATAGATGAGTACGTTTTTGTTACAAATCAGCGTATAACGTTATGGAAAACTTCCCAACTTCCATGACTGCAAGGTCACACTGTCACTCGATAAGCGCAAGGTTCCAAAGAACAAGGGAAATGAAAGAAGCAGGAAAAAAAAAATGTGTCAGTTCGTGCTTTTAAATGTAGCGGCAATGTCGGCGCCACTGGGAGAATAGCAGCAGGCCTCCGCATACACCCATCACAAGCTAGCGGGAACGACAGGGCCTACTTGAGCCGGCGCGGCAACCGTGAAATTAACTGTCAATTCTTACCACCCGAACGAGTCCCATTTTTTTTTTTGCGTGCGCCAAATCTGTGAAAACCTTGCGGGCTTTAGCTAGCCGGTCCAGCGAGCGCCTAAGATGATAGAAACAACAAAATTAACGAGTCACTATTGGGAAATCAAATGTTTTTATTACCCGCGGCGCGAAACGGCCAATCAACGCCGCGGCGAGGAGGCAAGCGGTGCCTAGTGACAATGTCAAGGCCGCCCGCAACGGCACAGTGGGGCTGCAAGACCGGCTCAGCCGGCCAAAATCTAGACCCCCGATTTGAGCTTCAGACTCGCTGAATGGGACTCTTACCGATACGCGTGACCCCACCAATGTATTGCTCTTTGGAACGAGGAATCCATCGGTGGGGTCGTACGTTCGGTTCGAGTCCTGTTTCGGCGACTCTGGAGCTCAAAACGCTTATCGAGAGTTTTGGCCGCCTGCGCCGGTCTTGCCGGCCCACTGTGAAAGGACAAACACGCGCAGAGCGGGGAAAACGAGGCTAGAAAAAGAAAAAAGGCAATTAAGTCGCATGAGGATATCGAGCTGCAGGCCGGCTGTTGGTGCTTTCCTTTCACGAGCGAAATTCATTAGGCGGGTACTGCAACGGTGCTAAACGCCGCCTGCCTACGGCTGCCTAGGCCTGCCTACGGCCTGGCCAGAGTGCTTACGTCGGGTGTGTGACTGACGCCGCCCCGCCCCGCCCCACTCCGCCCCGCCCCGCCCCACTCCGCCCCGCCCCGCCACCGCACAGTGGGTCAGAAGACGAGTGCAGCCGGCCAAACTCTTGAGGCGTTTTTGAGCTCCAGAGTCGCTAAACAGATCTCGAACCGCACCAATGGATTCCTCGTTTCGAAAGAGCAATTTCATTGGTGGGGTCACACGTCCGCTTTGAGTCTTATTTAGTGACTGGAGCTCAAGACGCGTCCGGGATTTTGACCGCCTCCCACCGGTCTTCTGGCCCACTGTGCACCGCCTCCCGGTGCAGCGCTGGCAGATATCAGGAATGGTACGAGACGAACCCAGGAGTGTGAAGCGCAGCTGCAGAATCCCTCATTAACCCTTCCCTGGAATCCCCTCACTCAACCTTGGCCTCGGAGCCGCGAGTACCCACGCGTCAAACTTTCATCGCTCGGCTCTTGCGAGGGGTCATCAGAGTCTGCCTGTGTTTCACCAGGAGAGCGGGAGGTGAAAAAAGACGGGCGACCAAAGCTCTCGACGCGTTTTTGAGCTCCGGAGTCGCTCAATGGGACTCGAACCGAACGTGTGACCCCCTCAATGGATTGCTCTCCGAACGAGGAATTCACTGGCGGGGTTGTACGTTCAGTTCGAGTCCTGTTTAGCGACTGTGCAGCTCAAAACTGCATATCCAGAGTTTTTGGTCGCCTCCGCCGGTCTGCCGGCCCACTGTGCCTTGGCGGGCGGCTTTTCCAAGGCAGATCAGAGGCACATGAATTTCAATCTTTCCATTTTCATTATTATTCAAAAACCCAGTGTCTCTTTAACCCGGACGGAGACGGAAGGGCGCACTTATCGTCCACGCGAGGACGGCGGTGCGTCGCGGTGCGTCATTACGGCCGTGTTACGAGGCTCTTTTTGTTGCGACCTGACTTGTTCCTCGACATGCATGCGCCCATGAATTAGAGAATGGATTCGCTCATGGCGGCGGCACGCCGACCGGCCGGTCGGTCGGTCGGTCGACGCCAGCAGGCTATGCAGGCACTCTAATTACTTTCCGAGAAAGCAGCCTGAAAAGTACGACCCTAGTTTTATTCTTTCGATTTTTTTTTCACATACCATTTGTTTATTTGATCCTTTTTTTTCTCCTCTTCGTAGCCGCCTTTGACATTGCACGAACTCGGTATAAATATAGACGGCGCGGCTGCGGTCGCCCGCGGCGCACTACAAGGAGTCTGCGAGGACGCCGCGCCCCGCGACGCCCGCCACGACGATCAAACAACACAATTACTGCGAGTCTGATGATCCGGCTCAGTGCAGCTATAATCACTTTCTTCCCGCACATGGGCCGCACAGGGGGACAGAAGACCAGTGGAGGCGGCCACAACTCTACGCGCAATTTTGACCGCCTCCACCGGTTTTCTGGCCCACTGTGGGATGATCCGCGGCCGTGTGCAGCCACATCACTTTCTTCACGCGTACATGGCTGCCTTCGAGTGATAGCATCGCCACAACAGGGCAATAATTGGCAAGGATATCGTTCCCGCGCCTCACTAACCAAGTTATTGCACTCGCCAACGCGCGCCCCGCATGGGGCATGGGGCGTGGGTGGACGCGGTGTGCGACCCGACCGCCCCCCGCAGAGCCTGCCTAGCCCCGTGCTTTTCCCACCGACTGTGTGGGCCGCGCAAGTACAGTAAGGATGAAACAGTCACATCATTTATCCTATGCAGCCGTGCACCGAGAACATGCTTTTTGAAAAAAAAAAAAAAGAAGAAAAATCTTTGACGGCGTAAGTGAGCGAGACTTTTATTTCTTTTATTTTTTTAATCTCGAGGGTTTTCAGTTTTAGTGCACTGGTGTGCTGATTAAGTACGATCGAAAATTAACATGCGACCGCACGCAACGCGCGGCCAGAGCAAGTCCACGGCGTACTTGCGCTTTTATGAAACGAGTACATTGTACCCGCGCGCCGGTTAAGGTGCTCAATAAACTCGACCGCATACTCAGAACCAAAAACTGCCTGCGACCTGCAGGAAATTCCAGAAAGTTCTTCAAGTTTCGGACAGGTTAAGTAAAAAAACAACAACAAAAAACCACTCACACCTCGAAATTTTTGATTAACGAGGACTGAGGAAACTCACGACGGGACCTGCATAGAGGCCAATCTCTTGGGATTTTCCAATTTAATTTTAACAGTGAGTGCTGCGTGCCTGGGCGACTCAATTCGACGTCGCGGTGGGCTTCCACACGGCGCCAGTGTCCCTTCGATCAGAGCAGAAGGTCAGCCCGCTTATAGGAAACCACGTCCACACTGTGAAAACCTCGCCGACTATTTTAAACCTTACAAAGAAGAATGGCTAAATGGGACTCGAACCGAACGTGTGAACTCACCAAACGACTGCTCTTCGAACGAGGAATCCATCGGTGGGGTCACACGTTCGGTTCGAGTCCTGCTTAGCGGACTCTGGAGCTCAAAACTGCGTTTCGAGGTTTTGCCCGCCTGCGTCCGGTCATCTGGCCCACTGTGCGCCCGGGAGCGCACCGGAGCGGCAGCCCGGCGGCCCGCGTAGCGGAAGTCGGGGCTCGCGGCGGCCGGCCGGCATCACCGCGCGCTTTTTGGCCCGGAGGCCTGGAGGCCCGGAGCACGCCGCCGCCGCCGCCGCGGGGGTCGCCTGCTTTCCTTTTCAAACTTTGCCGCCGTTTCCCAGAAAATTCCGTCGTGCGAAATAGAGCCGATCGACTTTCTCCGTTAATTTACGGCCGGCCATTAATCGAGCCGGCATACCTTGACGAGAGAATAAGCCCAACGATGTGAAGACCGCAAGGCGTAAACCATGGTAACCGCCATGGTAACCAAGGCGCTGGGCCGGTCTTCGGGCCCACTGTGGTGCGGTCGGCCACACCGCGACAGACGCCCAATTAATACACACACTGTTAAAAAATTCGGATTGAAATTTCATAACATGTTAATGTAATTATTATCACTTTTCTGTTTGAAATTTCATGGCGATTTTCTGCAATGAAATTTCATAGCAACGTGTTATGAAACCTCATTATATTGTTAATGAAAATTCAGGTGCAAGTTATGACATTTCAGTTGCGATTGTGATGTTGTATTTTCAGAAATGGCTTATGAAATCTCAGAACCGATATCTTGACTTTTGGTAACCCACACCAGGTCTAAAAATTACTAGCGGGTAAAGGCCAACCTAGGTATAGGCTCATGCCCCGGAGTGAGACGCAGAGAGAGGCGTCAGAGGCACATAGTACTGCATTTCCGAAGGGGCTCTCGCGTGCACGTAAACCCAATGGTCAACCGTAGGTGTCAGCGAGTCCGCAACATGGTAATGCGTTTTTCTCGACTTCAGAGTAATATTTTGTTTAAAACTTTTAGCATACGTCTAGAGCAGATATTCACTTAGGTACCCAAGCATAAACGTTTGAAAAAAAATATTTATTTTACTTCAATGAATCGGATATACATTTTAGTGAACAGACACGGCGCTCCAAGCGCCACCTAGCGGCAGGTTTTTGAAACTTGACTTTGAGCCCAGGTGGCTGACAGGGCCGTACTACCATGTGAGCAGTGGATTGTCCACAGTTTGCGTTTATTGATACTAAAATACTTTTTTGGTGCGACGTTTGATTTACTACTCAAATCTTCACGCTATTTTACTCAGGGAAGAGCATAGGAATATTCCGAATCACGATTGGGTTTAAACTCAGTCAAAACTGAAGTTCCTTCCACCCGGGCAATGTAAGAGCTATCATAACTTGCCTATCACAACATGAAAGTTTATATCTTGGTTATAAATTTTCAGAACCGCACTGAATTTGTAGTGTCACGTTTTGACTTTTCATCAAATCTCTTGACGTTTTCATTGCAGACTTGATTTTTCAAGGAGATATTATGACATTTCATGGAATGTGTTCTGACATTTCATTACATTTATGAAATTTTATGGCCGCTATGAAATTTAATGGCGTTCATGAATTTTCAATGCATATTTGTAATGAAAATTCATAACATTTTTAACAGTGCACAAACACGATTAAAAGCGCGCCGCGGTTTCGCGGCTGCAGCGCCGCAGAATGCAGTCCCACACAGCAACGGGTTCAAATCCCGGCGGGCCCCCTCGCCTTTTTCTCACACCGGGGCTTTTATTACCCCACATTACACTGACCCGGTTCTATATGCAGTGCAGTTTTAACTGGTCTAAGTGGCGCGGCCGCCGCCGCGCTGATACTGGGATTGTCAGTGCCGGTGCTATTGGTTCGGTTGTTGTTGTTTTTGCTGTTGGCTCCAGCCGCTGGGCGCAACCACCGGCACGGCCAACACACACACACACACACACACACACACACACACACACACACACACACGTGCGCACGGACAAAGTGTGCAAATTCCTTGGTTCCCCGCAACGGAGGAAATAAAAGCAGTGGTGGTGGCGTGTACTTTGCAAGCCTTGCTGAGCATTCCCTTGGCTTGGCTGGGGCTCTCCGACTCCAATGGCACAATAGCAAAACGCCACAGGCGGCAAATTTAAAACGCGCGGCACGGGTTCAACGCCACGCCGGCGCCGTACGCACAACACCGCGCCACTGCGAGAGAAAGGAAAAAAACACGACACACACAAAAAAAAACCACACACACACATACACAAGTACAAATTGTAAAATTAAAAAAAACTTATTCCCACTGACAAGGTATTTGAACCCATAGAACGGGCGGTCGAGCGCGCGGACCGACGACCGAGAAGCGAGGGGTGAATCACTGGTGTACTCATGTGTACAAATTGGCCCGTACTCAGTGTACTCACAAGTTTAAATAGGACAAAATTTGCTTTATTTTTTGCACGATCAGGCGTTGCATGTCGTTTGCAACGCTAAAGAAAGCCTAAAAACGTTAAAAAATGTGAAATTTACCAGTTTTGTGAGGTGTACTCACCCGTACTCATGTACTCATGTGAACACCAAAACACTGGGTGATTCACCCCTCGCCGAGAAGGCCGCGGAACGAGTAGCAGGTGCCAAAGAGTTCAAGAGTCCCAAGAGAAACAGGGCACTAAAAAACAAAAAAAAAAACAAAAAAAAAAAAAAGTAATGAGTTCCAATTACCCACCACACCTCCGGAACATGTTTCGACTATCAGCAGCAATCAAACGCCGCGAGCTCCTTCGGGCTGTCCTTCGAAAACGCGTCAGGACGAGACTCGGCGAGCGAGGCGTCTCCTTCCTGAACACAGCAAAGAGTGGGCCTGGGCCAGACGACCAAAACTCCAGCCGCGTTTTGAGCTTCAGAGTCGCTTAACAGGACTCGAACCGAACGTGTGACTCCACCAATGGCTTGCTCTCCGAACGAGGAATCCATTGGTGGGGGTCACACGTTTGGTTCGAGTCCTGTTTAGCGACTCAGAAGAGTTTAGGCCCACTGTGCGTCTCCCACGGTAGAGGGAAATCCCTGCTTCGTTTGCAAGCATAAGTCGGCCGTGAAAATGCGCAGGACCAGAGGCAGGACAAAAGGCGAGGGACACAAAAAAAAGGGCGTCCAGGCGACGACGGTGAGGGCCTGCAGTGGAAAAGGGAAATGCAACTTGCATCCGGGACGCGCGGAACAAAAACCAAGCGCTCAAAAGAAAAAGCACAGATATTAACTTAAGGCAGCTGTGCCTGTGCATTGAAAAATGCGCCTCGCGAGTGAGAAATTCAGTCGGCGCACGGGCAGTTTTATAATGTCAAAAGCAATTCAGGAAAAAACGTAGCCCACACTGTAAAAAAAAATTTTAAAAAAATAAAAATTAAAATTTGAGTCACAGTTTTTGGGTGTGCACAGGGCGCTGGCTACGCCACTGGCGCACACGCGTAATGGCGGTGGACTGTGGGACACTGCTCTGCGGTAGCCGCGGCGACACCGCTTGCTGACCGTGCACTTTGCGCCGTTCAGGGAATCCTCTGAAGGCATGACGCCGCCGCCTCCATGCAATCCACTGCCAGCAAGAAACCGGTCCCGGAGAGCTTTTCCGCTCACTCTTAGCAACAGAAAGTTTTGACATTTTTCAAACCTTTTACCTTCACTGCTAATCCAAGTGTGGACCAGGTCCACGCTAGGAAACGTGGACCACGAATGGTCCACGCTAAGAAACGTGGACCAAGCTGCGGTCCACACTTGGAATGAGTGTGGCTGGCCTATGAGGAGTTCAAAGCTGTAAAGCGTGGGCCACACTTGGTCCACGTTTCCTACCGTGGACCATTCGTGGTCCACGTTTCCTGGCGTGGACCTTCGTGGTCCACACTCACAATATCTTGCGTGGACCTGGTCCACACTTGGATTAGCAGTGTTGATTTTTTACAGTGAGGTATTCGACCAATATTCAACTGTTGTTGTGATACACCACGGTGTGATCTTCCTTCCCTTTCTTTTTCCGGTTCTCTGTTGCGCCGAAACTAGACAAGCAGCGCCGTAAAAAAACAGCCGTAAAGAAGAAAAAAAAACAACAAAAATATTGCCTGTCCGCCCAAAGAATGCGCGCGCGGTTTGGTCGCGCTGCCTGCAAGTGGGGTCACAATAGCCTCAAATTTCGCGCATAACCGTAAAAAGGGGAACCGAACGCAGAGCGGGTAGCCGCGCGCTGGAAAGGCCACCGCGTCAATAAAAAATACAGCAAACAACAACAACAACAACGGCCAGAGCAGGCGGGTTGGTACAGCAGGTGCGTTGGAGTCTGGCTGACACAGGAAGAAAGCGAAGGTGGCGAGGGGGCGTGGCGTAGCGTCGCGTAGCGTAGCGGCTCCATGACACGCAGCAGTCGGGATGCGTTAGCGGCAAACAACAACGCACGCTGCCTGAGCACAGGTGCCTGGCCTACATTTCGCGGAGACAACAAAAAAAAAACAACAACAACTGTTTTTCCACATTACTTTTTTAATTTTTTTAAAAAAATTTTCTTTTTACTTATCTTTTGCGGTTCAAGTTGCACGTTTGGGCGGCTACACTGCTAATCCAAGTGTGGACCAGGTCCACGTTAGGTAGCGTGGTCCGCACTTGGATTAGCAGTGTACACCATCCCGCTTGAAAATTAAAATAAAAACTTTTTAAAAAAAATTAGTTATGAAAGAAAATTTGCTCTGTTGTTGTTATTTATTATTACGCGAGGGAACTGACACTTGCTCCAAAACTGTTTGACAGGGAAGGCATAGAGGGTGAGCAGTCCTACCCGTGCACAAACCGCCAACTTTAGGTGGGGATTCTGTAAGTCTGGTGCATTTGCACTGCACAGCAAATCCCGTGACTTTGATATTCGCCACAGCAAAGAAGGGGGAAAAAAAAAGCGGCAGAAAACCCGCTGAAAACGGGACGGCCGCTTGGACAACACGCCGCCGTTTGCGGAGTAAATGCAGAGCACAGACTCGCAAGCCGCGGGGCCCTTTCCAGGTCAACTTGTACTGCTTCAAAAACACCGCGCATGCGCAGAAAAAAAAAAAAAAACGGGGGAAAAGCACAGTGATAGGCAAAGGAGTGGAGGAGGCACCGGCAGGACGAGAAGGACAAAAGGAAAAGGGAGAAAACGAAAGGTGGAGGTGAAGGAAAGAAAGAAGGAAAGTGGAAAGAAAAATGAGAGGGGAGACGGACGACGCGATAAGAGAGGCCGAATGAGGGCGAGCACTGTCCGCAGGGCGAAGTGGACACGCTGCAACAACAGGGATTGTGCACGTCGATAAGGCAGAGTCACGATCTGCACAGGGCGAGCACGGCCACAGTGGGCCGGACGACCAGAGGAGTCGCCCCAAACTCCAGACGCGTTTTCAGCTCCAGAGTCGCTGAACACGGCTCGAACCGAACGTGTGACCCCCGCCAATGGATTCCTCGCAATCCATTGGTGGGGTCACACGTTCAGTTTCGATTCCGGTCTAGTGACTCTGGAGCTCAAAACGCGTCAAGACTTTCGGCCGCCTGCCCTGCCGGTCTTCTGGCCCACTGTGCCACACCACCCTGTCACGAAGGACCCCCTTTGCACGACCGTTCTGCCGAAATACTCGTTGCAAGGCTTGCCACGTCCCGGCCGGACCGATATGGCGGGAAGACGAGCCGGCCCCACGCACCGTCCGTCCGTCTGTCTGTCTGTCTGTCTAGAACATGATCCGGAGCACCGCCATTTATCACAATTTGTTCCCGCGTACTCTACAACTCACATGGAGGTCTGCCAAGCGCGCCGCCAAATCACGACAAACGGCCGGACAACCTGCTGCAAATAGTCGCACCCTAAGCACGGTTATTATTCGCAGGCCAGCGGTACAAATCCTTCCTCCCTCATAAAATTCACATCAAATCGACTATCCTCGTTCGAAGAGCAACATTCATCGGTGGGGTCACACGTTTGCTTCCCAGCTGTCTTCCTAGTTGTCTTCGCTCGTTTGTTTACATTTCGGCTCCCGTTTTGAAGGCCTTGTTATTTGAGGGCACAATCACCGGATTCAGCTCATTACCACCACTTCATTTGCATAAATGGCAACACTCCTTCTTTCCCCGGAGCTATACCGGCGTCTGGCCCACTGCGCGGCGCCCGTCCCAGACGATAGACAAGATAACGACTTTCCGAACCGCTTCGGCGGCGTGCGGCCGTCAGGCGACGCATCGGGAGCCTCGCGTGCGTGTTTTATTGATTTTGATGCCTTTTTAAAGGGGCCCGAAAATACTTTCCGCACGCTGTTGGAAAATTCCCCGAAAGAGGGAACGTTTCATGAAGATGACCGGCGAAAAAAAAAAGGGCGGGCATAACCTTGACAGTGCAACGGCGGTTCGGACGCGAAGGACGCTCCGTAAACGAAGAAGCAGGATAAAACAGTTTGCCAAAACGATAACTTGGTTGCGTGGCGGTGCCATCAAGGCGAGACGCCTCTAAAACTAGAGCTCGGCGCGTTATACGCATTTCGTAATTTATCATTATGGAACCAGTTTCGCACAGCCTTCCGCCCTGTCCGTCGGCCGCGCCCCGCTGTCGGCCGCCCTAGCGCTCATCACTTCATTACCGGCCAGCTAATCAGAAACAAGGACGCATAGTGGGCCAGAAGAACGAGACATGTTTTGAGCTCCAGAGTCCCTAGCAGGACTCGAGCCAAACGTATGACCCCCACCAATGAATTGCTCTCCGAACGAGGAATCCATTGGTGGGGGTCACACGTTCGGTTCGAATCCCACTCAGCGACTCTGGAGCTCAAAACGCGTTTAAAGTTGTGGCCGCGTGCGCCAGTCTTCTGGCCCACTGTGCGGTGATATCCGTCCGGCCCGGAAGACGCCGCTTGCTTACCTCACTCACGCAATTACCCCGACGAAGCCTCATCAGCACAAGTAAAGAAATAACGCCTTCTCTATTTACCCTCGACACAACTGGCAAAAAAAAAAGAAAAAGAAAACAGAAAGTTTTTGAGCAGCGCAGCTTCTTTTCTAACGCATTTCCACACGGCAGCCTCGTCGCAATGACAACCCGCGGCGGCACCAGTCAGCTCCTCCTCCATTTTCTTGTAAAAAATCTGGAAACAACAACAATAACAACAACAACAACAACTGCTCTGCGCACAGCAGGCAAATCTGCTCTCATGGCCTACATGACGGCCGGTGTGCTCCTGGCCGCCGCGAAGAAGGGCGCGCTGAAAGAGCCCCATGAGAACCGGCAGAGTGATAACGGGCACTATATGGGACCCAGACCAGTTCGCTCGCCGCGCAGCGCATGCAGATGGGCACCGCCAGGAAGGTGGAGTCCAGCCCGAGTACCGGCGCGCAGCCGGCCAAAACTTGAGACGCGTTTTGAGCTCTAAAGAGTCGCGAGATTCGACTCGAACCGACACACTAAATGACCAGGGACAATTTTTGCATCCAGCTGGATGCGGTTTTAAGCACATCTAACTTCGGACAAATTTGTATCTAGCTAGTCACGAATTGTACATAAAGAGGCACAATATTGTCCATCAATTGGATCACAAATATTGTCTCGTGTTCGAAGTACAATATTGTGCCTCTTTATGTACAATTCGTGACTAGCCGGATACAAATTTGTCCGAAGTTAGATGTGCTTAAAACCGCATCCAGCTAGATGCAAAAATTGTCCCTGGTCATTTAGTGTGGAACGTGACCCCGCCAATGGATTCCTCGTTCGAAGAGCAATCCATTGGTGGGGGGTCACATGTTCGATTCGAGCCCCGGTTTGGGGGGACTCTGGAGCTCGAAGCCCGTCCGGGGTTTTGACCGCGTCCACGCCCACTGTGTAGTGTCGCTTTCGAATAAACTTATTGCGATTTGAAATATGCGCTGCAACACCGACGAGCTCGTGGAGACACGAGGGCGTCGTCTAGAGAGAGTCCGTATAATGCCGTTTGCCTCAGCGTGGCCCAGAACAACGACGACGACGACAACAACAACAACAACAACAACAACAACAACAACAACAACAACGCCGGTGTTTGTGCGTGTGCAAAGCGGACGGCGCGTCGCGCTGTGGGAAACAGGCATGATCGCAGTGCCGATGCTTAGGGTATAGAAGGCCGCCAAATGAAGGAGCAACCTCAACGGAAATTAAAACGAAAAGGGTGAAAAAAAAAAAAAAAGAAAAAGAAACAAAAACAAGGCGGCATACGAAGTAAGACGCGGCTGGAGGCTTCCCGCGTACAGCGTGAACGCATTGCGAACACTGTCAGAAAAAAATAGTCTTTCTCCACTTTTTCCCCCTTTATTGTGAACTTCTGTCCGCGCTCGGTGTTTATGCTCTTGAACTCAAGCTGTCCACGAAATGAATTCATGAGCGTCGCTTTAGCATACTACAATTGTTCCCAGGTGTAGCTCCGACCAAATCGACTCCCATTTTTCTCACTTCTAAACGTTTCCGTCAGCGATGACACTTAAAACACGAGAATATTCAAAAGGAGCTCTTCTTTCCTCCCGAATAGCACACAGCTTCCTGACAGTTTAGTGAGTTCTGTTCCCAGCCGCCGGGCGCAGGAGGGGAGAGAGAGAGAGAGAGAGAGAGAGAGAGAGAGAGAGAGAGAGAGAGAGAGAGAGAGAGAGAGGGAGGCAAAGCCCGGCAAGCCCACCATTCACCAAGACATGCACGGGCTGCCCTTCGCGTGCATGCACGCGGATGCTGGATACTCATTCCATTCAGCGCTGACATTTCCAGTCGTGAATGGGTCGCACAGTGGGCCAGAAGACCGGTGGAGGCAGCGGTCAAAATCCCGGACGGGTTTTGATCTCCAGAGTCGCTAAATAGGACTCGAACCGAACGTGTGACCCAACTAATGGGTTGCTCTCCGAACGAGAAATCCATTGGTGGGGTCACACGTTCAAATTCGAGTCCGGTCTAGTGACTCTGGAGATCACGACGCGTCTAGAGTTTTGGCCGTCTGCGCCGGTCCTCTGGCCCGCTGTGGGTCTTGGACTCTGCCGGCAGGCTGATGCGAATAAAATCCGCAGTCTCTTGGGTGTCGGGCTCGGAGGTCTGCGCGACCTCAAAGAGTCAGCGGGAGACCTCAACGCCGGAGCGAGCCGAGGGTGGGCTTTCTTGCGGAAACTTGCGGGACCCGACAAAAGTGAAAACCCCTAAGCGTCTGCAGCGCAGACAACCTGAAGGGAAAAAAGAAATGCCATACGCCTCACATCCGAAAAAGAGCGATCCTTTCTGTCAAAACGCCCGTCCGGAGATCTAATGAATTTCACGGCCGCAATGAAAACACGCTCACGTCCAAGAGCATTGACAAGGGTAAGGAACCACTTATCCGGGTGTGGTGCGGGATTTAGACACCTGAGGCACACTCCTATGCAAGGAAGTGTTTCTCTTTATTTCTAAAAACAATTTTTTTAAAAAAATGGGGAAAAGAAACGCAACTTATTGAGAGGCAGTCTGGGCGGCGACGCAGCAGAGCCAACGGGACTCTTAGCCGCGTCGAGGCGCGCTCCGCCGTGTTTCCATTTCGCCGAAGCGATTTGGGTGGCCACTAAGGGACGGCCTTGCGCAGGCACGGCACGTCCGGCCGCGGAGTCACTTTTGCAGACAAAACGGTGCAGACAGCAGCACTGCCGCACGCACACAGCGGGCCAGAAGACTGGCGCAGGCGGTCCGAATCCCGGTCGCGTTTTGAGCTAAAAAAAAAAAAAAAAAGGACTCGAACCAAGCGTGTGATCCCCACCGATGGATTGCTCTCCGAACGAGGAGGAATCTGTCGGCGGGGTCACTCGTTCGGTTCGAGTCCCATTTAGCGACGCTAGAGTTCAAAACGCGTCTCGTGTTTCGGCCGCCTGCGCTGGTCTTCCGGCCCACTGTGGACAGCCGCAAGCACTGCCGCGCGCAGCCAGGAAGACGTCCTCCGCGGAGAGTGGTGGGCCGTGGCACGGACGCGGCGTAGCCCGCCTGCAGTCACGTGCCGGCACTCGCACATACATAAATACCCGGGTGCACACACACACACACACACACACAAGGAGTGGGCGCCAGCTCGGCTCTTATTTCATGGCGCTACTTCTGAAACCATAGGCCCAAATGGCGGCTGTCAACGTACTCACGCACACACTCACTCACATTCTCTCTCTCTCTCTCTCTCTCTCTCTCTCCTCTCTCTCTCTCTCTCTCTCCTCTCTCTCTCTCTCTCTCTCTCTGGGGCCGAGCGGGGGTCGATTCAACAGTAATCGTGAAGTCTGCACTTCATTGCCTACGTAAAATGCGCAGAGCGAAGGATTAAAGAAAAAAAAAACATCAGGGAAAACGTTTGCGACAAAAAAAGGCACACGCGTAACCTCTCGGCAGCATTTCCTCTTATGCTACATTGACGCGGGAGGGGCACCGCGGCGGCGGGGAACAAGTATTTCGCTGGAGGAATGCAGCCGTTTCTTGCTTCTGTTTCCGAAAAAAAGGGCATCTAAACACAAAGTGCCGGATGGGTTCGACGTATTCCGAACTGAACAGTTCCGAAAGTAAAACAAACAAAATTTGTGCCTACAGTTATGGGTCTTCTGGCCCACTATGCGCATACCCAACTTTGTTGACATAAAAAAAATTTAAAAAAAAATAATTAAATAGCGGTGTTACGTTTTAATAGCGGCGCGTTACGAGCTGGCCGTGCTGGCCGCCTCGCAGCGCAGCAGCCAGCACGAGAGGAAAAAAAGGCGCCTGAGAAAAAAAAAATAGACATTTTTACGAAAACGAAAAAGACGCTGCTCATTTTCGCACCGGCTTGACGCACTGGAGCATGAGGAGCGAACGCCCGGCCGCATCCAGCCACTCATCGTTTCCCCCCCCCCTTTCCCCCTTCCACTTCTCTTTCCCTTCTTTTGTCCTCTTCTCACGGAGATCCGAACCGCCATGCACAGTCGCTGAGCAGGGAATGCGCCGCCGGCGCGGCCAAATTTTCAGAGAAAGTGCTTCGCGAGCGACCTCAACGGCCACTTCCTTTCCGTCTCTGTCGGCCATGTCCAGGGCTCCGCGGGCCCCCGGCCCCCGCACAGTGGGCCAGAAGACCGGCGGAGGCGGAAGCTTATGTTCTCTGTGGCGGTCGAGATAGCGGACGGGTTTAGAGCTCCAGAGTCGCTAAATGGGACTCGAACCAGACGCGTGACCCCACCAATGGATTGCTCTCCGAACGGGGAATATATTGGTGGGGTCACAGGTTCGGTTCGAGTCCCATTTAGCGACTCTAGAGCTCAAAACGCGTCTAGACTTTTGGCCGCCAGCGCCGGTCGTCAGGCCCACTGTGCCGCGGACTTTAGGCGGCTCTAATAGGAATCCTACTTTCGGCAAACCCGCCGTGACCGGGAAACAATCACTTGCCTTTTTTTTTTTTCGGGCAGAGTACTATGGCCTTGGAGTCACGGAGCCGCACTCGAATTAAAGCGGCACCCCACGGGGTAAGCAGCCGCTATGCAAAAGGCAAAAGCCACGGGATGAGAAATATGTATGCCACATCGAACGGATGGCCCGACGCGGGCACTGTGCCAAACAGCAAAAAACTGGGCCCTCGGAAGCCTCTAAACGACCTCGTTTCTTAGCGGCTACCCGCATGGGATGAGCAGGGGAGTTTCACAGTGGGCCAGGAGATCGGTGGCAGTGCACAAAATCCCGGACGCGTTCGAGCTCCAGTGTCGCTAAATGGGACTGGAACCGAACGTGTGACCCCACCAATGGATTCCTCGTTCGGAGCGCCAATCCATTGGTGGGGGTCACACGTTCGGTTCCAGTCCTGTTCGGCGACTCAGGAGCTCAAAACGCGTCTAGAGTTTTGGCTGGCCTGCGCTGGTCTTCACGGTGCTCTGGCCGCGGACGAGTCCCCCGTTAGCGCGCTGCTGACAGTGTCTGGAGCACGGATGCACCCCGCAGGGAAAATAAACCGAGACCCACCCACTGGGGCAAACACTCAAGAAGCCGAGTCAGTGTTTTCCCTGGCCATTCGACACCGCTGCCCATCCGTTTCTTCTTCTTCTTCTTCTTCTTCTTCTTCTTCTTCTTCTTCTTCTTCTTCTTCTTCTTCTTCTTCTTCTTCTTCTTCTTCGCCACAAAAAGACACGGCGCGCCGCGAGCCGGCCTACTGGGGTCAGTTTAGTTTAGACTGACACACTCCTGGCTCGATCGAAGCAGTCACACAGTGGGCCAGAGTCCCATTCAGCGACTCTGGAGCTCGAAACCCGTCCGGGATTATGACCGCCTCCACCGCTGGTCCTCTGGCCCACTGCGCTTAGCCCGGCGGCGCCGCCTTCCCATTGCGGTGCATCCCTAACAATTGCCCCGTCATATCAAAGCGGAAACACATCGCGGCAAACGGCACTTGGCGATGTTTGGCTGTCTGTCTGTCTGTCTGTCTGCCCGTCCGCCCGTCCGCCCGTCGGCCATACCACCCAGCAGGACACGCCGCATCACACCCTGCCAGCCGCCAGCACCGTTACTGTCCGGCACGGCCTTCCAACCGCAGCCTCCGCCCTCAAGACGTCAAATTCCAAGCCGGGCTGAAGCAAAACTAGAGAAAAACGGACCAACGTCGCCAGAAAATTAAGTTCAGAAAGTTTCAAAAGACATGTGGATTTTTCCTTCACTTCACGTTGCACTGTTAAAAAAAAAACCTTAGTCAGGTTAATGATAATTTTGTTTGAAATTCTTGGAAATATGACTTTGGCTAAGGCAGTTGCTAAGAATTTTCGAAAAAAAAAAAAAATGTTTCTCAGAAGACTGAGATCAATAGTTCCAGTTGACAGGGCTAACTTTTAGTTCGCTGCAAAAGCAACATCCATTCAACTTTTTAAAAAAGGAAAATAATATAGCGGGTCGCGAGGACAGCTATAATGACAATGCTCGAACCCTGGCTGAATCTGCCACCACCCACCCAGATTTCATTTCCGTCCCACCGTCCGGCTGCGTTGGACCACACCGCACCTCTGCGCGGTCGAGACCAAATAAATTGTGTTCGGTTCGGGGAAACGCACTTCC
Organism: Stenchaetothrips biformis; assembly: GCA_030522485.1. NCBI lineage: Eukaryota > Metazoa > Arthropoda > Insecta > Thysanoptera > Thripidae > Stenchaetothrips > Stenchaetothrips biformis. Next base: position 6,798,065 of record CM060100.1, read on the forward strand.
TCGACGAGCGGCACTTGCGGGCGCCCGCGGCACAGTTCTCCTCCGCCAAGTCGGAGACGCACAGTGGGCTGGAAGACCGGAGCAAGCGGCCAAAAAATCTGGACGCGTTTTGAGCTCCAGTGTCGCTAGACGGGACTTGAACCGAACGTGTTACCCCACCAATGGATTCCTCGTTCGGAGAGCAATCCATTGGTGGGGTCGAACGTTCGGTTCGAGCCCTGTTCAGCGACTCCGGAGCTCACAACGCGACCGCGATTTTGACCGCCTCCGCCGGTCGTCTGGCCCACTGTGAGTCGCAGACGCCCAGCCTCCTGGGAAAAGGAAAGAGGGTGACAGTGCTGAGATCGTGATTAGAACGGCGGCGTGCGCGCAGTGGTCTCCCCAGTCCCGCTCACGCAGTGTGATGCACGACCGCAATGCACTCGGAATCCTCGGAAACAACGGCATAATAATAATCTAAAAAAAAAAGCATGAAGGATAGTCTGGCGTGGGCGAGACACGCTTTTGCCCTAAATCGTGACCGTATAGCAACTCAATTAGTTCCTCTTGTCTTGCAGTGAATCATGCGAGGGAATGCTTCTCTCACGCGATCCATGCCGAGACGTGTGGCCTCCATATCCCTTTCTTTAACGGCCTGCGCGGGAGTCTCGTGCTGCACCGCGCGACGACAAGCACCACCTCCCTCTTCGCAGTTCACACTTTGCCTGTCAGGGGATTACTTTATTTTTTTTTTTTTAATTTATCACTACAATTTTTTTCACACGATCTGGGCTGCGATTTCCCCGACCCATCGCCACAGTGAAGCTTTAGAGGTGCAGTAGTGCCTTTGGCACTCTGGATAGCCCAGAAAAATATTTATCGGAATTTAATGTATGGCTAAAGAACGCTAATAAATACACACATAAAAACGTGTCACGAATACGTGCCCCCCTTTTTCTGTTCCTTTTGGCTTACGTGTCGGCAGGCTTCATGTCTTCGCGGGAAGTCCAAATCTGTGGCGACACACTCTGACCGTTAAACCGTTGGACGCGTTCCCGACCGGCCCACAGTGAGGCACGCGTCATTCCTGCGGTTGCTGACCGTCGCGCGTCAAAAGTCGCCAGGAGCGGGAATAAAGAAAGAAAAAAAATAACAACAACAAGAAAAAGGGGGAAATGCAGTCCGGCAACAACAACAACGGTCACACGTAGGGCGGACGCGTTGGATTGCGGCCGTGACAATGAGCGTCGACGACGACAACAAGTGCCGGGGGCACAATGTCTCCATCGACTGTCCCCCGCCTAGAGGAATCTCGATTCATAATCGAAACAAGTAGCCGAAGGCCGCAATGCACAGTGGGCCAGGAGACCGGCGCAGGTGGGAAAAACTCTCGACGCGTTTTGAGCCCCAGAGTCGCTAAATGGGAGTCGAACGGAGCGTGTGACCCCCACCAATGGATTGGTCTCGGTACGAGGAATCCATTGGTGGGGTCACACGTTCAATTCAGCGACTCTGGAGTCTAGGCCGTCTGCGCCGGTCTTCCGGCCCACTGTGCCCCGGACCCGTTGCACACAGATCACCCGTTCCTAACTGTTGGGCAGGGTCCCCTACCTCAAAACGCGGCGCCAGCAGGTCGCCGAGGAGTCGGCTGTGTGCATTCCTCTCCCCGACCGCATGCTTGGTTGCAAAATTTGATTACAGTCGGCCGATATCAACTAGACTAATCCGAGGCGGTTCGAGCGAAGAACCGGGAGGGAGGGGAGCTTCCTTCCTTCCCCCCCCCCCTTTTCCTTTTCCTCTCTTCTCATCAGTTTCGCGGACGGGCACGCAGGAATCCGGCCCCGCTCACGCCCCGCCTCATTCGGCTTCGTTATGCTAAAACGGAAACACGCGTTGCGAACCGCGCGGCGCGGACCCGAACTTGCAAGGGGCTATTTGCGTCCTGCTGGGGGTCGGTAATGGACACGCTGTAAAGGACTCGGCTGACGATGTGGACACTGCACAGTGGGCCACAGCACTCAAGCCGCGAACATGTGACCCCCAACAATAGATTCCTCGTTCGGAGAGCAACCCATTGGTGGGGCCACACGCTCCGTTCGAGTCCCATTTAGCGACTCTGGAGCTCAAAACACGTCTAGACTTTCGGCCGCCTGCGCCGGTCTTCCGGCTCACTGTGCACTGCCGCCGCGACTTTTCGCTGAGCCTGTTCGTCTACCCACCTGACCTGGACCTAAACCCGCCCCTTCTCTGCCGGCAGGTTCGTCTGCCCATGGAGTGACCGCGGCCGCCTCCACCACCGGCATCGAGACAGCGCGACGCGTCGAGTGTGCGTCGTAGTGTTATGTGCGTGCGTGCGTGACTGTGTGAAAGTGACCATGGCCCGCTCGGCGCTGCTGTGCGCGCTGCTGCTGGTGTGCGTCGCGGCGCTGTCCGCCGACACGCAGGAGGCCAAGAAGGCCGGCGGCGGCCTCAAGACGTCCACGACGCCGATGCACAAGACCAAGCCGACGACGCGCAAGCCGGCCAACTCGACGGCGACGACGGCCACGTCGACGCGGGTCAAGGCGACCACGGCGCCGCCGGTGACGCTCACCAGTGCGGCCGCGTCGAGCGCCGGCACCGCGGCCACGAGCGCCGCCACGGCCGCCACCGGCGCCACCACGCTCGGCACCACCATGCCCGCCGTCGCCGTCACCGAGCCGCCCGCCACCACCGTCCTGGACTCGACGGCCTCCACGGCGGCGGCCACGCGGGACGGCTCCGGCGTCAGCTACTCGCCCGCCAGGAGGGAGACGCCCGTCCCGCCCGCCGCGCCCGCAGGCGGACCACAGGTGAGTGCCAACCTTTCTCTCGGCAGGGGGAACGGAACCACGACGACTACGGTCACGCGGTCGGCTTATTATTATTCAGAGAAGAAGAAAAACAACGACGTTCAAACTGAAAAAAAAAAGGCTCTGGCTGTTTCCTTCGAAAGATGGGGAATTTCTGCGTGAGAGCTACGGTGCACAGTAGGCCGGAAGACCGGCACAGGTATGGCCAAACTTCTCGTCACGACGCGTTTTGAGCTCCAGACTCGCTGAACAAGACTCGGATATAACATGTGAGCCCACCAGTGGATTGCTCCTTCGGAAAGCAATCCATTGGTGGGGGTCACACGTTCGGTTCGAGTCCCATTTAGCGACTCTGGAGATCAAAACACGTCTAGAGTTTTGGCCGCGCCTGCGCCCACTTCTGGCCCACTGTGCAGTGTTGTTGTCCTGGATAACCCTCAAGGCCGGAAACGGCGCCATGAGGCCAGAACCGTCGCCGGTCTGGAGAGCGAGTTCCTCTGGCCCACTGTGCAGTCTGGAGAGCAAGTCCCTCTGGCCCACTGTGCAGTCTGGAGAGCAAGTCCCTCTGGCTCACTGTGCAGTCTGGAGAGCAAGTTCCTCTGGCCCACTGTGCAGTCTGGAGAGCAAGTCCCTCTGGCCCATTGTGCAGTCTGGAGAGCAAGTCCCTCTGGCTCACTGTGCAGTCTGGAGAGCAAGTTCCTCTGGCCCACTGCGCAGTCTGGAGAGCGAGTCCCTCTGGTCCACAAATAGAGCGGCCGGGGGACGATTCCGGACGTACCACTGACGCAAAAATGAAGGTGCAACGGGATTGCCTGGAGACGCGACCATCTCGTCCAGCTGTTGGCAAATTGACGACAAAATCATTTCCTGCCAGCCAATACACTCCCCCGCCGGGATTAAATGAAGACAAGGAGAGGAGAGTGGAGGGACTGTGAAGCCAATGCGGAGCGTGCTTGCAATGCAATGGCTAAACCATTATCCCAGACTGGCATTGTTGTGGTCTGCGGGAAGGAGGGAGAGAGAGAGAGAGAGAGAGAAAGAGAGAGAGAGAGAGAGAGAGAGAGAGAGAGAGAGAGAGAGAGAGAGAGAGAGAGAGAGAGACGGACGCAGCGCGCAGCGTTGCTCGCCAGGCGCCGCCCGCCATCAACAGTGCTACACCAGTTTTTCTCTCGACCCATCGCCGTTAATTCTAGCTGCTTCCTCGCGATTCCCACGCTTATCTCAGCTTAATTATTCATCTTCAAGCTGTCAACGGTTTCAATGTTTCGTGCAAAAAAAGTATTTCAAATGTTTAAAAAGAAAAGATCATACCGCAAGTTGGGGAAAAAAGGATACAAACGTTAAAACATACAAAAGCAAAAGGGAAATAAAAAATCACAGGAAAAAAAAATCGCGTTTTAGGCCGGAAATCGAGACCCGGGCGACCATTCCCACCCTGCAGCGGAGGTGGGTGCGAGGCAGCCTAGCCGGGGCCGCGGCCCTCAACGACGCCAGGCAAATTAACGACGCCACACGCCTCCCCATTGATACGCAGAGTGATGCAGAGCGACGCGGACCAGACCGCGCCAGGCCTTTCTCCTATTGAGTCGTTTCCCGATTCAGCTCGTTTGTTCCGCCAGCGAAATCAAGCGCAGCTGCGCCATCTGGTGGCGGTGGCTGGCGGCGGTGGCGTCTTCGTGACCTTTCCAATCAGTACCGCTGCGAGTCATAGCTCAAACTGGGTCGCCGGCGACACATCTACCCCTGATGTTGTTGTTGCCCCGCGACACGGAAATCCATCTCACCGCTCGCTGGCCCAGTTCGCGCCGCCACACGTCCTAAAGTGCACCAGCCGAGTCGTGTCCCAGTGGGCCAGAAGACGGGCGCAGGCGGTCAAAACTCTAGACGCGTTTTGAGCTCCAGAGTCGCTAAATGGGACTCGAACCGATCGTGAGGCCCCACCAATGGGTTCCTCGCTCGGACAGCAATCCATTGGTGGGGTAACACGTTCGGTTCGAGTCCGATTTAGCGACTCAGGAGCTCAAAAACCCGTTCGGGGTTTCGACCGCCTCCACCGGTCTCCACTGGCCCACTGTGCATCACCGGAGTTACGGAGACGGCACCGGAACTCGGCGTTCCGACACGCAGCCCGGAGTTAGCGTGCAGCCGCCAGATCGCAGGTGCCGCCGAATTTTCCCGCCAATAAGGCACGGCCCCCTAAAATGCAAATGCCGCTCGCGCGGTGACGATCTGGCGGGCCGTGTGATTTATCAGTGCTGTTGTTGTTGCCGTCGGCGCACCTCAGCTCGGTCAGTCCCGTTAGGGCGCACTATGCGCTTCACCCACCGCGGCGGCGACGCACAGTGGGCCAGACGACGGGCGCAGGCGGCCTAAACTCTTAGACGCGGTTTGAGCTCCAGAGTCCCATTTAGCGACTCTGGAGCTCGAAACGCGTCTAGAGTTTTGGGCCACGCCTGCGTCTCGGCTTTCGTATTCCACACGGCACGCCTCTACTACCAAAACCAGTATTTTTTTTTTTCTTTAAATACAGGACAGCCAAAGCAGCGAAAATCTTTTCCCGGCGCACCGTTAACAAGCTAAAGGCCGCTAAAATCGGGAATGCTTTTCAGTCCAGCCTCGCAGCGCGCTGCCTTATGCTGTGAGGCCGGCCCCGGTAATGCCCACTATACATTGCAAAGGTCAAGTGCGCCGCCAGCGACGCTTCGCGCCGGAAACCACCTAAATAAAAAGCTTAAAAAAAAAAAAAAAAAAAAAAAAAAAAATTTAGAAAGAAACCGCTGCCTAGACGGGGCGCCGCGCCATCAAACTGCCCCGCGGCACAAGACGAAGGCGCTGGTTCGAAACAAAGAAGCGGCACTGCATAAACCGGCAGAAATTTTTCATACAACAAGCCGACACGCCCCATTGTGTTTTCAATATCGGCCTTCGCGCCTCCGATATGCAATTGCCGCTCGGCCGCGCGAGATTTACCTGCGCGACCACAAGCAGGCTCAGGCCGGGCAGGCTGTCTGTCTCTCTCGCACGGCGCGCTCCACGAGGGTGCGAGAGAGACAGAGCGACGAGGCTCCTCTCGGACGCAGCCCGCGGGCCAGCCAACAGGCGTGTAATAGTAATAATAGAGGGCACCCTGCAGCCGCCAGGCAGGCAGGCAGGCAGGCAGGCAGGCAGCCGGCCGGCCGCGAGCCGCGAGGCGTCCGGCCCGATATTTCAATACAAATCGCGAGGGGGGCAGCGCAGCAGCGCTGCGTAAAGTATTCCTTTGTCTGCGGCACTTCCTTTCAGGGCCTGCAATAAATATAAATGTAAACGGGTGCGCGCGCGCCGTGGGCCGGCCGCCGGTCCGGCCGCACAGTGGGCCGGTGTGGCGCGCGCCGGCTGCAGCAGCGGGCCCGCGGGTTACGGCCGCTACTGTGTGCGAGCCACAATGGGCTAGGAGCGGACCGCGGACCGTGGAGCTGGTGCAGCTGGGGAGCTGGTGGAGCTTGGCAGGCTGGGGAAGCTGGTGGTGAGCTGGTGCTGGCCAGAGAGTGGGGGGCACCGCACGCCCTGCAGACTGGCAGGAGACTTGAACGCACGGACCAACAGTAAGGCCGCCGCCAACACTAGGGCTGCCGCCAACACTAGGGCTGCCGCCAACACTAGGGCTGCCGCCAACACTAGGGCTGCCGCCGTGGCCCGCGAGTCGTGCGAGAGAGACAGAGCGCCTCGCCCGGAATCCGCGTCGGCGACAGCGCATTGAGGCGGCGCACAGTGGGCCAGAAGACCGGTGGCGGCGGTGGTCAAGATCCCGAACGCGTTTTGAGCTCCAGAGTCGCTAAATGGGACTCGAGCCGAACGTGTGACCCCACCAATGGATTACTCTCCGAACGAGGAATCCAACGAAAGGTTACACGCTCGCGGTTCGAGTCCCATTCAGCGACTCTGGAGCTCAAAACGCGTCTAGAGTCTTAGCCACCGGCGCCGGTCTTCTGGCCCACTGTGCGGCGGCGCGTTCGGCGAGTACGCCGTGGAGGTGGCCGCCGCGGCGGCGATAAGCCCTCCGCGAACAAGTGGAGCGGAACACAACGGGGGACCCGGCGCGGCGCGGCCCTCTGACGGGGGAGGGGGGAGGGAGAGGAGGGAGAGGAGGGGAGGGGGCACAAGGGCCATACCGCACACCGCGGTCTGAGTGCCATTCTGATGTACGCGACATGGCGCTATCCGCGCGACCCGCCACAGTGGGCCCGCACCGCCAGCCGTACGACTCGACGCCGCGTTCCACGCGCGCGCAAACCAAGCGGCAAAGCCGCTATTTCACTCATTGAAATTACGACGAAAATAAAACCAGTCCCTCCGGAGGGACTTGCTGCTTGAGGCGCCGAGAGGTTATTCACGCAACGGACCGCGTCGACGCCCTGTGGGTCAGAAGACCGGCGCGGGCGGCCGAAACTCCAGACGCGTTGTGAGCTCCAGAGTCGCTAGATGGGACACGAACCGAAGGTGTGACCCCACCGACCAACGGATTGCTCTCCGAACGCCGGTCGTCTGGCCCACTGTGCGACGCGGCACTTTGACGGCGTGCTAGGCGGTGCCTGGCGGCGTCGCCGGCGATGTCCCTCCGCCTGGCTGGCTGCTGGCTGGCTGCTGGCGGGGCCACCGTCGCCATAACTGTCGCCGCGCCACGCATCCTCGCTTATTTACAGGCGTCACTCGAGAGCGAGAGTTGTGGCGCCCTCGGCACTGCATCGCACCATCGTGCGGCTGGGCCAGCCTAGGCCAGCCCGGCTGGCTACCGTGTGCAGCCGCCGCGGCCGCTGCTTCGCATGCAGAGGGTGCAGCGCGCACAGTGGGCAAGGAAACCGGCGCAGGCGGCCCAAATTCTACACGAGTGTTGTAGAGCTCTAGAGTCACTAAATGGAACTGGAACTGAACGTGTGACCCCCACCAATGGATTGCTCTACGAAAGAGGAATCCATTGGTGGTGGGGGGGTCACACGTTCGGTTCGAGTCCCACTTAGCGACGCTGGAGCTCAAAACGCGTCAGGAGTTTTGACCGCCTGGTCGTCTCGCCAACTGTGCAGTGCGCCCCTTGAAAATACTAAAATAGTCGACTGATGCGTGTACACAGTCTGCATCGGCGCATCGCAATGCAGTCGCCTGGCCCCGCCAAACGCAACGCGTCCCTCGTGGCGATCGCTCCATTTCTTCAGCCTTCTGCCCTTCTCCGCCAAGAGCGCAAAACATGCCGTCATGCACGACAGGGAGGAAAAGGAAGAAGAAAAAAAAGGCGAAGTGGAAAAAAAAGGCGCACGCCACGAACGATGTATCGCTAGAGCGTGTCTGTCGGCCGTTTGTGCCCGGCGTTATTTATACGCTCGATCAGCCTCAATCTGACCCCATAATTGATCGGGCTCTCTCTCTCTCTCTCTCTCCCGCTCCCAACCGTCCGGGCAACAGGGACAACATCACTCCGACATGCAAATAACTTTCTAGCAGCCGCCACTTACAACAATGCAGGCAAGGCGCCCCGGGGCAGCGCAGCGCACGCCGCGCCACTAGGAGGAGGAGGAGGAGGAGGGGGAGGAGGAGGAGGAGGAGGGGCAGCAGCAGAAAAAAAAATGGCAATACGACTTCTTCGAGAGGTTCTTCCGAGAATGAATGTGCCGGAAAGGGAGGGGAAAAACAGCAAAACAGGCTTAAACGGCGCCGTTCCGCGCCGAGGAAGCGCGGCATACGTCGAATATGGGTTGAAAGACACACCCCCTCCCCGATCGGCGCGCCTCGCCTAGTCCCAGGCGCCGCATTGACGCGCTAACTAGAACGCCGCGGCGGCAACAAGGAGCTTCCCACAGCGGAAACGCAAACGCACAGTGGGCCAGAAGACCGGTGGACGCGGCCAGAGTCCCGGACGTATTTTGAGCTCCAGAGTCGCTAAATCATGGAACTCGAACCGGACGTGTGGTGACCCCAGCAAATGCATTGCCCTCCGAACGAGGAATCCATAGGTGGGGTCATACGTTCCGTTCGAGTCTCACTCAGCGACTCTGGAGCTCAACGCGTCTGTCTTCTGGCCCACTGTGCGCTGACGGCTCACTTCCGGTGCCGGACAGGAAGAGTGCGACTTATTACTTTTATCCGGAGGGGATGGAAACGAGTGGGTCCAGCGTTTTAAATTACGCCTTCATTTAAATTACGTCAAGCTATTTTTAATTTTAACTAAAATAACTAAATGCAGAGAGACGAGACCAATTTTACTTCCGTCTTTGTCAATTATCTATTTGGTCTTTTTTTTCTCTGCTGTATTTTTAGGTTCCCTTTTTCTTCTAGTGTACACGTTCGCTATTATGCTTATACCAAGGGCCCCTGCGGGCTGCACACGTTCTCAAATTTGCTTTCGGCACTCTAAGTTTAATGAGATGCAATTTGCGGGACTCGTGCTTTCGCCGTAAAAGGCGTCGTCGTCGCCGTCCCCTTCCTTTAACATCTTTGCCAATATTCTTATAAGCGAAACAGGATGGAAGCATTTCGCCTGTTCGTTTCATTCCTCCCCAGCAGCAGCCGGCCCGTTGCCACTGGCGCGCGCGAAGAGAGAGAGAGAGAGAGAGAGAGAGAGAGAGAGAGAGAGAGAGAGAGAGAGAGAGAGAGAGAGAGAGAGAGACGCATTTGTGCGCGCGCACACACACACGGGCACGCAAACATTCAGACACACGGGCGTACGTGTGGGACGTAAATGGCGATAAGCGGAATGGCGAGGGACACCATTTCTAGGTGCCAAGGTAACGGAGCTCGCAGGGCGACACACGACTGCCTATTGGCTCCGGCCATTGCCTACTATTGGCCCCGCCACAGTAAATCAGCACCCTAATGACGCCCAGCGTCGCATTTTGGAAAGGCAAAAGGAAGGGCAAACGGAAAGGCGGGGAGCCCTTCGCACATAGAGAAGGGCTCGCTCGCATTTGCTAATCAGCAAACCTAACGGACTGCGACGCATCAAACAGACACACACAAGCGCAGGCAGGCGCGCACACACACACACACGCACACACACACACACACACACACACACACACACACACACACACACTCACACTCACTTGCAGAATGTGATCCCTGTGATAAGGACATGCCAGTCAGGCGCTGCGCTGCTGCCCGGGTCAGTCAGTGAGTCCGTCGGCAAGGAGATGAATCAGGAGCCCTTTCTCCCGCTGCCCGCCGTGCCCGCGCCGCACGGTGGGCCAGAAGACCGGCGCGGCCGGCCGAAACTCTAAACGCGTCTTGAGTTCCAGAGAGTCGCTAAATGGGACTCGAATTGAACGTGTGACCCTACCGATCAATGCCTCGTTGGTAGAGCAATCGATTGGTGGGGTCACGCTACGTTCGAGTCCCATTCTGCGACTCGGGAGCGCAAAATTTGAACCGCCTGCACCGGTCTTCTGGCCCACTGATAGCTAGCCCCTCGGGACATTCCCAACACCTCCACACCGTTCTCAGTCTTCCCAAAATATTTCAAAAAAGCCCAAACGGGTTTCTTTCAAGCCGCTGCACCAGGCAGGGAAAATATTTCAATTTTCAAATTTCAAACGCGCGGTAGGTCAGTCAGTCCAGCCGGGGGGAAAGGGGGGGGGGAGGACGCGGCTCGGACGGCCAGCCCAGCCACCCTTGCGTATCTTCACGGAGAGTACCGCTGGCCAGCGCGGCGCGGCGCGGTAGAGGACGGGACAAGACAGCCCTGAAAGAAAGGAGGGGAGGGGGGAGGGGGGTGGCAGTCCGTGAGGAAATTCATAACGGCCTGCCAGGCAGACTCCGCAATGCGACTCCGCTGGGTCCACGGGCTGGTCTGGCTTGTCCTGCAGTCCATTTGTCGGTGTATATCCGCTACAGTCTCCGTTGGCCGCCCCGCCCTGCCCCGCCCCGCCTCGCCCAAGTAAAACGCGCAATTAATACCCGCGTTTGTCGGCCGGGTCAGCCCCATTCACTCATTTGCTGCACTGATCAGATTTGCTGCAGGTGTCCGAGCTGCCACGCTCAGTGGGCCGGAAGACCGGCGCAGGCCGCCAAAACTCTTGACGCGTTTTGAGCTCCAAAGTCGCTAAATGGGACTCGAACTGATCGTGTGATCCCCACCAATGGATTCATCTCCCGGAAAGCACTCCTATGGTGGGGTCACACGTTCGGTTCCAGTCCCATCTAGTCACTCCAGACGGAGCTTGGACGGCATCCTCCGGTCTTCTGGCCCACTGTGCCGCGGTTGTCTCGGGAGCCGCGTCGGTAACCGAGTCGGGAACCGACCGCAGGGGACCATTACAGCGATCTCGGTGCCCATGCCGTTACGGAAACGTCGCGCCACTGCCAAAAAAAAAAGTTGACGAAAACTTGGGAATAGTTTGCCGGTAGTCCTTTCATTTTATCAAAAACCTACACAGTCAATGTCATGAGACTTTTTTTTTTGCTCTTAAGAGATACGCAATTTTAAGCGCATCCGACGGTGATACGATGATGTTTGCGCTTATGCCTGGCGGCAGATGTTTGGCCGACAATGTCTATTGCAAGCTTTCATTACACAATTTCCCCACCGCCTTGCGGACACCAAAATTTTATCAGCATCGGATGTGCTTAATATTGCATCATTCATGGAACGCAAAAAGGTCCCATGACATTAAGTGTGTACAATTTTTCATTTATTACGCACAAAAAGGCCTTATTTATTTCCGTAAATTTATTATTATTTTTTTAATTATTTTTTTTTGCACCGCCTTCTCCAGGAACTGGCTCCCTGTCTCCCCACTCCACTCCGTCGCCACTTCTGTCAACCGCGCGACCGGTGCTGGGTTCATCAAGCTCGATGACGGCCAGGACCAACCAATTAACTTCCTGACCTCGCAGTCCGTAGAAATATTAACAGCAATAGTTGGGTCCCACTTTTAACAATTTTTTTTTCTCCAAATCACGAAACGGCATGCCAAAAGGGCAGAGATAACATTTGTGCCTCTCCTGTCGAACACTCATTTCAAGCGGCCAAAATCCCGGACGCGTTTTGAGCTCCAGAGTCGCTCAATGGGACTCGAACCGAACGTGTGACCCCACCAACGAATTGCTCTCCGAACGAGGGAGTCCACTGGTGGGGTCACACGCGTTCAGTTCGAGCCCCGTTCAGCAGCGGACTTTGAAGCTCAAAACGCGTCTCGAGTTTCGGCCGCCTCAACGGTCTTCTGGCCCACTGTGGCACGCTCCGTTATATTGACGTGGGCCTGCACACGCGGCAGACGGCACTTGGGCCGGCCGCACTGCGTCCGATCCCTGATCCTCTGCCGGCGCACTTGGCGTCGCGGCGTCGCGCGCTCCAGTCGTGCCGCCCTGCCCGCGCCCAAACGATGCGACGGATCGGAACGCCCTATTTCCCCCTCCACCGTGTGCACGGCCGGCACCAGGCCGGCACCAGGCCGGCACCGGCCCTGCCAGTGGAGGAGCCGCGAGGCGCCGGGGATGACGACTGGCATTCTTTTAAGCGCAATCAGCAGAGCGACGCACAGTGGGCCAGAAGACGCGCGACCCGCCGGCGCGCATAGGCGGTGTCTCTAGACTCTAGACGCGTTTGGAGCTCCAAAGTCGCTGTCCGGGACTCGAACTAAAACGTGTGACCCCCCCACCACCACCCTCGTTCGGAGAGGCATCGATCGCTGGGCGGTCACGCGTTCGGTTCGAGTCCCATTTACCGACCCTAGAGCTCACAACGCGTCCGGAATTTCCATTTACCTTCACCCGTCTTCTGGCCCACGGTGGTGTGATGCCCCGCACCTGACATTCGCGTGGACACGATCCCCCTCGGGCCGGTGGGCCCCGGTGGGCCCCGGGGGCCCCGGGCACGCACTTCACACCGGCAGTTTCCTGATTGCAGGCCTCGCATCGGGCCCACTGTGCGGCGGGACCCTCGCAGCTGCCGTCCGTTCAAAGACCACCCAGCTCAGCGCCCGATGGGCTAAAGACATTCTAAAAGGCCACAAAGGCACTGCGTTCGCATAGCGTCCGTGAATCGGAATGTGGCCGGCGGAGTGAGGGAGGAGGAGGGGGGGGGGCGTGCGTGGGATCGCAGCAGCATCCATCCCCATCAATCACCGCGTCTCTAATTACTGCACCAGCCAATTCTTCAGGACAACGAAAAAAAAAAAGAAAAAAGAAAAGAAAAAAGAGAAACACAACATGTGACACAAACGACGCGCGTTGACAAAAGCGGTCGAGACGCGAACGCCTGTGAGGTAGGCAGCCACAGCGCAAGCATGTCACGGGCGTGCTCCGGTTGCCTCCCCGCCAGGCGCTCACCGCTCGTTGTTGTTGTTGTTGTTGTTGTTGTTGTTGATGTTGTTGTTGTTGTGGTGGTGGTGGTGGTTGCTCTGTCACTGAATGGCGCCGATTGGAAAGCACGGCCGGGTTAAGGTCAAGGCGGAAAGTGAGAGAATGGCATCCACCCACACGCGACGGAGGAATCCAGGCCGCTTCTTCTAGCCCTCTCTCTCTCTCTCTCTCTCTCTCTCTCTCTCTCTCTCTCTCTCTCTCTCTCTCTCTCTCTCTCTCATTCCTCTGCAGAGTGCACCCCATGAGTGCGAGAGAGACAGCTGTGAACAGACTGAACGGTGTACGAAGTATTATTTATTATAGCCATTGTAGAGTATCATTAGTACCATTTCGGGTATTATATTCAGATAATTGTGCCATTTTTTGGCAGTTTTCGCTTGAACGGCGGCACTTTAACGCAGACTTGGAGGGAGACTTGAACGCGCTGTCCCAAGCGGGGCGGCCCGCGACGTGGAGACTTGAACGCGCGCGGCGGTCAAAGCGCTCCGCTGTCAGTGCTGCGCTGCGCTGCGCCAGGGCCACCTGTCCCTCTTCGGGGCGCACAGAGGGCCAGACGACCAGCGGGGACGGTCAAAATCCCCGACGCGTTTTCAGCTCCAGAGTCGCTGAAAGAGACTCGAACCGAACGTGTGACCACGCCGATGGATTGCCCCCCGAACGAGGAATCCATTGGTGGGGTCACACGTTCGGTTCAAGTCCTGCTCAGCGACTCTGGAGCTCAAAACGCGCGCCGAGAGTTTCGACCGCCTATGCGCCGGCCGTCTTCTGGCCCACTGTGCGGCGTTCGGGGGCCACGCCGGTGGCGATATGATCAGTGACGGGACCATAAACGTAAACAAAGCATGACAAAAAGGGGCCCCCCGATAAGGGCCCCAATAATGAGGGTAATTCCGCGGCCCGCGTCGCCCCGCGTTGCGTTGCTGCCCGCCTCGGTCCGAGCCCCGCTAGAGTGACACGTCGAAGAGGAGAAGAGCTGCTCGTTAGTCGTATCGAATTAGAAGAGACGCAGTGGCGGAGGGGGTAGGGGCGGAGGGGGGCAGGGGCGGAGGGGGGCAGGAGCGGTGGGGGCAGGGGCGGAGGGGGACAGGGGCGACCCAGGGATTGAGGGGGGGGGGGATATCCCCGTGGGATCCCCTCGGCACCCAATCACCAAACGCAGCAAAGGGCCTGCCTCAGCTTTCTTACGGCCGTTTTGTGTCGTTTGTGACGGCAAGGAGGGCCAACGGGCCCGGCACACGAATGCACGGTGGGCCCGACGACCGGTGAAGCGGTCAAAAAATCCCAGACGCGTTTTGAGCTCCAGAGTCGTTCAATGGGACTCGAACCAGACGTGCGACCCCACCAATGGATTGCCCACGGAGCGAGGTGGGGCCACAAGTTCGGTTTGAGTCCTAATAATGAGCGACCGTGGAGCTCAAAACGCGTCTTGAGTCTTGGCCGCCAGCGCCGGTCTTCTGGCCCACTGCGCGGCACACGAACGGCGAGAAAAAATAAACAAACCAGGGGAACGGAGAAAAAAACCTGAGAGGCGATAATTACGTTCTGGAAAGGGTGTTCGAACCCGCGGTGCGGTGTACAAGCATACGCCCCAAATTGAACTTGTCGGATTTACGGAGAAAACTCTTTTTTCACGGACACAATTACTCGTCTCGTTTTTTTTCGAGCGCTGGCGTGTAGTGTCCCCGGCAGGCATTCCTTGGTTCAACGCACTGCCGCCACCCAGCGCCGCGCGCGCCCCGGCAAAGGCAGGCATCTTTGTGACGCGGGCCGCGCACTTACGCGACCAAGGTTGGCGGTTCGCGGCCGGGCGGCGGCGGTGTCGGGTGACGCGCCCCTTCCCACGAGGGCCGCCGCCGCGCGCCGCGCTAAACCCGACCACGACGGCAGCGCGGTCACATTTTTTTATTTGCGTGCCGAGCGAGGAAATAATCCGTGAAATTGTAACAAGTTTGTGGAAAACGGACCGCCTGGTCGTATCACGGTGGCGCGGCACGGCGTGTAGCAGCGCACAGTGGGTCCGAAGACCGTTGGGGCGGTTCGAATCCCGGACGTGTACTGAGCTCCAGAGCCGCTACATGGGACTAGAATCGACCGTCTGACCCCACCAATGTTGTTCCCCGTCGGCAACGCATCGGTGGGGTCTCATGTTCGGTTCGAGTCCTGTTTAGCGACTCTGGAGCTCAAAACGCGTCTCGAGTTTTGGCCGCCTCAACGGTCTTCGGACCCACTGTAGGGCGGCGTGGCGTGGCGCGGCCGCGCGCGCAGCGATAAAAATAGGTTCCCACCCAAGAGTCACTCCACTCGCAGATTGGATTAGCCAGACGCGGAAAAAAGCGCGGCGTTTTCGGGGGCAGAGAAAGAAAAGGACAGTGGTAAAGGGTGCTTCTATAGGGCCGCGTCAATGACGGACAAGGCGGTGCTGTGGAAGCAGAGCTGTTTCGCCCGCTTCAAAAAAAAAAAAAAAAAAAAAAAAGAGTCAGACGATACGCGAAACGTTCTAGTACGGTATCCTTGACTTTAAGGGAGTGATCCTCGTAGCGATGGTGGCCAAGCTCACTCGCGTGCGATGACCTAGCGAAAAGAAAATGGCAAAATTGCAGTGCTGTCCTTTTTTTTTCTGCGGGTGACATGGTCTAACGACTGTAACTCAACCCGGCCGGGCACACCGTGCCGAGCGGGGCCCCCAGAATCTGGCCTTGGCGCACAAAGCGGCCCGCAAAACGACTCAGTGACCCAGTCGCTGCTAAATGTGAAACGAAACCAGCGCTGCGCCCGACGCAGTCCATACCGCCTTGCTGCCGCCACAGGGGACGCAGTGCGACCTCATTGGCCACCACACAGTGGGCCAAGACTTGAGACGCGCCTCGAGCTCCAAAGTCGCTAAATGGGACTCGAACCGAGCGTGTGACTCCACCAATGGATTCCTCGTTCGAAGAGCAATCCATTGGAGGGGGTCACACGTTCGGCTCGAGTCCCATTTAGCGAGTCTGGAGCTCGAAACGCGCCCAGAGGTTCAGCCGAGAGCACCGGGTCGTCTGGCCCACTGTACGCGCTGGGGAAGCCCCTTATAAAATCCCGGCGCCGCTTCACTTTTTCTTTGCGCACGCCGCCGCTCACCCTCGGCTTACCCGCCGCTCAGTCAGACTATGGCTTCACGAGGGCGCCGCAAAGGGCCCCGCCGAAAACCGTTGCCGTATTGGCGAGTCGCGAGAAAACGAAAAGAGCAAAAAGGAAAAGTCCCCTCCCGCAATGGGTCCGTCCGGGGCGCGGGCAGGGCGCGGGCAGGGCGCGGGCAGGGCGCGGGGCCACAAGCGGCTATCGTCGGCCGGCCGGCCAGGCAGTTGCCCCGGCGGTTGCCGCGGCGGCGGCGGCCCGTCTTGGCGGATCGGGGTCGCGCCGCCGGCCGTGCCGCCGTGCCCTGCCGCGGCGTGGCATCGCCAGTGACCAGACGCGATCCGCCGCAATTGCAGCGGGTAATAGCGACGGCACGGCGTCGGTACCACGGCGGCGTCGGCACCAAGGCGGCGTCGGTACCAAGGCGGCGTCGGTACCAAGGCGGCGCCGGTACCAAGGCGGCGTCGGTACCACGGCGGCGTCGGTACCACGGCGGCGTCGGCACCAAGGCGGCGCCGGTACCAAGGCGGCGTCGGTACCACGGCGGCGTCGGTACCACGGCGGCGTCGGTACCACGGCGGCGTCGGCACCAAGGCGGCGCCGGTACCAAGGCGGCGTCGGTACCAAGGCGGCGTCGGTACCAAGGCGGCGTCGGTACCACGGCGGCGTCTGTACCATGGCGGCGTCGGTACCACGGCGGCGTCGGTACCAAGGCGGCGTCGGTACCACGGCGGCGTCGGTACCACGGCGGCGTCGGTACCAAGGCGGCGTCGGTACCACCCACGGCCAAGGTCAAGGAAAGCGAGCCGCCGTCCGCGAAGCGCGGCAAAGCAGCGCGCCGCATGCGCCTCGCCTCGGCAGCGCCAAGTTTTTGTTGTTTTTCGTGCTTTTGTTTGCAGTTGAATGCAGTCACTCTCAATCAAGATGAGCGTTCCGAACTATCGGTAAATCTCAAATTTTAAAGGTATAACGTATACTGTAAAGAAAGGAAAATGGAAAACGGAGAGAAAAATAAGGCGAAAAAAAAGGAGAAACACTACTGCAAATTTGTTCGGAAGTGCACATGCAGCGCCACTTGGCCAAGGCACTCGCGGCATTGCATTGCCTTGCAACAAGCAGCGCGCCGCGGCCAAATCGGCCCTAACTGCCAATAACGGCTCGTGCGCGAGATGACTGCGAATAAGCGCGGACGGGGCGCGGGCAGCCGCACGGCCGCACACTTAGAGGGGCCACGACGAATGACCCCTGCAGGCGGCGCTCTGTCTCTCTCGCGGGGCGATCCGTGTGGGTGCGAGAGAGACAGAGACGGTCCGCGGGGTCGTGCAGGGGCGCGGGGCGTCCACACAGTGGCTCAGAAGACCGTTGAGGCGGCTGAAATCCTGGACACGATCTCCAGAGGGCGCGAATCGAACCCAACCAATGGACTCCTCGTTCGGAGAGCAATCTGTGGGTCGGGTCACACGTTCGATTTGAGTCCCATTTAGCGACTCTGGAGCTCAAACCGCGTCTAGAATTTCGGCCACCTCAAGGGTCTTCTGGCGCACTGTGCGTCATGCACTGCGTTGCCGCGGAGCATCGCCCGACTGGCGGGGGACTCACTTGGACGCCGTCACACCGACACCGCGAGAATCTCACCTGGAAAAGGAGACAACAAGAATGAAACCTCTCTACCTTACTGACCATTCCCAATTCCCTCAGTCCAAAGTCCCAAAGCTTCTTCCTCAGATATTAACACTAAGACTGTCGTTCTGAAAGTCTTGCTTTCTTACCATTCAATCTACATTTTCACAATTAGAATTTTTTTTTTTTTTTTTTTTTTTTTTTTTTTTTGAGCAGTGCGTGGTTTGCTACGCCACTGGCGCGGCTGCTGAAGGGCTCGCGGCCCATCGCCGGCATCGGCGGCCAGCGACGCCCAAATCACGGAAACGGCATAAAAACTTTCTCCGTCGCCGCGGCCGGCGTGGCCGGCCTGGCCGCCTCGTCGCGCTGGACGCCGCCGGCCCACTGTGCGCCGGGCCGGGGCTGCCCCAGGCCGGTAGGACACACTGTAATGACACTCGGCGGCAGACTCGCTTCATGACGAGAAGGCACGCCAGACGGCTACACTCTCACCACTTTTCCCATTTTTTCTCCCCCCAAAAATATTACTACAGACTATACTGCAAAAAGAAATAAAAATAAAATGATTCAGGGTAAGTTAAGGCAAATAGTGGCGAAAAAATTAATTTTTTAGGTTATTTTTATTTTGGGACAAACGACAACGTTTCTACGCGTTAGAGGCGGCAGACGTCATACGAGTGCAGGCGGCGGGATGGCCTGGTACACAAGGAGCTCGCACGTAGCGGGACACGAATGTTGACACGCCTCCGGGCCCCTTTACCCACTGCCCGCCTCTCGTCTCCCGATGAAGGCAAGGGCTGGGGACGCACAGTGGGCGCAGGCGGCCAAAACTCTAGACGCGTTACGAGCTCCCGAGTCGCTAGTCAGGACTCGAACCGAACCTGTGAACCCACCAATGGATTGCTCGCTCGGAGAGCAGTCGATTGGTGGGGTCACATGTTCGGTTCGAGTCCCACTTAGCGACTCTGGAGCTCAAAACCCGTCCGGGATTGTGACCGCCTCCGGCCCACTGTGGGTCGTCACCGCCGGGCAGGTGGGCCGTCCTGTCGAGCAGCGCTGCGGGACGTTTGCCTACCCACCAGGCGCCCCGACCTGAACCCGAACCCGAACCGAACCCGAACCGAACCCGAACCGAACCCGACCGGTCACGACCGGCATTAACCTCCACCCACACTCACACCGGTAAACAGCTGCCCAACCCGAGGGTGCCCTTTCATCGCCACAAAACTCATCTCCGCCGTCGTTCAGTCCTCCCCTCCCGGCTCCTCGAAACCAATTCCAGCGAGCACAAACAGGCCGGTCCTTTAACTTGCTCCAGATTTTTAAGGCCCTTCCAATATTTTTTTTTTTAATTTTTAATATTTTTTTCCTTGTTGCGTCCGACAGTTGTTTAGCCTGACCGTTATCGACGCGAGCGGACGGCTTTCTTTTCTGCGAACCTAACAAGGGCGGGGCAGCGCGTCTGCTTTGCAAATCCGCAAAACGCCCTTTTGCTTTCGCCTTTTCTTTTTTTAACGCGCTTGTCTAATGGCATCCCAGGTGTGTGTGTGTGTGTGTGTGTGTGTGTGTGTGTGTGTGTGTGTGTGTGTGCGTGTGTGTGTGCGTGTGTGCGTGTACGCATCCGCGTGCGTGAGCGCCTGCGTGTAAGTGTGTAAGCCAGGTGCGAAGCGCGGGGGAAAGCCTGCTCCTGCGCGGGAAAAAGTGAATCAAGCCGGTCGCGTTGCGAGCCCCGTCGCACAGTGGGCCAGAAGACCGGCGCAGACGGCCAAAACTCCAGACGCGTTTTGAGCTCCAGAGTCGCTAAACAGCACCAGAACCGATCGAGTGACCCCACCAAAGGATTCCTCGTTCGGAGAGCAATCCGTTGGTGGGGTCACACGTTCGGTTCGAGTCCCATTGAGCGACCGCGGAGCTCAAAACCTGCGAGTTTGGGCCGGTCTTCTGGTCCACTGTGCGTCGTCGTTGGCACGCCCAGCCAACGACGTTCGGTGCTTTTGTTCTCAGCCGGACGTCCGACAGGGGATTGGCGGCGTCTGTCCGCGCGGCCTGCCTGGGCCACTGTAAGCGCCACCACTACACCGGCACGAGGCAATAAAAGACAATTCATCTCCCAGCGACGTTCCAATTCGGCAGTCTTGTTCACCGGAGCGGCGGTGGCAGCATGGCGCCAGTCTGGGGGGAGGGAGGGAGGGGGAGAGAGAGAGAGAGAGAGAGAGAGAGAGAGAGAGAGAGAGAGAGAGAGAGAGAGAGAGAGAGAGAGAGAGAGAGAGAGAGAGAGAGAGATATGAAATGATGAAAAGGGGGGAGAAAAGTGAGACGTCTTCGGGCCGACCACACACGGGTCACGACACCTAGGCCTAATTCGAGACCATTTCCAACACGACCGATAATCGACCTTAATAGTCGTGACGGAGGCAGTGGCGTCCCGCCCTACATTAGAAATACCGTTTTGATCGAGAAATATCAAGACGTCATACGTAGGATAAGAGGCAAGAAGAAAGGAAAAAATAAACACGCTACGAAATTAGGTTGGAAGACGCGTTTTAAATTATTACTTTTTGGCTGTGCAGGCCAGTGCACGGGCAGAGCGGTGGCGGCGGCGGCGGCTACCTCCATTTCTAATTGCGGCCAATCACACTAATCAAATTCAAACACGGGCCGTCCGCTCCCATTAGGGGCCGCCGCCGTAAACTTGTCCGGCTCTTAATCAATCGATGTGGGGCACGCCCACGCAGAGGGCCCCGCGCGGGCCGGCCCACTGGGGTTGCGCCAGCGTCGCGGCAAAGGTCAACATTCAGATTCGGAATCAGATTCACGCCGACGATACCGCCGCCACTAATAGGGCGCCACCGTTCCCACCCTTCAATTAACTTATTCTGTTGTTCATTTTTCAAAAAAAAAAAAATAAAAATTAAATGAAATTTTTTAAAATCAAAAATCAAAATTTTTCTAAAGAAATTTTTTTTTTAAAGGGACTTAAAATTTACGTGGAAAAATCAAAGGTTTCAAATTGAACAAAATTGAAAACATTTTCTACAGACCTGAAATACACCGGCATGTAACTTATGGTTAACTTTTCCGAAAAACAGATGT
>CM060100.1:6824030-7056530 GCA_030522485.1 Stenchaetothrips biformis
CTTAGAGCGCGGCGGGGCGCAAGTTCGCACTACACACGCCCGCCGCGTTCGCCCCCACCCCCCGCGGCTTCAGCTTTACACCACTTTCTCGTTGGCTTATTTGCACGGTAAAAAAATATATTGGAAATTTCCGGAGAACATGTTGAAAAGAACTGCCGCCTATCTTTTTTTTAAAAACAAAACAAAAAAACTACCTTGTTTCTATTTTGTATGAGATTTCAAAGGGAGTGATAAAAAAATACAAAAAAAAAAAAGAAAGTTTTTAAGCTCTTTGGTAAAGTAAATTTTTAAAATAACGCAGTATTCTATGCCTATCCCACACTCGGCCACAGCTTCGGCCACTTCTACTTTCATATCGTAATGTGTTTTTTTTTACACTCCGGCACAAATTCTAAAACAGACGGACACTCACTCACTCACTCACTCTCTCTCTCTCTCTCTCTCTCTCTCTCTCTCTCTCTCTCTCTCTCTCTCTCTCTCTCTCTCTCTCTCTCTCTCTCTCACACTCACTCTCACACACACACTTACTCTCACACACACACTTACTCTCACACACGCACATACACACACAGAGGGAAGGCTAGCCGTCCGGGCAAGCGAAAAAAAAAGCAACACAGTTGAGCTCTCGCATGACTAGGTACGATACATCTCTCAGCACCGCACAGCGAGTGTCTGCAGCAACAACAACAGCAGCGCCGCCAGCAACAACAGCAAACACGCACAAGAAGATAGTACTCAGCAGCACAACCCACTCAGCATAGCACACTTTCGATTCGCCTGCAATAATACCACCGCCACCACCAGCGAAAGACGCGGCGCGCGACAAAAAAGGTGCAGAATGCAATACAAAAAGACACCCGCTGTAACACTACGACTACTCGCTGCGTCAAGAGCGGCTCAGAGTCCAGCTCATAAAAGTAGTAAACCCTTGTGTGGCCGTGCCGCGAATGGGGCAGAGCACAGTGGGCCAGAAGACTGGAGCAGGCGGCCGAAACTCTAGACGCGATTTGAGCTTCAGAGTCGCTAAATGGGACTCAAGTCGAAAGTGTGACCACACCAATCGACTGCTCGCGGGCCGAGTAGTCCCTTGGTGGGGTCATACGTTCAATTCGAGTCCCATTTAGCGACTCTGGGGCTCAAAACGCGTCCAGAGTTTTGGCCGTCTGCGCCGGTCTTCTGGACCACTGTGCGGAGGGGCCTGCCAAGAGCGGGGTGTAAGGGATCCAGGAAAGCGAAATGGGGCACACCAACCCGATGAAAGTGCACGCGGCGCGGCGGCTCGCCGCGGCCCGGCTCGGACTTTTACAGCCCACACCCCACTTTGTCTTACAAGCAGCAGGAGGCAAAGCAGCAGTGCACTTCGCCAGTCCTTGTTTTTCCACCCCGTTTACGGCAATCATCGACACCATACGGAGCACAGTGGGCCGGAAGACCGGCGCAGGTGGCCGAAGCTCCACAGATGCGTTTTGAGCTCCAGAGTCGCTAAATGGGACTCGAACCGAGCGTGTGACCCCACCAATGGATTGCTCTCCAAACGAGGACTCCGTCGGTCGGGGTCACACGTTCGATGCGAGTGTTCCCCCGCCGAGGGAGGCGGTGGCGCCGGCGCCGCTTCTGACGGCCACTCGCACAACGACTCAATCAACTTGTCGTCATTAGATCTGCCTTTATCGCCGAGGGCGACGCGAGGCGCCGCGTCGCTCGGTCTCTCTCGCACTCACGGCGCCGTTCCGGCGGGGTGCGAGAGAGACAGAGCGACGAGGCACAGCCGCAGCGGAATGCGAGCAATTTCGCGACCCAGTTGGCATGCCAAGCGATGCCGAAGGGTCGCTGCCGCACTCACTGGCCGCTGTCCCGTCGTGCGAGAGAGACAGAGCGAACGTCGTTCGGAATCACGCGGCCGGCCGGCCGGCTTGGCTTCCCCGTGCAACGCTGCAATCACAGCGGCCGGCCGTATCTCAAAATGAGTGAGCTGCATAGCCAAGAGGGTCCGGCCGCGCGGCGTTCGCCTCGGCGGATGGATAAGCGTCTCACATTGCCGATCGGATTACACAAAGTCGGCACTTTCAGGTCAGTGGATTGCTCTCCGAACGAGGAATCCATCGGTGGGGGTCACGCGCTTCGCTTCGAGTCCCATTTAGCGACTCTGGAGCTCGAAACGCGTCCAGAGTTTCGGCCGCCTGCGCCGGTCTTCTGGCCCACTGTGCATCGGGGCAACGGGACGCTGACGCCCCCGCCACGCTGTAGGGCCGCGAGGGCTGAGCCTCGGCTGAGCCAAGGATTTGCCCACTGACGGCGCGCAAAGTCCTCGCCGACGGCATTCCACCCGTCACAAAGCACACTCTCCACCATCGCCTCACCTCCACACAGTGGGCCAGGAGACCGGTGGAGGCGGTCAAAATCCCGGACGGGTTTTGAGCTCCAGAGTCGCTGAATGGGACTTGAGTCGAATGCGCGACCCGACCGATGGATTCCTCGTTCCGAGAGCAATCCGTTGGTGGGGTCACACGTTCGGTTCGAGTCCCATTCAGCGACTCTGGAGCTCGAAACGCGTCTAGAGTTTTGTTGGCCGTGCTGGCTTTGCGCCGGGGTGCGAGAGAGACAGACTCTTGGTGGAAGCCAGGCACCGGGTGGCGGTGCAAAACGCGTGCCGCCGTGCCAAACGAACAAAGTGGGAACCATTCTCGGGATTCCTTCACACACACAGGGCAATTACAGCGGCAGCTGCTGCCGCCCGCGGGCATTCCGTGACGTACCGTCTGCACCGCTCAATTTCTCATACTTCGTAGCGTCTTCTTCGTGAAACCCTTCAGTTTTGTCAGGCGTCTGCCCTTTTATTGCTTGTACTCGGTTGCCTCGCCTACGTCCCTCCCCGAACGAGGAATCCAGTGGTGGGGTCACACGTTCGGCTCGAGTCCCATTTAGCGACTCTGGAGCGCGCGCAAAACGCAACGAGAGTTTCCGCCGCGTGCGCCCGTCTCCAGGCCCACTGTATGTCGCCGCGCTGGTCAGCGCACTCGAGGCGCTCCGGCGTGGCACCGCTACGCCCGAACAACATGAAGAAGGATCGAGCGGCAGAGGGAGAAAAAACCGAACGCGCCGGACAGATGATGTCATTAGACCGGCAGTTACCGATTTGCCGCACAAAATATTGATGTTTTCTGCTTGCGGTACCCAATAGGCAAATTGCGGCCGGCGACGTAACCGACAGAGACCGATGAACGCGGCGGACAGGAGGAGGAGGAGGAGGAGGAGGAGGAGGAGGAGGAGGAGGAGGAGGAGAAGAAGAAGAAGAAGAAGAAGAAGAAGAAGAAGAAGAAGAAGAAGAAGAAGAAGAAGAAGAAGAAGAAGAAGAAGAAGAAGAGTGGGTCCAGTTTGGGCGCGCTTCCAACTTTGGCGCATTTTGGCGCAATTTGACTTGGCTTCTTTTGTTGTAGAGTTTTTTTTTGTTTTTTTTTTTTGTTTTTTTTTTTTTGCCGTGGACGCGAACCCACGGAAAGTACACTGCCATGCAAAAGCGGCTCGCGAATCGAGATATGTTTCCTCGAAAGGGGCGTGATGGCAGCGACCACGCGGCCAGCAGCCGCCAGCAGCGCATGCACGAGGCCTGACCTACGGCACCGCCGCGCCAGCCACTCGTTAGGTACAGCCACCGGCAAAAGCCATTAATTGGCTTTCTTTTATTCCCACTGAACCAAACCGCCGCCGCCACCTCACAGCGGGCTAGAAGACCGGCGCAGGCGGCCGAAACTCGCTCTACACGCGTTTCGAGCTCTAGAGTCGCTAAACAGAACTCGAACCCAAACGAGTGACCCCACCAATGGATTCCTCGTTCGGAGAACTATCCACTGGCGGGGTCCCACGTTCGGTTCGAGTCCCATTCAGCGACTCTGGAGCTCAAAACGACGCGTCCGTGATGTCTTCTGGCCCACTGTGCACCTAGGGGCAGGGCGCCCCGCCCGACCCACAATAAGCTTTTCATCGAGGGAGTCGTCCTGTCCCGGCACCACCACCACCGGTTCCACGCCACTTTATTGAGCACTTTACAGCCGTGCGGGGCTCTCAACCTCTCAACCCGTCGCCAGATACGACACCCTCAGCGACACTTCCGTTCGGCTCGCATGTTACCGACAGTAACACTGGTAAGACTGAAGCGAAGGGTCATGGTCAGAGCCCCATTTCGAGCAATACGTCACACAGTGGGCCGGACGACCACACGGAAAAAAATTATTTGTTTTGGTGATCATCTTTGTTCAATATGGCTGAATTCGACAGCTGCAATCGAAAAGTCGATACCTACAACCAAAAGCTGGTTGCTACGACCGACAACTTGTAAGAGGATACTGTAACAAACCCCAGCTCAGTTGTCCTCTTACAAGTGGCCGGTCGTAGCAACCAGCTTTTGGTTGTAGGTATCGACTTTTCGATTGCAGCTATCGAATTCAGCCTATCGAACAAAGCTGATCACAACAAAAAATGATTCTTTTCCGTACAGAGGATTCCGCCCCAAACACTAGACGCGTTTTCAGCTCCAGAGTCGCTGAACAGAATTCGGCCGCCTGCGCCGGTCTTCTGGCCCACTGTGCGGCGGTGCATTAGCAGTCGTCGCAGGGTCACGTTCGGCCAGACAATTAACAAGATGGCATCGGACGCCACAAAATTTTATTCCACTCGCCGCTCGCCAGGGGCCGAGGCGAGGGGGCGAGGGGGCGGGGCGAGGGGTGGGGCGAGGGGGCGGGGCGAGAAGGCGGGGCGAGAGGGCACCGCGACGCGCTGCTATCACACACTCTAACAAACCTTGTTTACGGAAAACGACGCGGCGGTAGCGCCGTCTATCGGCGCAGTGCATCGCCGGTCGAGCGATTCGGAGGAGTCGTCGTTTCATCGCTCTGTCTCTGTCGCACTCATGGAGCTCTACGTCAATGAGCGAGAGATTCAGAGCGACAAGCCGATCTTCTGAATCACTCGAAACAAGTGCGGATCAAGAGACGGGTTTTAAAAAAAGGGGGGGGAGTCGCAAAAGTTGCCTACTTACAGGGGCACAGCGCAACTTTAAGGGGCGACGCCTCGGCCCCTGAATCCGCGCCTGGCTCGAAAGGCGCGGGAAGAAAGCAAAACGTGGCCGAAAACACTTAAGAAGTTCAATAACTCTGTCAATTTCTACTTCAGCCTACATGGGGCGACATTTTTCGTTTTTCCTGTCGACACGAATCAATTTCTGTAAAGTTGTGTCAATTTGGACAACTTTGAAAAGAAAATACGGAGGAGCGGTCAATTAACAGGGCCGAGGGTTCCATCCGAGCCACCAAGTACAATGACCTCGGCAAGGACTGGCAAGGACCTTCGGGAAACTGAAGAGACTTGGCTGGCGAGGTCCGCGAGAACCGCAAGGCCAAGAGGACCCCCTCGACCGGGCTGCCACCGGGACCGCGACAGACCGCGGCACAGTGGGGCCCTACGCGCGCTTGTTGCCGCTACAAAGATAACGCGCAACACACAACAAGGCAGGCGCCGGTTGAATGGCACACAGGGAGAGAGGGTCCTGCATGCTCCTGTGCGGTCAGGAATAAATTAAGGAATGTTAGTTAACATCTACATTCAGGGAACACACTCGCAGATTAATAAAACTCCGAGGGAATGGTAAAAGACACGCGGCATAATCGCAAATAACGCCGGCGGAAAACAAAAATAAGTCGAGAAAGGCGACTCACAGTGGGGCAGGCGGACAAAACTCCGGCGACGCGTTTTGAGCTTCAGAGTCGCTAAACGGGACTAGAACCGATTGTGTGACCCCACCAACGGATTGCTCTCCGAACGAGGAATCCATTGGTGGGGTCACACGTTTAGTTCGAGTCCCTTTAAGCGACTGTGGAGCCAAAAACGCGTCCAGAGTTATAGGCGCCGGCTCCGATCTTCTGGCCCACTGAGCGACTGCATCGTCACAGGGCAGTTTTGGAAGCGCGGCGGCGGCGGCGGCAGGCGTTACGGCAAACGGGCCTTGGCTCGCCGCCCCGCCGCGACCCGGCGGCTAGGCCGCGTCAGCCCCCCTTTCAAGCCGCAGACCAGCAGGACGGCGAGTTTCTCTCACGGAGCCGGACACCACACTGCAAACATGCTTGCACCCACGCCGGGGAGTCAATACCTCCCGATTCCCCGGATCCCTCTGTGGCACTGCCGCAATACACTGTCAAAACGCCCGACTATCGCACAGTAGTGTGTCAGGAGACCGCTGGGGCGGCCACAATGCCGGGCGCTTTTTGAGCTCCAGAGTCGCTAAATGGGACTCGAATCCATTGGTGGGGTAACACGTTCGGGTTCGAGACCCATTTGGCGACTCTGGAGCTAACGCGTCTAGAATTTTGTCCGCCTCCTCAACGGTCTTCTGGCCCACTGTGCAACCCCCCTTTTATCTCTGTCTTTCTCTCTCTCTCTCTCTCTCTCTCTCTCTCTCTCTCTCTCTCTCTCTCTCTCTCTCTCTCTCTCTCTCTCTCTCTCTCTCTCTCTCTCCCCCTCCCTCTCTATTCCGGCGGGCGAGACAGAGCGGCGATGGCACCCAACTGGACATCCGTCTCAGGCGAGCGGGTGCAGTGACCTCGCGAGGTCTTCCATCTTCATCGATCGATTCCCGAAAGGGACCGCCGATTAGAAACCGAGATACGGGGATGTTTGGCCAAGACCAATGCATCAATCCTAACCGATCCTCCTTCCTCCTCCATCCCCCTCTTCCTCGGTTCCTCTTAAAAATAGAACCGAAAAAATAAAGCGAAACGAAAAACGAGGCGGCATTTAAACCTATCACGCTATCCATATTTGGCCGCTTTCCAGTCCCGGAGATGACAAAGCGGCCGTCCACTAAAAACGTAACTACGATTATGCATACTGCAACGGTTTTCCACACCGTCCAGAAAAAAACGTTCAAAAATTGACATTTAAAAAAAAAGGTTGTGCTATGCAAGCCTCGCGAAAGGCCGGCAGAAAAACGAGGAAGTGTCCGTCTGGATTCCGACGTGCGTTCCGCCGCGTTCCACAGTGGGCCAGAAGAACGGTGGAGGCGGGCGAAATCCCGGACGTGTTTTGAGCTCCAGAGTCGCTAAATGGGACTCGAACCGAACGTGCGAACCCACCAATGGATTGCTCTCCGAACGAGGAATCCATTGGTGGGGTCACAAAGTCGGTTGGAGTCCTGCTCTGTGACTCTGGAGCTGGAAACGCGTCTAGAGTTCTGGACGCCTGCGCCAGTCTTCTGGCCCACTGTGCCGCGTTCCACTCGAACCAACTGTACCTAATCCTGTTCTCTGTCTCTCTTCTGTTGCAGGTGGGTTGAAGGCGGCCGGTAGCGCCGACCAGAAGTACCCGCGGTGCCACACGTCGGCTTGACGCAACCGCAACTCCTAGTGGGCCTCCCGCGTCGAGGTCTCCCGAAGCGGTTTGGGTGTCGGTCGGTGGTATCGCCGCATCGGCGGTCACGGCCACGGCACGGCCACGGCCCGAGTCACGCCGTCACAAACAAGGCGCTCTCCGCACCGTGGGCCAGAAGACCGCGGCGAAGCCGGGCAAAATCCCGGACGCGTTTTGAGCTCCAGAGTCGCTGAATGGGACTCGACTCGAACGGGTGACCCCCACCGAAGGATTCCTTGTCCGAAGAGCAATCCATTGGTGGGGTCACACGTTCAATTCGAGTTCCATTAATTAACGGAGCTCAATACGCGCCTAGAATTTTTGCCGCGTGCGCCGGTCTTCTGGCCCACTGTGCTCCGTCTCTCTTGCATCCTCGGTCGTGCTCGCAGCCCTCGCGGGACGCCCTGCGAGTGCGAGAGAGACGGAGCGACGCTCGGCAGGTTCGGAATCAGTCCGCTGGGCGACGAAACAGCCGTAAAAAAGAACGACTGTAAATCTTTACACTGTCTTCACGGCGCTGCACAGTGGGCCAGAAGACCGGTGGGAGCTGTCGAAATTCCGGACGCCTTTTGCCCTCCAGATTCGCTAAATAGGACTCGAACCGTACGCGTGTGACCCCCACCAATGGATTGCTCTCCAAACGAGGGATCCATTGGTGGGGTCACACGTTCAATTCGAGTCCCATTCAGCGACTCTGGAGCGCAAAACGCAGCTAGAGTTCCGGCCGCCAGCGCCGGTCTTCTGGCCCTCAATGCGCCGCGTGTGTGATCTCGGCACGACTTCAGCATTGCGGGGAAGGAAAAAAAAACGAAAAAGAAAGTCTTTAGTCCGTGAAAAGACTCCTCCATAGAGAACCGTTTTTTTAGAGTCGGTAGTCGGCGGATGCATTTCCGAGCAGATTGTTCCGAGAATCGTTATTAAAATGCATTCCTGCCCTCTATCAATGCCCCATCCGGCACGTGCGCTGCCGGCCAGACACGTTCTCTAACTGGACTCACCTTAATGGCGAAAACCGTCCGGGCGACCGCCGACTCACCCAGATCCGAACTTAGCAAGCTACCAGGCGCTTAGCATTTTCCCCATTTCCCAATGCCATACTTCACGTGAAAATCAATGCAAGGGGAACAAGAAAAACAAACAGTCGACAGCATAGCAAATGGATTAAAAAACAAAAGGTTTAAGAATTTTTTAAAAAAAAAAGTTTTTAAGTTGAGGAGAACAAATAGTTATAAAAACTAGTTTTAAAAATATTTTTACAATTGAAGAGACAAACGGGACCGAACCCGGCGCCGCTCCGTTCACCGTTTGCTGTCGGCGCACTTCAAAAAGGGAAGGGTCCGCATCGCCGTAGCCACGGCATGGCAAAGCCAAGGGCACGCGCACGGCCATCAGCACGACCGGAGAGCGGCCCGCCCCGCACAGTGGGCCAGAAGACCGGCGCAGGCGGCCAAAACTCTGGACACGTTTCAATCGCCAGAGTCTCTACATGGGACTCGAACCGAACGTCTGACCCCCACCAATGCATCCCTCGTTCGGAGAGCAATCCATTGGTGGGGTCACACGTTCCATTTGAGTCCCATTTAGCGACTGCGGAGCTCAAAACGCGTCCGGGACATCGAACGCCCTTCACCGCTCTTCTGGCCCACTGTGCTCCGCCCCGACCCGGCTCGCGGAATCGCAGAGCAGCAATATCGCCAATAATTAAACGTCCGCTCACGCCGCGCGAATCGGTCATCTCCCCCCCCCCTTCCCAACCCTCTTTCCGGTGGCCGTCCTCACGTTCTCAGACGCGCACGTCCACCGCAGCGCTACCTACAACTAGGGCAGGGCGCCCGCATTTTCCATCACTGCAAAATCTCCGCAAACACGCAAACCGCTTTGCTTTCAGTAACAGTTGTTGCTGCTCTTTTATCTTTGGGCGACTTTTTGCGCACATGTTTTCAATGAACCGTTTTACCCGAGAAAGAAAGAAAGAAAGAAAGAAAAAAATATGTAGGTCCCGCGACCTAACCTAACCCGCGGTCTGGTTATGCGGCGCGCTGCGTGCAGAGGATTACCGGGTCAGCGGGACCACGCGTCGGAAGGGGGAGGGGGAGGAGGGGAGGGCGTAGTGGAGTAGACTCGGGGCCTAGATGGTTATCGGCATCACGACGGGTCCACCAGGACCCTCTGGCCGCCATGGCGTGGCGTGGCGTGGCGTGGCGTCGGCGCGGCGTGCACAACAACACACCTGGCATCGACAAATACGGATATCTCGGCAGGCGCACGCGGACCCTCACGACTCAAAGCGATAGGCTGCTGGCCTGCACTTTTCATTTTTGTCGAGCAATTTTTTTTTTATTTTTTCTTTCATTCTTTAAAGTAACTTTTGCACTTATTCTTTCATTATTTTTAAAATCAATATCTTCATTATTTCTTTCTCACGGTTTTTAAAATTTTGACAATTTTTTTTTTTACTATTTTTTGTCATTTTTTTAAAAAGTTTGATTAATTATAATGACCGGCAAAGGGAAAGGTTCGGGGCGGTGAAGGGGGTCCGATAGCCCCACCCATTCTCATCCCGCTTCGGCGTGACCCCCGCGGGGGCCGCGCGGCGCTAGGGCAGGGTAAAGCGGGGGGGGGGGGCTCCCTAAAATATAAAACGCCGTGCGCAAAACAATGCAAAAAAAAAAAAAACACACCGAAAGAAAAAAAAAACGATTGGAATTGGCGAGCGGCTCAGTCAGCCCTGTGATCACGACTCCGCGGGCCGCGGAAAGGTGAACAGGGCGGCAGGGTGCGCCATGAGTTGTCCCGAGGGGGACGACTGTCAAAAGGCTGGCCGGCCGGCACACAGTGGACCAGCCGAGGCTCTGAGACCGACACCGCCAGTCCCGCCAGTCCCGCCAGCCCCGCCAGCCCAAACACTGTTATTTCCCTGGAGTGTCAAGAGCGCGGCTCACACCGGGTACACATTGTGCGCCGGCATAACGCTGTGTGTGTGTGTGTGTGTGTGTGCGGACTCGTCCGACTGTATCGCACTCTCCTGACCGACATTCACAAAGTAACTCGTACACTCACACTCACACACACACATACACGCGCGCACACATTCATACATACACACACGGTGGGCATAATGGTCATAGCCCGTAGTAAAAACCAAGTGTACCCGTTCGTGGCAATCAAGCGGACGCTTATTTTTACGTTTTTCTAGCCCTCGTTCCCCCTTAATAAATTTGTCAACTCGCTTAGGGCCTCGTCTACCCGCGCGCACTGAACGCACTATGTTTTAAAGCGAAATGAGATGAGACATTTGTTTATCGTTCTGAGTTTGCACAGCGGTGCCCGGTCGAGCGTCCACCACCTATGAAATACGGCCTCACCCATACACGTCATTAGAAGCCTCGGTGTGTGTGTGTGTGTGTGTGTGTGTGTGTGTTTACGAACGCGCTGCTTGAATGTTTGTTTTTTAGTTCACTTAAAACGCGCAAGCACTTGTGTGTGTGTGTGTGTCCATAGATATGTGTATGAGCGTATGTTTCCCTGTGACGGAAATAAGCGGAGCGCGCGTTGTCGCATGAACATGCGCAGGCCACACGCACACGCACAGAGAGAGAGAGAGAGAGAGAGAGAGAGAGAGAGAGAGAGAGAGAGAGAGAGAGAGAGAGAGAGAGAGAGAGAGAGAGAGAGAGAGAGAGAGAGAGAGAGAGAGAAAGAGAGAGAGAGCACAAATGCGCAGCTCATAGTGCGGTGCGGCTTCATGCCGACTGAGCGCTTCACATACAAACAAGTTGTAAATAACCGGCGCGGCCACTGTCCGCACCTCGCGGCCCGCACGTGCCACCGCCTGTACTTCTTGTGCGGCAGCACGCAGCGCAGCACAGAGGGCCAGAAGACGAGCGCAGGCGGCCGAAACTCTAAACGCCGGCGGCGTGGTTAGCGCTCCCCGCGACCGACGACGGGCGGACGGCGGACCTGCACCGGCCGGGCAGCAGACACACCGACTGCATTATTAAATATTATCGCGGAGAAAGGGCTGCGGAGTGACGCCAAAACACTGCGGGGCTGCATAGACAACCAATCTGGGGAGAGTGTGCGGGACTCTGGCCATGATTAGACCAATAGGGTGCGGCATTCGCATTCACGTTGTTGGCTCGCAAACACACACACACACACACACACGGCGGGCGCCGCGTTCACACGGGAAGACACCGTGTATTTAGTCTCTCTCTCTCTCTCTCTCTCTCTCTCTCTCTCTCTCTCTCTCTCTCTCTCTCTCTCTCTCTCTCTCTCTCTCTCTCTCTCAATTCCACCCACTCACACAGCATGATGCAGGCAGAGCCACGCCCGATGCAAACGCAACACGAACAAACGTACGCGATTGGTGGTGTGCTATTAGACAGTGGACAGTGCCACATCTCTCTCTGTCTCTCTCTCTCTCTCTCTCTCTCTCTCTCTCTCTCTCTCTCTCTCTCTCTCTCTCTCTCTCTCTCTCTCTCTCTCTCCTTCTCTCTCTCTCTCTCTCTCTCTCTCTCTCTCTCTATTCCACCCACTCTCTCTCTCTCTCTCTCTCTCTCTCTCTCTCTGAACGCGGGTAAGATGGCAACGGAAACAAGAAACAGTTCTTGTTGCAGTCGACAATCATTGGAGCAAACTTCAAACACACGAATCTAAATTAATTTCTTTTCCACTTGCTCTTTGCGCGTCGCGTCGCGTCGCCACGTCGCCGTGGCCGGTGCACTGGTCCGGACGCGAGTGGTAGATCGTGCGCGCGCAGCACGGAGGACGCCCGCCGTGCAAAGTAAAGCAAAATAATAAAAATCTCACGAGGCGTCGCTAATCCGCGGAGCGGATTCCCACTGGGCGCGAAACCTCGGTCAGTCGCGCCGCAGGAATGCCCGCACTGTTAACAAAAAATCCTGGAAAGTCCCGCCTGGAGAACTCAAGTGACTACCCGTTGCGCGGTGGGCCAGAAAACCTGTGGAGGCGGTCAAATTCCTGAACGGGTTTTGGGCTCTAGAGTGGCTGGATGGGAATCGAACCGAACGTGTGTCCCCACCAATGGATTTTCGTTCGGAGAGCAATCCATTGGTGGGGGCAGGCGTTCGGTTTGAGCCCCGCGTCCGGGTTTTCGACCACCAGCATCGGTCTGCTGGCCCACTGTGGGCCAGCGCCAGCCGCATAGCGAGTGGCGACCCCAATGCGTGGTGCGCTCCATGCGACTGCCGGCTGGCCGCACACGCCTGCAGGGTAGGCTGCCGTCGGGTGACGCAGCGCACGCGAGCGGGCGGGCTGCCTACGCGCCGGGGGCTCTCCAAGCCCGCCCGCAGCAATGACAGTCTCTCTCTCTCTCTCTCTCTCTCTCTCTCTCTCTCTCTCTCTCTCTCTCTCTCTCTCTCTCTCTCTCTCTCTCTCTCTCCCCCCCTCTCTCCCCCCCTCTCTCCCTCCCTCTCTCCCCAAAACCACCGTCGCATAACTTTTCGAAAGCCGTACGGGCCACGCGTCTCCACGGTGCGTCTGTCACGCCGCGCGGAGAAACCAGCGTGACACGATGACGTCATCCGAGACAGGAGCGGAGCGTCGGGTACTCGCGCGTAGCGCGCGCGGGTTCAACTCCCGCCGCCGGCAGCTGCAGCAAGACTTTCCTCACTCGCTGCGGCCCATCAGCGTGTGCGCGCGCAAACTGCATCTCACGTCCAACAAAACGAAATGGCAGCGGAGGAGGGGGGAGGGGGGAGGGTAAGGGGGAGGGGGGAGGGAGGGGCCGGGAGGACGGTCAGTAACCCGTCCGCCTCCCGCTGGCTCGCGTGCGCCGGCCGTGACCACGCCACGACCTGCCCCAAGCCTCACCCGGCCGGCAAGGCACGGCCGCAACACGGCCGCAACGAGGCGGCTTGCAGCGTGGAAGGTCGGGGTGTTATGGGGGTTTTTTGGTGAGGTCTAGGTACTTCTTTACTACTGCACAACTAAGGTTTACTAATTACTATTTATTGATAGACTTATGCCCTATTCTTACACTAAAACTAAAACCCGTGGCAACCGCAACACGTGGCGTGGGGTGCACTTACCACCTGAGGCTGCCTGTGCTCCGATATCCAGTATTTATTGGTTTCGCCACCAAGGTTTTCGGTCAGTCTATCACTTTTTCTGAATTCACTTCACTTCACTTCACTTTTCTTCTCCACACCTTTCACGTACTCTCAAGCCTTCACAATCACTCTCCTTCCTTCGCTCGCTCTCTCCACACACCTTCACCTCACTCACCCACGCACTTGCCACGTCTTCCTCTCTTTCTCAATTTTTCATAAGCGCCCCAGGCGGTGGTGCACCCTAGCGGCCGAGGACGGAACCCTCACTGCACTCCAGCTGACGGGGGGCCTCCGCGGGCCGCTGTGTCATCCGACACCCCCGGTCAGCTGGCCGCGCTTCGCGAGTGGGTCATCCCAGGCCGCTACCCGGGGCACAACACCCACACCGTCCGAATTTTGGGGCACGTCCCCGTGCCACAGTTGCCATTCTACGTGAAGGAAAAAAATATAATTATTCTATATACACTGACATTCACGTAAAGACGTACAAAAAAAATAGTTTTTCTTTTCCACACTTTAACACCTGAAACTCTGAACAATAAAACACTGTAAAAATATTAAAACCACAATAAAACAGTTGTAACCCGTGAACATTGTGACACTTTGAACATTTCTAACAATAAACTTGTAGACACTGCAAAAAATAAGAACCACAATAAAATAGTAGTAATACCTTAACACTTTAAACACTTTTGACAGGTTAAACTTAAAAAGACTGTAGAAAGAATAAAAATAAAACCCACAATAAAATAATTGTATTACTTAGAACCTATCAACTTAATAAGAAAAATGTCACAAATTAAAAATTTCTGCCGCAGACAGCGGCCGGTCCAGAGGCGCGCGCTGTCGCTGTGGCCGTTTGCCCGTATTGTCTATGGTGACGGGTGCAGTCACTGTAGGCGCCAGTATTGGGCCCACTGAGGGCGGGGTCACGATGGGGCTTGAAATGGCCGATGGGCCACAAGCCCGCCGAGGCCGCAGGTACGCCGCCGTAGAGTGCCGCGCACGTCGGCAGCAATGGCGCATGAGCTTATGGGCCCACGCCATCACCGCTGCCGCTGTAGCACCCCCAACTGCAGCGAGGACCTCGTGGAGCCATGGCTGCTCCAGCAGGGCCTCCCCCGGGACGTAGACGTCCTCCTCGCCGTCGACGCGTATCTCGGAAAGGTGGACAGGCAGTGATGACTCCACAATTTCTTCGAAGCGCATGTTGGCCGCACGACGAGTCCATTGCACCGGGACCGCCCGAGTTAGTGAGAGGCCCCGTTCATCGTTACTGTCGCAGAGGATGCGGGGAGATACTAAGGTTGTCGAAGCGTACGCGACCGAGCAGCTGCAGGGCAGTGTCACAAGGTCCGCCCCCGCATCTATGTTTTCCACATCAGTAGTTTGTCCATGACAGGAGATCCTCATGGGGTACTCGTCGTCGGTGACTATCCAGAATTTGTTCGGGGATATTTCCGTCACCATCGGCGCATGACTGCGGTGGCAGTCCGCTTTGCATTTTTCCGGTGGAGAATTCAGTGCCGGGAAAAGTGGAAACAGGCAGATATCAAGTTCAGCGGGGTTGTTATCTCGCGGAACTTGGCAAAAGAATTGGTTTGCCGGGCAGTAATTTTGTGGCAAAAAATTGGGTTGATTTCCAAACATTGCGATCTGAAGTGGATTTTTAATGAAGAAGCATGTCACATCTTGAACTTTATATGGTGCCGGGTGTACCGAGTACAATGACGACGTACTGCCCGAAATTTTAATTGGTAGTCGGAATTTTACTGTGAATGTTGTTGGAGTCGTCACACACGTTGCCGCTTCTAACGCATAATATGCATCCATATTTTCTTGTTGGATTACCAGCTCCGCGTCGAATTTCCGCAGTCTCTCGCTAGATTTTAAGATAGCGTCTTGCAGCATTGTTGAATTAATGAGGCGCTCTGGAAGCAGTCCTAGAGCACACTTTTCTGCCGCCTGGTCAAGGTTGTTTAATTGTAAGATCGCCCGGATTACCCTTTCTAATTTCAGCATGTTTTTTTCTAAGTATCCCATTGGTGCATCAACCTGCGAGAGACGCCTTTTAATGGCCAAAAAACTGTCACGGACTTTCTCTAACGTCTTCGGCAAGTTGCTGTCCGAGGTCGGGATCGTTGCTGAATAGGGCATAACTGCTACCGAGGGTGTTTGGTCTGGTGTTGGTGATTTTTTGAAGAGTTGTACAAGTTTTGGAAAATACTCTATCAGGGCTGGCGCCGCCGCTGCTGCCATTGACCAAAACGCCCTCTTTTTCCGCGCCGGTAGGAGCTGCCCGGTGATGTCGTCTTTCTCGCCGAGTAGGGTTTCAACAGATCTTGCCAGCTTGTTGATCCTCTTCTCCCACGTGCAGTTGGTACAGTCCGGGATCGACAGCATGGAGTCACGAGGGATGGTGAACTCGAAGACAACTTTCAGGGTATCTCTGTATGGGACCTGGTCGAGTTTTGTCACTATGGCCCCCGTTGTCATCACTCGCTCGATTCTTAGAGGAAGCGCTTCAAGCCGCGCCGCCCCCAAGAGTAGTGCTGTCAGGAGTGCGAGCAGCATGTTGAATGTCCACTAGAAATCAAAGGCACAAGTTAGCGACAGATAGGCAAGAACACACCACACTTACCGTGCTACGGTTGCCATCTAACACTAAACTAAAATTAAAACCTATTTTTTTTTTTTTTTTTTTTTTTTTTTTTTTTTTAAAGTGTGAAATAACTAGTCTAGATTCCTATCACCTACCTATCTACCTACCCAATCGCAACTTTAACAAGGAAGAGGTCGACCCTTCGGCTTCCCGTCAAGAGTTGCGATATCTAATCTAAATCCCCATTAAGATTAGTTAAGAACCTACCTAATCCCTAAACTCATGATCTGGAGACTAGTACTATGTTTACTTTTTTTTTACTCTATTTTCTATTCTTCCCCGGGGTTTCATTATAAATCATCGTCTTTTAAAAATTATTTCTTCCTTCAAAGTATTTTTCTATTTGTCAAATTTTTCTTATATTTAGCTGCGGACGCCTCGGGACACAACCGTAACGCGTCCACAACGAATACTTTTTTTTCATTTCATCCATCTTCTCATTTATTTCTTCTTTGTAATTCAATATTCTTATTTCTTCTTTTCATTTATTTTTTTCGCCTCTATTTCTCCGCACACCTCGGGACACAACCTTAGCGTGTTAACGGAACAGGGCCACTTTCTATCTTCTAATACTTTATCATTGGTGGATCCACTTTTCGCTTCTTAATTAACTCGAGTAGTCTTTCCGCGTCTAGTGACGGCCCCCCGGCCGTCCTGCTGCAGCTCGACGCCTATCTTTGCAAAGCGCAGCACATTCCGCGTGGACCGCGGCGCAGCCGCGCTCCCCTCTCGCTCCGCGGGGCGCTGGCGCGGAGTGCGCTGAGATCAGTCCGTCTCTCGCTCCAGTCACAGACACATCCTCCGTGTCGTTTCGCCGCGTCGCCGTCTTCTTTCAGTGAAGTCAGATTCTTCTTTGAGAATTAGTCATTAGTCGCGGCACGGGCTCGCGTGGCCATCGCCAGCCCGTCCGATCTTGGTAGTAGTTTAGTAGTTATTCTAATGTGCAATGAGTACCGCCCGCGTCGATGTACGTCGCGTCCTCGCGGCGACTCTCCAGTTTCCTGCGCTTCATGTTGAGAGTAAGTGACTCAACCTCCATATGCCGAAGGGGATGTTTCTACACGCACGTGGGCGTCCCCTTTGCGTGTCTTCTCGGTTTTGAATTTGTAATTCTTTTAAATTTTAGTTCTCCGTAGGAGTGCCGGAAATTGTATTTCCACCGGGGTGGAGATGGAACCAACATGGCCGCCACCATAAGGAGGCGGTAAGATGGCGTCTCGCCGTAGTGCTTATGCGGGTATGAAAAATTGTTGATAGTAGTGTTCCTTCTTTCCCTTTTTCTTACCTATTACGTTATTCCTAATAAAAGAACGGTTTTCTCTTATCTCAAGATTCTTAATAATATTTAGTTCTATTTCTAAATCTCCAAAGACACTTTTTTTTTTTTTTGTTTCTTGTTTTAAACTTAGCCTAACCTTCCTTACTCTAGATGTGCACACTAGCCTAATACTTCTCAGTCTCGTGTTCTCTGCTTAGTTTTACTGACTACTCGCTAAATCTTAGTAATAGACTTAAAGTATTCGGGAAAGCGGTTAACACACTAGTAAATTATATGTATACTTTGTTTATTTAATTTTTGTTTGTTTGTAGGTTGGAAACTTGTTTACTAAGGTGTTACTGAGGTCGAGGCGTTAGAAATGGCTGGTGTCGCCGATTCACTCAAGGACTCTCTGCGGTACCTTCTTCATGTATTGTTGATGGGCCGTCCGGATTTCTTTTCCTGCTGGATTGTCGTCAACCCTAACCTTGTAGGTAACTTCTGATGTTTTTTCCAAAACTGTCGCTCTTCTAAATTTTTGTTGAAATTTCGCGGGCATGCCAAATTTAGTTCTCGGTTCAAAGTAAACATAGACTTCTTCGCCCTCTTGAAATTCTTCATCTTTTCTGTTCTTATTGTAGGATTTTTCTTGTCTTCTTTTCTCTTCTGCTCTTCTTAGAAAACTCTTTTCTCTTACACTCTTCCTATGTTTCAGAAAGTCTTCTTTAGTGGGAAAGTCCTTGTTGTCACCTAGATCTCCTGGTGGTTTGCTAGTTATGCCATACAGGAGTTCAGATGCGGAAGATCCATGATATTGTTTTACCTTATTTATGGTTTGGAGAGCCAAAGGGAGCAATTCGTCCCAATCACTAACATCTTTTTGCAGATAAAACTTCAAGGTATTTACTATCTTTTTGATTCCAGCTTCAGCCGCACCATTGGACCAATGGGCATCCGGTGCGACTATGTTTAACTTCGGGATCCCCACTTGTGCCACAAACTGCTGAAATTCTTTGCTTGTGAAATGAGGACCTTGGTCACAGAAAAGGACACTACATGTAGGAATCCACTGCAAAATTTGTTTCATGGAATCAATGGCATCAACTGTTTGGAGCCGTTTGGTTGGAACAGCCCAAACAAAGCCTGAAAATAGGTCGACTAAGACAAAGCAATTGCAGTTGCCTTTCTTGGAACGTCCAATTTCAAGGAAATCACAGGACATGATTTCGAACGGACGAGACGACTGGATTGTGTGAAGGA
The DNA here is from genome assembly GCA_030522485.1 of Stenchaetothrips biformis. Taxonomy (NCBI): domain Eukaryota; kingdom Metazoa; phylum Arthropoda; class Insecta; order Thysanoptera; family Thripidae; genus Stenchaetothrips; species Stenchaetothrips biformis. Next base: position 6,842,680 of record CM060100.1, read on the forward strand.
ATCCTGTCTTGGTGAGTTTTGATTTAAATTTCGAACATAGATCACACGACTGTATGTAAGCCTTTACTGACGAGAGGAGATTAGGCCACCAATAAGTTCGTTTCAGGAATTCCAAAGTTGGATCAACGCCTTTATGTCCCCCAAGGATCGAGTCATGACACATTGTCAAAACTTTAGTTCTTAGAGGGGCGGGCACATAGAGCAGATTCTTGCCATCTTCTTCTTTGTATATAAGATCATTTATGATTCTAAAGCCTTCTTCATGTCCATTCGCTAATGCTTCTCTCACTCTTGCTACCTCTTGATCTTCTTCCTGGTGTTTCTTCATTTCTTGACGCCACGATTCCAAGTCGTGAATGCCGACTCCCGGAACGTGGTCTTTTGTCACTTCTGCTGGCATCTCTGCCTCGCGTTTTGCTTGAGCTCTGGTTGTTGCTGCCACAGTTGGAATGTTTTCTTCTAGTAAATTTTTCCTTAGTTCCATCAATAACGTTCCCAAAAAATTCTTCCCTGGAGCTATCAAATGATCTTTGCAAAAGCAATGACCAAGACTAATTTCATGGTCAAAATTTCCATTAATTAAGTTCATACCATCTGTGTCTTTCAGCTTCTGGCCCAACTTCTCATCACTAAATTTTTGTTGCAGAATTTTGAAGAGAGTTCGGCGACGACGTTCATCCCATCTTTCTTGTGGAGAAAGTTCCGTCATTGCTCTGATGTCAAGGCTCTCAGCAAATTCTGGACCAAATTCTGTCGCCCTCATGTCATAGGAGAAAAGTGCATGACCTGCAGAGGGAAATGTTTGTCCTTCAAAACAAATTTCTCTCATGAAGTCATTTGATAGAAATTCAAATTCTTTTTCAAAAAACCAAATAGTGTCTCTTCTTGGAATTTGCAAATGTAGGTAAATGGGACAGTGATCACTTTGTACAAAGTCATGCATCATCCCACATTTCTGGACCCAACTTAATTTTTCTTTTGTCATCAGGAAGTAATCCAGTCGCCAACCAATATCCTCTTCTCTTCTATTGAGCCCTCTTGCCCATGATGTGAAAGCAACAGATGTTGGATGTATTTCTCGAAAGACATCTACAAATCCCTGACTGATGTACCGATTGAAATGCTCCCGTTCATATGGAGTGCATGATGGTGTAGTCGAGCAGTCTTGGAGCGGATGAGCATCTATTCTCTGATGGGCAACATTGAAGTCTCCAACTAGAATCGTCTTGTCTGATTTGATTAATAACTGGGTCATGGAAGAAAACTTCTCATCCCAGGTCTTCCTTCTTTGTAATTGGTGAGCTTCTAAAAATCCTAGGAAAGGTGTGTATACATTCACTAATGTGAAATTTTCAAATTTTGCAATGATGCATCTATCAGTGTATTCTTCATCTTGAAATCCATATTTTACTGATATTGGTTTTATCTTTGAAATTATAGCCACTCCAGAGTAGCGATTGTCAACTCCTGGCGAACAGAAGATGTGAGGATAGAACTGGTGAATTTCTTGAAAGGGGAATAAGTGTTGTGGACATCTTGTTTCTTGAATGCAGATAATATCAGGACTGTCTTCACCCACAAGTTTGTTCCATTCATTTGTTGTGATTATTTTCCTAATACTGGCTACATTCCATGACACAATTTTTATTTCTTCAGGTTTTCCGTGGGACTTCTCCAAGCTGTCTTCTGTCTCCTCGACGTGGACGCTGCCTTGTGTTGGCTGTCCGCCCGGTTGATCCTGATTGCTGACTGGAGGTTGCAGCTGACTGTTCATTTCTTGAGTCGCCTTCTTGGCTACCAGAAGTTCTTGTAGGATCTTGTAAGTGATTGAGGAGTTGTCTGTCTTGTCCGAAACGTCAATTGATTTGGGCTTCTCGTGTTCAAAAATGTCAGGGCGATTAAGTTCATCTTCTGGCAAGGCCCATGCATCATTTTCTTCTTCTTCTGCATCATAGAACTGTATTGGATCTGGAGTACGGCTATGGAAATCAGCACAGACTTGATCACACCCTTTCTTATACTTTATTTTGCATTTGTCTTGAAACTGATTTAAGTAAAGTAGTACTTTTGCTTGTCTTGCTGATGGTTCTTTGACAGAATTAAGATGAATTAAGGCATTGCAGTCTGTGTATAGAGTGAATGATTTAACACTTGTCAATTCCATTCTCCATCTTTGAAGTGTGTAGAAAACGCTAAGTAATTCTGCATCATGAGGCGAGCAATGTCTTTGTGATTTTGGGAAATGTCTTGAGAAAACTGATACAATCTTGTACTTTTTAGATTTTGGGCATTTTTGGTAGAGAACTGCTCCAACTCCAAAAACGGGGCTGCCATCACAAGTAACTATAGTTGGCCTCTCTGGATCAAAGTAAAGAAGGGTTGTCTTCTTCATGAGTTGTTCATATAACTCTGTAGCTGCTTCTCTTTGTTCTGGGCCCCATTTGAAGGGCTTGTTCTGATCTGCAGCTTCAAGGATAGGCTGACTTAGTTTGTTGAAATTTGTAAGGAAAATTCTGTAGTACGAAAAGTAGCAATGAATAGATTTTGCCTCTTTTCTATTTCTAGCTATTTGCAGTTTCTCTAGTTCTCTAAACCTGGCCGGGTCTGGAGAGTATTCATCTCCATCTACTAGGTAACCCAAGAATGAAATTTTCGTGAATGCAAATTTGCATTTCTTCCTGTTTAGTCCAAAGTTTGCATTTCTAAATGCTTGAAAGACTTTTGTCAAGGCTTCCAGGTGTGGCCTTGACCCTCCCTTGGAATAGACAATAGTGTCGTCAACGTAAGAGTTACACACCTTGTACAGTAGAGATCCAAGAGCCAGAGTTAAGCTATAATTCAGAAATTGACTGGACACCGAAAGACCTTGTGGTAGCTTCTTATGGTGGTACAGGCGCCCTTCATGTTGAATTGTCAAGAGATGCCGGTCTCTCTTATCGACTTCAAGTTGATGAAATGACGATGAGAGATCAATGACTGAAAAGTGGTCCTTTCCTTTCAGTTGAGCCAAAATTTGTGGAATTTTTGGAGGAGAATAGTTAACTTTAGCTAAACATTCATTTAATTTCTTTGCTGACATCACTAGCCTGTACTGCATTTCTCCCGTCTCCTTGTCTTTTCCTTTCTCTACTAGCATAAATGGAATTCTGTAGTTTGAGTGTAGTGCTGGTTCCAATATATCTTCCTCTACCATCCTTTTAATCACTCTTGAAGCTGCTGCATGTTGTGTTGGGCTCAAATTGTAGTTGTGCTGGTAGATGACTTTTGATGTATCCTTAAGTGGCAATCGAACTTTGAGAACTGTTGTCACTTTTAAAGGATCGCCCGGCTCGTGAAAGACATCAGCATTGTCTTGTAGTACTTTGTGTAACTCTTCTTTTTCTTGCCTGCTGAGATGGGAGCCAATTTGAAAATCATCTATAGTATACGTCCTTTTCTTGTTGGGGTTTAGAATTTGTGGAGGTGCCATAATAGCACCTATCATTTTGTCAAATTGATCTTCTTGGACAAACTGCACTTCAGGTTGGTCTGATTTTATAAAGCCTAATTTTGTATTTTTTAACAGTACTACCTCTTCTTCAGTCACATTTGTGACCAAAATTTCGTTATCGTGCTTGTCTATCAAGCACTCCCAAGCTATTATTTTGTCATCGCAAATTATCTTTGGAGAAAACAGTGATGACATGTTGGGTTGCACAGGATAAAATTTAATTTTTATCCATGCATCTCGACCAGCCTCAATGATTGTCTCTTTTGAGGAATATACAGTAATATGGGCTGAAAACAAGTCATCTACAGTTTCTGTCAGCTCTCCCATGATTGCAAAAATGTTGCCACGAGATTTTTCCAATTCTAAATCAACTCTTTGAAGTATGACCTTTTCTCCTTGATTATTCATTGTAATACTGTTCTTTTCAAAATCAATAATGGGCTTGAATCTATTTTGAAAGTCAGTACCAACCAAAAGTCTGAGAGGGAGTGATTTCTGATTATGGACTAAGAATTCATGAGTCCACGTCATGTGTCCATGACTTAAAGTTAGCCTACATGTACCCAAAATTTCAATGCAATTATCATTTGCCGCCAGCAATTCTACTCTTGTTTTCTCAATAATTTTTTCTGGTATCAAATTAACTGAAACTAAGGATTTTGCTGCAGCCGTATCAAAAGTCACATTTGTAGGCGTCCCATCTAAATCCATTTGGACAACAAAGTAGTCCGTTTCTTCTGAACAAATTTTCTGTACGTGTAGAATGCTCGGTGGGTCTCTACCCTGTGCTTCACTCTCTTCTGATTCTTCACTGCTTGATGTATTTTCTTGACATTTTACTTGTTTTTCTTCCTTTTTCGGCCCCGCTGGTCTTTCCTCACCCAACGGGGTCACTGCCCGTTTTTTAACTCCGGGCACTTCTGGACAGAGTGGAAAGTGCTCTCACAAATAAGGCACCTGGTTTGTGCTTGGTTTCTCTGGTTTGGTGGATCCTGGGCAGAAGTTTGAGGCATATAGGAAACTGCTTCTCCTTGGAAAAAGGGATGAGGATATGGCATGTTTGTATAGAGATTCTGTTGTGGGAAACCTCTAAAGTTTCCTTGGGCACCTCTATTTAAGTCTCCTGAGAACCCACGATTCCTATAATTATTGAATCCCCCTCTAGACTGATATTGTACATTTTCTTGATACTGGTTATTATTTCCCTTGAAGTATCCACCTCGATTGTTGTATTTATTAAATGATCCTCGGTTTTGAAATTCATTTGAATAGCCACCTCTGGGAAATCCTCTGGCATTATTATTGTAGCCACCCCTTTGGTAGCCACCCCTACGCGGGCCATTATTGTAGCCTCCTTGGCTGTACCCCTGACCATTGTCATGTTCCCTCTGATTCTGTTCTGAGTAATAATTGCCATTGCTTTCTTGATGTCCTTGTGAGTTGTTGTTATAGGAACCACGGCTTCCTCCACCGCGGCCTCTTCCTCGGCCTCTGAAATTTCCTGAGCCACCACCCCTCCTCTCTAAGAGATTCACGGAGAGGGTTTTAAATTCTTCTGTAAGGTCTTCCAAGACATCCTTCATTTGGGCCATTTGGTCTACTTCGTTCTTCTTTCCATTTTCCAACAACTGTGCTTGTTGTTTAAGAATAGTTTCCAATTTTCCTGGTGTCTTGTCGGTTTTGGCCGCTTTGCTTTTCTTAGCCACCTTCTTCTTGTGTTTTTCCTCTTCTTCCGATTCTGACGAAGAAGAGCTGTCATCCGAGCTGGAAGACGAACTGGAGTCTGAGCTTGATGTGGAGCTTGACCTCTTCTTCCTTGACCCCCAAAGGACCTTTCTTAGCTTCTTCTCTCTTGGGTTCCCTTCGATTAATTTCATGGCTGTTGACATGTACTCCATTGCACTCATTGTCGGATATTTGTCATCTACTACTTTCTTCATTTTGTAATAAATTTCTGATGGGGTGTATTTTAGTAATTGGGTCAATATAATTTGCTTTATTTTCTCTTTGCTTTGGTTAGTTTTTGCTATTTTCTGCAATTTCTGTGAATAACTCTGAAGAGATGTATTTTTCTTCTTCTTTTTGTTGTACAGCTGTCTCTCAATCTTCATGTCATTTTCTTCGGGTTCATAAATGTCCTTGAGAGCTTGAGCAATCTTTTCAAACGTAATGTTTTTATCATCCCTCACTAACTGATCATAATGAACGGCTGCATCTCCTTTTAAGCAATCCCTTAAGTGAACCTTGTACTCCTTCTCATCTACTCCCCCAATGTACATGTATCTGCTAAAGCTTTCAACAAACCCTGTGAAATCTTCATTTGGCTTTCCTTTAAAATACGGTTTGGTTGGTTTGCAGGCTGCCATCGTTAAGCTATCCGTCTGTCTACTGAAGATGCTGTTGCGTTCAACAAAATCTGGCTGAAGAGGATTTTCTTCAGTTAAGGATTGAGAGGATGAAGATGAGCTTAAGAGGTAGAAATTTCTCAAGACCTGACGTCTCTCAGCGAAAATATCCTCTTCCCAGAAACTTGGATCCTCGTGAGTGAAAGAGTGACTCGGCTCTTCCCGTGACTGGTAAAAATGTTCCGCAGTTGGGTCGTCCTTTATCACTTCGTAATCGTCGTCCGAGGACGATTCCCACACAAATTCTTCTGGTTGAGAAGCTCTCTCTGAGTTTTCTGCGTGGTAAGAATTTTCTGTTTGGCTTAAAATGTCTTCATAAATCGGTGATTCCGAGTTTCGTTTTGTCTCTAGTTCAGAAAGCAGAGACCTCGCCCTAATATTTGTTGGGGAGAATATTGAAACTTCTCTGTATTCAGGTGAAATGGGAGACAAATTCTCATACCGTGTTTCAGCTTCTATTGGCTTAATTTCAATGTTATTTCGTACTTCTAATGGGAAATGAGGTTTTACAATATTGGTTATTTTAATTAGCGCTTCTTCTGGGGCAAATCCTAGACCATGGATTGAGTGCGTCAGCTCTAGGAGCGGAGGGAAAGGAAAGGGAATGTCACTTTCTGTGACGTCTTCAGCCTTAATCTCCTCGAGTATCACTATAATCCTCGGTTCTTCCGGTACATCTGTGCATTCGATAATAATTGGCGAAGCGGAGTGTTTTTTCGCTCTCAATGGAATGGATTCAATTTGCGCTAAGAGTATAGTCAATAAATAATCGAAATAATCTTTGTTCCAAGCTTGTTTGTTTTTGAAGATAACCCAAGTACTCCTAATATCTGGTTTCACTACTGCGTCTTGAAAAATTTTTCCAGCTAGCAAAAGTCTCTTATCTCTACTACCATCCATACATACTAGATTTACCTACACTAAACTTAGTCTAACCTAGGCCTAGAAGGGTTAGGCTCACCCGTGCCGGACGATTGCCCGGTATCGGAACCACTGTTATGGGGGTTTTTTGGTGAGGTCTAGGTACTTCTTTACTACTGCACAACTAAGGTTTACTAATTACTATTTATTGATAGACTTATGCCCTATTCTTACACTAAAACTAAAACCCGTGGCAACCGCAACACGTGGCGTGGGGTGCACTTACCACCTGAGGCTGCCTGTGCTCCGATATCCAGTATTTATTGGTTTCGCCACCAAGGTTTTCGGTCAGTCTATCACTTTTTCTGAATTCACTTCACTTCACTTCACTTTTCTTCTCCACACCTTTCACGTACTCTCAAGCCTTCACAATCACTCTCCTTCCTTCGCTCGCTCTCTCCACACACCTTCACCTCACTCACCCACGCACTTGCCACGTCTTCCTCTCTTTCTCAATTTTTCATAAGCGCCCCAGGCGGTGGTGCACCCTAGCGGCCGAGGACGGAACCCTCACTGCACTCCAGCTGACGGGGGGCCTCCGCGGGCCGCTGTGTCATCCGACACCCCCGGTCAGCTGGCCGCGCTTCGCGAGTGGGTCATCCCAGGCCGCTACCCGGGGCACAACAGGGGAGTGTGTGATTATGAGGCGAGGGAAAAAACGGCAGCGGCTGCCGCGGGCGGGGCGACCCAGCGCCCACCGTGGGACGGCACGCGACGCGACAAGGACGACGCGCGGGTTCGAATCCGCCCACCACCGGAAGCGGCCGAAAAAGAAAAACGAAAACAATCACGAAAAGAACAGCAAGAAAAGACCGCGTCGGCTTGTCGCGGCAATCACACGACGCTTGGAGCCTCGGCGCCCGGATTTGCATAGCGGCAGGCCGGTCGCCCTCCCTCTCTCGCTCCCCTGCGCCAAGTAGGCCAGAAGACCGGCGGCTAAAACTCTAGACGCGTTCTCAGCTCCAGAGTCGCTAAATGGGACTCGAACCGAGCGTGTGACCCCACCAATAATGGAGAGCGATGTATTTGGTGGGGGTCACACGGTCACACGTTCGGTTCGTGTCCCATTTAGCGCCTCTGGTGCTCAAAAACGCGTCTAGAGTTTTGGCCGCCTGCGCCGGTCTTCTGGCCCACTGTGCGTGAGTGCAACGGAGAGGCAGCGCGCCGCCAGAGCCACCCCGCTCCATGCAGGCCGCCAGTGGCGTGCACAGCTCGCTTCCTCGGGAGGGGCGGTGGGACCTTTTTTTGAGAGACGTTGCCTAACTTCCAGGGGTTAGACGCCAAAACCTGCCTTAAAAGTATACCTTTTAGGGTCCTTCGGGAGGGGCGGTCGCCCCCTCCGCCCCTCCCTTGTGCACGCCACTGCAGGCCGCGTCCGAGGCGCCAAGGCCGTTCGGACGCGCTGATTTAGCGACGCCCGATGCGGCGAGAAACCGCACAAAAAGCAAAGAGACCCCGGGGCGGGGCGGGGCGGGGCGGGGCGGGGCGGGGCGCGGCGGCCACTACATAAATCTGCTTATTTTCTCCACAAGCGGTGATATTTCAATGAGCTCTGCGCGGCGGCATCCGAGCCGATAGCGAGGTAGCGAGCCGTCCGCATAGAAACACCTCCAGCGATCAAAATGTCGTAAATTGTAATCACATTAAGATAAAACGCGACGCGGCGAGGCGAGACCCGAGGGACTCGGCGGGCCCGGGCCCGACACCGGAGGCGATATATTTGTTGCGCGCCGCAACGCCTTTCCGGGAAAACGCCGCGCGCCGTCCGTCACACTGCGGCGGCGGCGATCAGCTCTGCCTCGCTCGCACCCCTGCAGAGCGCCGTCGCACAGTGGGACAGAAGACCGCTGAGACGGCCAACATCCCGGACGCGTTTTGAGTTCCCGAGTCGCTGAATGGGACTCGAATCGAACGTGTGACCCCACCAACAGATTCCTCGTTTGGAGAGCAATCCATTGGTGGGGTCACACGTTTGATTCGAGGCCCATCTAGCGACAATAGAGCTCAAAACGCGTCTTGGATTTTGGCCGCCTCAACGGTCTTCTGACCCACTGTGCGTCGTGCGGTGCGAGAGAAACAGTGCGACGAAGGTTCTGTTCGGATTCGCAGCCTGTGCTGTGGGACTCGCATTTATTTGCAAACGTGCGTGTCGCGTTGCACCTGAGCCCTCCTGGATATTCTTAAAGTACAGTGCGGGGCACAGTGGGCCAGAAGTTTAGAGATGCGCTTTTCCGCAACTTAATTATCGCAATCTTGTCTTAAAATTCGATTAATTGAAGATGGAGCAAAACTTTTTTTCCCCCTTCCCGGTCTAATTGTGGCACGTGTAGTCGCCTGCCCCGCCCCGCCCCGCCTAGGGCTGGCCGACATGCGCACGCATTACCATGTGTGATTTGCGATGGCCAGACAACACATGACGGCCGGGCGGAGAAAGTGACATCCTTCAATAGACGTCGCGACGCACACCGTCTGTCGGGCGGGGCGGGGCGGGGCGTGCTGGACAGCGCAGCGCGTGCATTGCACGGAAAAAAATGAATTTGCTGTGCCAGCTAATTCCTTAGCTGGCTAGGCTCCAGCGGAGATTATCAGCTCCAACAGCTAATTTTTCCTTTGACTTCCCCAGCTAATAGGGATTCGCTCTCAGAAGTTAATTAGCAGCTGGCATAGCTCGACACATCAGCTCGGTGAACTGACATGATTTTTCCAATCAAAAAGTACGAGGGTGGGTCTCGAACCCGTGCTCTGCGGATCGGACACCACCTCGGAGACACTGAGCCACCGAATCACTTGAATACTCTTGTAGCTGCATCCGATCCGCATCTAAAATTGCCGTCAATGTGATCAGCTGTCTCAGCTAACGCATTGCTTCCTATAGCTATGACTTTTTCTGAACAACGAAGTTATTTTCAGCTACCGCAGCTTGCATCACTTCTCTGCGCTCGTGATCAAACATATCTGTTTTAGCTGAATAACGCCAGCTTACTGCTTAGCTCTCGTAGCTAATATAAATTCGTTTCTATGGTCAAACCATTTCGTTGCGTTAGAGAAATATTAGCTGTTCTAGACATCATTTTGACTGGCGCTATTTCAGTCATTAAATTAGCTATCCTGACTAATTCTTAGCCACCACAGCTAATCCATTTTTTTTCGTGTGCGGTGTCCGGCAGCAGCTCGGCACTTCGACTCGCACTCCAGACCTTCGGACCGCGCACAGTGGGCCATAAGACCGGCGCAGGCGGTCAAAACTCTAGACGTCTGCTCCCAGAGTCGCTGAACAGGACTCGGACCGAACGAGCGACCCACCCAATGGATTCCTCGTTCGAAGAGCAATTCATTGGCGGGGCGTCACACAATCAATTCCTTTTTTTTTTTTTATTGAGGGGTGAAGGGAAACACTTGCTAAGCGCAAAGTTCACACACTGTAAAAATGTAATGAAAATTTAATTTTCATCGTTCCGGCGACGACCATCGTTCGGATTTACTGCAATAATTACCCCCCCCCCCCCCTTGTTTTGGAGTGCGACACATAGCTCATTTGTCAAAGACACGAGTAAAAGAAAGAAGAAATGTTCAGGTTTTAGATTTCAGTGTGTCCCGAACTAGATACTCCAGCTGCTCTAACACGCGGCTTCGCGTTTGCGAACGGGCCGCTCCTGGCCCTGGCGCGCCGCCAGTCCAGAAACGATCTCAGGCCAACCCCTTAAGCGCACAGCGTATCCCCGTCATTCCATTTTAAAAGAGAACACAACAACAACAACAACAACAACAACAACAACAACAACAACAACAACAACAACAACACAAACGACGAAATCATGTCGGGAATACATGCGAGAAAAATGCGTGGAAACTATTTTTGAGACGAGAAAGAGAGAGGGAGAGGGAGAGAAAAAAAAATTTGCCCGTGTGTGACGGTCAACACGGAACGCATCGAGCAGGTTGTCTCGTTGCCGTAAAGTTCGGTAAAGTGATGCAAAAACAGCGACATGCCGTAATGAAGCGGCAGCCGACCGATTCAGAAGAATGGCCGCTCCGCCTCTCTCGCACACCTGCGCACAGTGGGCCAGAAGACCGGCGCAGGCGGCCAAAACTCTAGACGCGTTTTCAGCTCCAGCGTCGCTAAACAGGACTCGAACCGAACGTGCGACCCCTCCGAACGAGGAATCCATTGGTGGGGTCACACGTTCGGTTGGGGGTCCCATCTAGCGACTTTGGAGCTCAAAATCCGCCTTCAGTTTTAGCCGCCTGCGCCTTCTTCTGGCCCACTGTGCAGCGGGAAGCCGCAAGCGTGCGACAGAGACGGAACAAGGAGAGCTTTCGGAATGGGCCGCGGCAGCCCGGCTGCACTCGGCGGCTGCTCGATGATATCGCCGCCCCAAACGAATTTCCGCCAAAGGGGCATTCCGTGTCGTGCAGAAGCGAGAGGGGAGGGGAGGGGAGGAGGGGGCACTGGGCGATGAGTTACCGACGCGTCACGACGACACGACGGCTGCGGTCCCCGCCTCGAATTACTCCATCAGTTTGCCCGCGTCTCCGTCATATAAGGGGCCGCCGCCGTGCGCGACAGGAGGGCCCCGCGCTGAGGGGGGGGAGAGAGAGAGAGAGAGAGAGAGAGAGAGAGAGAGAGAGAGAGAGAGAGAGAGAGAGAGAGAGAGAGAGAGAGAGAGAGAGAGAGAGAGAGAGCTGGAGCGCGGCGCTGCTGCTCTCGGGGCGATGGGATTCCGCGTGATGTTAAAATGTTGCACCTCCTTTAAATGAGCGACCGTGGGGCTGATTTCGCGCACTGCTTTTGTCGTTCTGTCTCCCTCGCACCTACACACGGGGTGCCCCCATGAAAGCGAGAGAGACAGAGCGACGAGAACAGCGCTCAGCCTACAGCTCTTCCCGACTCCCGTCGGCTGGCGTCGGCACATACGCCGTACTACATACACGGGAGCCATTCACACTAACGAATGTTGCAAATAGCCTCGGCCGAGCCTCGGGCCGGGGCCGGCCATCCAGGAGGGGGGGGGGGGGGGAGACGCCAGTGGAGACATGGGCGGGCGGAGCTCCTCCTATCAAAGGGCAACATGTGTCTGACAGAGCATCACTCATGCACCTTTATAACAGCGAAACAAGCGAGAGTTAGAAGAAGAAAAAAAAAAAAAGCGAAACTGGCTGAAGAAGCCCGCGCATGCACACTGCGCGCCCGTGACGGCAGGCCCGTGATGGACGCCTCGCGGGTCCAGACTCGGCCTTCGAGGGGCCGGCGGGGGCGCTTTCGGGACGCCGGCAAAACATATTCATATTGTGCTTGAGTATTTATAAAATTGTACCTGTTCGAATAACATAACTTACGTATGCACAAACATGGCAATAGTTACGCACAAAGAGTCTACGAGCATTTAACGTGTATGCAAGCAGAAAGCAATGCTTCGCCCCCTGCTAAGGAGATTCTCGGATCCGCGCCTGGACAACAATGGCATCGGCTGCTTCGTTGACAGTGCGCGGGGCGCGCGGCACACCGACGCTAGATCAGCGTTGCGAACTCAGTTTGCTCGTGATTTGCTGCGCTGTTGGCGACGCCCCGGACGCCAAAAAAGGAGGAGGAGTTAAATTTCATGATGCGCGCCAAGCGACGTTGTTAGTACCTAGATCCGTCGCGTCGCCTCCAAATGGCGCGGGGAAAAAAGGACCAATCCAGAGAGATGCTTCGAGGAGAGGGGAGAGGGGAAAAATAGAGAGGCAGGGAGACAGGGCAGGGGGCAGGGGGCATCCAAATCACAATCACCCTAGCATCCGGAGTTTTTCTTGTTAACGTACACTGGCGCGGTGGTCGTCATGGTTGCCACTAAATTCGCGACGGTTAATTCCTTCGGCCCCGAAAAAGGAAAACAGGGAGGCCTCGGCTCCTTCTCGTTTTGTGCGTTCCGATCCAACGAGCGCTCCCGAGACGAGAGACGCTGACGGCCTGACCCCGCGTTGCCCTCATGGTGCACCTACACTGTGAAAAGAGAGCGTCGGCCGGTCTTCTGGCCCACTGTGCAACCTTTTTTGAACGACGACCTGAATGGGGAATGCAGGGAATGCATCGGTTTCTCTGCACTCCGACTCCCAAGGCTCTAGATCTTTCCGAAGAAATCCAATCCTTGAAATTTCTCCGAAAGTGCCGCACTTGTTCAAACAGCTTTCCCCTTCTTTTGCGTTTATTGTAATTTTTTTTTTTTTTCAAATTCACATTGTTTTTTTATTTTTTTATTTCTTTTGCACGGCGCGCCACTTGGCGCCCGCCTGCCCGGCCAAGGCGACCGAAACAAGACCTAAGAAATCCTCTAATCAAAGCGTTTCCGTCCCCCTTTACCGCCGCCCGGCGCGCGGAGTCCTTGAAATGGACAAAAGAGGCGCCAGCCACCGGAAAATGTCAAGCTTTGGGCTGCGCTCGTCTTTTTCTCGCCTTTTTGCCCAGACGCACCCCGTTTACCACCCTAAGATTCTTACAGTGACAGGATCAGTGTGACATACGACGAAATGACACTCTACGCACCACAATAAAATTCATCGTATGCCTTGGCGATGAATCATGCGTCACACCATCAAGTCAGAGGTACCTATTACGTTGACAAGTACACGCAACACGTGTGTGCAGATTCAAACCAACGTACCAGACGATGACAAATCATCCTAATGCGTATAAAAACATTTAGTCTGCGAGTCGAAGAGTGATCGAGGTCCAGTTGGTAGACGCACAGTGGGCCAGAAGACCGGTGGAGGAGGTCAAGATCAAGTGGTGGATCCAGAGGCGGTCCTTTTTTTTTGGGGGGGGGGGCAAAGCAGCAGCACTTTTTGCCTACTTACAGGGGCAAAGTAGCACTTTTTTCCTACCTTTCAGGCGGCTATCTAGGTGCTATTTGGGGGGGGGGCAAAAACCCCTAAGCCGCCCCCCTGCATCCGCGCCTGTCAAGATCCCGGACGCGTTTTGAGCTCCAGGGTCACTAAATGGGACTACACGTGTGCTCCGAACGAGGAATCCATTGGTGGGGTCACACGTTCGGTTCGTGTCCTCTTCAGCGACTCTGGAGCTGAAAACGCGCATAGAGTTTTAGCCGCCTCCCCGAGCGCCTCCCACTGTGAGACGGTAGCGACTCATCCTCGTTCCTTTTGCTTCCAGACTCCAGGCACGCTCAGCCTGCCCGGCGGGGAGTCCGCCACCGGCGTGCTGACCAAGCCCACCAAGTACCACTACTACCCCCACAACCAGCACATCTACCTGCTGCCCGAGTGTGCCGTCCAGCAGGTGAGCGAGCGGCGATACCCCCTGCGGGCAAACGCATTCCCTCTGCAGGCTCTCTCCGCCTATCTCTCGCACCCCGACGGAACGTGTGACCCCACCAAGGGATTCCTCGAAGCAACCCATTGGTGGGATGACACGTTCGGTTCGAGTCCCATTGAGCGACTCTGGAGCTCAAAACGCGTGCGGGACTTTGACCGGCCCGCTGTGTGTGCTGCGTGTGTGCGCGGAGTATCGACGCTCACGTCCTCGCTTCCCTGCCGCAGGTGTGCAACGCCGTGTACGTGCGGCTCAACTACACGCAGCCCCTGTGCGCGTGCCCGTCGCGGCACCAGGACCCCTGCTCCGCCTCGCTCAACTCGGACGACCTGCACACCACGGAGCTGGCCAGCACCACCAGGGGCAAGGTAAGCATCGCGCCGCACGGGGTATCGCCGCCGCCACCGCGTCCAAAACGAAGCCAGTGGACCAGTCGGACTGCTAACCCTTTTCGTCTGGTCGAGCCTTTCTCACGATTATGAGGGATAAATCACAGTGGCACCTGGTACCTCCAATGGGGCGTGAGAACTTGGCCACTTGCCTCTAGTTCGGGCGGGGACCCACAGCAGGGACCCCCCCGGGGACCCCAGGGGGACCCAGGGGGTACCCAAAAGGGACCCCGGCGTGGCTTCCGGTCGGTAAGGCACCGCGGCAATGCCGCCATTACCGGAACGGAACCAGGTCGGGGAAGGAGGGGGTTATTATGGGATAAGTCGAGATAAGTCCACCGTGCCTCGCGCTCACACCGCGTCCCACAGTGGATCAGAAGACTCATCCACAGTCGCTAAATGGGACTTGAATCGAACGTGTGACCCCACCGATGGATTGCTCTCCTAACGAGGAATCCATTGGTGGAGTATCACGTTTGATTCGAGTCCCATTCAGCGACTCCGGACCTCAAAACTAAAACGCGTCTAGAATTGTGGCCGCCTCAAGAGTCTTCTGACATGGTGTCGAGCGCTACCAGGGTTTTAAATTCCCGGTTTTTCCCCCGGATTTTTTCCAGACCGGTTTCACTTTAATTCCCGGATATTTGCAACTAAATATTGACTGTTATGGAGTTTAAAATAAAAGGAAAATTGACTTAAAAACTTCGCAAACTTTGTTTTCAATGCAAAAGAAATTTACAGTGAAACACAGACCAGCAGAGCATAAAAACTTTACTGCTATTGATCACAAAAATTCGATTCCAATGACAGTCAGTTTTCTTTTAATTTTTCCGGATTTAAAATAAAATTCTCGTTTTTTCCCGGAGTTTTCACGGCGTCTCATTTTCCCGGAGTTCCCGGACGCTCGACACCATGTCTGACCCAGTGTGCGCGTCCCGCTGCCGCAGGTGCTGACGCTGGCCAAGACGTGCGAGCCGGTGGCCGAGGTGCGGCTCTGCAAGGCGCCCAAGGACTGGTCGCTGCTGGCGCTGCAGAACGTGCGGACGGGCAAGTCGCACTACTTAGTCATCTGCCGCTGCGCGCCCGCCAGGACCAACATGCTGGGTGAGTCCGCCTGCCGTCGCCCTGTCTCTCTCGCACTCACGGGGCGTCCCGCAGGCGTGTGAGAGGGACGGAGTCAGTCCACAGTGCCTGCTAGTGCGCCCACGGTACAGTGGGCCAGAAGGCCCAGAGGAAGGCGGCCAAAGCCCTCGCTACATGGGACTTGAACCGAACGTGTGACCCCACCGATGGATTCCTCGCTCATAGAACAACCCATTGGTGGGGTCACACGATTTACTCGAGTCCCATGTAGCGACTCCGGAGCGGAGAACGCCTCCACCGGTCTTCTGGCCCACTGTGCGAGGCCTGGTCTAACGCGCTGCTCGTCCTGCAGAGGGCCCCATCATCCACGACCAGCCGACGTACGCCAGCGTGCCGGGCATCCGGGTGTACGGCATGGTGTGCGTCAAGAGGCCCTCGTCCACCGCCAACAGGAAGGGCCGCCCGCTGAGGTGGGCGCGGAGCTCGCGGCACCCCCGCTCGGCCAAAGGTAAGCCTAGCGTAGCCTAGAGTCTAGCGTAGCCTAGAGTCTAGCGTAGCCTAGAGTCTAGCGTAGCCTAGCGTAGCCTTGCGTAGCCTTGCGCACAAAGGGCCCTCGTCATTTTCTAATTTGCTTTCATCCCGTGATTTCAGCATATGATGACCTACCGCCTTTCCCCTGGGACCGAGTCTGGGAGTTGGCACGAGCAATGAATCTGATCAAAGGATGAAGAGCCAAGGGCCGTCTGCAATTCAACCCCGACAAGACTGTACAAACTGTTTATTTATTTTAGAGTAATGATTCGTATGGCAATGGGTTGAAGCATACCTCCCTCAGTGTTAAATGTGATGTGATCGCACTAATGCCCAGCCACTCGGTTGCTGTTTGAGGCTAGTCCCACATTGCACAAGATCCGTACACATGATTAAAAAGATTACGATAATTTAGCACTGAGGTGACATGTATTTTGAGCCATAGCCATAGTGGAATTTGTGTAAGGTTTTGTAGTTCTAGAAAATGCATCTCAGAGGAGTATGATAGACTCCAGAAGAGAAGGGCCTATTTACATAATTATTTCTTTTGGCTGAGATTCTTTCCTTTAGTTTGAGGTCAAGTTTCAGATTCTTTCCTTCAGTTTTAAAGTTTTGAAAACAAAAAGTTGCTTTCCCTGAGTAATTTATCTCACTCCATCTTGAGATTAATCAATTTATAGGATGTGCTCAGTTACATAATGTCTCATGAAGCACGGTGATAAAAGTAGTGATAAGCATGTTCTAACACAGCCTGTAACTGTTTGGTTGTTGTTCTCTATATTTGTAACACTTGAAACGTTAAAAATATGGTCTTATTGAGAACTATGCTCAGTTTTTTTAGTAGATGTAGTGAAACACATACTAAGCAAGAGAACTATGACGTGAAAGACAGTAATTATTAGTTCCACTTGAGCCAGATTAATAATTATTATTTCCAAAGGAAATGCCTACAGCAACTTCAGTGGGGAAAACTACAAAAACGATGCTCTATGCATTGTTCTATGTGCAATTTGATATTGCCTATGCTTGAGTGTGATAGTGATTGCTGAAGCAGTCACAAATCTTATGGTTTAGGAAGGAAAACAAATACTGATTGAAAACTAATAGCCATAATTAAGAAAAAGAATTACCATCCACAGAACTTTCATATCCTACAGTTTTATAAATCAAACTTGAAGGTGGAAGCTTAAAAGCAAAAACCAACTACTATAGTTTCAGTGAAAAAGAAACTGAATGTTTACATATCTTTATAATACTTCAACATTACACTTTTTAACTTCCTTAGAGGGTCTTATGTAAAAAGACTTTGCAGTGCGATATTACATAACTATTTCGTGATAATGGACATTAGATATAGTCCTACTGTTCAGTCCATTTTGTTGGTAAGAGATAGAAAATGTTCAGCACTTGTAATGCTCTTAAAGAATATGAATGGATGTGATCTATACACAATGTGTGAATGTAATCATGAGAAATGCAAGGCCAACATTTGAGTTTAGAGGAAGAAGCAAAACAATCCTATCAAAACTATGCCTGTGTTCACTCAAAAGAAAAGTGGGCAAATAGGATCAACTGCTAATGCCAAATGTGGACTTTTAGTGGAGTGATAACGATTCTTACTGAGCATAGAAAAAGAAAGTGACCTACATAATTTATTGTTATTTATAAAACCTTAACTTATTTAAATTAAAGAACCTTTTATAACTCCTTAGAAAATCATTACCCCACACCCATGCACATGCACACTTAACTCACCTAAAGCCTCTGCGGTGACCTGGATGTTGCAGCTATACATTGCAGCCATCAGTCGTTGCGGTTGTGCTTGGAATGCTTTTTTGCAGCCCTCCTTAACACATGACATGATCTGTCCAGATAGAGGACCCCATGCAGTTGATCTAAAATTAAACAATCCATCAGTCAACAAAGGTTGTAAATACTGTAAATGAGATAAATATCTCCAGTAACTTCAACTTTAAAAGGCAAATACATACCCAGAGAGGTCATTTTCCACAGAATCAGGGTTTAACGACCAATTAGATATTACAAATGCTACCCCCATCATTGGCTCATCACAGAGAGGTCCAGATAGGGTAGCAAGCTGAAAGCCATTCACAAAACTGCTCTCCACCAGCAATAATGTTTTCATTTCTTCACTTAGTTCAACAGTATCATCAGGCGTCCAAAATGAGCACGGTAGACCTTCAACATTGTTGAATAGAATGTTTGGACCAAATCGGCGAGGTCCACAACTCCAAATTTTCTCTACAGCATTTTGCCAGATAGGATTGCCACTCTCATCAAAGGCTTTCTTTAAATCTTCTTTCAGTTTCTCAATTGCTTTGACAGTGCGGTCTGTGAGAGCTGTGACATTTTCCTCATCAAGTTCTGAAATGGGAGCAGGGCCAGACTTATCTTGAAATGATTCTGTGGCTTTATCGGGCATCTCAGAACTGAATAAAGTCATGGCTTTCATTGAAGATGTAATGTCGGCTCCTTTTTGCTGGGAGGCAATGTATTGGGTATGTGTCCTTATGAGATCGGCATTATTCTCGAGGATACTGATGACATCAGGAGGTAGTGGAACAGCCCTGATGCTGACACTACAGTTCTGATGAGGAGTTGTCACCGTTATAAGACCTTCCTTATCCTTCCGAAAGAAAAAAATAATAAGAGCAAAAATTTAAACTGATAACCATTCATAAGTCAAGATTTGTGCAAGAGTATGAGACCAAACATACTTTTTTCATAGATGCTACATCATGAATAGCTTCATTAACCATGTCCACTGTTGGAGGTGGTACAATTGTTTCACGGAATGGTACAATGGGCGCTGATGCTTTAATCGGGATCTTAGCATACCTGTAACAAGAAATCATAAAGCACATACTACATTGCAAATACTATTTAAAATGTAAATGATTGGTGTAAACTTTGAATGTTACCTTTCGATTAAATCGTCTAAACAACGTTGAAGGTGAACTTCACCAGCTGTGACAATAACATGTTCTCCGGTTTCTTGTACAAGAACTTGAACGCAAGAGTCTGCTTGGTTCAATAAACGAAGACCACGAACAAGAGATGGCATATCAGCAGCATGTTTTGGCATGAGAGCCACTCTAAGAATGGGTGTTGCCATCAGTTGCAATTCAGTAAATGAGGGACAAGCCACAGTTGATGATAGAGTACATGATTTAAGCACATGCTCCTCAAGGCCCCCAATACCTGGAAGCAAATAAGAAAGGTAGATTTATTAAAGATAGAAAAAAGGAAAAATATACAGGGAATGTGAACATGACAAAAGTACAAACCAAGAACATTTCCTGCAGGGACTTCCTCAAGCAATTGCAGATCTCTTCCCATCAGAAGATACAAACTTGATACTTTTATCCGTGTTATGTGCTGCCCATTCTTGAGATCTTTAAGTGTCAAAGAAGGATCAACAATTTCTTCTCCCTTGCGTTCCTACAAATAAAAATAGACAATGATTCAAACAAAAAATAATTTCAAATTTCCAGGAGAAAGAAAAGTGCGTTTTAAACTTACTTTGTTGAGAACTATTGAGGGATTATGTTTTGGGCCTAAAACATATAAATCCTGGCCAACACGAATTTTTCCACTGAAAACTCGAGCAAAGGCAACAAAAGCATCATCCTCAAGTGGAGGCTTTGAGCTATCTACTGCATTGATTTCAGTACCAGAACTTTTATCAGGACCAGAACTTTTATCAGGACCAGAACTTTCATCAGTACCAGAAGATTCAGGCAAAGAAATACTAGCCACTGGTGTATTCTCACCAGCTGAAAAGAATATTTATAGACAAAAAATAGTGAAAAGTTGCAAAAATTTGCTTTTAAATACTATTATTTTACAACCACACTGCTGCTTACCTGTTTCCTGATTAATCCTCTCTGCATGCCTCTGCCGAGCTTGCTCTCGTCGCAAAGCTAGTTCAGCTTGAGTCAACGGCTGCGCTCTGTTTTCTGGTAATTGACTCCTCTCCACCTAATTTCAACAAATATGATCTTGTTCAATAATGTTTGACCTAAAAGGACTGCAACTATCATAAAGTCTGGCATCACTCACAGGGAACATTTTTGATATAAACACAATGACTGGATCTTCATCCCTGCTTGAACAGGCCATAAAGGAATCCTTCAGTTTTTGGGTTTCCGGAGGAAGCGAGTCAAATCGCTTAGCAGATGAACACATTAACTTTTCAACCTTCTCTTCATTTATTTTACTAGGTGGAGGCAATTTCTCACAACACATATCTGACAAGAGAATGAAGAGTTAAAAAGATCAAAAAGACATAATCAAATTTAAAGCTTGGATACTAGAGTAGAAACCAACCCAAAACTGCATTAGCAAGAGGTAACCACTGACTACACACTGCCTGCAACTGCACTTTAGCGTCTGTGTGCCGCATATCACGGGTGGTAAGTTTAATTTTTAAGCTCTCCACGATTTTTTGCAGTTTTTCTTTATCCTGAGAAAAATAATGACATTTTCACAGTAAGCAGAGCATACCATAAAAACAAGTTTACAAATATACAGATATATAAAGCAGTCACCTTTCTGATAGCAATGTTGTCATACACAGACCATAAATTCTCCAAAACCATCTGTACGAAGAGAGGTTTCTTTGCCTTTTCTTGAGCTCCTTTCATAATACGTTTAGTCTTTGTGTTGAGAAAAAAGTCTCCCCACAAAGTCTTATTGAGCACTGCATCACTAATTCCCAATTTTTCTGACAGCACTTTAGCAAAATCCTTGACCCTAAATCCCCATCCATCAACAGCACTTGCAAAAACAACATTTCCTTTTTCTGGAGAGAAGTAGAGATTTTCATCATCTGCATCGTCCAAGCCTGATGCCCATTCTGACACTTCCTTCATACTTGCTTCAGATGAAATCTTGTCATCTTTTCTATCTTGTTCATCAGACTCCGCACTTGTCTTACTAAGTATATCCATTGTAAATAATTCTCCGAGGACAGCATTTACCTGCGAGCAAAAATAGATAATTGAATTTATTTTTTTTAAAGCAATAGAGAGTTGCAAAAGCAGCTGCACCACACATACCTGTTCTAAAATTTGAGTTAAATGGATGTATGCATCCAAGGGAGTCAGTTGGACCTCAGTGATTAAACGGTCCATTTTATTGAGAACTAAAACCGGCTGAATGTTTTCTATCCATGCTTGTTTTAATGCCAACTGGAAATAAAAATTAATGTTGCGAGGCAGCTAGAAATAGATCTCTACATATGCTTAGCGTACAAGATGTCCTACCTTGGTCTGGGCGCAAACTCCCTCAACAACATCAACAATAACAATAGCACCATCACACAGACGAATAGCAGTAGACACCTCTGAAGAAAAATCCACATGCCCAGGGGAATCAATTAAGTTAACAAGGTATTCTGTTTCAGCTGGCAGAACAAAATAAAATTCTAATTAAAATGGCAGGTCAAACCTTTCTTTAATGATTCTTGTACAGAATACAAACCTGAGTTATAATAAAGAGTAATAGCACTACTTTTCATAGTGATACCTCGCTCTTGTTCATCTTTTCTACTATCCATGTACCTGAACATAGAATCCAGGCCAATGTTTTAATTTAAAATGAATAAGGTTCTCATGTCGAGAGGGGTTTACATTAAACTTGAAATTAATGCTCAAACTTTTACCTTAATTTTCCAGCCAGTCTTGCTGATATAATACCATTACTAGCAACAAGAGAATCAGCCAGTGTTGTCTTGCCATGATCAACATGAGCCAAAATGCAGATATTCCTAATAACATCGGTCTTATTTTGGAGTTCATTAAGTTTCTTACTGTCAAGGAGTCTCATTTTTATTGATGTTAATTATGCAACACCAAACTGTAAAAAATCCATAAGAACCATGAAACATTCTGTTGGATCAACAAACTTGGAAGAGAATAATGGAAAACACATCAGATGATCATGAATGAAAAACGAATAACTTCGACCCGAAGGGTAAGACCTGTCATGCACGGGACAGTTCTAAAAACGGTGTCACAACATAGTGCAATATTTTGAAATGCAAAACAACACCTCATAGCAAACTGTTAACCGTCAGTGGCAAGGCACCAAATTGAACCAATTACTTCTGGATATTGATATAAACTCAGTTTTTAGCTAATAATTATTACGCTGGGTGACCTGTTACCATATATTCTCCACAAAAACAGAGAAATTTCAGGCGATACACTGGGCATCATAACCTCCGCGTGCATGACATTTGACACGTGACAGTCCATATGTGACAGTATTACACAATGACTCTTTGAAATTATGAAAGAAACACCTATTCCGAGTGAGCGGATAACATAAAGTACCTTGAAAAATATAAATAAAGATCTAAATTCGACAACTTTGCCCGATGCGATGTCAACAAAACAGGCGTGCGGGCAGCGGCAACACACAACGGAGACTTTGAGAACGGTCCCCACCCCTCTTGATGTTCACGCTTATCTCTCCCCGGTGGAAGTTGTTGGAACTTAAGGAACACTCATTTGTCCACCGTTTAACTTTAACAGCTTAATTTGGATGAGTTGTCGAAACAATTGTTGATTCTGTGAAAAAGCCAGTTGATAGGCTTTTTCTTAGCGTGATGCCATGTTTAAATCAAGCGAAAAACGTGTCTCGATGAGCTTTCGTAGCTATGTTGGATTTAATGATCACGAAAACAAGGTATTTGTATGTCGACAACAGAATTGGTTCAGACGGCTTTTCAGTTTATTAATGCTAACGATCATCGCCCATTCTGCTATTGACTGGCTTAGCAGTGCACATTGCAAAATTTTGTCGCTGATATATGTTTTTGACCTTGCAAGTGATGATTACATTGACAAGCACCCTAACCTACTGAATGAAAGTAGCTTTCTTTTTGACAGTTACCAAACACAATTCCCCACTGTGTACGGTGATGTGTCATGATATGTTGATGTGTATCACGATTTTTCCATGTTTTTTTCAGGCTGTGGATATTGCTCGTGACGAAAATTTTATAGATACTTTAAGCCCTCGTCTTCTTCCTGGTAAGATAAATACTTCATTTAAATTTGTTTTTACCCATTACTTCATTGTAATAATTTTTCTTCTGCTTTGTCAGGTGAGGCAGTCGTTGCAGAGGCTCAAAATGTACTTATGTATGCTCCACTTAGTGAGAAACAAGGCAAATCGGGTATTCTCACAGTCACAAACTTTAAACTCTCTTTTGTTACCACCGAAGAAAGGCACAGAGAGGTACACATTTGTTTAATTAGACTGACGTAACTGAATTTAGCTCCTTTATGTTCCCCTTTTTTTCTAATTGCAGGAAAGGGGTCTACAGGAAAATTTGCTTCTTGGGGATTATGATGTGTGTCTGTCTAATGTTGACGAAGTTCATCAGATGACAGGTGACAAACGCAGAAAAATGTTACCTGGAAATAACATATCTGGGAAAGTGAAAGGCCTGTACATAGTTTGTAAGGTACGTGTGACTGCTCATCTAGTTTGATATAATGTGCATTGTAATCTTTGGTGTTTATAAGATTCTTATTTTCTTTTCCTTTTTGTGTTCAGAATATGAAAGTAATACAGTTCAGCTTTAAATTTTCGCCACCGAATCACGGTAAAACTGTAACAAATGCTCTCCTCCATCATGCTTTCCCAAGAAAGCATCATCTCCTCTTTGCATATGATTATAGGTTTGTAGTTGGGTTTCTCAGCCTTAGAAAGTGTTTATTTCTGATAACTTTGTGACATGATAAAAAATCTAATCATCAGGGAGCCTTACTACAACTGTCAACGAGCTGTAAGCATGTTTCGTGATTCAAGTGACTGGAACAAAGAATTAACCAGAACAGCTGCTGTTGGGTGGAAGCTATCAGCTGTGAATCAGGGTTTTCAGTTATCAATCAGGTAAGGGTGGAAGTTTAATGTGTGATTACTCTAATTAAATTGTCTGTTTGTGTTTAATTTATATTGTATTGTTCTTATTTATGAACATTGAAAACAGCTTACCAGAGTGGCTTGTTGTTCCTGCCTCTCTTGTTGACTGTCAACTAATGGAAGCAGCTCGACATTTTCGAAGCAGCCGCCCTCCAGTTTGGTGCTGGAGTTCTAAGCATGGAGCTGCTCTAGTGCGCATGGCTGATTTACAACCAACAATTACTGATAGGTAGGTTATTAAATGGTTTGTAAGTTCTGTTCAGTGTTAAATTTTGTTTGTTTGCACCTCTGTTGGCACTGAAAAGTCGCAGGATAATACAAACTTTGTTACTGTACAGAAATATTTTTTTCTGTATGAAAACGTATTTGTTCTTTCACTGCTGCATGACAGCACATCTATTTTAAAGGATACCTAGGACTTGAGCTGTACTGCTTCATAGGTTTATGGACCTTACCTAAATTGTTTTAAATTTATAATGAGATAATGGTTAAGGACAAAACAAGTATGATCTTCATTTTGCCACTACTTCAATACTTTGTTCTCATATAAATGGACTAAGTAAGTCCTGCACACGCTTAGCCATGCACTCGCGTTTTACCTCTTCTCTTTCGTTATGTTTGGGCTTATATTGATGCTTAAAGCTGTGTAATAACAATATATTGTGAGAACTTTTATCTTTTCTCAATTACTTATGTATGGGTAGCTGCAGTGATTCCTTTTCTCACTTAACAATATTGTATTCAAGTAATTTTTATTGGTGCATTATTAATGTAATGTGTGAGTGGTGCCACTCCCTCTTTTGGGTTTGTGTAGTTGATTTGTATCAGGGGATACATGTTGTTGTAGTTTGAGGGTAGTTATTGTGGCTGTCTCTTTATGCTTGCAGTAAAATGATGGTCATTCAGCCTTCAGTAATTCGCCATTCCGGCTTGTCAAACATCGTCCCTGAAGCAAGGTTAGGGATCTTGTTGCAAATGCTATAAACATTGGCTTGAATTGTGTGTTGTGTATTTTTGTGCTTTTCTTGTCAGGTTGCATGGCGTTTGGAGGGACTTTGCCTTATTTTTGCCTTATCAATTCAATATTTTCAGCTTAATTATTTTTTGTTGTTTTCAAAGCCATATTCCAGACTTCTCTTAGGACTTCCTACAATCAATTCAACAATTCACTGAGGTACATTATAAGTAATCTTACAAATTCTATTTCAGGACTCAAGAAAATATCATGCTGGAAAATGTCCGTAAAGGCCATCCTCAGCTTACTCAACCAGAACTAATGGAACTCACTCAGGATCTTCCGTCTCCTAAAGATGTTTACAATAGCTATTACAAGCTTCGGGATCTCTGCACACCTGGTACAATCGCCCCTTCCATCGCTGAACATGATTGTAGCTAGAACATTCTTTCACTGCCCTGATCGTAACTCATTTCTGTGCCTCACCAGATAATGTTCGGCAGTTTTGGATCCAGGACAACCACTTTCTTGCTCAAGTAGAAAATTCAAGGTGGCTACATACTGTGTCAGCTTGTTTGGGGAAAGCAAATAAGGCAGCTGCATTTCTCAAAGACAATGTCACCGTAGTACTTCAAGAGGCTGATGGAAGAGACATGTCTTGTTTGGTCGCATCTCTCACTCAACTCCTTGTTGACTCTCACTTCAGAACCATCCTAGGATTCCAAACACTTTTGCAGAAAGACTGGATTGCCATGGGGCACCCATTTTCTTCACGCTTAGGCCACATTTTGAATTCAGATGTACAGCAGGTAAACAAACTTTTGTTTTTCTGAATTTTTTTTTTTGGTTAAGTCTTTCTGTTTTTCTTCCGACCTTTAACACTTTTTTTTTTCTCTTTTCAGTCTCCCATTTTGCTTTTGTATCTTGATTGTGTGTGGCAGCTTTTGCGTCAATTTCCATCCGCTTTTGAATTCACTGAAACATATCTCACAACTCTGTGGGATTGTGCACACATGACAGTATTTGACACATTTTTGTTTGATTGTGAACATGACAGATTAGCAGCAAGTCGGGTAAGTAAACTGCACTTACGTCATACATTGATATTAAATTTTGCTTGATACCTAAAATTCTGTATGTCTATTTCAGGATGGTAGTAAGCCAATAGTGCTTCGCACGTTATGGGATTGGGGAGAAGTGTTTGTGGAAAAGGATATTGCCTTATTCCGAAACCCAATGTATAACCCTGGCAAATTTGGTCCTGTTCTCAACTCTTACAGCTCTCTTCCTAATCTGGCTTTGTGGTCACAGTGTTATTTCAGATGGGTTCCACTTCTTGAAATTAAGTGTAAGTTTGGTTGATCAAATTTTTTTTTTATCAATCCTTGAAATTTTATCTAATGTTTCGATATTAATATAACTGAACTAAAATTATTTTCCCTAGGTGGGGGATCGCCTCAAATCGATCTTGGTTTACGAGCTCTTCATGCTCAAATTGACCGCCTCAGAGAGCAGCTTGCTGAAGTGAAGGCAGGAGAACAGACAGCAAATCACTCTGTCTGTATAGCAAAGCAACATGCCACTTCGTTTTTTCCATTCAGTGCAAGCACCGACCCTGTGAGTCCTGGTTTGTTGAACAGCACTCTTGCACTCAACAACAGCTTTGCTTCGAATGAAGCATTACTGGATTCCCAGTCACTGCTCAATGCTCCTGACTGATGTGTGATTTCTCTTTGTCTGAGGGTACATGCTAAGAATTTCATATCTCTATCTCATTCATTGTTTAGAAATAAACTCTGTAAATCAAGGAAATTAATTTTTGAGTAGGAAACTTACAACTTGTTACCTTCTTACTCGCATATGAGACATACTCTATTTCTCAAACTTTTCATGTTGCTAAAACAGTATAGCTTTTGAAAGTGGTTCACAAATGGACTCATAAAGAGTTTTTTTTTTGGTTTGTTCCCCCCGCCCCCCTTTTTCCCTTATCTTAGTTGTAGTGAAATTCTATACTCTAGTGGGAACTTGTTTCAGCTATTTAGCCTTGAACCTTTGGTAATTTATTGTTTATGAACGAATTATATGCGAGTAAATTTGGTAGTTTTCATGCCTTAAGCTGTGATAGTCATGCCTGACAGTGCTCTGTGCAGCTTTTAAAATTAGTGGGACCATTTGGCCTCAAATTGTTTTGTCTACTGATGCTCTCTTTGCTGAATTTCTTTGACTGGAGATGTGTGTTCTGTATAATTTTTTCTTCTTTATGAAAAACAAATCTATAATTCAAAGCATTCAGCAAAGAGGCAAAACCTGCCTTATGTAGAATAAGTGTTGTAAATCAATGTAACCTCCTGAGGATTGACTTGTGACTGTTAGTAATTTTATTCTTTTTAGAATCAGACATAATTTGCATCTTGTTGTACAGGTTCTGCTGTAAGTAGTTTAGTCAATTGCACAGGTGTTGTGAAAAGTACAATAATTTGTACTGATCTCATCCTTCTTGCTTCAGTTTGAGCTCCTAATTACTGATTTTTGCCAGAAGTTTAGGTTGACTCAAAAGCACTCACCCTTTTTGTAATGTCGTTTATAAACAAATCAAACTGTAACACAAACCTACTCTAACCAGATCCAATTTTACCAAAGTTGAGTGAGACTTTTTTGCATACATATGTTCTTTATATTGCTTATTTAGGAACTGATATCAAAAGACACTAATTGAATTGTTCCTGCCTTGAAACGAACGTCAAGTCTAAACTTTTTCGTGACAAGTGTGTACATTCACATTACTGAGCTTGAATGTAGTATTAATTTTTCACTGAAATTTGTGAAGTTGTTGCCTGCATGTCATGTTAAGCTCTTCAAACTTTTCTTGTCTTAAATTACTTTCAATTCTTATGACTCCTTGAATGTGCTTTATTACTGCCCAGTGTTGTAGATTAACTGTGTTGATTATTTAAGACTGCATTTATTTTCACTCCTGCCTCTGACACCACTCTGAATTTGATGCAGATTTCCCTTCGCTCTGTGTTTGAAGTGACTTCTGACATTGCTGTGAACTAGTCAATTGAATGTAAACAGTATCATCTATAATAAGCATGGTTGTAATAAATTTATTGTATGACATGTTTTAAGTTAATAACATTTACCAAATTATGCATGAAAGTAATTTTATGAAGGTTGATTTGTTAAGACCAAATAAGAGTATTCTCCAATAATTGAAAGAAATTGTTTAAGTGAAAAGCAAGTTATCTAAAAGATGTATAATAACTATTAACCATTCCAAGTTAATTGTTAAATGTTCTCAAAGCCAAAAATTTGTTGCAATTAAAATGTTAGATGTATTGTCCATATCAGAGTTAAAGTGATGATAATGTTCTATTAAAGGAGTCAGTATTTTCTTATGTTTCGTATTAGGTCATGGTATTCTGAGCATCTATAAAAATGTCATTATATATTTATATACATATATAAAACACATGTGTTTTCAGTTGCTGTTGTCCACTATGTTTTCACTATAGCCACCTGTCCGAAGTAGTCATGAGTACAAGAGGGGTACTCGGTTACTCCTTCACTCCAGGCAGGCAAATCAACAAACCAAGTAGTTCAGAAACAGTTTATTTGACAAATGACAAGTTGTACAAAGCCCAAGCAGAACAATATGGTCAAGAATTTTCCCTTTCATCTCCTAAGTAAAAATATGAGTAGCACAAAAATAAAATTCACATGAAGTTTTCACAATGCACCAAACCCATTCAGAGAAAGAACATCCTTAATGAGCCTTCTGGAGCAACTCCAATTCTTTCTGAGCTTCACGCAATTGAAAAGCCAGTCTGTCTCTTCTTCTCTTCAACCATAATAATCTCCATTCCTTAGCTTTGTATCCGAGTGCAAAACCTGCCATAAACGTTAAAATACAAAGGGCTT
Organism: Stenchaetothrips biformis; assembly: GCA_030522485.1. Lineage (NCBI taxonomy): Eukaryota > Metazoa > Arthropoda > Insecta > Thysanoptera > Thripidae > Stenchaetothrips > Stenchaetothrips biformis. The sequence continues at coordinate 6,871,640 of CM060100.1, forward strand.
TGGCAGTTCGGTCTTCCATCGTTGAGTTGATACTTGTGCTTGGTTCCCTTCAATGAAGAAATAAGGTAGCGCTAGGGGACAAAAGAGAAAGTGTGGTTAGAAATCACCCGGAAGCTTTACTATCAAACACATGGGCGATAAGAAGTTGTCTAACACGTACTTTTATGGTGAAGTTTCAAATATAAAACCTTCAATCATAGGTTACATGCTGCTGTCAACTTTTAGCAACATCTTGAAGGTTTAAAATTCTAGATTTAATTTCTAGCACGACACAGTGCAGACGACGCCTGACTGCCATCACCAATAGGTTAGCTATTCGCAGTGGGAACCAAAACAACACTGTTTTGAAAGGCGTAATCGTAGTCAGATCAATATGGCCGCGACTCTCAGTTGTCAATTAATAACAATTTTGAACGGGCGACTATAAATTTTCTAGGCTACATGGTTGCTCATATTTATGTTGGTGTTAAAATTGCGCTCCAGGTTGTGCTGCTCCGTGTGCGCTGGTGCAGCAGCAGCAGCAGCCCAAGCGGCGAGGATAGGGACATAATATGGAGTACGCCGCACTCCCAAACAATCCCATGAACTTCACCGAAAATCAACACGGCAATGTTATCCTAGAGAAGTTGCGCATGCAGAAGGACAGTGGGAGATTTTGTGATGTGACACTTTACGTCGAAGGAAAACAGTTCAGAGCACACCGAAATGTTTTAGCTTCGTGCTCACCTTACTTCAACTCCATCCTGAAGATGCAAAGGATTGTCAAGGAGCACCTAACCATAACCTGCAAAAGCTCCGAGGTGTTTCAGTGTTTGCTCAACTACATGTATACTGGCAGTGTTGTGATAGACAAAGAAAATGTATGTGAACTTGTGAGATTGTCCAATCACTTTTTGGTGCCGAAATTGAAAGACTATTGTTCCGAGTACCTAGAACGATACCTAGAAGTTTCCAATTGTGTGTCTGTCAAAGAGATGGCAGACAAATATAATATGCCCTCTCTTTTAAAGTGCTCTTCAAGTTTCATCAAAAATAACATTGAGGATGTTATGAAGCAAACTGAGCTTTTGGAATCTCCCATTTCTCTTGTGGAAGCTTTTCTATCGGATGATGCTTGGACCATACCTCAGAGTGCGCTTTTACCTTTTGTGACTAATTGGGTGCTGCAAGATATCCCTGGCCGTGAGCAGCATACAAGGAAGCTGTTGACATTTGTTGATTGGACGTCAATGGATCAGCAGGCTATAACTGAGCACGTAGACAGAGATCCCCTTTATCCAAAGAGCGAGGTAGCTCTGTATGCTGTTCTCCAAGCTCTTCTTTCTAACAACTTCCTCTTTCAAAAATACCAAATAGTGTATGAGTCTTTGAGTGGTAAATTTAATCAAGTAAGTGGTGTAATTTTTGCAATTTTGTTTGTGTGTGAATCTTTCAGTCACTGCCTTAACCCACCACTTGTTTCCAGGGTTCCTCTTCAGGAATGTTGACGGCTTCTACTCATTCAGATGATAGTTCACCTGTTAAAATGGAAGTCCCCTCACCTTCAGGCTCACCTGGTCCAAAGCAAGCTCAAGCAATCGACCATTTTTTAAATGATAATGATAAATTAAAACCAACAAAGCAGTGTTTAAATGATGATAAAGAATTAGAGGAAGATGGTGAGGAGGATGAAGGTGATGTTAGTGGAGATCCTGATGTTTCATATGTTGGAAGGTACTCTGAAGACTCATCTGACGATGACAGTCACAAGAGACTGAAAGAAGAAACTGAAGATCAGGGCTTTGAAGGAGATGAGGGCTTTTTGAAGGATGAGCCCATGATTGATATCAAAGTTGACATGGAACGCTCAGTTCGAACAGGTGGTGAGGATGAAGATGAGGAGGAGGATGAGGAAGAGGATGACGATGATGATATGGAGGTAGAGCCTGTCTCATTCACCTTTATGCTGTTTACTCATTTCTCTGTTCCTTTTATTCATAAACCTGGTGTCTGTCTTACTCAGGGTAGTGGAACTGCTGAAGATCTTTCAGCTTCAAGAGATTCAGAAGGAAGTCTTTCAGAGAGTGGTTTGTGTCCTCTGTTATTTCTTTGCATAGCTTTCATTGGCAGTTTTTGATATTTATTTTAAATTTTAGGTCATAAGGCTCTGTCCCGCACTAGGAGTGGAGGCGTCACGAAAAGCAAAAACAGAAAAATAACTGTTAGTAGGAGTTCTCTTCGTCTAACATCAGTGAAAGGAAATTATCCTCCTGGGTCTGCACGTCGGGGGCGCCCACCAGGAACTGGGAAAAAGCAAAGAGAAGCAGCAGCGGCTGCTGCTGCGGCCATGATGGATGATGACATGGCAGTTACACTTGATGGAGGTTTGTCATATAAATAGATGAATGTCGAAACATTATTTCAATCTCTTAACGCTAACAGTGGATTTATATGCATCTGGACCTTGGCATGGTTTAAGTTTATTTTTTACTTTTCAGATGAACAGTTGGCTGTCAAAAAATTAAAATGTAAGCAGTGTAAATTCCGAGCTAGTGATGAAGCAGAATTAGATACACATGTGAATGATGTGCATCAGGGTGCACATGATGTTATTTATAAGTGTAGTGAATGTGAATTCACATGTGGTTACATAAAAGATTACTACAAGCATCTTAAAAAACATTTTCCTGGCCCACCATTTAAATGTGACAACTGTGAGTAATATTGCTCATACTTTTTTCAGCAATTTACTCTTACAACTTGAGAGTTGGTGAATTATTTTTAAAATATTTCAGGTGAATATCAATGTGACAAAATGGTGAATTTAGTGGCTCATAGATCTAAAACTTGTGATGACAAACCTCACCATTGCACAATGTGTGACTATAAATGCAGGTCAAGGCCATATCTCCTTGTTCATATGAGGAGTCACACTGGAGAACTTCCTTATAAGTGTAAGTTTCGTGAGCTACATTAGGTAGTATTGAGTTCTCTTTTGTGGGATATATCTGATTGCCAATGTCAATTTACAGGTGACACATGTGGCAGAGCATATGCCATGCGCAGTACATTGGAACAACATCTTACCTCTCATAGTAAAGAGCAACCCTACTTATGTGATGCATGTGGTTTTGCAACCAAATACATAGCTCATTTAATGGCTCACAAACGTATTCATACGGGAGACGTACACCGATGCACATTCCCTGACTGCAAGTACTCAACTCCCAAGAAGTCACAGCTCCTTTCGCATGCACGTACTCATGAAGGGGTTCGTCCTCACACATGCCACATATGTGGTCGAGGATTTCTTGAAAAGAGTCATTTGGTAATGGTCCCCCCCCCCAAAAAAATTTGTTACTCCATTCCTGGCTGAAGACTAACATGCTATTTCTCATGGTCTACGTAGGTGCGGCATGAACGAATTCACTTGGATGACAAACCTTTTAAATGTGATCAGTGTGATTATGCTAGTTCAAGGCGAGATAAATTGAAGGAGCACTATACCCGTCACCATGGTGACAATGCTTCAGCTAGAGTACCGTACAAAGCTCGAATGTCTCGTGTTGGAGATACAAGAAAAGGAGATCAGGTAAACTTCCTATTTTTTCTCTATTTGTCTAAAATTTATGTCTTAGCTTTTAAAAATAAACAATGAACCTACAAACACGGTTAATGGTGTTGTTTCTTTGAATAGGATATTGGGGATGACTTTAACATTGACAATGCATCCTCTACCCAGTCATCAAACCATGGAATGAACTTGACATCAGGGGCTGTTAGTGGATCTCTTGCTGCTGGGTCCGGAGAGATGGCTGAAATCCTTCTTGCTCATAGTATGTCAGCTGCTCAGCAACACCTCAAGTATGCAACAAGTTTTGCTGGACTCAGTGGTAATGACGCACACATGAACATGGACTATCACCACCATCACCAGCAGCAGCAAATGCATGCAAACACCCGCCTATCTCTAGCTGGTGTTTCAAGTAATGGGGAATCGATGCAAGCTGAGACCAAGGACGCATTGCTAGCTCAAACTGGTTCAATTCCCACCCCAAATCCCACTCATCATATGCAATCAGCTGCAGCAATGGCAGCCATGATGTTAGATGGTAGAGTAGGGTAAGTTTTTATTTTTATTATTTTAGTTACAATCTCAGTTTTTTCATGTACCATAGTGACCAACGATTTTGTCTCTTTCAGTTATCATCAAGCTGGTGTTGGTTATGGTTCAGGGATGTCTCAACTGCCATCGCAGTCATCTTCTTTACCATCATCTCAGTCTAGTGAATATCCCACCATGTCCTTATTTTAAATATTTGAGCAGTTTCCCATCAGAGGGGATATCCACGTTAGCCAGAGGGGTCAAAAGATATACTAAGTGCATCCAACTAAATGACTTGATTACACTTGCTCTGAAGAGTTGTTCATGCACCAAAACTGTTTATTTTGATTTCTTGTGTGTTCATATGGTTATGCACATTACTTCATTTTTTATTTGTCCTATTCATATTGTACGTTGAATTTTTTGAATGTATTGAATTACGAACCATTCCATGAACTTAACAAATCGAGTGTCACGTGACCATTTTGTGGTCACCCATGCAGAGATTTGTCACCCTTCAATAACACCCCACACTCAATGTGTTTTTAGTATTTTCCAATTTAAATTATTTGAAATGTTTAATTGTCATGTTTAAATTTTGCCTGACCTTGTAACCTACAAACTCATAGCCTTTTTCTCACTTTTTCTTCACTTTTTGTTTCTTTGTTTGTTTGTTGTTGTTCATTTGTCCATTTGCTTACTTCCCTCACCTCTAACTAGATGGGCAGGATAAATACGCTTTACACATGCAAAGCTGCCATTTTTTAAAACAAGTAGCTAACTAAATTCAAATTTTCTACTCTACTGATGTATGTTTCACTATTTTACCTGAAAGACAATAAGGTATTTTTCTACTTCCCATCACTTATTTGTACAAAAGTCCAGTAACTGTATTCAAAAGCCCTTTTTATTGTGAATCAACACATGTTTCTTTATCGTTAAATTATTAATTAAGAAATTGTAAAATAACTGGCATAATGTTGTCAGGAAATTTTGTTTTGGATCAAAACATGATTTTTGCCTACTAGCAGATATAGTTTGTGCAGGTGAAGGCTTGATTGGTTTACCTGCCCCTGCCTTTCATCCACAAAGGGTTTCCATGACCACTGTAATTTCCCCATAACCCTTCCTGCATGATCAAAAAAATTGATCTTACAGTTAAAATTTTTCCCTTTTCAATTTTGATAAATTTTTTAAATTGATATTTTTCTTTTGTGCTAAGTTAAAATTAATATGTTAGTATGTGATCTGTTTGTGATACTTAGGATGCTGTCCACTGTCATTTTTATTTCTGCTGCTATTCTTGTCATGTCTAATAGCATGAAACATGCAACATGCACCTAAAGACCATTCATGATGCTCATAATTTGGCTGCATCTGTATGTGTTGTTTGACTGATCATTTGCTGTTTCTGTTAATTTATTTTGTGTGGTGTAACCATACATGGGTGAGCATTAAGAACATTGACTGGTTTTCTTCCTGTCACATATCAATCCCTCATGTGTATCACAGACGAATGTTATTTCTGTGTTACATTCAGAGTGGTTAATTTTAACCCCTATTTATAGAGTAAGCATAGAAGTCTAGCAGCCCAAAATTCAGGCCTTTTTTTGTTTTCACACAAGAACATTGGCAAATGCGGCTCTTAAGGAAGGAGACGGCTGGAGGGGGAAGGTAGTCTGCTTGCATGACTTACAGCTTCAGGCAAATGATGAGATGTCTACCCTTCAAAAACTTGTACCAATTGTGCCATTATAAAGAAAATTTGGTACAACATTTTACATTCCTCCTTCCTTCAATTTTTTGTTTGTTTTTGATTTAACTGCATGCAGAAACGTTCAAAAAGGCATTCATGTTTTACAGGGTAGCTTCTGTCATTTTTTGGAATGGGGTTCCCTTTCCGCAGTGGCGTTTAGTGACTGATTGTAGGGAGTATGTACATTATTTTATTAGTGTAAGACCAGTGGATTGGTATACTATTTTTCAGATCTTGTTACAATCTAATGTGGTCCTTTATCAGCAGTATACTAGTATATCTAGTAGCAATGTGAGAACGTGATGTAGAATAGTAACTTGTACATGATGTAAATAAGTAAATATCTGTAAAGTTATCAAGATGCTTGCACAATGGTCCACAAGTTTTAGCAGAGTGATAACTAATTTCTGTAAGCAATACATCCATTTTAGAGTTTATTAAAGTTTGTCTATCAGATGTGAGTCTCGCTAACTTTTGCTAGACCCGAGTACGTCCACCACAAATCAAACAAGGCTGAGGACTGGTCGAGCGAGGAGACCACCGCAGCGCCGAGCCGATAGGCCGCCCATCCGACACGAACGTTCGGAAAGGGGAGGGCCCAGCGGCCCAGCCCCAGCCCCCAGCCAGACAAAAGCACAAAGCAACAAGGTGCAGTAGTTCGCGGGGTGGCCGCAAGAGGGCGGCGCAAGAGAGACAGACTGAGAGACAGAGAGAGAGCGAAAGCACTGTTGGGAAACAAGCAGCCATCCAGCCATAACCAACAACAACACCCGTAGTTCAGCAGCGGAACTCCGGAACGAAGCAACAGTAAAAGCTGCAGCTCTTGCGAGTTGTATTGAAGTTAAACCCTTAAGTCTCAAATTATCAGAACCTCAATGAAGTTCAGGCGCTTTTCTTAGACTTGGATCAAGCTTGAAGGCATAATGGCGTCTTTATCTTTGCCTAGAGTTCTTCAGCCTAGAAAGTCCAGCCTAGAACTTGAGAGGGAGAACTTCGAGAAATTCCAGGTTTGTCTCCATTCTTGTCCGTTGTGAGAAAAACTGCAACGGAATGGCCAGGAAACCACCATCCCTACTATTGCAATTTTACTAGCCAAGTTGAAAGAGGTGGAAGGCCGGTGTAAACGACGATCTGTCAATGAGTCTCTGACTCATGCATCACTCTTTGTAGGGAACTTCGATTTTTTACATGAATAGGTTCTTTGTTTGTTAGTAAATTTTGACCTGTCAACTTGTGTTTTGAGCAGCAAGGCTATTTGTCACCCATCTCGCCTCTCATTTCAGAAACCGCACTAACCTCCCACGCCTTAATTTATTGGTCACTTCCTGTCAGAAAATTGTCAGTGTCTGTCTAAAAATTCGCTCATTAAAACCTGATTATGTCCCTACCATAAACGTCCTCATCATGTTCTTTTTGTGGAGTGTTTGTGCAGAAGTTGTTTTCTCTTTGAAGTACTGTAGTTTTGCATGGGTCCAACGACAACTTAACAAAGCACCAGGTTCGTTTGCCTTTGATAGATCGTATTTAAAAAAATAGCTGATACCCTTGAAGCAATCAGCTGTGAAGCTGCCCTCTTTGGTTATCTTTCATTTAAGGCTACAAGTCAGATAAGAATGAGTAGGCAGGGCAGTGTGATGATTCCTATCTTATCATACAGAGATATTTATCCTTCCTGTTCCATACTGGGCGTCGTAGCTTGCTTGTTGGGCGGTACCAGCAAGGGTTTACAATGTTTTCCCCTTATTCCCCAGAGTTTTACCAGTTTCAGGTATGAGCTTACTCTTGACTCTCGAGCACTTTTCTGATGTTGCGCCAATGTTTTGTTATCTTGATATGAGATCCTCACTATTGCAATTCTGTATCAGTACTGAATCAGCGCTAAAACAAGTGTAGATGAGTTTTGTAAAGCTAAACAGAACTTGTTGCTGGAAATGCATTGATTGATTGGCCTTCCCCAGCAGTTTATATATTCCTCTCCCATTGTCATTGTTGTCCATTAATACTTTTTTCAGTTTCCAGTTGTTCATTCAGCTGTTTTTTTCTCATTGCAGCAAGTCAGCATCAGCAAAGCTGTGAACTCCATAGAATGTCCTGTCAAGGAGAAGCATGTGCGCAGTATCCTTTTTCAAATTATTTGTTTAACTGCCTTGCCTTGCAGAATTATCTTTGGAACACAGTTCTCGTGTTCCCACTCATTTATGTCAGAGTGTATTGCTCAAAGTTTTTATTGATAGAGAAAGAGGACATCAGCTCTAAATTTATGTTTGGTATGTTTGATATTCAATTCCTTAACATAGCAAGGTGCCATAATTGGCACATTTCAAGAGAAAAATGCACAAACCTTCTGGGATTGTGTGAAGCGCCTACCCTTGGAAGGCAACAGAATTGTGGCGTGGAAATTTTGTCACGTCCTTCACAAAATTCTACGGGAGGGCCATGAATCAGTTGTTCCTTTGTCACAGAAACACAAGGAGAGAATCAGAAATATTGGGAAGCTATGGGTAAAGTAACTTTGTTTGCAAAAAAAATGATTTGTTTCGCTCCTTTTCCATTTCCATTATTAATAGTAATGTCTTTATTTACTAGGGCCATCTTCGAGAAAGCTATGGAAAGTTGATTCAACAGTATACTCAGCTTTTGATTGTAAAGCTCGATTTCCACAGAAGGAACCCTCGTTTTCCTGGCAATCTAGAAGTCTCAAAAGAAGAGCTTGATGCAATCGGTGAAAACAATGTTAATAATTATTTTGAGATGGCAGTGGAAATGTTCGACTATATGGATGAAGTACTTGCTCTTCAAAGTGCCAGTAAGTGAACAGGTTTTTAAAAATCTCTTTACTGTGTATCATTTCTGAACAGAAGATGATGTTCAGCTAATGTACCACATTTTCAATCTCTTCCAGTTTTCGGATCGTTAGACATGTCAAGATCAAATTCAATGACAAGTTGTGGCCAGTGTCGCTTAGCACCACTCATCCCTTGTATTCAAGATTCCTCTCAATTGTACGACTACTGTGTTAAAATTCTCTTCAAGCTACATTCGGAACTTCCTGCCGACACATTGCAGGGACATCGTGATCGCTTTTTGAAACAATTTAAAGACCTCAAACAGTTCTACTTGAGTGCCAATACTTTGCAATATTTCCGTAATTTAATTCACATTCCCCCTTTGCCAGAGGTAAGGAATTCTTTGTAAATATTTCTACAAACTGGTATCACTGCTAGAGTGCCTGTTGACATTATGTAATACTTTTTTCTTCCTGTATTAGAATCCTCCAAACTTCTTGATCCAGTCAGAATTCCTTGGCTATGTCACACCAGTGGTGCGGCTACCAACAGACCTTGAACAGTCTGAAGCAGATGCCTCAGAGTTTGTGGATGTATCAGATACAGGATCACCGTCAGGATCACTATCTGGCGATCTAGTAGATCTGAGTGTTCCTCAGCCTGTACCCATGGCCCCTCCTGATGAATGGAGCCATCGTATTGAAAGGTTACACCAAGAAAACAACAAATTGCGTCAAGATCACCATAAACTTGTTGATCAACTCCAAGTCCGCATAATGGATTTGGAAAATGCTCTAGCTACCAAAGATTCAGAACTTATGCAAGAAAAGAAGCTTCATGAGGATCTCATGCATCAGACTACTGCAAATCTTATGCATCAAACTACTGCAGCTGAAAAAAATGATGATGCGGAAAGTGAGCCCTCTTTGTCTTTGTTTTTTGGAGAACCATAATAAACCAGCCGTATTAAATCAAACAACTAATTTTTGTTGTTTTCTATTTTATTTTCTAGAAAGAGCAAAGGCCTTTGAAGAAAAGTTTTTGAAGTTAAAAGAAGTGTACAGCAAGTTAAGGGAAGAGCACATAAATCTTCTTCGTCAGGTTAGTCTATTTATCAAAATCCGTTTCCTTCCCTTATCACAGTGCAGCATCTTTTCTTCCATCACACTTTACATAGAGAATTTTGGTGCTGAATAAGACCCTTGTCTTTCCTGTTTTCACATTTATATCTTATCTATCCCTTTCCAGAAAGCAGGTTTGGAGAAAGATTTGAAAGTGTGTGACAAGATGGCACTGTTTGCTCAGGCTGCTAATAGTCTGATAGTGTCAATAGTAAGATTTCTACCACCATTTACATCCCAATTCTATCTTGTTTACCATCTTGTTTGAAATTTCTCTGAACTTCTCTTTCTTATTCTTTGTTCAATATAACAAACTTAAATTGAATTTCTTTTTATTGTTACTTTATTTTAAGACTAACAATAGGGCAATATCAAATCAAACCAAGAAGTTCCAAGCAAAGATGGTATTTTTATGGTGGTGGATGGAGCACAAGCACTAGCACATGACACATGGACGATGCCTGTACAGCATTTATTATTGTCTCATGTAACAATCCCTCTGCACAAAATGGGCTGTAACACTTTTAAATTGTCACTGTGACAAGGCTAGAAATTCCCGTGTTTGGCTCCAATGAATTCAATTATATCCAGTATAATTGATACATTGTTACTGAGGCACTTGTTATGACATTATTTCAAGATCAAATACTGTTGTTTTGTCTTTTGCACAAGTTAGACCCTAGTTCTCTACTTTAACTACAACAATTCATGTTTTTTGCTCCCATTTTTCTATTACAGAAAGCAGATGTGGACAAACAGCTTATTGGGATTCAAAAGGCCAGTGAAGATGCAGAAAAGCGTAAAGAAGAAGCAGAAGCTCAGCTTACCGAAATGGTAGCTGATCATGACAAAGTTTTGGTGAGCATTCATTCACTTTTTGCAAGAGATGTTAGTGAAGTGATAGTAATCTTACAAATACAGAATAATCTAATGATCCCTTTTTTTTTTCTGCAGACCTTAACCAAAGAAATAGAGAGATCTAAGAAAGAGATGGTGCAAATAGAACTGAAGAGTCAAGATCAACAACAAGCATTGAAAAGCTTGCTAGGTAGGTAGTTGAAGATTTTCCGTTCAACCGTAGTTCAGTTCAGGGATAAAGAATTCATTAAATCTGTTAAAATTTAATTCTGTTTCAGAAAAAGCTAAAAATGATTTGTTGGAAATGGAACTGAAGAGCCAAGATCAGCAACAGGCAGTGAAAAGCTTGCTTGGTAAATTCATACTTACTTTGCTATTGTTAAAGGTTTTCTACTTGTCTCTAAAATATCAGGAAAAACTCATTTATTTTTTAAAAAATATTTCTTTCTTTCCTGTTTAGTGGCCTGTGTGAGGGAGGCTGAAGGTATTGTTGAAAGATCAATACATGAAGTGGATAACCCTGCGATATCGGCAGTCACTTGTACTCCAGGTTAGTTTTGTCGTCTGTCACTTTTTTTTTGTCTTCTTTCTATTCACCCTGTTTTTCTATCTATGTTTTTTTTTTTTTTTTTTTTGGCCTCCAGACTATTTAGGAACATTAGCGGTACCTCTTCGGGACTGTGTTGTCGAGTTGCCAGCCCTAGTTCCTGATTCATCTAAAGCTAGCAATTCTTACCCGTCTGCCTTTGAAAAACTTGTGTGCCACATAATTCGCGTGGCTCATTTATCAGCTGACTATGTCCTTCATGCTAAAGCTACTTCCAACACATCTCCTGATATTGAACTAGGGGAGCGTAAGTATTTGTTTTCTCATCTTCAGTAAAACCTGCACGTTTTCAAGGGTGTCTAATTTTAGGTTGGGCTTTACCACTGACTCAATTTTTCTTTCTTTGTAGATATGGCAGAGAAATGTAAAGTCCTAGGGAGCTCAGTTTTAGCATTGCTGAGAGGTGTCAGAGAAGAAGCTGACAGTAGTACTGTAAAACAACTGGCAAACACTACTGTAGATAGAATGGACGAGTTAGCAAACTTACTGGAACGACTAACTGGACAGATCAAGGGGGACTCTGTAGAAATGATTGGTGATATGGTTGAGAATGAATTAACTAACATGGATAAAGCAATTGAAGAAGCAGCCAAGCGGATTGCTGTGAGTACCACCCATTCTTTACCCATATTGAAAGATAAGTAATAATTAATAGCACCCTTTTTACAGGAAATTTTAAGTAAATCTCGAGCAAGAGATTCTGGAATTAAGTTGGAAGTGAATGAGAAGATTCTGGATACCTGCACGTCTCTTATGTTAGCTATTCGAATTCTGGTTCAGAAAGCTCGACTTCTTCAGGCTGAGATTGTCGCCAAAGGAAAGGTGAACTTTCTTTGGTGTCTATGATCCTAAAACGTGGAGCAGGTTTATTTAATGCATTCCACTAACAGTTCTGTCAATCCTATTCCAGGGAACTGCTACTGCCAAGGAGTTCTACAAAAGAAATCATCAGTGGACAGAGGGACTGATCTCTGCAGCTAAGGCTGTTGCAATGGCAGCTAAGTTTTTGCTGTAAGTTAATTTATGATCTTTTCCTTGAAAGTATATTTTTAACTGTTTTAGTTCTTAAGTTCAATGTTAACATCTGCTTTAAATCTCAATTTTTCTTTTCTTTTCCATTGTAGCACTGCAGCTGACAAGGTTGTTAGTGGTGAGGGCAAGCTAGAATCTCTAATTGTTGCATCACAAGAGGTAGCTGCAAGCACAGCCCAACTCGTTGTTGCCAGCCGAGTGAAGGCATCTCGTGATAGTTTGAATCTTACGGCTTTGTCTCAAGCATCTAGAGGTGTTACTCAAGCAACTGGGCAGGTAGTTGCTACTGCCAAAGACTGTGCTCAACTGATTGAGGAGAATGGTTTGTGTTGCTTTTACATTAATTTTTGTTGCTATTGCTAAATTATATTATCTTTTTAAAAGAAATGTTTGAATTTGAATTTCTATATCAGTATAATAATTTTTTTGCAGAGGAGCTGGACGTTTCTGGGCTTACACTTCATCAAGCGAAACGCCTGGAAATGGACTGTCAAGTAAAAGTGTTGGAATTGGAAGCTTCCCTCCAACAAGAGCGACAGCACCTTTCTGCTTTGCGACGGCAACATTATCAACTTGCTGGAGATGTTGAGGGGTGGGAGATTATGGTGAGTGAAGTCCAGTGCTTTATAGGGATAAAGTCTTCTGAAAATTGCCAAAAGTGATCTTCTCTTTTTCTTTTGCAGGACAAACCTTAAAACACCGCCAACATTTTACAGTTCATGACTTCTTGTGTCTAAAAAAAAACTCGTCTATATATACATACATAATTAGCATATGATATTTTGCTCACCCAGCTTATTAATTCAGAATGTTGCTCTTATTCTCTTTAGTTTTGTAACATTATAAAGGTTAGAACAGGCTACTAACCCTGCTTACTTTTGAAGCTAATTAAGTTGAGAATCAATTTGAATTCAGTGCTTTCTCCAGTTATAGTTTGCTTTTAAATCTCTGTCTTTCAGTTGTTTTCTTTTTTGCTGGTAAATCTATCATTTTTAATTAATCAACGATTACCTTTCGTTAGGACTTGTCATCTAAATTGTTTTAGTTAACAGTATTAGTAACTTTAAGATCTTTATAACTGGCGCTTCATGCACTGTCTGATTTAGCTCTGATGCTATGATTGATTGTGTAAATTGTGTTTAGTCCAGTTTGTTTTATTTCCCATTATCCTTTTGCTAAGTCTGCTGAGTGGCAGATCATATTGTTGTAATTTGCACGATCATAGCTTTCCTCTATTTATCTTATCTGTTGAAAGCCACTAGTTGAACTTTCTTTTTATCATTTTTATTATGCTTTGCATCCTACCACCTATTGTGAGATTATCATGGAATTATCTTGAATGCAATTTGATTTCTATCCTTGTATCTTGTTATTATAGTTTTAGAAATTTGATGTTATATTTCAGTGAATGCTGTTGAAAAGTAACATGATCAACTTTGCGATGTGTCTCTTGTTAACAAGTGCCCTCCTGGTGTAAGTGATAGTATGGTGTTCCTTCCTTCTCTCTCCATTCCCCTTTTATCTGGTCCAGTTCTTGTGTTTCTGTGCACCAACAACTTTGATAAATGAAAGACTGCCTCAAGGAAAATTAATGAGATTTTGACTCGCAAATGTTTTTATTCCCTAGACAGAAGTTTAAGAGTTTGTGTTATCCAAGTTTTACTTTTCAATGCTGTGCCAATTTAAGGTGAATCACAACTTGAACTGCTTCTTTTCCCCCGCCCCCTGTTAAAAATAATTAGCGTCCCCAAGTGTAACACGCATTTCTTCAGATGCATGATAATATGTTCCTGTTACCAACTTAAAATGACATGTTGTCTAAGAATAGTTTACCAATTACAGTGCCTTTTAGGACTACCCTTTTTGTGCACTTTGTAGCATCTTTATTGATTTGTATATTAAATAAATTTATAAAGTTATATTTTTACATAGTTATGAACTCAGTGGTTGACTATAATTGGAATGAGTTATGGTTTCTATTTTGTTTTGTTTGTTAACATTATTGACATGACCACTAATTGTGCTACTACTTAAGCCTATAACTTAAAGTAGAATAAATTATATTCCTATTAAGAATTTGTGTTGATTTGTAAACCTTTGGTCACCACACAAAAACTACACTGAAACCCAATCAAGAGCAACACAAAGACATGGAAAGAGAAGGTCAAAGATAAAACAAAAGTCTGCTATATTGTAGATTCTGTATATTCCATCTCCATGATTCAGGTAACATGATGCATTCCTCTGAAAATATCGATTAATCCCATCCCCACACTCCATGACACTCCTGAATTGTTTTTGCATTGTCACGACGAGACCTTGTAACTGCACTTGCTTCACCTTTGGCCAGTACTCTCTTCCTCTCAGCCTGCCTTTCTCTTTTGTCTAGGGCTACTTGTACCCTCTTTTTAATAACATCAGGGGCTATGGTTGACGCAGTAGACAAGCCATTAGTTCTGACACTACGAATACTAAAGACATCGCTATCACACTCTGACACAAGCCTTGTGTGCGATGAACTGTGGTTAGTATCAGCATCCTCTGGACTTTTTGGAAGTTCTGGTGGCAACTTGTCAGAAAGCAACTCGCTAGAAGAGTTTCCTGTTTCGCTCTCTTTGTTAGCTGCAGCGGTACTAGAACTGCTCACAGCTTGTGAAGTTCCTTTCCTGGTTTTATCTTCATCTTCTAGGATTATTTGATCGACATGTTTCCTCAACTCCTCAATTTCAATACCTTCTGACCCTGGTTCCTCTGAATCACTGTGAGTTTCTCCTTCATCACTTTCTTCTTCACTCTGAACTCCAATCCCAACAAGAAGATCTTTTTCCATTTGTTTAGTGAATCCACTGGCAGAGACTTCAACATCCAGAGCTGATTCACGCCTGGAAGTGCAGCATAGACAATTGAGAGTAAAAGACAAGACAAAACAAGAGGCCATTCCATTACCATGAATAGGCAAGCCATAAGACAAAAAATGATAACTACGCTAACAATACTATGTGACACTGCTGATAATGCTGAAAGTATACTTACTTAACATCCTTAAATGTTGGGTAATATTCACTCTCATAGCCAAATCTTCTCCTAAAAAAATCACGGATGCAGTTGACATCACGCATAAAAAACCTAAGAAAACAGAAGCATTTCAAAACGATTTTTGTTTGTATCCAAAATTTAAGCATTGACTGAAAGTCTGTTTATAAAACATTTAAAACCATAATAAGTGCCACACTCACATTTCAGCATTAGCATGGTTGGTCGAAACCATCTGAGGAAAATCTATTACAATAGGCTTTCCATCATCAGTCAGCATTAAATTGAACTCATTGAAATCTCCATGAATAACTCCATAACTACCAAGTTTGACAATAAGGTTCATAAGTTCATCATATAGCCATTCCACATCATCCACTTCATTAATCTGGCAACTAAAAAAAGAATTTTTAAAAGTCACATTTGGAACAAACTTTTGAAATAATTCATCATTATTTTGAATGTCTTACAGGGGGTGACCATCTACCAGATTCATAATGACACAATGTCGGTTAAAATCAATTGGTGTAGGTACAGGGAATCCACGATCATAAAGGGCCTTCATGTATGCAAATTCCTTGGTGGCTGAAATACGTGACAGATAAATCCAGGATGCAGCGTTCCGATGTGCATGATAATCTCTCTTCTCTCGAAGACGTCGGAAACAAGTACGTCCCAGTCTGTAACAATGGCATTGGTCCCATTCATCAGTAACCTAAAAATAAATGATGAAAAGAAAAAAAAAAGAAAAAAGTTTCAATTTACCGATGAAGTTTGAGGCAAAGAGGTTCACCATCCTCATTTCCTACAACATAAATATTAGATTCTTTACCAACGCCAATTTGGTTGCCAAATGAACTGACAACGCCTCGACTAGTCAAAGCTTTCAAGGCAAGGTAGTCATATCCCAAGTTAGTAAGACGATAGCCATCATCTGGGAGGACAGAAAAATAATTGCATTACACCTGGTGGTAGTATTAGATATGACTACGATGTAGATACACAGGTAGTTTCATACATACAATGTCGTCCACGTTCATAAGAAAGCAAACGATGTTTACAGAGTTCCCTTAGTATTTTGTGAGCACCCCCATGGCGAAGACTTGCAATGGAGCCAACAAGAGATCCTGGCACCAATTCATGATTCTTCATCCCCATCTCAACCTAAATACAAGGGGAAAAGTAGAGTTACATTTCCATCATCCAAACAGTATCAAAGCAGCACAATAATTGAGGTTCAACAAAATTAATAAATTGCAACATTTTATGAAAATTTTAATTCATGGTATGGCGTTTGTAACATGTATCAATCTGAAGAGGACATGGACATGTTTCTTTTGCACAGAGCGAGATAAATTGCGGAGGGAGTATCCCCAACGTGCATAACCTCTAGAGCTGAGAAAAGAAAACGATACTTACAGCAGTCAAAACACGGAAATCTTCCTTGCTAAGGTAGCGCAACATGGTCACGTTTATCTTCCCCATGCTGTCAGTGTCCAGAAAATGATATGCAATAGACGAGATGATAGAGAAACACAAATCACTCCAAGCAGAAGGTGTTGACGTTTCGCACGTGGGGTGGGGTAAACGCGGGGGAGGTGAGGTGGGGGCGCAGCGCCTTTTCGAAGCGCTATAAGGTTTCTCTCTTCCAAGAGGGGGGCGTTTCGCCGTTTCTTAGAAGGGCACGGCGTAAAATGGCGCCGCTCGCTACCCAAACAAACGTTAATTTTGAAAATGGCTTTGCTCTCTTGAAAGCTTGGCTCAGATGGGTCATTTAAAGTTATTTCGTGCTGTTGTGACATTTCTGTTGGAGAGATCATAAATTTTTAGTTGTGGAACCGACTGATCAATGAAAATTAGGTGAGATCAACTTATTATCGCTTTTCAAAAGAGACGTTGCCTCCCGCTGTCAGTTAGGACATCAGTTTAAGCTTTCGTAATAAATGTCGATTTTGACAGTCATCTCTCTTTTGACTATGGTTTTGTTACATAATCTGAAGCCCTGTTCTAAAGCAGGCTGAGAGACAATCATTTGTTTGAAATGTGTGTGAAAGTTTGGCTTGTCCTAGTTATTCTTTCAAGTGTGGCAGGGAGGTTATCCTTGTTTCTATCTGATTTCTAACTTCGTTTGATAAAGATTCTTGTACAGTATCTATCTTTCTGACTGAATTCGAAGTCCGTGTGGTTGTGTAATAAATATTGAAACCATGCTACTTGTAACAAATCTTTAAATTTCAGAGACTATGTCGGGAAGCCCAGGATCATTGAGAAACGCTTTAGAAGATTGGTTGGAGCTAAATATTCAAAGTGGATATACATCATGCATCAAGATCCAGGGTCGACCAATTCTTCCACCATTGGTATGATTTACGAAATTTATTTACACCCTCCTTACTGCTGTACTTTGTTGACATTGTTCTTGGTTGTTTCAGATGTCAGAGGAGCGAAGGATTGAAATGCGACGACTGAGAGATATAGCTGTAGAAGTTGAAAGCAGATTATTGCAAAAGAAAGGTAACGTTCAGGAAGATGCTGCCGGTGGTGAAGCCATGTATGAAGGAGCTGTGGATGAACTGCATTTTGCCAACTCTTTGCCTACTTCTTTGACTGCTTACCAAGAAGAACCAACTCAACCATTAACTAATGAAGAAATTTCCCAAACTCTTGAAGATGCTCTGGAACTAATTCAAGCTAAAAGTACGCCAGGAACAGCTCAGTCTAAAGAAATGCTGAAGGAATTTGATCCTCTTGCTGAAGGAAACTGTGCAAACTCACCTGTAGACCTTCTGGTCTTACAACCTGAAAATATTTCTGAGCAAAATGCCAAATCTTCTGACAAAACTCTGTCTAAACCAAGCAGTGCAGAGAGCTCTATTGCTCTATCATACAGCACAGATCTGAACCACTACATGGACATAACCGAAGGCAGCATTGACGTGTCTGTGCTTTGTTCAGATCAGAAGTCTGACAGTGGAACTGGAGCGACAACACCGAGCACAGTGAGGCCAGACTCTGCTGGTAGTAAGTCCCAGTCAAGTATGCCTTGTAAGGATAGAAAAGCTACTTTTGAAGACCTGAATAATTATTTAGACAGCCTGTTAAATAATAACAGTGATTCGAAGAAGCAGAAACCCATGAAGGACAGTAACCAGAATGTAGTAAATAGCTCAACATCACCCCAGAGCAGCCAGAGAACTATTTCTCCACCTATCTGTTCAGAGGTCTTGCAACCATTCAATGGCAAGCCACCACCATTGACCAGTCCACAGGGCAGTCTTCAAACAAGGATTATGAATGATAGCAATTACCTGACTATACCAAGCCGGAGAAATGTGGATGAGATTGAAAATGTTTCAGATTTTCTGCAGAGTTGTACCCTATCACCAGTGAGGCAAAGTGATTCACAAAATTCATATGAACAGAAGGTGCAGTTGTATTTGCAGAACTTAGTGATTGACGAAAAAGTTATGAAAGAGCTCACACAGATGGCTTCTTCTCAACTTGATAACCCTCCTCAGAGCATGGATAAAAATTTGGCAGAAACATGCTCCTCCTTAAATTTAGTGAATGAGAATCCTTTGCAGAGAAATACAGAAGCTAACTGCAACGGGTATGTGCCTGCTCCTCCAAGATTAGTTCGTAGTAATTCTTATACCTTGGACTCTCCCAGTCCTATGCTGCTAGCCCACATGGAAGCTGAATTAAGAAAAAACGTTCGTAATGAGCCTAATGTGAGTTCCAATTGGAACCCATCTCAGGATATGGTACCTTCCCGGAGAGTTTGGGATATCGAGTCCAACAAAAACATGCCAAGCTGGTGCAGCAGACCAAGTACTGTGTCCAATGCTACTTCTAAAACTCTATCACCCAAGAAAGTTTTAAATAGAAGTGCTTCTGCTCAGCCAACTACATTAAAAAATTCAGAGCACAGAGGGCTTCCCTCCGAATCCCCTCAAAGACTCAAGGACAAGGGTCCTGCCAAGTATTCTACTGATCAATCCAAAGTTCGCAAATCATCTCTTGGATCTCTTCAAAAAGAAAATATAGGAAAAGCTACCCAAGAAGTTTCACCGCCTAGTAGTGATGACTCTAAAGACAAAGCTC
This sequence comes from Stenchaetothrips biformis, assembly GCA_030522485.1. NCBI lineage: Eukaryota > Metazoa > Arthropoda > Insecta > Thysanoptera > Thripidae > Stenchaetothrips > Stenchaetothrips biformis. The sequence continues at coordinate 6,891,021 of CM060100.1, forward strand.
GCACTTTATTGCTACACTTACAACTTCAGCACAATCAAGAAATGGAGGAGCTATTGAATCGCCAGCGCAAGGAAAAAGAGGCCATCAGATTGGCACTTTTAGAAGAGCAAAGATCTGCATTAAGGGCATCAGAAGAACTCCCTGAATCAACCCTTTCCAGGACTTCCACAAATTCCCACACTAGTGCACAGGGTCAGTCTCCACCCACCAAAGACAAAGCACTTCAAGAGGAACAGAGGAATAATACGTCACCATCAGTCACTTCTTCGATAGATTTAGGTGGTGGTTCATCTTTGATAGATTTAGGACAAGATGAAAGAGCACTTGCAAATATCAAAGTTATACCTCAAAAAGAAGTCTATGGAAATGCTCAGAGAACTAATCTAATGAGTGGAGCAGGCCCTGGTGAAAAACTGCCATCAATACTTGGCAGTTATAACGGATCCTCAGATATGATATCAAGTTTCCCTCTTAGTGATTTGCCTAGTGGTCAAATGGAAAGAATGACATCTAGCTTACCTCCTGAAATTCTCTCGCTACACTTTTCCAACACTGAGCTGACCTTCCAAAATGCAAAGTCTGTGTCGTGTACAACTCAGTCTTCTGTAATATCCATCAGCAAACCTACAAGTGTTTCTGCAGATACCACATTGGCTGCTCCAAATATTTTCTCCTCTGCCTTTGCTTCATGTGTGACTGGCGGCAGCCCTCGGTCGAAGCGCCGCTCTTGGTGCAGCCGCCAGCTCTTTCCTGATGAGTACTCTCAAAGTCATCCTGACTGGGTGACTCAAACTTATGAACTTCAGAAGGTAAAATAAATAAGGTACTCAAGTGAGTAGCATGTCAATTATCAACAATTTTTACTATTCTTTTTTTCTCATTATAGCATCAAGCAGCTAGCAAAATTCAAGCCGGAGTCCGTGGTTATTTGACTAGAAGGTTGCTCAAAACTGAGAGGGTGCAAAATTGTATCACCACAATACGTGACACGATTGTATGTGCGTTACAACTTCAAAGAGAGTGTGCACCACATGTAGAACCTAGTGACCTTCAACTGCATGGAAGACTAATACAACAGGTACACCCTAAGGCTACAGTTGATCTATTATTTTCTTTTCTCTTTACTACCGTTTTACATCTCTGGAACTTTTTATTTCCGGCCACAGCTCAGTGCTGCTTGCGAAGATCTACACCACATCTTTATGGGTCTCCCTGTGAAACGGCGAATGGCAATAATAGCTGCTGATAGGGAGAGATTGCGTGTACGAACTCCGAGATCTCAAAGTAGTTTGGGCTCAAGACCGTTGTCTCGAGCAACCCAGATAGCTCTCCAGAGGAAATTCAACCTGTTAGTTCATTGCTCTTGGTCTATTTGTGCATACCTTAGAGTCTCTTTATTACTCATTTTATTCTTTCTTTCAGAGGTGATCCTTCAGACAGTGCCGGTGTGCATTCCAGATCTTCATCAACCAATAGGTCCAGGCGTCGCAGTTGGGCAGTTGAATCTCGTATGAAAGCATCACCCATGCCTGCAAACAATGGTAGATAAAACTGCTGCTTATTTAATTTTGGAGTCTCCTAATGTGTAATGTGTCTGTTTTTAATTTTGTGTTCTGCTTTTGTGCAGCCTACAACTGTGAGGTTGTTTCGGGTTGTCTCTCTAGGTCTTCAGCGCCAATGTCGTTACCACTGCAGAGATCCGCCAGTGCAGGAAGCAGCAGGAAACCGTGGCGATAGGTTTCCCTTGTCAGGTTATTCAGGTGGTTGGTGAGTTGATTTTAAAACAAGGTTTAAATTTGAACTTAAAACAACTTCTCATCTAGACATTAAATTTATTTTTCATTAATGTTGAGAACGGGTAAATCTTCGTACTGTGTCAAGAGCTCTCTGACTCCTTCCAAAAATTGCTTCTCCATGAAGTTGTGATAGATGGTTTTAGAAGTATGATTTGTTTATGAGTAAGTGTAGGTACTTAAAAATTTTGTACTTGTATATTTTTCTGATTTTTCTTTTGTATTATCCTTTTGTACATACATTTTTATTCTATCAATGCTAAGACTCAGTTGAGTCTTTGCAAGTTCAACATCACAGACGTTGGAAGAAATTATATTTCATCTGATGTTTTTGTTTTTCATCGCAAATTTTATGTCTCATTCTTTCTTTTTCATCCATGAAAGCAAAGCATTATCATCAATGGCAAGTTTTTCTTCTGCCTCTCTGTATTTTTCAAATGTGATCTTGTATAAAACCAGTGATCCCTTTTCATGTCAAAAATGACTTATTGATGTGTACATTAAGGTCAGAGTTGTCCTCTGGAATCTTGCCTTATTACTTGCATGTGTCACATATACACAAGTGTGGTGGATCTCTCAATTTTTGATTATGATAATGTTTAATTTTAGATTTTTGCGTATAATGTTAAAATGTGTACACAGTTACCCAAAGCTTTTGTTAAGGTTGTCTTTGAAATTCTATCCTTGTAAGAATCTGTAATTTTCTTTAGTCAGGCATATTTGTGAACAGTATCTGTTATTTGCTACTTTTAAAGATGCTTTTAGAATTTTTTTTTTTTTTTTCATTATCATTTTTAATTTTTTCATTAGATGATATAAAATGGTGTTTCTTGCCTCACTTGTTTCACCTACCATGATTGTGTACTCGTCATGTTGTAAATTAACTTGTCACTGCAATTTGCTTGTAATGAGTTCATCCTAGCTAAAAGTAATTATTTTGTGAAATTTTTAGTTAGTGTTGCCAATACTGTGCCTTATCCTAAGTTTGAATTGTCTTGTGTTGTTAAAGAAAAACAATGAATTCCTAGAGGAGTCTTGTAAAATTCTGATACCTGTACTTAAGTAAATTCTAATTCCTTCACAATAAAGATATGTAGTCAAATTCAGTAGTATTTTGGAATATGTGCCTTATGTTTCCATATTGCATGTTTTACCCCTTAGTTTTGCTGTCGCTAAATTCATGTTGAATCGCACATGCTTTCAGATTTCCAAGCTGAAGTGCCTTAGTCATTGAAACGGTGGAGTCAATTGAATGTATTTTTATGTCTATGGTGCTGATGCCATTGAGCATTATTTTTCATAGAGCTATATTCTCCAGTCAATGAGGCCATTTGCCCCCTCATTCTTGGATTTTGCACAGAAAATAAAAAGTGTATTATGTACCAGATTTTGTCGTTTCTGTAGCGTCGCTACCTCTTTTCTGTGTGCCGCTCTTTGATGGTGTTTGTGTGAGGGAGTGTTGCGCCATGAAGAAGGGAAAACCAGCAAGTCGCGCTGCCGCCCGCCGAGGCGAGGCGGCCAATTCCAGGACTTTCCCTGCTCGGCCTATGGGCGTGGCGGGCTGCACGCCACTCACGCGAGCGGGGCGGGGCGGGGCGTGCACTCTGCGAATGAATCGCTCTGCCGCGGCGCCCCAAGCGCAGCAACAAGTCGCCGAGCCGAAGCAGAAGCCGGATAGATTTGGTAAAATTTATCCCCGGCGACTTCCACGACGGCCGCCTTGCACGGCGCGACCGGCTGGGCCTGGAGCTTGCCGAGGAAGGCGTCTTCTCGGTACGGGGGTGGAAGCAAGGGCTGCGGCGCCGCGGCCTTGGGGTCGTGCCTGGCGAAGGACCAGCAGGGCTTGGGGGTGTCCGGCGGAGGCGGCGGCGGGGTCTCCGGAGGTGAGAACATCGGCCAGCTGTGGGCGCCCTTTGGGCCTTGCAGCGTGGGGAACGAGGCCCCGAACGCAGGCGCCGTCGCCGACAGCGAGGACGGCCAGGGCAGCCGCGGCAAGGTGGACTGGCTGCAAGTTGCCGAGTTGAGAAAGAGCCTTCCTTGTCGCCGTTGCGTCGGAGGGAGTCGGGAGTCACCAGAAGGGGTGCGCCGGCGGCGGCCTCGTCGGAGTGACGGGCAGCCCGCTCCCGGTGCACGTCGCCGAGGACGCCGTCGTGGTGGTCACGCGCGTGCAGGGCGACGAGGCCAGGGCGGAGGACAGCAGGGAGGCCACCTTGCTGGCCTCGCCCCCCACCACGTGGATGCACACCACCGTCTCGCTCTGGTCGGGCTGCTGCAGCGGCTGCAGCCCAGGTGCTGTGGCCGGCAGCTCGGACGCTGCGGCCCCCGTCGAACCCGGCCTGCTTCCTGATGGCGGTCATCATTAGACGATGATTTGTTTTTGTTTTTATTTTTGTCCTGCAAGAGGGGGTCACCGTTCTGGCCTGGGCGCGCGAGCTGCTGCTGCCACTTGGGCTGCGCCAGCCACCGCGCGGACAGCACGTGCACCCGCCGCCTGGGCCGGTGGACCTTGGTGCGGCTGCCGTCCTTGGCCCTGACAAGACCTCCTGCTCACTCCGCTGCCTTTTTTTTTTTTTATTTTTTTTTTTTTTTAACGAAGGGAACATTTGGACATATTTTACCGTGTTTGGATTCGTCCCGGGGATGAGGCCCGCGCGGAAGTAGACTCGTGGGCCACCTGGCTTCCTTTATGTCTGATGAAAATATGAGAGGAAGACAAAACAATTTGTTCATTGTAATGGAGAAACAAAATACTGCGCGCTAGTTAGGAGCTTACATCTTGGGACATTTCTTCCGCAGCTGGGACCTGTTCGGCCTGAGTTCGTACCTTTGCGGGGACGTTTGGATCGAGTCATCCCAATGGGGTTTTAACCTACACATTCAAATTTGTTTTAATTTCTTTTCAATGAGTTAAATTTTTACTAGATTGTCTCCTACTGGCCCATCTTACCAAAGGACCCTGTCCTTGCTCCTCGGGCTGCGGAACTGCTTGGAGCTCTTCTTGGCCGGCTTGTCGGCGGCGCCTCGCCCCTCCTCGTCGCCGTCCTGGCCGTCATCCTGGCCGTGCGCGTCGTCGTCGGGGAGCGCGGCCAGCAGCGCGTCGATGACGCCCTCCATGCCCTCCAGCCCTTCCTGCTTCCTGAGCGTCTGCGTCAACTTGTGCAGGATGAGCAGGTCGTCGTGGATCTTGCCACGCCTGCTGCCCTGTGAGACAACGCGGGTTCAGATCCTCTTCCCCCATTTTTCACTCATGATATTTTTAAAAATTATACATTATATCTTTTTAATTTTTTTTATTATTACTATTATTATTATTATTATTTTTAATTGATAATTTTAATTTTTTTCAAAATTTGTTTTAATTATTTTTAATTTTTGTAAAAAAAAATTTGATCATTTTTAATTTTTAAAATATATTTTCTTTTAGTTAGTGGATTACTTGTTGGTGCGACTTCCTGCTGTCCAGGGCGGCGATGTACTGCTTCCTCCGCTGGAAGCAGCTCGCCGGCGCGGCTGTCTTGGCGCCCCGCGGGGACGCCTGGTACTTCCCCGGCAGCTTCTCCAGCTTTTCCAGCCTCTCCAGCTGCTCCGGGCGGCGTCGCGGCGCTGGAGGCGGCCGGCGCACGCAGCGGGAGCAGGGCAGGTCGGCCTGCACGGCGACGGACACGCGGACGGCTGCCAGGTCGTCGTCCTCTGCCGCCGGTCGCAGCTCGCCGGCCTTGGCGCGTCCTGCATGGATTTAAGGTTAGCAGCGGGGCTGGTGTGCAGGTGGCGGCCCACTGTGTGGCAGCAGGTTCCAACCTGGACTCTCCGCGTCGTCGTCGCTGGCCGGCCGGAAGCGCCGCCCAGTGGGCTGCACGCCGTCGCCGGAGGCCACTTCCGGCGCGAAGCACACGCCGCGGCTCTGCTGCCGCGCGGTCCGAGTGCCGTCGTGGACCTCCTGGGGGCCGGGCCTGGCCGTCATCTTAGCCGCGTCGTCCGAGAGGTCTCCTTGCGCGCGCAGCAGCCCCATGGCCAGCTTGACGGCGTGCGGCGCCTCGCCGTTGGCCAGCGAGTCGCCCGTCGGGAAGCCGGCCTGCTTGGGCTTCTCTGCTGCCGGTGTCTCCGCGAGGAGAGGTTCTCGGCGCGGAGCCGCCTCCACTTCCAACCCCACTACTCGTGGCGTCCCCGTCTCCGGTATCGCTTCTGGATCGCCGGGCGGTTTGGGGGTCGTGACCGTTTCCAGTTCCTTTGCTTGAGCGGCATGCAACGGAGAGGTTTCAGGATTCGTTTCCAGTTTCGTTCCGGGATCCGTTTCCGGTTTCGTTCCGGGATCCGTTTCCGGTTTCGTTCCGGGATTCGTTTCTGGTTTCGTTTCGAGACTCGTTCCCGGGATACCACTGATCTTTGGTTCTTCTCTCTGCGATACCGCTTCCGCAATATTTTGTGGATTTTCGGAAGCATTTCCCGGTAATGTTTTTTTGACGTCGCTTGACCCTAGCGTCTCGGTTTCCCGCACGACTGGTGACCTTGTCGCGGTCTCCTGGACTGTTGGTGACCTTGGCGTCAGGGTTTCCGTGACGTCACAGCACCTCGGCGTGCCGGGTTCCTGTGACGGGGCTGTCATGGGTTCCGACTCGTCACGTGACCCCCGCGTCGCGGTCGGCATTGTGGGCGTCGTCACAGCCTCCTTGGGGTGGGGCGTCGGCGGCGTCGGCGGCGTCGGCGGCGTCGGCCTTGGCGTGCCTGCACCGCGGGGCGTCTCCGAGTCCGGGTGGCTCCGTGCCGACGCCGACCAATGAGCGTCGTCACGCCACGGCTTGTCGGCCTGGCTGATAAAGGAACCGTCGCTCGTGCAGACGAGGGTGAGCCGCCGCGGGGACTTGTCGGGGGACGCGGCCACCGACAGGAAGGACTTGGCGGCCTGCTCCCGCCAGCGCGCCAGGGTGGCGTTGGGGCTCTCGCTCGCGTCGATCCAGAACTTGCCGACGAAGGCCGTGTCCCCGGCCACCTCCACGACCTCGCCGCTGGCTCGCCACGGCACGGCGGCGGGCCTCGGCTGCTCCTGGCAGCTGGACAGCGCCAGGTCCACCAGGTCTCGGAACGGGTCGACGGCCGCGCGCTGCGGCTGGAACTCCTCGCTGGCACTCCTCGGGGACGAGGCTGTCTCCGCGGCCGAGGCCGTGTCGCAGGCTGCTGCGCCACTTGTTGCGCGGGGAGGCTCTGCCAGGAGGTCGCGGAGAGAGGCCGTGTCCAGGAGAGTGCTGGCCGAGGCCGCGCTCGCCGTGTCGCAGGCTGCTGCGCCACTTGTTGCGCGGGGAGGCTCTGCCAGGAGGTCGCGGAGAGAGGCCGTGTCCAGGAGAGTGCTGGCCGAGGCCGCGCTCGCCGTGTCGCAGGCTGCTGCGCCACTTGTTGCGCGGGGAGGCTCTGCCAGGAGGTCGCGGAGAGAGGCCGTGTCCAGGAGAGTGCTGGCCGAGGCCGCGTCCGGGGGCGTCTCCAGGATGTCATCGGCCGAGATCGTGTCTGCAGGCGTGTGTAGCAGGGTGTCCTCGGACCCTAAGCAAGATCTCATGTCCTCCAGCGAAGCGTCCTCTGCCGCCAACGCGGCAGTCTTTTCGACGGCCGGGCACGAGGCCGTGAGCACGGGCACGCTAGCGCCGCCCGGCGGGCCCACTGTGATGTCCGCCACGGGGCTCGGCTGCAGGCCGGCATCCACGTGCAGGTCGAAGGGCCGGCGGCTGACCGGCGCGTCGTCGTGCGGCAGGATGGTCATGAGCATGAGCAGCTCGTGCAGCGTGGAGCGAGGCCCCGCCCCGCCCGGCTCTAGGTCTATGAGCGGCGGCGGGCCCTGCCGGTCCATGCTGCTCGCCAGCCATGCACCCCAAGACACAACCGTTAGCTTAGTGTTTTTGCTTTACTTTCCCCTTCCCTCTAGTGTCGATTACCCGAGCGTGGGCCGCGTGCGCCGCACGTACTCGAGGGCCGAGTCCACGTTCTGCACCATCTCGACGATCCGGTACCCCTCCCTGCGGCGGGACGGGACAAGTTAGCGGCGGGCGTGGCGGTGCTGTACACGGGCACGGGCTGGCCACGCACTGGTCCTGGCCGGCGCCCTCGATGTCGACGCCGCCCAGCAGCAGCCCGAAGGGCACCATGGCGCCGCCGCGCCCGCCGCCCGGGCACCTGCGAAGCAGACGGGTCGTGCGGCAACACTTGGGTGGCGACAAGTGGCAGGCGCTGCCAAGCAGCTTTATCGTTTTCGGGCGGACGCCGTGGACGCCGTGGACGCCGGGGTTATGTAAGCCGCCCTCGCCGTGGCGCGCTTACGAACGGCCCCCAGTTGCATGACTAAACAGCGTCCCTCCCTGTTGACGCGCTGCTCTGGCGCGGGCAGCGCACAGTGGGTCAGAAGACCGTGGAGGTGGCCAAAATTCTAGACGCGTTTTGAGCTCCAGAGTCACTAAATGGGACTCGAATCAAACGTGTGACCTTACCAATGGATTCCTCGTTTGGGGAGCAATCCATTGGTGGGGTCACACGTTCGATTCGAGTCCCATTTAGCGACTTCTGGAGCTCAAAACGCGTCTACAATTTTGGCCGCCTCAACGGTCTTCTGACCCACTGTGCAGCGCGGCCGGCCGCGCCCCGGGACTCGCCCCTCCCCGATCGCTACCTCCCCGCCGCCGCTGGCGTACCTGACGTCTTAGTCATGGCGTCCTGCGTGACGTCACGCGTCCCACCCCGTTCATTCTAGCCGCCGCCCCCCTCCTCCCCCGCCCTTGCTCTGCCGAGTGTCGGCGGCGGGCCGTGGTCATCATTGCCATGAGCAGCATCCGGGGCGGGCCGTGGCGGGCCGTGGCGGCGAGAGCGTCCCGCCGAAGGAGTATGGCCAAGTTGGCGTGCACAGAGCAGTGCTCCGTCGCTCTCGCGGGGCGTGCCGCGGGGCGTGGCACAGTGGGTCAGAAGACCGTCGAGGCGGCCGAAATTGTAGACGCGTTTTGAGCTCCAGAGTCGCTAAATGGGACGTGAATCGAACGTGTGACCCCACCAATGGATTCCTCGTTCGGAGAGCAATCCATTGGTGGGCTCACACGTTTGATTCGAGTCCCATTTAGCGACTCTGGATCTCAAAACGCGTCTTCAAGTTTGGCCGCCCCAACGGTTTTCTGATCCACTGTGCGTGGGGCTCCGTGGGGGTGCGAGAGAGAGAGAGCCTGCTGGCGTGCACTGCAGCCGTGTTTCATTTGCCGGGATGCACGGCTGGTGGTTGGTATGCATGATGATTCATGCCGCGTCCACCAGGGCTGCCAACGTGCTGTCAACGGCGCGGCGACGGCGGCGGCCGCGGAGCCGCAAAGCCAGGCCAGCAGCGCACAGACAAGATGCGTATTTGTTAGGGGGCGGCATAGGAGATTGGCCAGCGATGCTTGTGACGTCAGCACGCGTCAGCACGTCGTTCGCTGCGTCTGCGGGTGTCTGCGGTTTACGGACTCAAGGTCACGCCGATTGTCAGTTGGAGCTCTGAGCTGCCTGGCACGGGACCCGCAGACTTACTTTTATAGGACCCTCCACACCACCACGCCCACCTCTAAAAAAAAAATAAAAATCAATCATTTGGGAAGGTTTGTATGTTTTTGCAGTCCCAGCGCTGCCACATGAGAATGCGAAAAATCCCACTGTGCATGAGTGTCCCGTCTTTTCTTCCTTCTGATTCCGAGACCGTTACACGGCCCTTGCGACCTCTGGCCGCTTAAGCCTCAGCATGTGGGGCGTCAGGCATTCGGGCCTAAGGCACCGCACACGTCAAAAGTTTGTTTTGAGGTTGGGCTTAGCTCGAACTGGTGTACTGCCCTTGCGCAGGACAGCAGGCTGTCTTGGTCGCTCTGTCTCTCTCGCCTCCCCAAGAGAGTGAGACTGAATACCTCGGAGTCAGCGAGACACAGCGGGCGGCGAGCTGCGTCCGGGGCGGCCTACCCCACAGGGGGCCCCGCCGAGCCGCCCCGCATCGCCCCGCACGCGCCCGAGGCCCACACCGTCCTCGGCGGCCGCGGCCCGGTATCGCCGCATGGATTTAAACTCGGCCGATTGTTCTCATGGTGACTTGGGCAGGCAGACAATGGCGGCCCTGCGCGCTCTGCCCGCTGCCCGCCAGAGTTGCCAACCGCCGGACCGCCCGCCACGCACCGACCTCGCACCCCTTTTTATCCGCAGTTGCCAACTGTCTAGAACAAAAAAAAAAAAGGAAAAATTTATTTGGACTGTATGGCGCCACCTGTGATTTTTTTGTTGCGTGGGTATTTGCGTGGTGCCGATTCCGCCTTTAATTGAGCGGGTGTAATCGAGTCGAAAACGAAGGGTGCGGCGGGGCTGGCTTACATCATTAGGTGCACCGCGCGTCTCCATCCGTCTCACTCTCTCAGTCTGACAATGGTGGGCGCGGGCCAGCTAGCAGGCCTGTCCACTCCTGAAAAACTAGAACGATTCATTTCGCCGAAACACCTTCGGCTTGAACATCAACTTCTTTCACGGCTTGCACCCGCTCAACACTATTATTTTTGACAGTGTGGGAACGTGCCCAGACATGACGGGCGTGGGTGGGCTTTGTGCTTATTAACCCTGCCGACTGATTTCGCACAGCGTTTCGCCGCTCTGTCTCTCTCGCACCACTACGGCGTGCCCCACGAGTGCGAGAGAGACAGACAGACGGACAGGCGAGCGGCACAGCGTGACCACCAATGAGCAATGCGACCCGGCGGCACTCCGGCGGATGCGTCGCGAAGCGCCTTCTACTGCACTACTGCTTGGCGGCGCGGCGCGCACGCCTTCTTAATCAGCGCCTTCCTCTTCTGCTCTCTCTCTCTCCTCCTCGCCTGACTCTCCTCCACCTCCCTTTCGTCCTCGTCCTCCGCCTCGCGCCGCCCCCACCCCCGCCCCGCCCCCGCCTCGCGGGGCCGTGGCTGCCGTGCTGCTGGCGGGGCCCTGGCCGCAGTCCGCACGCCGCCACCGCGTATTGTAGCCGACGCCTTATTTAGACAGGAATGCTTGCAAGGCGGCCCCCCGGCGGTCCCCGTGCCCCCCAGGCGGGGCCCAGGCCTGCCGCAGGCCGGGCCCTGGCGCTACCGGGCCGCCGGGGAGGGGACCGTCCGTCAGCGGGTTCAGGAGGGTCAGTGCCAGTGGCCGTGGGCGCGGTGTGGCGCGGAGCAACGCCGCCCCCGCCGGGACGCGAACCCGGGAACCCGCGACCCAGCCGCTGTGCCGCGTCACGCGGCGGCCGAGGCCTGCTTGCGCGCTGGCTGGGCAAACATGCGTTGCACCCAACGCAAGAGAGGCACTCTAGAGATGAGAGACTTTCTAGAAACCACTCTATGAAACCACTACTCAGTCTCTCGAAAGCCAGTTTACACAGAAAACCACGCTAGCGAGCCAAATTGCGCCGGATGAGAGAGCTAGAGAGTCAGGCAGAGAGACTCAAGGTAGGCTCCCGGCCGGCACCTGTACTGTCGGTGTTTCTGCTGCTGATTTGCTGTCGCTTTCATCGAGACGGCTGCTCTCTCTCTCTCTCTCTCTCTCTCTCTCTCTCTCTCTCTCTCTCTCTCTCTCTCTCTCTCTCTCTCTCTCTCTCTCTCTCTCTCTCTCTCTCTCTCTCTCGTCGGCCCCCTGAGACGCCCCCTCCCCCTTCCCTCGCCGCGTATAGGGAAGTGTTGGCCGTGAAGTTGGGCCAAGTGACGGCGGCGCCGCAGACTGATTCCGAGAGTCGTTCTGTCTCTCTCGCACTCACGGGGCGTCCCGTAGGGGTGCGAGAGAGACAGAGCGTCGAGAACGGATTCAGTGTGCAGGGTGGGGGTCGAGCGGGCAGCCCGAATCCCACCCGAATCCACGCGCCGCGAATCGAATCGACTGCCGGCGAGAAAAAGTTTCCCCGTTCCGGCCTTTTCCGTTTCTCGCGTCGAAAGACGACGAGACAGGCGAGGCGTCGGCATCGATCTGATATCGCGCTCGGCGCCGAGACTCGGTAGCGCTGCGGCTCGCTGCGGGCGTCGCCTCCAAAACGATCTCTTCGCACGGAACAAAAGAAAAAGCAGAAGTAGGGGGATGAAAGATACGTCGGTGCGGCGGACACGTCATCGCAACACCTCGGCGCATGGCGTGACCGCCTGCGCCGTTTTAACCCTTTTTGCCGACATGAGACTGGTTCCCACCACTCCCATCGTCTTTTTCTTGAGAATTAAGAAGATTTGAGGCACCTTCTCTTTCCCCACCGCAACCGCTCAACACGCTCCCTCGGACTACTGGCCGAACCGGTGGGAAAAACTGAGACGACGGAACGTTGAAAATAACCGCTGTTGCTGCCAAGAAGGCGGAGCGCGGCGCCGGCCGCCCTGCCTGCGCTAACTCTCTTGCCGTTATCAGGCTTCTAACCAGGAACCAGGGTTCCTCGCGTCAGACCAGGGTCGCGAACCTCGTCCCTCCGGGGCGTCATCGGGGAGGTGTTCTCCATTCAGCTTGAGACCTGGGTGCCCAGCGGCCAGGCGTCCGTGCGTCCGCCGTGTGTTCGCGTTCGTTCCACCGCGCGCCCCGCGAAGCACCCCCTCCCCTTTCTCCCCCTCACACACTAATTCCAAGGTCGCTGCGGGAGTGAGAGGCGAGGCACGGCGAAAACAAAATTCCTGCATGCACATTTTGCACGGCTAAGTGGTCGTTTGCCGCTCGGCTTGCCGTTTCCGGCCGGCGATGCAGATTGGCTGAGGCTGCCCCGGCTAACCCCTTGTCCCACCCGCAGAGGGCGCCACACCCTCGGCGGCCACACCCCTCACTTCTGGCCGATACCCCGTGCTCCAGCGCTCCAGCCCGGGGTATCGCCGCCCTGCTCCAGGGGCTTTCCCCTGCTTTCCCCATCCGCGTGCGCACCACGATCTGGTATGTTCTGTGAGGTTCGGCGCCATCGCCCCCACCGCGTGCCGCTGCCCGGTGCTGCCCCCTGGCGGAGGCGCCGCTCACCGCCGCCTGCTTTTACAATGGCGTACAGTGCGCGCTGCGGGTACACCCTGCCGGCCTATGGGGCGAGATTTATAAGCGGCACCACCTGCTTTAATATTAAAAAAAAAATCCTTTCAGTTGTTTGTTTTGGGGGTTTTGTTTTTGTTGAAGCAAGGCGGTGCCTGACCGCCGGGTTACAGATGGCGTTATGGCAGGTGGGCTCGCGCCTCAGGTGGTGCGCAATGGCGCGTGCGGCGCGGGCCCACCTGCCTCAGCCGCGTGTCTCGGCGGCCGAGACTTCCTTCTCGAGAGCCTTCCCCCCACGCCGTAGGTCAAGACGTACGTCGGCCAGAAGCCAGGCCGGCGGGCACGGCCACCAGGAACACGTTGTCGCTGGCATCTGGCCGCCCGCTCCACAATGGCTTGTTCGCGGCACTTCAACCAAATGAGCCAAAAAGAATTGGGCAGCCGGGAATTAAAGTGGTTTGGGCACGGGCCCGCTTGGCACACAAGCGGGCCTAGAACACTGCCGCGATAGTGGGTTGCTGACCTCCTGCCTGCCTACTAGGCAGTGAGAGCGAAGCCCCGGTGGGAGGGCTGACACTGGTTGGCCTGTGCCAGACTGCGATTGGCCGAATCACTGTTGGTTGCGCCTAGAACGCCGTGTTTACAAACACGGGGTGCAGCGCGTGCGCCGTGGCCGCGGGTGTGACAGACCGCGCCGTCACGCCGATCGTCGACAAGGCCCGTCACAAGCCCACCCGGGCGAGACGCCGCCGCCCCGCGACCTCGGCGTCGGTCCAGGAAGGCCCCCAGGAGGACGGCGCCGAGGCCAAGACCCCGCGGCCCACGCCCACCAGGCCGACGGCGCCCCCTTGCCTTCGGGAACCGCTCGGGACCCGTTCGGGCGCGCTCGGGACGCACTCGGCTCCCGCTGGCGACCCACGGGGCAGCAGCTGAGCTTCGTCGCTGTGGCTGGCGCCTTTCGTTTAGCTTCGCTGAATCAACCTTAACATAAATTTTCAATATTTTTGTTGATTTTGTTGTTGCTTGGAGCACTTTGTTGGCGCACTGGGGAGCACGCTGCGAGGCTCTGGGCGGCTCGCTGGCTGCAGCGAGACCACGGAGGGAGGCCTTCTCACAGTGTAGCCGTAAGTGTGCCACGGGGAGGAGGAGAGAGCTAAGTTTGGCCGCGGACACTGAGGCTAGGCCTGCCTGCCGGCGAGCTGCCTGCCGCGCCGAGCGAAGCGAGCGAAGCGCCGCCCGAGACGTGGCCCCCTTGACGAGCCGAGCCGGCGGCAGCGCGGCCAAGCCGGGCCACAGGGAGCCGAGCCGGCCGAGGGGGTGGCTGGCCTGCACACTGTGCTCTGTCTCTCTCGCACCCCCGCGGGACCGGCCGGACGCCCCACCAGTGCGAGAGAAACGGGACGCCCCGGAGATAACCACGGTGGCGACAGGGACGCACGGCGCAAAGCAAACCGCCGAGACAAATGGTTAAAGTCCGCCTTTTCGCTTTGAATCATGCGTTCGTGGGCCTGCCGTGGGCCTGCCGTGGGCCTGCCGTGGGCCCTGCCGGTGTTTGGCACTCAGCCTGGCAATCAGCCTGTAAGAGCTCGACTCGGACGCGGGCAGCCTCCTGGTCACCCGGCCGGCCCTGCAAAGGGTTCGGCCTCCTCCGGTCTTCTGGCCCACTGTGCCTCGTCCGGCGTGGCGCCCAGCGACTGGAGGGCGGTCCCGACTTCACCTGCTTTTCGCACTTGAACGTCGCCGGCCAGGTCGGCGCGCTGGGCGCCTCGGCGTCCTCAAAAGCTCTGGGCCGCACCGGTTTAAAAATACCGGCTGATGGGGCGGGGCCAGCGGGGCCAGCGGGGCCGCGCGTCCGCGAGGCTGTGTCGCCGTCGCCCCGCCGCTCCGCCCGTCGAGCGCCTTTCCCGCGTTCTACAGTCGCGGCGCCGCAAGCTGCGCCCGGCTTGGCCGCGACGACCACTCCGCTGTTACGTGGAATTGGCTTTCCACAAATCCGCAATCCGTTTATTTTTCAATTTTCCCTAAACTTCGTCCTTTATTTTTCCCCGCCGGCTAAGGCGGACTACATTTTCAAGTTACACTCTTCCGAAGGAGCGGTTTTTAAAGAATGCGGTGTTCAACGGGCGGCGGGGCGGGTTGCTTCTCGACGGCATTCTCTTAGGAGGACCTGGTCGTAGATCGTCGAGCAATCCGCTACTTTTCAAATCGCTGCACTCCTCACAAGCCATTAGCCGCTATTAGTTTGGGACAACATAGAAGGTTTTGCAATTCGAAATGGAAAGTGGCATCCATAAAGTTTGTCTTGTCTATTTGCGGTTTTCGGCGTGTCCCCGCGCGATTCACCCCGAGAGGCTGCTGAGTTCACTGTCCTTGCTCTCTCTCTCTCTCTCTCTCTCTCTCTCTCTCTCTCTCTCTCTCTCTCTCTCTCTCTCTCTCTCTCTCTCTCTCTCTCTCTCTCTCTCTCTCTCTCTCTCTCTCTCTCTCTCTCTCTCTCTCTCTTTCTCTCTCTCTGCCGGCACCTGCCGCCACTTCTCACGCCCATGGCCATCAAACTTTGGAGTAGCCTGTGTCAAGAAGGAAAAAATAACAACAGGAAAGCGATGAAAAATGTTGGAATTCGATGAAAATCCCCCAGCAGTCTCATCAAGACGAATGTTTCGGGTCAATATTGGTCAAAATAACTGCCGTTTTATTGACTTGAAAATAATTTAAAGCAAGTCTTCGCTGTTATTCCTTAAGGCAGGCGCATGTGAAGAGGCCTTTGTTCAGTTGTGGTGTGACGGAGATGGAGAGAGAGAGAGAGAGAGAGAGAGAGAGAGAGAGAGAGAGAGAGAGAGAGAGAGAGAGAGAGAGAGAGAGAGAGAGAGAGCTTTGAAATTAGATATGCCGGGTCGGGACCGATACGTCTGAGTAGGGTACTGTACCGGGCAAACCTGCCGACACTGCCGACGGCAGTTTAATGGAAGGCAATGAATGGCACAGGCTTCCGGAAGTCCTGGCTGCGCGGCTGTCCCGATTGTCTCGCCGCGCCAAGGACACGGAAGAGGACCCCCTTGCACTGGTAAATAACTGCTGTGCTGGCGGCGGCCGAGGTGGCCAGCGCTCCAAGTCCGAGTGCGAGGCCGGTTTTCCGTCGGATTCCCCACTCTAATAGTCATCTTTAAAAAAAATCAACCAACCTCCCCTCCTCTCCCCCCCCCCAAAAAAAACCCACTTACTTATACAAAAATGAATTTACTTTTCTTCTTCTTATTTTTTTGAATTGCGAAGGACATGAAATATATCTTAGCTGAATTGGTGACGTCTGGTTGCTCGGCATGCCTCGGGGGTCCGTTCGGCTGTCTGTATTGTACTCGGCGCGGGGGGGGGGGGGGGGGCGGCGCTTCGTTCGTTACTCTAGATTGGAACCAAGTCAACGGCGGGGTCCACTGACCTCCCCTCCCGCCCTCCCTCCCTCCCCCTGCCCCCACTGCAGCGGCGAGTTACTGTATGCGCGCCACACCCTCCTTTACGTAAACTCGCTGCTTATTTCTGGCAGTGTTCACGCGTAACTGTGCGTTACATAAGTGAGTTTATGTAACTGCGTCGCCGCAGCGTGGTGTAAATGACTGTCCCGTCGTTTTATCCATGTCGCCTCTGCGTGGCGACCGTGACGGAAGCAGTGCAAGCGACAGCCCAGTAGAGACGGACATTTCGTCGCGGAAGGCCGTGGATGATGCGAAGCAAGGGGTCCCCCACTTAACTGTGTACGCTTGGAGGACACAATCCCACAATCTTGCCGCAAAAACGCCTGTAAGTAGGCAAATAACGCGACAAAATCATTAAAAATTCCAAACAATCTATCACAATCAAACAATCTGTGTACACCGAAATTCTGAGTGAGGGACCCCTTGATGCGAAGACGTCGAGCGATGCATTTTGTGCGCTAGTGGGCTGGTTTGCTGATGCTGCACGGGCGCGACGTCTTGGACCAGCCACTTCCTGGACCAGCCACTTCCTTGACCAGCCAATTCCTGGACCACCGTGTCCAAACTAGCGGGCGGTGCGTCGGGTGCAGCTCCACGCGAGGGAGGGAGGGACGTGTAGAGTGTGGCCACGCGGCAACACTGGGCGCTGCTGCCGCCTGCGCGGTAGGCAATCTCTCCATGCGTGTGCTCCGGTGCCCAGCGTGTTGCCTATCACCGGCATGGCAGGCGCGGGGCTGGAGCGCAGGCCTGCGTCGCTCGGAGCGCCGCGCGGCAGGCGTCCACACTCTAAACATTTTTGTCACTTCACCTCGAAACGGATTCACACGCGGTTCGGAATTGCAAATAGACAACCTCACAAGTGTTTGGCCCTATCACTGTTATTCAACGAATGTGACGTCATATTCGTTAAGAATGTGAATTTTGTCACGTTCGTTTGAATACGACGTCACCTTCGTTTGAACGTGTAACGGCCGTTAAATTAGGGTGTCACATTCGTTTGAACGTGGATCAACGTTCAAACGAATGTGACATACTATTAAAACGAACGTGACAAAATTTGCATTCTAACGAATATGGCGTCACATTCGTTGAATAACAGTGCTGGTGAGTACACTGTGTTCGCACTGAACTCGGCCGACGGGCGCACGACGTTGGTGAGTGGGGATGAAGGAACTGGAGAAGGGAAAGCTGGGCGCTGTGACGCGCTGGCCATGCTGCTGGCTGAACTGAAAGTGGGGAAGGCTGCCGGCCGGCTCGAGCAACAGGTGGCCCCACCACACCCCACCCCGCCTCGCCCCACCCCGCCCCACCCCGCCCTGCCTACCCCTCCCACCGCACGCAGCCACCACAATGGCGAGAATCCTGCCGAAAAAAAGTTACATAATAATTATTTCCTCAGTCAAAGTTACATAATGTTTAGTCGAATTTTTTTCTGATGTCCCCGCGGATTTTCTGAAAAGGCAATCAGCTTCAGTCATAAGTTGTCTTGTAAATATCTTCTTTCGATATACCAATAGAAGTAAACAAAAAAAATATCAAAAAGTAAAAAATTGTGTCCACATTTGAGATTGAAATACCTGGGGAGGTCGACAGGGTGCGCGGAATGAGAGGTGACTTTGGATGGACGATGGCCTCCTCCAGCGCGACCCTTCCAGCGCGCCAAGGCCGTCGGGGAGGTGCCGTTCACGGTCAGCAGGGGGCCCGCCCCGCCCAGCCCCGCCCCGCCGCCAGCGCTCTTTTAGCCCTCACAGCTGACCCAGGTCAGTGTGGGTGGGGCTGGCCGAGGGCCTGGCTGGCCAGTCACCCCGGCCTGGGAGTGCGAGCGAGAGCGCGCCAAGCGCCGCGGGGTGGCCGGGCCCGCGGGTGCGAGAGAGCGCGAGCGACGCGTCGCGCCGCCGCACAATATCCTCTTGGCTTCCCTCCGCCTAAAATGGTAGAGGGGCCGGCGGCGGCGCGGCGGCGGCGCGCGCTCCCATTGGCTGGCGCTCTGGCCGCGCGGGCCAATGGCAGCGCGCCTCTCTTCCCTGGATCACGTTGCAAAGGTTTATAGCGGGGAGCGCGCACTGCTCCCCCGACAGAACGGCTTTCGAACGTAAGTGAGCAGGACCTGGGCCTGGGTGTGGTGTGCTGTGCTCAGTGTCAGTGTGGCGACTACGGCCAAACAGGATTAACCAAGAAGCTACAGTGAAAGTGCAAGGACTGGACAGAGTGAACCGGAAGACGAATCGTGTGCGATCAAAAGCGGACTGTGTGTGTTGTTATCTAACGGTAAAGCTGTCTCTTAACTTAGTGTGTGTCTGTGGCTTGTGACGTCAGAGCCCTCGACGCGTCAAGTGCATGGATACTCCAGCAGCGACTCCACTCCAATGAGGATTACCCGAGTCAAGAAGCTCTCAAGTCGAAGGCTGTGGCAGCGGCGGAGTTCATTTTTTAAAATATTGGTTTTTCTGAGTGAGGGGTTTGGTTTGAGGTTAAGCCGGGATGGATTAGGGTTTCAGATGAGTTCATTGGAAGATGCTCGTTCTGGATTCCGGGAGGGAAGTTGAAGGCTGCTCCACATCGAGTGGGCGGTCCTGGTGGCACGGGGTGGCACCCTGCCCCAGTTCCCCAGTCCCCCAGCATTCCTGGCATGGAAAAACAAGTGCCTAACGGGCGGTAGATGGAGGCGAGGCGGGGTGGGGGAGGCGGTGAGTCGGAGCGACATTTAAAGAGGGACCGGGCCCAGAGGGAAAGGGAGCCTAGACGGGAGGGGGCGGGGGGAGGCCTATAGGCTATATATAATTGAGGGTGTGGGGGTGGGGTGTAGGCCGGAGCAGGGGCTAGGTGGGGCCCGGTGGGGGCGGAGGAGGGGGAGAGATCGCAGGTCGGACACTGGACCGCGGCCTGCCCCCCCTGTTCTATTTCGAGGGGGGCCTGGTTCGTGCCCTCGCGGCTAAAACGGGCCGCGTCCGTCGTCCGCCGCTAGGGGCGCTGCCGTCGCGTTGGCCAGAGGCACCGTGCCTGTAAGTGTAGTAGGCCTTCAGTAGCGTCGAGTTCACGCTCCGTCCGCTACCAGGTACCCAGGGGTACCCAGCGCCACCAGGTGATTGTTGTACAGTGATAAGGCCGTGGGGGACTTGAATGCTGGGAGGGGCAAGTAAGACTCCGCTGCCGCCCTTCGGGCCTTCGGGTTAACCCGTTGATAAGCCAGTGGTCGTTTCCACTTTCGGATTTTAGTTTGAGACATTGCGGTCTTTTGCGCGACTGAAATTTTTGTTGTTGGCGTTTTTCAACCTGTAGCAGCGCAATCGCTTGGCTTCAGGTCGCGCAGTTCACGTTAACTTCAATTCTTCATTTAAATCTTAACGTTTGGGTCTCCACTGTTTTCACATCTTGCCCCTGTGTTAGAAAAAATTTAATTTAAATTGAAAGCATCGAGTTGGTTGGCCACGCCGCGCCCTCGTGCTGCCGCCATTTTGTTTTGGCACTCCCCATGCTTGCAGTGTACCACTTCCGGCACGATGTTCGCGTTGGCCGGTGGTTTTGCAAGATCAAGCGCTGCTTCAGTTATTTGACGAATCGGGCCTCGAAAGTCGCAAGCCACACCTGCCGTTGCTCGTGTTTTATTTAAGAATGTGAGAATGTGTCTTGACTGAGTGGATGCGTCTCAAGTGATTGACGTCCGGCTCTTTGCCCAACTTGGGTTCTGGTTGGGGCTGTCTGTGGGACACTTGTCCGCTGTGCTTTCTGTCTCGGCGGACGGGAGGGGTCAGGTGAGCTTCGGGTGCAGCCCGAAGATGGGGCTCGGCCGCTCGGGACGCGTTCGGCTCGGGTTGTGCTCTGACGTAACAGAACCGCAAAACATAACGGAAATAGCGCTTCGCCCCGCCAGAGTAAGCTGCCGAAGGGAGGTGAGGGCAGCAAGTAGGTCTGCCGGCTCGGCATTGCAATTAGTTAGCATAAACTACGCCTCCATTCAATTCTTTTGCGGGAACAACTCTCCCTTCACATCGCCATTTGTTTTCAACTCTATCAAATTGTTGAACGTGGTGTTTTGGACGCTTTTTTCTTGTCTCGGAATTAATTTAAAATTTTGAACTACATGTTAAAGTTTGCTTTAGTATTTTGATGTGAATTTGGTCGATATGTCGAGCTTTTTGTAAAGGCAGGCGTGCTCCACCAGCCTTTCTTCTTTTTTCTTTGACCCAGTTGTGGGAGGGTCTATTCTGGTTCGTTCTCGGAATACTGTGAGCGCTCGGGCTGTGCCGGAATGTACTCAACTGGTGATTGCGTGAAAAAGAGTGGTTGGACTTGAGATGTTTCTGTAACTATGCAAAATTGTCTGACCTTCGGGTTCTGTTTGTGACTGTTGAATTACTGCATTCTTGTCAAGTTAACGATGATTCGCGATAAGAATTGTTAGTAATGCTGTCCTGATGGGCCGAATCGCTTTCTGTTTGCCCTAAATTGGAGCGTCGGGTCGTGTCACTGAATCTCGTAACGTGGGAAACGGTTCGCGTGCCAAGTGTGGTGACGCAAGTTTTGTTAACGCACCCCTGAGTTGTGAGTGAAAGTGTGTCTGCGTCGCGCCGGGTGGACAATCGGGCGCGTTTGGCCGCCAGCCAGGCAGGCAGGGCTGGCAGGCAGACAGGCAGCGGGCGCCTCACCTCAGAATGCCAAATTCCTCTAGGAGCGTCATTGCCTCGAGACAACTAGTCGTTATTTCGCGAAAAGCAACTAGTTCTAGGGGAGACCGGCAGACAGTTGAGCACTCGTATTAATGCCTGTTTTCTTTCTTTGTTTCTCGCAGGAGGGCTAAGGCTGTTCCACAAGGTGTCTCTCTCTCTCTAATCGACCAACTCAGCCAACATGCCGAAGGCCGCACCCAGCGCCGGGGAGGACCCCGATCCCACTCCATACCTCTTCGTGTCGCTGGAACAGAAGCGCATCGACCAGACCAAGCCCTACGATGCCAAGAAAGCCTGCTGGGTCCCGGATGAAGCCGAAGGCTTCGTCCAGGGAGAGATTAAGGGAACCAAGGGAGACCTTGTCACAGTCGGCCTCCCCAATGGCGAGGCAAGTATTTTTCCATTCGGAGAACCGAATATTGTTACGTTAATCAGTTGAAGGTACCCCCGTGCCTCGAGAAAAGGTATATGGTTGGATTGTGACACCATTTTGACCGGGTGTTTTATTTGAGTAATTATTGTCCAATATCATAAATTGAAATTTTGTCTCTAGTTGGGGAAAAATATCAAAATTTGTGTTTTTTTAGTCTGTGCTCGTTGTTTTTCCTCCGGGCTGCAAACACAATGTGTTGGCAAGTGTGTCTCATCTTAAGTGCCTTGCGAGCAGGAAAAGGTCGTCAAGAAGGAAAATGCGTTCCCCGTGAACCCGCCAAAGTTCGAACGAGTGGAGGACATGGCTGACATGACGCACCTCAACGACGCCGCCGTGCTGCACAACCTCAAGCAGCGATACTACATCAAGCTCATTTACGTAAGTCCGGAGGCTAATCGGGAACCATTCTGACCAACAGGAGAAGTCATTCAAGAAGGAGCAGGTCGGCCAGGTGAACCCACCCAAGTACGAGAAAGCTGAGGACATGTCCAACTTGACCTACCTTAACGATGCGTCTGTCCTGTACAATCTCAAGCAGCGTTATTACCATAAGCTCATCTACGTAAGTGGGGCGTTTTCGTGGTGTGTTCCTGGCAGCGAGTTCGACTTGCAAAAGCGACTGACCGCCCCAAGATCTGCTCGCTGCCTTGTTCCCGTGTTCCAGCACCTGAAGGACCGAATGGAGCCCTGTTTGTTTCCTTGTTTGATGTGTGAACCACTGCATGAAACCTGTCTGTTCTCTTTTCTAAGAGATCTGTTTAAAATAGTCACATTGTTTACCTCGTCAAGTGGCAGAAATCCATTCCCCGTTCAATGCATGCTCAAGTTAAGATTCAAGTTACATATAAAAAAAATATTCCCTGCTTGAGAAAGTTTTTGCCTGAAAAACGTAAATTTACCCCCATACCCTTATTTTGGTTTGCCTGAATGGAGTTAGTTTTGTTTCCCCCTCGATTTTGTTTATGCTTTCGCACCTGTTTTGTGATGCCTAGTGGGGATAATCATGACAGTTCCCTCCACCGGCATCACTGCTCCGCATTCGGTGTTCTTTTCGCTGCCCTCCCTGAAAGAAAAAAATAATTAATTTTGACACATTTTGCGTCTAGTTTAGTAACGTTAATGCAAGAATATGTGCCACCTGACATCCGTTTTCCTTGATCTGAACCTTCGGCCGCGGCAGGATGTTGAGACGTTGGAGGATGCCGTCTGACCTTTTTCTATGACCTCGCAGACATACTCCGGCCTGTTCTGCGTCGCCATCAACCCCTACAAGCGTTTCCCCGTATACACCAACCGTTGCGCCAAACTGTACCGTGGTAAGCGCCGTAACGAAGTCCCTCCTCACATTTTCGCCATCTCTGACGGCGCCTACGTCAACATGCTCACAAGTAAGTGCAAGTTCAACTGCCTGGAACTGCTCCCGCCCCACGACGCGTCTAACGATTCCTTCTCTTGTTTCTGCCCACAGACCGTGAGAACCAGTCTATGCTTATTACGTAAGTGTCGCCGTTCTCTCTCGCACCAAGTTCGTCGCCCCAAGCCGCCTGACTTAACTCAATTTTCGCTCTTTTTCCCACAGCGGTGAGTCTGGTGCCGGTAAGACTGAGAACACGAAGAAAGTAATTGCGTACTTCGCCACCGTCGGTGCCTCCACAAAGAAGGACGAGCAGAAGGACAGCAAGAAGGTAAATCTTCAAATCTCCGCACGCTCGTTGTCTGGTCGCCGTCGGGCTCGACTGACACCGTCTGTTGTCCTTTTCAGGGAACTCTGGAGGACCAGGTCGTCCAGACTAACCCCGTTCTTGAAGCCTTCGGTAACGCCAAGACTGTGCGTAACGACAACTCTTCCCGTTTCGTAAGTACTCGTCACTTCTCATTTTCAACTGAAATGTTTATTTTTGTGTTTACACTGGCTGAGCTAATTCTCTGACTTTGCTCCTGAACAGGGTAAATTCATCCGTATTCACTTCGGTCCCTCCGGTAAACTTGCTGGTGCCGACATTGAAACATGTGAGTATCGGACTTGGCTCTTGTCCTGATGGTTGTTTTTCTTTTATTTGACCGAGTTTGCCTTTCAGACCTGCTGGAGAAGGCGCGTGTCATCTCCCAACAGTCTCTGGAACGTTCTTACCACATCTTCTACCAGATGATGTCCGGCTCCGTCAAGGGCCTGAAGGGTAAGCATCGCTCCCGGACCTCTCTCAAGTCGCCGACTAATCCACTTGCGTTCAGGTTCCCATAAGGTTCCCACCTGCCGGTGACTTGGATGTCGGAGTGTGTTTTCAATTTCAGGCGGCGACCCTCTAGTTAGCATGGTCTGAACCCCCGACCTCCCCCGTACAAGGATCAGTCCCAATCACCCTTCAGAAAAAGTTCATTCTGTGTGTTGCTACCTCCCCCAGAATCGTGCCTGCTCTCCAACGACATCAACGACTACCACTTCGTTGCTCAGGGCAAGACCACAATCCCTAACGTAGATGATGGCGAGGAATGTACTCTGACGGATGTAAGTTGGAGTCATAGGCGGGGACCCCCCGGCCCCAGCAGACAGAAGGGCTGGGCGGGCGACCGTCCGGTAGAATCGATCCTGGGTGTGATTTGGGTGTTGTTTTGAGTAGCGGCCCCCGCGCCGATACGACGTACCACTAGACTTGTGTGACTAGTTGGAGAATTTCTTTCATCACGACCCCGGCGGAGCGTTGCCGAGGCGGTCACCGAGCGCCCCGGCCTTGGCAGCCAGTTGAACGCGCACGGCCCCACGACGGCTTGTTCCTGGCGTCCAGTGCGGGGCGGGCGGCGCCTCGGCTGCACTGCGCTCGACACACACGCACATCTGTAGTTGCTTTGGTAGTTGTTGGCCTTACCGACCCTGCCCACGGGTGGGGAGGCCGCACTTTGATCGCAGACCCTTCCCCTCCCCCAGCGCCGTGCAAGTGGTACGCGACCACGGCAGCTGGACCCCCGTCAAGTCGGACTTGGACTCTCGACTCAAACCTTTCCTTTATCACGCACAGAAAGTTGCCTGCTCTCCAACAACATCACCGATTACTACTTCGTATCTCAGGGCAAGACCACCATTCCCAGCGTGGATGACGGCGAGGAATTGACCATCACTGATGTAAGTGGGGCCTCAGTCGCCTCAGCCTCGCTTGCCTATGATGTCGAGGCCAGGAGGGCGGCCCGTCTGGCCGTCAACGACTTCTCTTTCTAGCTTCTCGCGCACTCAGGCCATGTCTGGTCGTGGCCTGGCAGCTGCCTACACCACTACACCATTCACAAACCTTCTCTTGTTTATGTGTAGCTCTCTTCCAAAACTGTCTCTTTCTTCCTTTTTCTCTGTTGTGTGACGCCACTGTTTCTTTCTGTTAACCCAATCCTTCTCGATGTGTGTGACTTAATCCCTGTCATTCTGTTGGCGATCCGCAGAGATGGCTATGTTGAGCAATAGAATGGGCGACTATATATATGTAAGTCAGGGTAAGACCCGCATTCCCGGAGTCAACGACGCGGAGGAGATGCTCGTCACGGATGTAAGTGCCCTCCGTGGTCGCTCTCTTGCGTGCATTAGAGCTTGCAGCTGCATCAGGGACTACCAATCTACCAGTCCATTTTTTTTGTCTTTTTCTTTTTTGAATTTATTTTATTTTTGTGTCTCTGGTGCAGCTCGTGTGGTTCATTGTTCATTGATCATTGTTCATTGACCATCATTGCTCCAAGTCCGCTTCTTGTTGCACCGTGGGATACGCTTGTATACCAAATCAAATCGCGGCGAAAAATTTAAATTACCTCGGGAATTAAAAAGATAAAAAAATTGTTAAAAACGCGCGAAAATCCGAAGGGATAAAACAGCATAAAATTCAACAGACTATGTGTCGCTTTTGTGGCCATTGTTGTTAGACTATTCCGACTCATTCGTCGACATTTGTCAATTGTCTGCCCATTTTGGTCAAAGCAATGTTTTGGTTGATGTGACGCCTCTGAACTATGAACCACTCTTTAGTTCAAATTTTTCAAGGTCCCTATTCCTTGCGAAACATGTCAAATTTGTTCGTGTCGCAACGAATGTGTTTGAATACTCTGACTATCTGCTAGTGGGCATCGCTTCACACTCGCTTGGTTCTTGAGCTACATACACAAAGCGGTTCTCTGTGAAACAAAAACGTAACTGTTGAAAATGGTTTCCTGTCGCATACTCTGCGGCGAACTGTACAGTGTATCTAGCGCTAGTACTGTGTTTCAGGGCTTTGTTTTACTGATTTCGCTGTCAATTTGCTTTGCTTTTGGACTTTTATTTAATGCTATTGTTCTAATGCTGAACGTGTTGCTTGCTCTTTTATCCGCAGCCAGTTGCATGTTGAGTGACAACATTTACGATTACAATAACGTATCCCAGGGTAAAATCACTATTCCTAACGTGGACGACGGCGAGGAATGTGTTCTCACGGATGTAAGTCATAAAAAGCTCCCCAAGTTGTTGTCGATTAAAAAACCCTTATTTTGCTGTTGACTTAAAATTCTCAGTGACTTAATTTAAACTTGTAAAAATAAAAAAGAGCATAACTTTTTTTGTAATGAAAACGAAGAAATTATAAGCCTCAATTCAAAGTTAATTAATGAAAATCACATTTTAAAGCTTAATTTTAAACTGCTCTCTATCAAAGCATGCAACTTTTGTCGTAATATTTACGTTGTCAGGTAAAAGTACAGTCCTTTTAATGTTTTGACCTTATTGTAAATTTTGTGTTCCAAAATGTCAGAGGCAGCTGTTTTGTCACTAAGACAGCTGCTTCTTTCTTCGTGTCCCTTCGGAAATAAACTGACAAGAATTTTCATCTGCCATGCAGCAAGCGTTCGACGTCTTGGGCTTCAGCGCTGAGGACAAATCTGACATCTACAAGATCACCGCCTCCGTCATGCACATGGGTGGCATGAAGTTCAAGCAGAGGGGTCGTGAGGAGCAGGCCGAGCCTGATGGCACTGAAGTAAGTTGTCATTTCATTGCCCACTTTTAACCCGTCTTGTCGATTTACAACACTTACGATTGATTTTCCATTTTCCCACCTTGCAGGAGGGTGCCCGCGTTGCCAAGCTGCTGGGTGTTGACTGCGACGATCTCTACAAGAACCTTGTCAAGCCTAGGATCAAGGTCGGTAACGAGTTCGTGACCCAGGGCAGAAACGTGAACCAGGTGCGTACGAGATCATTCTGTCGTGACGAAGCCCCGTGCTCTGGTCTGATGCCCGTTTGACTAACGTGTGCTCTGTTCCATTCCACCAGGTATCCTACTCCGTAGGTGCCCTGTCTAAGGGTATTTTCGATCGTCTCTTCAAGTACCTTGTGAAGAGGTGTAACGAGACCCTGGACACCCAGCAGAAGAGGCAGCACTTCATTGGTGTGCTCGATATTGCTGGTTTCGAAATTTTCGACGTAAGTGTTTCTTTACCGTTGTTCTTATTTTAATCTCTATGAAAATTATTCTAAAGCCATTTAAATGTTATCAACGTTACAAAGAAATGTTTTTGCAGCGTACTATTTTTGTGTGACAGTTGTCATCGCCTGCAATTGTTCTTTTAAATTTGTCACAACTTTTCAGAGTTTTGTTTAGTTTGTAACTTGTGTTTTATTGATATCTCTGTTGTCATTCTTGCCACATTATTTCATATCCAATTCAGTACAACGGATATGAGCAACTTTGCATAAATTTCGCAAATGAAAGAATCCAACAATTCTTCAACCACCATATGTTTGTTGTTGAGCAAGAGGAGTACAAGCTAGAGGGCATTGACTGGAAATTTATTGACTTTGGAATGGATCTCGCACCGTGTATAGAACTTATCGAAAAGGTATCCGGTATCTAAAGTAGTCTCTTCAGCTCTCCTCTCCGAAAATTCAGTATTTAGTGGTACTTCTCTTGTAGTTCATTCTTGTTTGATTCTGTATTGTAGTTTTTGTAGACTTGGAACCTGAGGTAGCGTTGTTGTCGCCAATTGTAGCTCTTTTTGTCCTTCTCGTTCGTACCAGGTGTTCTCTGATTTCTCTTCTAGACTTCATAGGAATAACCCACTTCTCTATATTTGCAATCCCCTTTAGTACAACGGATTCGAGCAGCTTTGCATCAACTTCACCAATGAGAAGCTGCAGCAGTTCTTCAACCACCACATGTTCGTCCTGGAGCAGGAAGAGTACAAAAAGGAGGGCATTGTCTGGGCGTTCATTGATTTCGGAATGGACTTGCTCGCTTGCATTGAGCTGATTGAGAAGGTACTTGGCTGCCGACCGCGCCCAGTACACGTTCCAGACACACACAGCATGCTTGGGTGGAGTTGCATCATGACAGGAGTCGCTGCAGCACGGTACTTCGTGCTTTCTTTGCTTGTCAAATTGACTAGACAAGACATGGTCGTCAAGCTGTTTCAGAACGTCTGCACGCTTTGCCTTTCCAGTACTTGGCTGCTGACCAGCCAACTCGGAGAATGTGGAATGCTTCTACCTGTTTTTTCTCGTTTGCTTCCCGTCCCTGGACTAAAGGTCTGAGCCATGCCCGAACACATTGGCCCAGCCTGGCGTCTGAGTGCACGTTTTCCACTCGAGCGGTCCACAAAAGACAAGGATCGCTCGGGCACAATGCTCGTACCCCGGCACCCTTCTAACGTTGACTGTACCGTGTGACTCCAGTTCAACGGATTCGAGCAGCTTTGCATCAACTTTACGAACGAAAAGCTGCAGCAGTTCTTCAACCATCACATGTTCGTGCTGGAGCAGGAAGAGTACAAGCGTGAAGGAATTGAGTGGACCTTCATTGATTTTGGAATGGATCTGCAACAGTGCATTGAACTGATTGAGAAGGTAGACTGCCTGGTCCTTGGCCTCAGAACAACTGCATGTTCGTAGTTGTTCTGTACAGTGTACATACTTTAAGAAATGACAAAAACTAACCTAGCTAGGCACAGTTCAGTCTTATTGTGAGATGTTCTGGGGCCAAAGAAACAGTTCCTTCGTGGTTTTCTGTGTTTTACTAACCACGTGTCCAGCGACAAGAGTACGCCGGAGAGTTCGTGTTTGTTCTGTGTCCAACTGTGTTGTCTACATGGAGAGCGTCACGAGTTGTCAACCTCTCTTTCAGCTCAGCCGTGATGCTCTCCATTATGACAAGTAACTCACTTTTTCTGTCTTGTAATACTTCCATCTTCTTCTTCTTTCCCTCTTTACCTCTTCTCCTCGGGGCCCAAAGAGGAACGGATTCGAACAGCTTTGCATAAATTTTACGAACGAGAAACTTCAGCAGTATTACAATCACTTCGCGTTTATCCTCGAACAAGAGGAGTACGATCGAGAGAACCTCGCGTGGGATTTCATTGATTTTGGTCTGGACCGTCAGAGCACCATTGACTTGATCGAAAAGGTACCGGTAACACGGCCGCTAAATAGCGCAATACCCTGTATATCCCTATCTCTTTGTAAACACTCTCCGGAATTTGATTCGGAAGCCTATTGGCCGAATTTCTTGCTTAGTCGCTGGACATTGTGCGGCTTAGGTGTTAATCTGCCACAAGATAATAGCTTTTTCTATCCGATTTTCGTATTTGTAATAGTGTAATTTTATTCGTTTTTTTTCTTCTTTGTTTTGGCGACGTAGGATCTTTAAGGTAATAGATATATATTATTTAGACCGTTGGTTGTGTGGTTCGTAGACTTGTTATTGGGGCTGTCTATTCCTAAATCTGTCTTTTTCTCTTTTTCTCGCCGTAGAAATTTAATCTGTTATATTCTGATAATCCTTTGGAGCTTTATTACTTTCACAGCACTGATCTCTGCACGGCCCTTGTTTTCCTGCATGCCTTTTTTTCCCCCTCCTGATTTTACTTGCTTGCGTGTGTTGTGATGACTTTGAGGACTTGCATTCACACAAACACATCTCTCCTCGCGCCGGATTCCCCCAAATTGTAAATACACGTTATTAAAAGATGGGGATCGGTGACTTGAAATTAATTTCCACCGCTGCTGACGCTCGTCCTGTCCTGCTAACTCGTGCTCTACCACTTTGCAGCCCATGGGTATCCTCTCCATCCTTGAGGAAGAGTCTATGTTCCCCAAGGCCACCGACAAGACCTTTGAGGAGAAGCTGATGAACAACCACTTGGGCAAGTCTCCCAACTTCCAGAAGCCCAAGCCTCCAAAGCCCGGCCAGCAGCCTGCCCACTTTGCCATTGGTCACTATGCCGGCACTGTGAGTACCACTGTACTAGTCGCAGAGGTTGCCACCCGTCCACGCTGGCCCTGACACGGGAATCGTCTGCTCGCAGGTGTCTTACAACATCACTGGCTGGCTGGAGAAGAACAAGGATCCCCTGAACGACACTGTCGTCGACCAGTTCAAGAAGGGTGCCAACAAGCTGCTGGTCGAGATCTTCGCTGATCACCCCGGCCAGTCTGGCGGCGGTGATGCCGGCGGCAAGGGTACGTTTAAACAATTTTCTGATAACGTAAAATGATCATACAAATTAAAGTAACCTTAAAGCACTTTGAGAAAAGGAAAAAAAAGCAAGTGTAGTTGTCAGGCAACAAGGGTACTAGGTTTCTATGTCAGTTCTCACTATGCACCCGCCATGATTCCATTCTTGCTTTGTAGAGATTCACAATAACTTATTTCGTTGTATATATTCTATCACTCTGTTACTTATCTAACTACTGTGTTGTACTATTGGTGAGTTTTCATCTCCCTTCCTTCCTCTACCTTCCCCCTTCTCTGTTGCCCTGGACTCTGTTGTCTCTAACACCCCTGTCTAGTGTACCGTCTCTAACCTTGAGCATGTCTCGTGTCTCGTCGGCGTGTTTGTACGTTCGTCCGTCCGTCCTTTCCGCTTCTCTTGGGCGCCCCTGCGAATTACACCCTAGGCTGGCCCGCTACGCACTCAGACTGTGCGCTCTGCCTACCCTGTATTTTGCACCTGAGTGCAAATCTGTCTCTTCCAAACTACATTTTTCTCTTGGAGTGGGTGACTTACCTTTCTGGTTGTCCTTCCGCTATTCTTGTTGTGCATGCCTGCCAGGGCTGCAAGGTCTCGGGAACTGACCGCCCTGTTGCCGTCAAGTCTACATGTACTGTGCATGCGCTGGGTTGGCTGCCTGCCTCCGCTCCTCGGCGCGGCGGGCTCGTGTCCTGTGTCCGGAGGTGCGGCTCAGACTGACGGCAGGTCAAAGGACGCTCACAAACAGTTTTTCAAACATTGGCGCCCTTTGAACCTTGGCGCCGCCATTCCGAGCCGGACTTCCTGTCCGGAGACGCGCCCCGGAAGTGCCTCGAGAACGAGGCGGAGCAGCCCACCCAGCGGCCCCGAGTGTCTGTGCCGTTGTCTGAGTTCCGGAAATCCTTTGCAACAACAGGTGGCAAGAGGACAAAGGGTTCCGGCTTCATGACGGTCTCGTCTCTCTACAAGGTAAACCGGTGTCTCATCCACCCCCACCACAACCGTGTGTGCTGTGGCGTCTCTCTCTTTCTATCTCTCTCTGTCTCTCGCGCTCTCTCCCTCTCCTCTCCCCTCCTGCTCACCAAAACGTTGTGGGCGCCGCGGCCGGGGCCGCCTCGCGCCGCCCGTCCCGGAGGGCTAGGGGCTCCAAAGGCTCTCGGCCGCGGCGCCGAGGTTAGAGAGGCCTCCAGTCTCTCTAACGGAGGTAAGTTGGTGCGAGGAGTGAACTCAATATGTCTGCTTTGTCTCTCAATCTAGGTGGCCGAGGAAAGAAGGGTGGTGGTTTCGCTACCGTGTCTTCGTCCTACAAGGTGCGGGGTTTCAGATTCACGATATTTTGCAAGAGCCTGACAGTTTGAGCCCTTTCCCCAGGGCGCCCCGCTCGGATCTCGAAGTCCGAGCGCCCGGACGGGCCGGCAGGCCGGAGCTTGGCACCAGAGTGCCCAAGCCTCTGGCTGCTGAGTCTGCTCGGGAGTGGCGCCCACCCCTTATACCTGAAGTGGGCCCTTTTGATGCAGGGTGTTCCATTTTGTGTATTTGTTGCATGACTTTCTGATTCCATGAGACTCGAAGAGATATTTTTGCCCTTGCACTGAACACATTTTACAGATTTTTAAACTTTCTTTAACCAGTACAAGCGCTGATTTACCTCGTAGAAAGTGTGTCTAGCCTTATAAGACCTGGGTTAGGTGACAACTAGACACTTGGTTTATATTTTTCATTATTTTTTTTGACATTTTTTTAGATTGACTTAGTCTCAACCCACTCTGCGCAATCAGCCGTTTACTTACTGAAAGGGGGTATTTTATGGTAGGACGTGCCTATGTGAAGACCACCAACGTTCTTACTATATTTCCTCTCCTGTTTCTGCCTTTTGAATATCTTTTTTTCTGCCTCTCGTAGTTTTGACGTTAGGCTAAGAATGTGCTACATATATTATTTTTTTCATTTTTGATATTTTTTTTTTTAATTTAAATATGCTAGCACTCGTGAACACAATGGTTCCGCAAATTTCTGGTTTCAAAATGAAAACACTCTGGTAAAAGATGTTTGCCACCACTTTTAATAATTTCTTTGTGAACCATTTTGTTCTCTTTGTGACTAACAATACGTTAAGTTTTTTTATTTGCACCTTAACCATTTCTGTTTGTCTTTTTTGCATCTTTTAAATACTCTAAGATGTAGTTGTTTCCATGCATGTTATTCTTGTGTCAGAATCTGTCTCGATTTTCCAATCCTTTTATTTGTTGTTTCGCTTAAATCGTATTATGGTAGTATGCGACTGGCGACTGACAAAGCTCTTGGTGTGCGTGTATACAGGAACAGCTGAACCAGCTGATGACCACTCTGAGGAGCACCCAGCCTCACTTCGTCCGTTGTATCATCCCCAACGAGTTGAAGCAGCCTGGTGGGTCATCGTTTCTTTGCCTTCGCCTTCGGTTTTACCTACCTGTGCTCACCGTTTTTGTCGCTCTCGCACAGGTGTCATCGACTCTCACCTTGTCATGCACCAGCTGACCTGTAACGGTGTGCTTGAAGGCATCCGTATTTGCCGTAAGGGCTTCCCCAACAGGATGAACTACCCCGACTTCAAGCTCCGGTATGTATGAGTCAGGTGTCAGGTTGAGGGGATAGTGGTCCCGGCATTCGGATGAGACTGAGGGATGAAACATTTCAATTTTCCGTCGGGTTGGGACAGCTTAAAGCCGTTTTCCTTTCAGCTTGACAAATTGTTGATTCCCCCTGTTTCGGGTGCCCCCCAAGATACATGATTTTAGCGCCCGCAGCCATGGCCGCCGCGGATGACCCCAAAGTCGCGGCCGCTAAGTGCTTCGAGGCTTGCGAGCTGGACCCCGACATGTACCGAATTGGTCACACGAAGGCACGTAGGGCGTACTTTGGCCTTGCAAATCCCCCTGTGCTCCGATGTCATTTTAGAACTTGAACCTCCCCTGAATGGACCCTGTGGTAGTTGTTGTTTCCCGCCTGGGTGGCATGGAACCAGCCTGGCCCTGTTTGTAGTTAGGATTCCCCAGTGAGTAAGTCGAACGGTAGAGTTGTTGCCCCCGTAGTTACTTTGTTGCGAGGTGAACCCAGTAGAAGTTGTTCCCCCTGAGTAGACTGGTTGATGCTAATGACTTGCCCTTCCCGTGCACGCGTAGTTACATGATCCTAGCCCCCGCCACCATGCAGAAGGAGGCTGATCCCAAGGACGCTGCAGCTAAGTGCCTGTTGGAGGTCGGCTTGGACCCCGACAGCTACCGCATCGGTCACACCAAGGCATGTCCCGCCCCTCTTTTTTAGGCCGGCATGTTGGCACGGAAGTTGTTGCTCATTTTCAGTTTGGAGACGTCCATTGGGAATGGCTCGTCCTATGTCCATTCGAAATGACTCGCGTGGAACGCACCCTTGTTTGACCTTCCTGAGACGTCCATTGGGAATGGCTCGTCTTCAGGAACACACTTTCCTCCCACCTTCCTGCCTGACACGTCCATTGGGAATGGTTCGTCTTCAGGAACACGCCTTCCTTTTACCTTCTTGAAACGTCCATTGGGAATGGCACGTCTTCAAGAATTCCTTTGACCCCATTGAGTCGTTGGTAATGGTTCTACTCCTTTCCCTGAGAGAATTCCATTGGGAATGGTCCATCTCTCCGCCCTGCACGCCCATCCCTGCATTGTTTTCATTTCTTGCATGCCCTGATAGGTACAAGATCCTGGCGCCCCAGGCGATTGCCAAGGTTGACGATGACAAGAAATGCGCCGAAGTTATCTTGAAAACGACCGCTTTGGACGAGGAGTCCTACCGTCTGGGTCACACCAAGGCATGTAACGTCGTTCCTGTAACTGACGTGTCGTGTTGCCGCTGCCACTGGGAATGTCGTGGGTTCGAATCCCGGGCCTCACTAATTTGTTTTATAAGGGCATTCCAAGTGGCGCGGTTGGCCAACTCTCTGTGTAACCCTGTGGAGAGGCTGTTGTGTTCCGTGTTTCCACCTGGATGTTGTGTTCTGTGTTGTGTGCGCACGCACTATGCTCCCTGCAGACAGCGGTGCAGCTGGTTTTCGTTTGTGTTTGTCTGGTCTATGCCCGAAATAACCGGTCACATTGCATTCTCAGATACAAAATCCTGTGTGGTTACCTCCTCAAACCGACCATGAGCCCTAAGGAGGCCGCCAAGACCATTATGGAGTCAACCGGTATAGATGCTGAACAGTACCGCTTGGGCTCCACCAAGGTACAAACCTGGTTTCCCGCGAAGTAGCAAGCGTATTAGCTTACTGTCAGTTGTCTTGAAACAGTATCACAGTATCTCGTATTATAACTTTTGAAAAGTATTTTGTTGTAGCGAGTTGTTGTTGAGCAACCCGTTGTAGAAGGGTGTCACTCGGCAGCCAGTTGTGTTATCTGTAGATTGAAATGACGTATCTTTGTCCCAGTAGACTCACACGTTTGTAAAGATGAGTATTATTTTGGTCTCACAAACAGTGTAAAAGTATTTCACCATGAAAGTAGCCCATTCGTTATCGTCGACTTGCAAGTAACAAAAGATATATCAGCAGGCTTTTCTTAACTATTTGCGCCTATCTGCTCATTGCAAAAAAAGAATGTACGAAGCAATAATTTTAAGCTTCTCAACGCCTATGTCGTAACCAGCCACGTTGTGCCTCTGTTCAGTGTCCTTACGCCGCTACTGTGTGCTATTTGTGGTTTTCTTGCAATCACCCTCTGCTTCTCCCATGGAGA
Organism: Stenchaetothrips biformis; assembly: GCA_030522485.1. Taxonomy (NCBI): domain Eukaryota; kingdom Metazoa; phylum Arthropoda; class Insecta; order Thysanoptera; family Thripidae; genus Stenchaetothrips; species Stenchaetothrips biformis. Next base: position 6,925,574 of record CM060100.1, read on the forward strand.
AACCCAAACGCTCTCGTCACTTAAGTGAACAATTATTCTCTCTCTCTCTCTCTCTCTCTCTCTCTCTCTCTCTCTCTCTCTCTCTCTCTCTCTCTCTCTCTCTCTCTCTCTCTCTCTCTCTCTCTCTCTCTCTCTCTCTGTCACGTGAGTGCCGTTGCTGACTGTGCCTTTCGGGCGGGGTTGTAGGTGTTCTTCCGCGCCGGTGTCCTGGGTCAGATGGAGGAGTTGCGTGACGACCGTCTTGGCAAGATCATCTCCTGGCTCCAGGCCTACATCCGAGGTTACCTGTCCAGGAAGGGCTTCAAGAGGTTGCAGGACCAGAGGTGAGTCCCGGCGACGCACTCGGCCGCAAAGGATCGTGGGTTCGAGTACTAACTTTTTGCCCTTTTTTTTTCGCTGCCAGGATCGCCCTCCAGGTCGTGCAGCGCAACTTGCGCAAGTACCTGCAGCTGCGCACCTGGCCCTGGTGGAAGTTGTGGCAGAAGGTCAAGCCTCTGCTCAACGTCACCCGTATCGAGGACGAGATCGCTGTGAGTACCTCCATCCACTTGGCGCCTGCGCGGCCCGGCGTAGGCCGGCCCGCCACGCACCCGAGTGGCCGGGTTGCCTACTCGGCCTCCTGCGGGCGTTGGGGTAGGCAACCCGCGCCGCATGCGTGCCTGGCGGCCCGGCCGGCCGCGCAGGGGCTCTTCTTCCTCTTCTTCTTCTAGCTCGAGAGTTACGGGTCCCGCTTCCTGCCGTCTATTTCACGCCGTGCCGTCAGACCGACGGCCGAATGTTCGCGACGCCCCCCCCTCCCTCGTCATCATAGTTTTGACTTAATATCGCCATCCATAATATCTCTGGTGATGCCCTAATCCAAAATTAGCCCCGGTATGCGCGCGTCACCGCCACCTGAAACCGCCCACCGCTCGGCCCAGCGGGACCTGATCTCCGGGACCGCGGCCACGGCGGCGGACTATTTCTGCCACGTGCAGCGAGTCAGCGAGACACATGTCGCTGACAAGTAGTGCGATAGCAGCCCCCCTTCCCCCTTCCCCCCTCACTCATCCGCGGCCCCGTGCGTATTTTGGGTGGAATCGCTGCCAAAAGGCGCTTCCTCCCCGCGTCCTCCTCCCTGATCCGGGCCGCGATGCGGCGATGCCTGGTGGGCCGGCCAGTCAGTCCCTTGACGCCGACCCGACGCCATGGCCGAGGACGCCGCCGACACGCTCCAGGAGCACTTCGAGCGCCCCAACGCGCTGCAGCGACTACAGCAAGGCGATGCCATGTTGCAGGCCCTGCAAGACAAGGCCGCCAAGGCCCAGGAGAACTTCGAGCGCGAGGAGAAGCTCAGGAAGGAGCTGGAGGGCCTCAACGCCAAGCTCAACGCCGAGAAGGCAGCTCTGCTCAAGAACTTGGACGGCGAGAAGGGAGCCCTCTCCGAGTACCAGGAGAAGTCTGCCAAGCTGGCCGCCCAGAAGGCCGACCTCGAGTCCCAGCTCACGGTGAGTACTGGCTGCGTGCGGCCCCGCCCGTCGCGGTGGTCATCCATTCACGGAGCCCTTTGTTATTTGCACCCTTTTGGGCTCGTCTACTCTGTGGGAGAATAGGAAGCGTAGACGCTCGAGCGCAGGCAGACGCCTTCCGCTAGCGTGCGTGCGTGTGTGTGTGTGTGTGTGTGTGTGTGTGTGTGTGTGTGTGCGTACGTGTGTGTGCGTGCGGCGCATCACTCGCCGCGCCCTGCCGCTGCCCGGCCGAGGCACACACGGCGCGCACGGGAAACCGTAAACATAGATGTGTTTTAAGTGCGCCGCGTTCGGCTGCACCTCAAAGCAAAGCGGGACGAAGCCATTAAATGTCGCGCACGCGTCACGCGCCTTCGCGCGAATAACTATTTCAAAATGTCCAACATTTCGCGGTGACGCACACATGTCAGTGTGAGTGTGCGTCTTGGGCTTGAGCCAGTATGTTTTTCTTTTTGTTGATAAATGGTGGGCGTAGACCGTGGGCTGCAGGAATGGCACAGGCGCTTTGGCCTGCCAAGCCGATTTAGTGCAATGAGTGGTCGGCGAGGCGCTTCGAGGCGTTCCGAGGCGTTCCGCACGGGCGTGAGTGAGACGCGGGGCGCGGCGCGTGCCAAGAACGCCCTCGGAACGCCCCCTCGCCACGCTACACCCCACCTGCCGGGACTTTCACCTGGCCGTCTGAGAAACGGCCGCGACTCGCCGTGTAAATAGTGCAGCGGCTATTCCTGGCCCGCCGCGCCCCGCGCCGCGATCCGGTATCACTTCATCGGCAGTGTTTGGGCGAGCCGGTTAGCCCCAAACACGCACGCACACTGCAAAACAAAAAAAAAAGGATTTTAGAAAAAGAAAAGGTTGTGTTGTAGTAACGCTTCTGTGTTTCCGATCCGCAGGACGTCCAGGAGCGTCTGCAGCAGGAGGAGGACGCCCGCAACCAGCTGTTCCAGGCAAAGAAGAAGCTGGAGCAGGAGGTGTCTGGCCTGAAGAAGGACGTCGAGGACCTGGAGCTGAACCTCCAGAAGTCCGAGCAGGACAAGGCCACCAAGGACCACCAGATCCGCAACCTCAACGACGAGATCGCCCACCAGGATGAGCTCATCAACAAGCTCAACAAGGAGAAGAAGCTCCAGGGCGAGACCAACCAGAAGACCGGCGAGGAGCTGCAGGCCGCTGAGGACAAGGTCAACCACCTCAACAAGGTCAAGGTCAAGCTGGAACAGACCCTGGACGAGCTCGAGGACTCCCTTGAGCGCGAGAAGAAGCTGCGGTAAGTCCAAGCTCCGCGATCTCTGTCATCATTTTGAGTGTCAATCCGTTGGTCTAATCCATCCGCCCTCTCCTGCAGTGGTGACGTCGAGAAGGCCAAGAGGAAGGTGGAGGGCGACCTGAAGCTGACCCAGGAGGCCGTCACCGACCTGGAGCGCAACAAGAAGGAGCTGGAGCAGACCGTCCAGCGCAAGGACAAGGAGATCTCCTCCCTGACCGCCAAGCTGGAGGACGAGCAGTCCGTCGTCGGCAAGCTGCAGAAGCAGATCAAGGAGCTGCAGTCCCGCATCGAGGAGCTCGAGGAGGAGGTCGAGGCCGAGCGCCAGGCGCGCACCAAGGCCGAGAAGCAGCGCGCCGACCTCGCCCGCGAGCTGGAGGAGCTGGGCGAGCGTCTGGAGGAGGCCGGCGGTGCCACCTCTGCCCAGATCGAGCTCAACAAGAAGCGCGAGGCCGAGCTGGCCAAGCTCCGCCGCGACCTGGAGGAGGCCAACATCCAGCACGAGGGCACCCTCGCCAACCTGCGCAAGAAGCACAACGACGCCGTGGCTGAGATGGGCGAGCAGATCGACCAGCTCAACAAGCTTAAGGCCAAGTAAGTAGCGAACAAGTTGTCTGTTTTGTTGTTATTTTGGAATTCTAGGACACGACCCTGGGCTGCTATGACCGCTTTCGAAGCACCTACAGAGACTTGATGATGGAAAAGTCATTCCGACATTTAGAATGAAAAAAAAAGTGCGACAGTTAGTTTTGAACGGTGTTTCTGCCGCACAGCGCTGAGCGCGAGAGGAACGCTACAATCAGCGAGCTGAACAACACCAAGGGCGCTCTGGACATTATGACCCGAGAGAAGGTACGCGGCGACTCCCCCCTCCCTTGTGCCCCCGTCCTGGATGCCACCCCACAGCCCCCGTCCTGGATGCCACCCCACAGCCCCCGTCGTCCGCGGAGAAGCCACCCTGACCTAGACCCGCACGTCGCCGTGCCCGCCGCCCGCCACGCATGCCCAGTGTCTGCCCTGTCTCGCATGCTCACTGTCCCGTTCCCGTGTCCCCAGGGTTGAGAAGGACAAGTCTTCCATGGTTGCCGAGCTCAACGACCTCCGCGGATCCGTCGACCACCTCACCAACGAGAAGGTAGACACCTTGGTGTCGCTAGCTGCCAAACGCAAAGAATAACAACATGCCGCTGACGTTCCCACTTTTCGAGATACTTGATCCACCTGTGGTTCCTTGTCTTCCCTGTCTCGAATGCCTCGCTTGCTCGCATTTACATTGCAGTACTGGCCGGTCTGGCTTGACGAACGTCTAACCGCCGCTCTGTCCCGCAGGCCGCCACCGAGAAGGTCGCCAAGCAGCTGCAGCACTCCCTCAACGAGGTCCAGGGCAAGCTGGACGAGACCAACCGCACCCTCAACGACTTCGACGCCGCCAAGAAGAAGCTGTCCATCGAGAACTCCGACCTGCTTCGCCAGCTGGAGGAGGCCGAGAGCCAGGTGTCTCAGCTCAGCAAGCTCAAGATCTCGCTCACCACCCAGCTCGAGGACACCAAGAGGTTGGCCGACGAGGAGGGCCGCGAGCGCGCCACCCTGCTCGGCAAGTTCCGCAACCTGGAGCACGACCTGGACAACCTGCGCGAGCAGGTGGAGGAGGAGGCCGAAGGCAAGGCTGACCTGCAGCGCCAGCTCAGCAAGGCCAACGCCGAGGCCCAGCTGTGGCGCTCCAAGTACGAGTCCGAGGGCGTCGCCCGCGCCGAGGAGCTCGAGGAGGCCAAGCGCAAGCTGCAGGCCCGCCTCGCCGAGGCCGAGGAGACCATCGAGTCCCTCAACCAGAAGGTCGTCGCCCTGGAGAAGACCAAGCAGAGGCTCGCCACCGAGGTCGAGGACCTGCAGCTCGAGGTCGACCGCGCCACCGCCATCGCCAACGCCGCCGAGAAGAAGGCCAAGGCCATCGACAAAATCATTGGCGAATGGAAGCTCAAGGTCGACGACCTCGCCGCCGAGCTGGACGCGTCACAGAAGGAGTGCCGCAACTACTCGACAGAGCTGTTCAGGCTGAAGGGAGCGTACGAGGAGGGCCAGGAGCAGCTGGAGGCCGTCCGCCGCGAGAACAAGAACCTGGCCGACGAGGTCAAGGACCTGCTGGACCAGATCGGCGAGGGTGGCCGCAACATCCACGAGATCGAGAAGGCGCGCAAGCGGCTGGAGGTGGAGAAGGACGAGCTGCAGGCCGCGCTGGAGGAGGCCGAGGCCGCCCTGGAGCAGGAGGAGAACAAGGTGCTGCGCAGCCAGCTGGAGCTGTCCCAGGTCCGGCAGGAGATCGACCGCCGCATCCAGGAGAAGGAGGAGGAGTTCGAAAACACAAGGTGAGTCTTGGAGCGCCGGGCGGGTAGGCCACGCGCCGCGGGGCTGTGGCTAGCGGGCTGGCCTACTCTGCTTTCCACAGGCGCCCGCCTCGCACGGCTTGAAAAAGGAAACCCATACCAATGTGTCTGCCTGTCCGCTTGCAGGAAGAACCACCAGCGTGCTCTAGACTCCATGCAGGCGTCCCTGGAGGCTGAGGCCAAGGGCAAGGCTGAGGCCCTCCGCATGAAGAAGAAGCTGGAGGCTGACATCAACGAGCTGGAGATCGCACTGGACCACGCTAACAAGGTACGCGCCGAGTCGAATAAAAGCAGTGTGACCCATCCGAAGGAGAGTGCTGGCCTAACCTGAACACGTTCCCCCGCAGGCTAACGCCGAGGCACAGAAGAACATCAAGAGGTACCAGCAGCAACTCAAGGACGTTCAGACCGCCCTGGAGGAGGAGCAGCGCGCCCGCGACGACGCCCGCGAACAGTTGGGCATCTCAGAGCGCCGCGCCAACGCCCTGCAGAACGAGCTGGAAGAGTCCCGCACCCTCCTGGAACAGGCCGACCGCGGCAGGAGACAGGCCGAGCAGGAGTTGGGAGACGCCCACGAGCAGCTCAACGAGCTGTCCGCCCAGAACACCTCCATCTCCGCCGCCAAGAGGAAGCTCGAGTCCGAGCTGCAGACACTGCACGTGAGTACCGCCACCGCCTTGTTTTGGTTTGGAAACCGCCGCGGCATCCGCTCGCGCCAAGGCCGGGACCTGACCGGGGTGTCGTCGTGGGGACGGCTGGCAATGCCCGTCACGCCGTCCGATTATAGCCATAGCGCTGGGGGTCCGCGCTCGGGGTTGCTGTTGCCCCGTTGCATGCCGCTTGACTCGGGTCCAAGTCCGCGCCGTGTCCTCGTGTACTTAACTCCCCGCTGCCCGCCCGGGCGCAGTGCTGGTCCCGACGGGACGACCGCAGCACGCCGATTGCCTCCGGAGGTCGCCGACGCCGACCTAGCCCGCGATGGCGCCGCGCCTGTGCGACATCGTCCCCGCCGTGGGGGCGGCCGCGCGCCCCTGGGAGCCCCTCCCCGTCGTGAGCCGCTTCCTCGTGAGCGCGCGCCACGACCTGCGCCGCTCCAAGAACGTCCTGGCCGAGGTGGCCAGCGACGACGTGCAGTCGCCGTGGCCCATGGAGCGGCCGTGGGTGTGCGACGCGCGGGTGGCGGCGCGCAAGGACAAGGTCCTGGTGCGCGCCAGGAAGGTGGTGGCCGCCGCGGCCTTGGCCGACAGCAAGGCGGACCGGCCGCACCGCGTCCGGCTGGGGCTGCGCCACGTGGACGACATCCTGGCCGAGGCCGCCAAGCCGCCCGTGCGCGCCGTGCAGCGCGTGCGTCGGATGATCCCCGTCAACACGAAGCGCACCGAGTGGGTGGCCGCCGTGATGAAGCGGACGGCCGACCCCGCGCCCGCCGCCCCCAAGCCCACCATCTCCCCCCGCACCGCGGACAGACCCCCCTACGCGCGCGGCGGCCTCTTCCACCGACCTCACCGACGGTTCTTGTTCTCTGCCCGGCAGTCCGACCTCGACGAGCTCCTCAACGAGGCCAAGAACTCCGAAGAGAAGGCCAAGAAGGCCATGGTCGACGCCGCCAGGTTGGCTGACGAGCTCCGAGCGGAACAGGACCACGCCCAGACACAGGAGAAGCTCCGCAAGGCGCTGGAGACCCAGATCAAGGAACTCCAGGTGAGTGCCGCGCCCTTGCCCCGGGTTCGAATCCCCACTTCTCCCCCTTTTCGCGACTGTCTTAACCGTTCCCCCGTGGCGCGCAGGTCCGATTGGACGAGGCAGAGAACAACGCCCTCAAGGGCGGCAAGAAGGCCATCCAGAAGCTGGAACAGCGTGTCCGGGAACTGGAGAACGAACTGGACGGCGAGCAGAGGAGGCACGCCGACGCCCAGAAGAACCTGCGCAAGTCCGAGCGCCGCATCAAGGAGCTCAGCTTCCAGGCCGAGGAGGACCGCAAGAACCACGAGAGGATGCAGGACCTCGTCGACAAGCTGCAGCAGAAGATCAAGACATACAAGAGGCAGATCGAGGAGGCGGTCAGTACACTGTTTTGCTTTCTTTCACTTTCCCCCACTCCAATGTGTTGAGAGTGTGATGCTAATCCGAATCGGGTGTGTCTGCCGAATTGCAGGAAGAAATCGCTGCCCTCAACCTGGCCAAATTCCGCAAGGCACAACAGGAGCTGGAGGAGGCCGAGGAGCGCGCAGACCTCGCAGAACAGGCCATCGCCAAGTTCCGCGCAAAGGGCCGATCTGGCTCCGCGGCGCGAGCAATGAGCCCAGCGGTAAGTGTCTAGGAACTACTGTCGACAAGCTAGAGTCACGGGTTCGAGCCGCGATGGAGTTGGCGTGCTGCTATTGGGGTTGCAAACAGGCTAGACTCCAGGACTGTCGTCTAGGACTCTAGATCCCGGTTGCCGCGAGCACCGCGGGTCGGGTTGCCACTTCGCCACGCGAGACGTGAATCTCTCGATATTTTGTCACTTTTGAGTGTGAGGCCGACGAACGATCTCTCAACCGCCCTTTCCCAATGTTTGTGTTTCACAGAAACAGGCCGCACGCAAACTGGAATAAGATCTTACAACAACAATCGTAAGTCGTTGGGCTCTGGTTGTTGTTTTGCCGCTGTGTGACCCCATCCCTGTTTTGCGCACCCCATGATGCAACAGTTAGACAGTCATCCCCCTAATCCCCCCTCTCGCCCTAGACTCCATTCCGTGGATGCACAAATATCGCAACAGCCGTTCTGGAACGAATGCTCCCGATTGGTCGCACTGGTAGTCCGTTGACCAATCGGAGGGGCTTTGTGATGTTCGTGACGTCATAACATGCTCATGTTCCCCCGTTCACCCCATCGAGTGTCTTCGGGTGTGTGTTGCGCCTGCTCCATTCGTCACTTCGTCGCCAGAAATGGTCGCTTCCTTCTTGCCCCACAAATATGATACGCCTGCAATGGAATTTTTGAAACGTGTATGAAACCACGCGCCACTACTGTAAGGCATACAGGCGTCTATGGAAGGCGTCCAACTTTTTTTTTTTGTTTAACCCTTTGTGACCTATGTGATTTTGGTGGAATTGAAATTGAGGGGAAAAAAACAAAAATTAAGTGTAGAAAAAAATTAAAAAAAATATTTCAAAGCGTGAAAATGTTTGAAAGCTATCTTAGAGCAGTTCCGTAAAATTACCTCTTCGAAGAGGTATTGTGGTTGTTGCTTTCTCGGAAAAAAATTCAAGCCGAACCACTACAGTACCTGGCTTTGTTAGCATTGCTGTGGTGTGGTTTGGTAGTTACTATGACACCAGCTCCTGAAGCTCCCTATTGCAATGACGGCTGGAACCAGAGCTTGACTCGGGTTTGCCAAGTTGGAAGAACTGTTGCGAGATGAACGCAGTGTCCTGATTGGTTTTGTTTGTGTTGCAGCCCCACCGGCACCCCAGGTCCATGCTTGGGGAGGGCGGCGCATTCCCCCCGAGGTTCGACCTACACCCCGAGGGTGACTTCTAACAACATACCAGCTATTTATATTTAATGGACTGTGAATGGACATCTTACCGAGCACACCAGCAAAAGAGAGAGAGATACAAATTTTTTTTTTAATTTATTTTGTAAGAGCGACTACTTTCCAACGGCATGAAGATTATTATATGTAAGGACCGACATAATAACAATGGCGTCTGTGTATTTTATAATTTCCGTTTCCTGTTGATAAATGTATTTATGAGTATATAATGATTCCATACAAGTCTGAGTCGGACACGTGTGGTCTGGTCGCTCGAGCTGCTATATGAATCACACGTGTACATCCGCTTCAATTCATAAATAAACTTTATATCGTGATTGTATCACAACATACCAAACTAATTGATATTTTCTTTTCCTCTCCCCTCTCCCTTAAGTACATATATATAGTTTGCAGAATCCAAAAGTAATAACACAGAAAGTTAGTTAAAACACCTGAGAGCCCCACTCCGGGAACCAAGGAAACTCATTCCTTGAAACGGGTGCGGGTCTGGACGCCTAAGATGTAGGCCCCCTGCGCTGCGGCGTCAGTAGCTTTTTGTAGAAGTGTCTCCCTAACCTTGGTTTCCAAGCTAGCTGTGGGCCACTGCGAACGTGGGTTCGACTCTAGGCGCGTCAACAGTTTCTTAAATTTACTTCTCGATACTGCATTGATGACTGAAAGTTCAGGCCATATGCACCTCAATGTCATAGTGGCTGACTTGACAGGGCATTAGGGAAAACCGGCCTGTCAGCTTGAATTGGTCAAGTCAAATTTGTCCAAGTTGGGCTTTGGGAATGAAATAAGAAACAAAGTCAATTTTCATGTTTATGCTTGTATTGTTCTGAAATGTTGAGTACAGATATTATGAGATATTACGTCAGGTTACAATAATTCTTTCATAAACTTTGTACATTGTTGCAAGAACAAACAACATTTTGACTTGAGATTCAAATCCAACCTCCTCTCACTACACCTAAATAAATGGAACAACAACATTCCATTTTGGCTTTGTCACATATTTTACAACAGTTCATTCAAACATCCTATTTGTACGAGTATATTAGAGAATGCCGGCATCACAGTTTCTCCATAGAGTTTACAAACTAGATTAAAGGTAGAGATGAGGTCCTCTTAAAATTATCAAAAAAAGTGACGTAACAATAACATAACAAAAGGGAAGGGCAGGTAGAAAGTATTTGGGGCAAATCACAACTGATACAGTTAAACTCATCTTTTTTTTTCTTTGTGCATTTCCAGTGTACATGTATTATCTGTGCGGAAATTATGTATTGTGCCAAACGGAAGACTCACATTGAAACAAGTTAAAGTATGCTCCCAGCATCCCGCAGATGCAAACATGCCCATGCTCTGTAAACCAGTTTAATATGCATTAAAGATCTCTCTGCTTTACAGTCTCCAAACTAAACAATCTGATTGAGCAGGTAAAAATACTGGTCATGTCTTTGGTTGTTCAATGCCCCCACACTTCTATTAACATTCACTAATCCCAATCAAGACGCACAATCTGGTCTCGGAAACAAGGAGTTACTAGTTCAAAAATGATTCAATTCCCCCCAAAAGAAACCCAAAAAATCTCCCTCCCTTTTCCTACATTTTCAATGGAGGGACTCAGAAATTTTTCCCCAAAGCCCACCCACCCCCTCCCCAACATATCCACCTAAAAATTATGTTGCTAGACAAATATATATGAATATAAAAACAATTTTCTTTTTGTTGGGAGCTATTGGAAGTGTCACATGGGACCTGCCAGCTATGGACACTTGGCTTATGGTAAAACAAACCCGTCCAAGACTTACCACAAACAATCACAAAATCTAGAAACAAGAATCCTAGTGTTTAAACGAAACATCCATTCTAACCTAAAAATATCCTCACCTGTGCTACCGCACTCCATACTGAGTTCCACCTATATAAACGGACTGTCAACATTCTATAACAAATACAGAGAGCTTTTTTTACCAATAACCTGACAAACAACTCAGGTTTTTAAAGAGTGCCCAGCACTGCTACAGTGGCATTGACTTATTTAACTAAAAATAAAGAACACAACGCACAAATTAAGTTACTACAAGATACAAAATATGCAATACATCAATTAGGGAGGTATGTATTAATGTTAGGTAATGAACCAATTGGCATTCTGTATGGGGTACAAATGTCAATATTTTAATGCTCATGGGTGTTGGATTCAGAGAGGAGCTTGTCATGTCATTTCAGTTGTCTATAGCTAAACTATGGACAGATTTGTGCATGTTCCCACTCAACCTTATCATCATGTGCGCCCCTTGCACAACTGTGTACGCACAAGTATCACCAATCTTTTATCACTTCAAACAAAGACAAGAAACGGTTGACATAATAAGAGTTACCAATTAAATAATCATACAAAGAAGATGTATGCAAAAAGAGAGAATACAACACAAAAATAAGTGATGAAAAAGGGACAAGAAATAAAATACAAATTTCTAGAAACAAAAAGAGAAATCATTGTACAACTGAGAATTACCTTCTTAAAAAAAGTGTCAAGTTCATGTTTCAAAATATAATTAAAAATCATAAAACGAATAGAGAGAGTTGTGGGTAAGCTATGGCGAAGGGCCCTTGCTAGCCCACTTGCAGTCTTGAGTATTCAAAACACCAGAGGATGGCGCCAGGTATCTCTAGTGTAACACTTGTCATACCTAAAAATAGTTGCATGAGATTCACACCTTTGGCGCACAACCGCCTTTAACACACTTTATAAACACAATTACAGGAAAATATTTATGAGGGAGTGTTATGGATGGTAGTGCTGCGATCTAAGTGTCAATAGGAGCCACACTAGCCTAGCTGCCGAAACATAAACTATAAACAAGATCAATCATGGCGATGGTAACAACTTTGGATGTGACAAGATACTTCAGATGACGAGTGACGAGAGTACTGTCTATTCTAATTAGCTTAAAGAGAGGCAATTCTGCATCAGTTCTTCAGTAGGGTGCGAATCGATTGTAACCACTCCTATACACTGCTGCCTGCAAACACAAAAGTAAAAGAAGATCAAATTAAAATATGACAGATTCAAGTACAGTAGTATCCCTAAAAATCTCCAGATCCAAGAAAACTTTACTCACTCCATAGCTTGCCACAGGACCAACTCCATGACTCAGGTACGGATCTGGGTACTCTCGACCATAACTGTAAACAAGGAGAAGGAAAGTTAGATCCTGTCCAAGAATTTAATTCAGACTTGAAACAGCATTGAAGGCAAAAATATTACACTAACTTACCCAGCTATGGTGGCATATCCAGCGGCAGGTTGAGAGGCTGCAGCCCCATAGGCACGGGCTGCTGCTGCTGAATAGTTTGCAGCAGCGGCGACATAACTAGCTTGTTGTGCTGTAGACATTGGTGACTTCAACAAAGAAGGATTTGAGGCAGCAGCAGCAACTGCAGCAGCGGCCTAGAAAAAATAAAGACACTGTGAGTAATTTGGAAGAAAATAGTGCCACAGAGGTAAAGGAGAAAAAGAATTGGGAGGGAAATGGTTAAAGGAGGGCAAAACTAAGTTTTTCCCCTTATCAGTTATTTAGAAACAAAATTAAAACACCTTTGGCGTGAAAGAAAAATAGTATGAAGTTATGTAAACTTAAGGAACAAAACTGATCTGGGCACATCAAGTGCATCTACGCTTTGAGACAATTCATCAAATGTACTGAACTTTTAAATTTGTGCAAATAGTTTCTCCATCTTGACATGCAGAAACAATTATTTCACTTCTCAGCTTGCATATTTTTTAAAATTTTACACTGGATGTTTCAGAAAATACATTTCCGCTTCCATTTACAACAAATCCATAAGCTCACAACAGACTTCCTCTTCATGCATTCAAATATGGTACAGGAAGCAAATAAAGCTATTCCCCAAACCATTGCAACTTCGGTGTGCAGTGCATAAGTTTTAATGGGATTGGGCTACAAAGCATTATCAAGCAAGTAAAAGTAAGAACTTCCAATGATGAGCTTCACAGCAGATCCAGACATGAAGATAACCACACATGATGCTTAAGTTGACAGTTCACGTCACAAAGAAAAGACAGCAACCCAAAATTTTAAAATCAATAGCAGCATTCCGATGGTTTCATGGATAACTGATATTCTTCCTGCTTCTGCTATTCTTAGAGGAAGTTGGAGAGAGCTACAGCCCAAATCTTCAGAATATGCTCACAAGGAATTTGAAATAAGAGCTTGTAAGCTAAAAAATAGACTACAAATAGTTGCTCCCTCTATCTCTAATGACGCTGAAATTGATTTCACATTCATGACTAAACCCTAAACTTCAAAACCAAATAAAAGACTTGGAAAAAACATGAGTAGGGAGAAAGGGGGAAAAGAACTCAAGACATTCAAATCATGCAAACTGTGCTGGCTGAGGAGACAGCTAGCTATGAGAGTATTTTGTTCCTCCTATCCCCAGTCAACTTTACCACATTAGCTCACATATAATGTACACACAAGTGAAACTACAAGAATTACGTGTTCAATTGGCAATGAGACAAGCAAAGTATGCCTACACTGCTTTACAGAAAAGTTGAAGTGCACTGCTATCCTGTAAGTACAATTCAAAGGTTCGATTGCACAGCATGCTGCCAATGCCCAGTGAGTTCTTCTTCACCCAGGACAAGCTATTTCCCTACAGTACAAACACATTTAGTAAAACATTTCACAAAGCTTTCTCAGAACTTCACTTGGCAAAAATTTGTACTCGAGTTCAAACATGACAGTATACACTAAAAATGTGACTTGTGGGAACATTCATCTACAGAAAGAAACAGCATTCCAGGGCACCACTTGCTCGACAAAAAATTCAGCCACCAAGAGTTAATACCAAACAGGCCTACATCCATGGCAACAGTCTACCAGCGAGTGGGCGCTGGCATAGTCAGGCCAGTTTCTAAAGCAGGATAGGGTATAGGAGGGGAGAAATTATTCATTCCCAAGATTTGAAATAGTCTTTACCTCTGATACGCAGGTTGCCGCCTGCCAACAAAAACCAGCTTTACTACACAATCTAAGAAACCTTAAAATTAATGTAGTTACTAACATACAGGCTGTCATATGCTTCACAAACACAGATTCTTAGATTTCTGCATGGTCCCTAATTAAAAGAAGTTGTTTTCCTTTACAAATAACAATGGTACAAGGTGAAAAGAGTTGTTCAGTTTCAAAAAACGAATAAATGTGTGGCAACAATTCTTTGTCACATAAATGCACATTGGCAGCTTCTGTTAAGAGCAGGACTAGTACCCTTGTGATCTCACTTGAGTTTGACCCCTTAAGACAAAATGAAATGCAAATCTCACCTGTAATCTGAAGTTGTTGTCTGCTGCTGATGCAACTGCCAGGTACGGATCGAAGTACATGCTGCTGAAACAAAATTAAATTTCCATCAAGAAATATGTAACATGGAACTGTATGTTAATGAAAGGTGACTTCATTTTTCAAAGATTGATTTACAAATTTATTTTATTTAACTTTAAAATTTATATAGTTTGGTAATTTTTTTTTTGAGTTCTGAAGAATTTTTAAAAGAGTTAAGTGACACATTCAACACATGCGTTAAAAACAAAGTGCAATTTGAATCAAAATTACAGGAATTTCTAAGATAAAAAAAAAACAATTAAAAAACCCTTAACCACGATAAGCCATGCTAAATGCGTACATAAATGGCTCTGCATGCTTCTTTCTCACAGCACACTGTAGATTTTTGTTTAAACAAGAGTAAAATCAGTATTACGCAAAGGCCTTACCACCCTCCGTGATTGGAACGGCAGTGAATAGACTGCCTCTTTGTAAAAAGAAGGTTTAAGAGCCATTTCTACACAATTATTTTGTTCACATAAGCGAGTTTAATTAAAGTGAGATTTTCTAAAGATCTACATAAGAAGATTAAAAGTGCCAGTTAGGACAAGATTATCAAACCATATTCCACTCCAATGTCAATTTCTAAGGGAAGTACTTACAGCGACACTAAGGTGGTGACGATTTTTTTTGATTGGTTGTAAGGGATAAAAAAAGACAAAAGGGGGAGGGGCAAATACCCAGTAACGGAAAGGGACAGGGGGGCTGTTCAGCCCAACAGCACACTTGCACTTTACTGCTGAGAATGTTGATGCATTGCACAGACCAATGCTGAGGACCATGTTGCCCTCCAATGTGAACTGAGATTTGAATAAGGTCAAAAAGTAACCCTGGCGACAAACATTGCGCTTGTAGCCCCTTACTTACGCTGGGTATCCCTGCAGAGCAGTAGCAGCAGCTGCTGCAGCCAGGGGTGCAGGGTGCCTAGCATACGCAGCCGCAGCTGCTGCTGCAGCAGCCGCCGCCGCAGCGGCTGGGAATGTAGAACGCGTTGCCCGCCCACGCTGGATGGCTACACCACGAAGTGCCGCTGCTACACACAAACCACGCCATGCAAGGTCAAGCAAGATGGGTTTTCGGTTAGGTGGTTAAATGCCACGCCAACCACTGCGTTTAAGGCATGCCACTAAATCAACAGTGCAACACATGGTTAGGGAGTCCGCAGGACACAGGAAATGCTGTTTCAGAAGCTGTCATCTTCTTTTAGAGACATTTACACTAGCTTTGGACACGTGTGCAAACTGTTGATTATACTACAGTCACAGTGAAATGAACAGGAGGAACGAACGGTAGAGTGGACTAACTGACTTTTAACGAAGGATTACTGTACAGGAAGAGCCAGTAGAGGGCAACCCCTCGCAAAGCAGTCAGAAGTCAACACAACATGCCGCCACAGAGGAAGGTGAAGCCAAAACAAACAGCATTCCCAGTCTAGAAATTTCTAACACAATTTTACCATCGGCAAACAACAGGTCAATAGAAGTGTCTACATACATACAAACAAAAGCATTCAGAGGAAAACAACATGCAGTTTGGCCAACATTTGGTGCAGCAAGAAAAACACAAGAAACAGGTTAATGTGCTACGGACGGCCGCGCGCAGCTCTACTACCTCCTGCGCGCTGTTCGCGGCGTTAGGACCATGGGTGCTGCCGCCGCCGCTGCTGCTGCGGCTGTGTTGGGGCTGGCGGCTAAAGGGGTTGCTGACGCCCCCAGCAGGCTCCACGGAACAGTGGGCAACCTAAACCCTGTACCAACACTCAACAATTCAGCGACAAGGTCGACATGGTCCACCAGGTGCTCCGTGCACCTCCATCTTCAGACCTCTTAGCACGCCACTATTCCCACCCTTTCCCAATCAAGTGCAAAATGCATTTCAAAGTTTCAAACATTACCATCAAACAGTACACGACATTCTCCACATAAGTAATTGATTGGTGAGAAGCACCACGAGCAAAGTCTCAATTAACCGATGCATTCTGGAAACCAAGTCATACTGTCATTCTCAAGCATGAGAATAGTGGCATGCCAAATCTTCAAATAGGTAGCATTGCATAACAAAAGTTAAATGACAGGAATGTAACTTCATGCACAGCAATAGACCAAGCTGGAAAAATAATAAAGTTTAATCCCGCATCACACCCATCAGCAGTATGTTCACTATTACTCGTAAGTTAGGTAAATATTCTCAACTTGGCAACAAAATTTCAAAATTCTGAAAATGAAGGTCCATGGGCAATCATTGATTTAGCAACCTCTGGCAATTTCCAATGACAGGGAAATGACTGAACTTATTGCATGAATTACTTATTACTGATTATTCTTCACTTTTCTGTTGGAACCCAGGCCTTCAGGATCAAGAAACATATATACTGTTCAAGCAGAACAAAACAGGAAAATGAATTTAACCAAATTTGAAGAGAAATTATAATGAAGGAAAAACAACAAGCACAAAGAAAAGACAATGCTTAAGATTGTCCTTTCAAAATGGTCATTCTGATTTCCTAAATGTATAACAATAATATGCTAGTGTCTACGTTACCTTGTGTTGGGCTGAACATCGCTTGGTCTACTGCTGCTCCTAGGGAACAAACAGAACACACACAATTAACATTCAAGTTAGGGAAGAAATAATGCTATACATTCACACACATCAATGACATTCAATAATGCTCTCAATTCTGCCATAAGAGTAAGATATTTACTAAATGTCCTACTCCATGGTTTCACAGTGATAAGACACCGTTAAAAAAAAATAGCAGATAGTAATGAATCCCGACTGTACTGAAAATACTCAGCAGTCAAAGACACTACATAAAAACCATGCAAATAACTCTTATATTTTTAAATGGTTGAATTTAATTTTTGTTTGATAGCAGCAAAACCTTCAACTATTTAGACACAAGAAAGTTACTTTCTAGATTCTTATTTGAGGATTTGCTAGCAATGAAGTTTCAACCAAAACAAGAGTATTGAACAACCACCAGCATGCAATGACAGCATGCATGTAATGATGCCTCCTCAAAGGGACACCACAATCAAGTTGTTTCATGATGGCTTTTAATATAAGATTTAAGTATCCAAAGCTGCATGCATTTTGTGCTGGAAGCTGTGAGCAAGTGGAAAGACACCTACCCTCGGGCCACTGCACGCACACTGCAAAACAACAACAAGCATACATCTTAGCTACCAAACAAAAACAACACTTGCCCTTTGACTCTCCAGGGGCAAGTTCAAAATTTAGCACAAAAGCAGGTCACCGCTTCCCAATGTAAACCACATTACAGTAAGATACATTTCTGATATATAGTGCCCTAGAGTTAGCAGATCAATGTGTACCAAAGAAGATAATGCGTGCACTACATTGATTCCCTTCACCATAAGAGGGTACTTCAATTCATCCTTGACCTCCAAAAAGTGAAGTACTCAGTTCTATGCAAAAATGTGTATGTAAAAAGGGGCTTGATCTCTACCAAAACTATTGATCAAAATATTATTTTTCATGAGGATAAGATAAAATTTAAAACTATGCCATTGAACTTTCATGAGAAGACAGCTGAGACTCCTCAGAGTAACAGCACAGCTCACAACCCACCCATTTTTTTGCTACACATATTTTAGAAGTAAACCAGATAGAAACAACTATCCAGCTCCTTCATACTGACATGTGAGGCTTTTGAAATGTGAGGGGGATCAATTTGCGAAAGTAACTTCTTGAATTAATTCTCAAAACCACATCAAGTTTAAATAAATGTAACTAATCTGAGGGGGAAATCTTCGTAAATGAGGTATGAATGAGCCTTGTAAGATCTGTGCTCAACAATTACCAAAGCAATAAAGTGAAAAGTCGAATCAAAAGAGCAGAAGTGAGAATGTAATACTTCCAATCCCACTAAGTATTAAAAATGTATTTTACGAATGTCTGATTAAACAGAACAAAGCTATATACACATAAAAGCATAAGCATCAAAGAAGTTTAACAAAATAAACTTACCACTTGGAACTGTAGGTGCCTTCTTGGTCTGAACTCTGGCTGTTGCATTGTTCACCTGTTATCATTGCAAAACATAATGTGAGTCATACATAAAATTTTTCTCTCTTTCACCTTAATGTACTCACTATTATTTAAGATTTTAAAAATATGAAATGACAGCTAAAGCTCTCCTTATTCATGGAAAAAGACAAACCATGAACATCTTACTGGACAGTTAAGACCTTAAGGAGGAATGAACTAAACCTTTAGTATAAGACAGAAATAAAGTGTTTGAAAACGTCAGGACTCCTATTTCAGCTTTCAGCCAATATCAATTCGTAGAAAAACAAAATGAAATAAAACAAAAGTGGCAACAACAAGATATCTTGAGATAAGGAGAGCTTTAACATCTACTCAAAAAGTTTATTGATGGACAGGCCTTTAACTACCACAAGAAAAATTTAGTCAAGAATCTTTTATGAAAATGGATGTTCAATTAACCTAAATTTTGAAAATTTGGGAGATTTAAAAACTTGCCTGTCAAATGCCTCACAAGTAACACATACACTGATCTCTAAACCAAAACTGAAATCTCTGAGGAGATAATCAGAACTTCCAGAATCACATAATGAAAGTATTGAGAGCCACATATTCATGGCTTACAATTGAATTCAAAGTTTACAAACAAAAAATTTTATCAGTGCATGTGAAAATTGAGAGATCGTACTTAAAAATTATGGAGTAACATGAAGATAAGAGGCCAAGTCAATGCTCTGCCTACCACTAGAAGGCCTAGGTCCCCAGGAGCCATGCGATGCTGCAAACACTGCCAATCGACATGATACCTTAATTTCAATCAATTTAAAATGAAATCGAGAAAACTGAAGTCATAAGTAACTAGTAAGAGAATAAATATGGAAAAGAATAATAAATGGACTCAATGACAGAGGCACATCAGGTACAATAGGATTAGCAATTATGACTGGCAGTGTTGCACAATTCCTACACAATAGGAGAAATTAAGCTGTGTTATGGGTCGATGTGTGGTAGTGTCTGTTGTGATGACAGAGGAAGGAAGAGTAGTGTCTCCTAAAAGAACGAGACCAAAGGGAGAGAGATACATTCGTTCGACATGAAACAACTTCAAATAAAGGATTAAAAAATGACTAGTGTCTTCAAAAAACATGGAACGACAAAATAATGAAAGGGAAACTGGCAATTTTACGGCATGATTGAGTGAAGACACATTTGCTTCCTCATAATACTCGATAAAAAATTGAACAACTATGCTATCTCAGGAGCAACTTGATTGTTTACTGAAAATTGTGAGAAAGAAGGTGGAGTGAGAGTAATGGGAGCGTTTGAAATTTCAATCCTTAGAAGGGGCTACTGTGTGAAAGAAGTGTAATAAGTTACGATGAGGTGGGAATACAGCACTCGCAAAGCAGCTTGACTACCAACTACTTCCTCTTCGAGTCCAAAACTCCTTCACGCACCAGAAATTGCTGAACAAACTGACAACAAAATGGGTTTTGGTTTCCCTATGCAAAGTTACAGTTGGAAAGGCTAAAGAGGACTCGAAGAGAATACTTATTAAACATTTCCTTTCCCTAAAACTTAATTCCCAAAGTCAGATCAAAAGTGCAACCATGCATTACACTGAAAATCAAAAAAGCTTTGTTCATACTATTATTAGGTTTTATGCTGCCATTTACACATTAAATAGGTCTGTGCACAAAGAAAGAGCAAGTCATGTTGAATACCAACAGGATAGAATGTCACACAGTGGACTCAAATCTACGTTTATAAACATAAGCCAATCAAATTTACATTTAACTCATGTATGAAAGCCTTGTGTCTACAATGTTAGTTCGGAGAGAGCATGTGTTGGCTGACTGTCTTGGTGTTAGGTGTTAGATCAGTGTAAAGTGGGAAACACGTGTAGAGAAATCAAGTGACTTGTATACAATTATTTAGCAATACTTTTCAAAAACTGATTGCATATGTAAAATGTGATTACTCTCACACATGTGTTAAGATATGCTTGTGGAAGAGAGGAAACATCATACAGCATACACACATCTCAAAAAGAAAGAAAAAAAAAGAAAAAAAAGGAGGTAGTCGAATTAAATCAAATTAGGATTCAATAGTGACATTTCTTACCTCGGGAACTCCCCCTGTCCCAGGACTGTACCGTACCGTACTATAACTTTCACTCATCGGCACTTAATAGAGGCCGTCTAGAGAGGTGAGAGCAACATAAAATATTGGAATACTGACATATCAACTTGGCAACTTACTCACTAGTGGGAGGACGCAGTGAAGGCAAGAAAGGTACTCCTTGTCTTCACTCTGTCCTCTTCTTAAAATTAAAAACTTAAAACTTAAGACAAGATGGAAGGTCAAACTAAACATCCGATCCCCATAAAAAAACAAAACTATGCATTAAAGAAAATCTTAGTTTCAAATAGTGATAAAAGCAAGACAAAAAATAAATCTGATTTGTTTAATGAAGGCGGCGAAAAGTGACCCTAGATTAATTTCAAAACAGATGCCGTTTGACATTCCTCCTTGATATATTTAAGTCTAAACGCGAGGTGACAAGGGTGAGGCAGGTGAAAAGGGGTGAGGTGGTTGAGGAGGGACAAGGTGAGGCAGAGAGGCGAGGTGAGTGAGGTCGCGTGAGGCGTGATAATTACCCCTCATACATGTGCACAGGGCATGAGACACACTGATATCACTCGTGAAGATCTCCCGTGCCAAGCATTTTCAATCCAGTGTTGATGACATGGCATGGGGAAGTTCCAATGAACCTTTTGAAATAACAAAACGGAGGCCATCAGGATAAATTACTAGTCAATAGTGACACCTGCTTGGGGTGAAAGACTGTCCCAAAAAGGCCTAAGCTCATGGAGTCTTATCTTTAGAAATTCTCACCAGTTAACAAAATACTGTATTAACTATTGATCACAGAATTGGCGGGGGACTTTGATTTAAATAATATTGCTCAGAAATCTGCACACTGCATCAGTTTAAAGCAAGCATGCAGATCTTGTTACAGACCAATATACAAGAAAAAAAAAAAAAAAGAAAAAAAAAGGAAAAAAAGGAACACACATGCTTCCAGAATAAGAACTGGTGAGACTCAAGGGAGGGACCTGCAGCCCAGCTATACCATCAATGCATCTCTCACTACAGCACATGAATAAGGAGGGACAGGGGAAAGATAGAGAAGACTGGGATAACAAAACCAGAACAGCCCTTAATATTATCATGTCTAGAAAGGAACAGTTACACTGTTGATCCACATGCTATCCAAGCTGTCCGTCAGCTAATGTTGAGCCCCAGGTGAAGGGGCAGCAAAATGCACAATCGCTACTCACACACCAGACACTGTGGTCCTTCAATCAAGCCAAGGCTCTCATTAGCACTAAAATATGCACAAATAGCAAAGTATTTACATTACACGGAAGCCATTCCCATGTAACGCTACGTAGTATGCCACCATGCCTTGAGGCTTTCATTAGAATCAGTCTACAATAAAGAGATTCCAAAAAAAAACAAAACAATGTTTTATGAAAGGATAAATTTTGTATATAAAGCTTGATCCACTAAGAATTACGTTTAAGAGACCACAATTGCCCAAGCAGAAGTAGGGAGCCCACAAAGACTACATCCTGTTGGGGACAAGACCCTTAGGTGCAAACTTGGCACACAAACATGATACAGATAATAATGGTGCTTGCTCACCTAAAGCAATGCAACCCACTCTTGGGGCAGATGAAAAGATAAGACAACCATTAGTATGAGTAGAATCCCCCTTTTCAGGAAGCACCCTTCCATTTGTCCCAACGTTGTCATGGGGCATGTCCACGTTATGAAATAGAATTAAGGGCGGTTCTGGGCACAAGGAGAAGAGGAATTCTGAGGGAAGGAGTGGAGGGGAAAGGCTGGGACGCAGAGGAAAGGCATCAGGAATGGAGAAAAAAAAGACGCTTGTTACAGAGTTAAAAATTGAGTGCTACCACAGAAAATAGTTGCTTTTCTCTTTTTGGTCAATAAGACAGAGATCATGCACACCTCTATCTTTCTCCCCTCAACCACGGTGCCGTGTAGTCGCTCTCGTGCGCGGTCCGCATCAGCACTATTTGCGAATGTTACAAAACCGAATCCCTGCATGCAAGACAGACAAAACATGCATTAAAAAACTTTGCTGGCGCATAAAAACAACGTGCAACAAAAAAAAAAATTAAACATGTATGCAATGTAAATGATGAATACAAGAATATTCAACAAAAAAATATGATTAGAGATATCAGATCAGATTCAACAATGGGATACCTGCTGAAATAAAGTGGCTTATGCATTTAAGAGAATTTGTTGATACAAGATTAAATTTAGTATGGAAGGCACTGTCGGTCTAGAAAGAAATAAAATTGCACATGATGTTCATTTGAAATAAAGAACCATGGAAAGGTTCATGACACGTATTGATTCCAATATATGCGCATAAATGTTGTAAATTATTTAAGCTGTTAATTCCAAATGCAAGCATGTCATTCGGATTACTAAAGAAAAAGAAAAGAAAGAAAATCTGCACATCAGCCCAAGAAAAGTAAGAAATCATTTAACATGGGCAGCATAGTTGCAAAGATCCCTTTGAGATAGGCTGACCATAAACATGCTGTGTTGATACAAGCAATCAAATCTAATAAGAAAGAAGCTCTCTGTAGACCAATAATGGTCTCCCAGGTAGAATTTTGTAGGAAAGGACTCCTTTTCAACTAATGGGTCATCATAAATGCGCATCTCAAAACAATGACATTGAAACTGGAAAATCAACAAAAGTGCCCATCATTATGCTGCAGTGAAATGCTTCATTGTTAGAAGCATCCTGAAACTAGGGCTGTGCTCAAAGACATCTTTCCTCACAAAAAAATAATGCAACTCACTTATCTGCCTTGATAGTTACGGTATGTCATGAACATCTTTTCTGGCATTCCACCCTTCCCTCCCAAAAGGCTGTTATGTATATAACAGGTTTTGTTTATACTGAAACAGTTTTTTGTAATCCAAAATTTGACGTTATTTTAAGCATAAAGGTGGACAGAACACTTGAAAAATTGGTTTTAGTTTCAGTCAAAAACACTGCTCCCCCAAAAAGTTTAAGATGTGACGTGAAATGGCGATCCTACTCATAACGCCAGCAAGTCTCAAGCATAGTTGCATCACCTCACATTACTCATTACCGAATAAGAGGTGCCAAGTACAAAACACACACACAAAAGAAAGAAAATTAAAATAATAAAAAAAAAACATTTCACTCAGCAAAGATAGACAGTTTTCTAACTAAGAAGGGGGAGAGAGAAGCTCGTGGCAATTGGCAACACAAACATTCACACACATTGTGTCCTAGCTAGAGACTTCCGATTCCTTCTTCACTACACATAAAAAACAAGATCACTGAGGAGGCATGAAGAAACTCGAATAAGACAGCTTCATAGCATGGAAACAAGTTAAAAAAGGCAGTATCTGTGTAGTGAAGACCTGGAAAAGGCCCCTCTAGGCATAGCTATTGGGAGCACTACCACTGACCCACAGAACAGTTCCTCAATACACTCAATTCCACCGACGTCCTGAGCAAGAGTTCACTCATGACATCAAAAAAGGTTGTTTTCTGCCACACAGTAGGCTACACAGATTGACATTGAAGTGGGCACTGTGTTAAGCAATTGGAACTGTTACATGAGACCTATGCAAGTGGTAAATGTCTTCCACATGCATTTTACATGTCATTTCATACGGCCCAAGTGATAAGAGAAAAAAATACAGTTTACTGCAGTAATTTAACAGTAAAAGAAGATGGCAATTCTATAAGACTTGGCAAATGCATGTGGTTGCAAAAGGAATTCAAAGGTGTCAAGCAAAATTGATTTCAGCACAAAATTTATCGCACAAAAATTGGACATATTGAAAAGAAAACAGAAAACATAATGCTTTGGGGCGTAACTAACTCCAAGAAAGGAAACAAAAGTTTTGTGTGGGAAAAGGTTTGAAAATATAGCTTGACACCAAAGAAATCCTACTCAGTACTGGGGTAGCATATCACTTGGTAGACTACCCAGGCGCAAAATAGCAGAACACTTTCAAAGAAGCGGGGTTGTTAATGTTACGGGCGCTTTCTACGGATGCGAATAATCCCAGAAAGCCAAATCCACGCAATGTCACAAATAAAAGTAACCAGTCACCCTTCTTGCATGTTTATCACATGAAGAAAGCCGAATGAAAGTACCTATAAGTGACTTTGAGTGCCAATGACTGAGCCCTGCGAGCACCCAGGAGGAAATTTCTATACAAATTAAGAAAGGACTTGAGGTAAACTGTCCCAGATTCCAAATTCTAGAAAACCAAATGTAATTTTTAAAGAATGTACCTCCTGAGTACCCCTTGCGTCCACACCCCAACACCAATCACATTCTTGGCCACATTTGAATGCTTGATTCTCCCCCTTAATATAACACACAAACTTGAGCCAGGACTATTATAAAATGCTTTAGTGAAAGTGGCAAAATCATCACAATCAAGTGACACTTGGGTTTCACTCTCTATAAGCCAGGAAGCTGTGTGTAAAAAAGCCACAAACTGTACGTAGAACTAAACTTGAGATGCAATTTTGAGGCGCAAGACTTAAGAATGATTGTCTCAAATTTCAAAACTGTCAAAATTGAAATAAAAAGACATGAAAATTCTGGGCTTTTCAATTGAATAAAAATGTCATTAGAAAAATAATTTGAATGGGAGCACCCTTTCTTGCGCATCTAAATCACAGTTATGTACACACTTTGTGCAAATAGTGAGGCTCAAACATCATAAAATCTGGAGGTAGAAAAAAAGTCCCCTCGAATAACTCTCCAAATCTGCTTCGGCAAAGAAGGCATAAACTACAGCATTCAATTCTCTACATTTCAGACAAATGTCTCCAAAACTGCACCTTGTACACTAATATAGAATGTCACTGAGCGAGGCAGTTCCTCTTTCAAGTGAGGCATCCATCAAGGATCATTTGCAGTTATTTTAATTATTTCTTTAGGATGCCAACAGACAAGGAAAATGCCACAAGTAAAGCGCCAGTATGAAGCAACAATAAAGTAATCAGTTCAACATCTAGCCAAAGGAGAATTTCAAGTTAGTATACTTAATCTACTGAGCACATTCTGCCATTATAGCATTCCCTTCAACTGAAAGTAAAAGTATTAAGAGAGCCATTTGGGTAGTAATGCAGTATTTGTGCAAGTAGAAGCCATGTTTGCTCTCATATACACGTTAGAAATAAATGTTTCCCATCATGCTGCGAAGTGCTCTTCTAACTATTGCTAGGAATCTAGAAAGATACTCAGCTTAGAAAAATTTGGTATTGATATGACATCAAAAAATGAAACCAAAGAAGACTGAATGTATCACAAGGGATCAAAGCCAACATATGCTGACATATTCCACAGTATGATTGATGGGTCCTTGTGCCTAGGCAATGCTTCTACTTGCACAAACTATCTTCCCCAGCACACAAGCAAAATAACATTATGAAAAAAAAAAGACAAGAAAATATGATTACATGGGAAGGCTTGTGGGCAGAGGAAGGCACACTACATTTTCATATTATTTGATTCCTGTGACTTGTGTGTAGAAAATAAAGTCCTTTACATAAAAACTTGAGACTATGTAATACAGAGAGAGAACACACAAATCACAAGAATCATACATGACAGGTACAATGAAATCACACAGAACTGGTTAATTGAGGATTGCTGATTTTTAAGGCCATTTGAAATATTCCATACAGTGAAAGGTTACTGGTACTAAAATAACGTCAAACAGAATCCTCAATCAACTAATGAAGTGAACTTTGATATTTAACCTTCAATAAGAACAAATCTTCCAAAAATCATAGCTGTCATAATTTTAATAAACTTCAGTGCATTTTTATGCAGTTAAATTAGTTCTTTTACTGGTAAAAATAGAAAAAAAAAGTTCAGCACAGAACAACTTTGATATTTAAAAAATTTATGTAGTAACTAGGGTTAACATGTGAAGTTAAAAAGAACCTTACCTTAGAACCTCGTTCATTAAAAATAATTTCAACATCCAGAATAGGACCAAATTGCTGAAACAGAAAAGAGAAACCAGTCAAATATAAGTGCCTTAAAGTGTGATTTGACCAACGCCACCATCAATGATACTTACCCCAAACATAGCCCGAAGATCGGGATCTCTGAATCGGAACGGAATGTTAGAGACGTGAAGTCTCTTGGGTGGTTGTTCGCCAGGTTTGCCCAGGACTGCTACTGCACTTTGTGGTGAAGCTGGTCTTGCTGGTTGTTCTGTTTCAGGCTCCGTTTGCTGTAACCAAAACAAAGACAATGTTAGCAACAAGAAATAAAGCTTGGAACTCAACTTAAAAAAGAAAGATGGCATTCGTTTCGAATTCGATTCAAATGCTCCTCCACGAAATAATGACTAATTAATTTCCATAATTAATCACTTTAATGAGGGAAACAGGCATTATTGCTATGATTGGTTAGGACAGCGAGAAAAAAACAAGTCGATCCAATCTTGCTCTCTGTGCGGGAGCAGCCGCAGAATCCTACAACCGTACACGTGGGTTTCACCATCACAAAAACACGGGCGACGCACAGTAGCTGGGACACCCAACCGAGTTCCTAACCTCAACGTGCGAGTCCTCGGCCTCCGCCTCGCCCCACTTGACGTCCTCCGAGGTGTCCGCGGCCGCGTCCGTCATCGCGGCCTGTCTCTGTCTGTCACTTGCAAACTACGCTCGCAACGGTCTCAACGCCGACTAGCGCACCATCGCCTGCAGTCAACTCTTTGCTAACCGCCCACTGTTGCTGCTGCAGCATCGGCCGGGCGGACGCGAGGGCAACAACGCGATGGGCAAGCACGGTGTTCGAACTGAGCTGCCGGAACGACCCGACCAACCGACCAGACCAAGACCAACAAACAACACGCATGGCTGGCTGCTTGCTTGGACATGCGCGGCGGCCGCGGACGTGGTGCCATCTGTCGCTGCATCCGCGTGGCGCGGCGCGGGGCGGGGTGGGGCGGGGCGCAGGCCGCGGCCTGTGTCTGTCGCGCGCTCCCGTCGCGCGGGGTATCGCCCCGCCGACGCCGGCGGCACGCGTCGCGACGCCGCGTGGACGGACGGACGGCCGACGAACCCGGCACCAGGCCAGCAGCCTGTCAGGGGGAAGTCCAAGTCCCACTCAAAGAGGCCGACCGCCAGACTCGCCGCCGAAACGAACACAAAATGAGTCCATGAAAAAGTTGGTCCGGTTCCGTCCGAGGGTGTCTAACTCTGAGCGCACCCGCCGCGCCTCACTCACGACAAGGAGCGCCGCCAAGTCGCGGTGGGAGGGAGTGAGTGAGTGGGACGGAGCGAAAATAAAGAGAGCGCGCGTCGGCGGGGAGAGAGAGAGAGAGAGAGAGAGAGAGAGAGAGAGAGAGAGAGAGAGAGAGAGAGAGAGAGAGAGAGAGAGAGAGAGAGAGAGAGGAGGGGGGGGGGAGGACTCTGCGCGGGCGGAGAGAGAGCGAGAGAGACAGCGGCGGATCAATACAAGGCCGCCGCCGCTATGG
Source organism: Stenchaetothrips biformis (assembly GCA_030522485.1). Classification (NCBI taxonomy): domain Eukaryota; kingdom Metazoa; phylum Arthropoda; class Insecta; order Thysanoptera; family Thripidae; genus Stenchaetothrips; species Stenchaetothrips biformis. The sequence continues at coordinate 6,953,290 of CM060100.1, forward strand.
CGCGCCCCCTGGGCCACGTGGACACCGCGCGGCGGGCCATTCAAACTGCAGCTCGTCGCGCCTAGCCGACAGATTAACGAAATTAATCAATGAGGAAGAATATTAATTGAGTTTACTGTCAAAAATCTCCGCAAAATATATCAGATTATTGATGGAAATTTAGAGGGTTTATGTGGATTAGGATTCTTAATTGGGAGATCATCTCATTTCTAGAATTATTTCGAAATTTTCTTTCTCAGGGCAGTGCATAAACCACACGCACAAATCCGTCGTCGGGACACGACCGCACATTTGTAAACAAAGTAACCCCCGCGAGGGATTCCCATTTTTCTGGTGGCCGGGGGCGAATGAAAGAAGGGGGGGGGGGGTTTGAGGCGCCAACGTAGATTTCTCCTTGTCTGCGCGCGCGGGGCTGGCGCTGGCGGCATGGGCTGGCGCGTCCTCTCGGGGCGCGAGCGCCGCGCTACTCGGGGATAAGTTTGTTTCATATCGCGAGCGGGAAAGGGGGAAGGGGGACGCCGGCAAAAACTTTTGGAGGGGGCGTGGCCTCCTCGGCCTGCCCGGAGGCTGCCTCGCTGAATCAAGTCGTCCTCGGCTTCCCGCGATCTGTTTCGCTTCGGGGCGAGGCCGTCCTCGGCTGGTGCGTCATCGCAAGCCCTTGCAGTGCAGGCAGGCCCTCGCAGACCCTTCAAGGCGGTACCTACTTGTTGAGTATGGGTGACGGCGCCGCTGTCTGTCGACTGGCCCCCGGTGTAACACTGCGAGCGGAAACAAAACATAGTGACAAGCAGAAACAAACAGAACAAGCAGCTAATAATAAGAATAATAATGATAATGACAATAATAATAATAATAATAATAATAATAATAATAATAATAATAATAATAATAATAATCAGATCGCCGCATTCCCATCGTAGAGTGGTCATTCCCAGGCACGGTACGTGAGTATGTTTGTGTGAGCACAGGTACGTAGAGGACGAAATAATAAGAGGCTAAGCGACCTGGAGGTACAAACGGAACCATAATAAACATTTATCGCTTTTCTATATTCTATTTCATCCTCCAGAAGGGGAGTGGATCTTCTGCGGGGGAGGAGGGCGAACCACGCCAGCTTGCCATTGTGGCCATCTTGAGTGTGGGGGATGTGGTGTGTGTGTGTGTGTGTGTGTGTGTGTGTGTGTGTGTGTGTGTGAGAGTGGTGGGGGCCGCGATGGAGGCAGGGGTAAACCGCCATTATTAAGGGCACTGAGGGCACTGAGCAGGCCAGTCTGTTCGACCCGTTGGTGAGCCTGCAGGGGACAGGGATGGACGATAGAACATGACTCTGACCCCTCCCCCTCTTCCCCTGCCTCGCGGAAATCAATTGCTGTTACTTGAGCCCACAACCCCACTTGAGCCAGCCCACGGCTTACATAGGCACATTTCGCGGACCCCGAGGGGGGCGGGGGGAAGGGGGGGGGAGGGATGCGATGAGCCACGGACGAGGGCTCACAATGGCCCTTGATGAACAAATTAGAGACCCAAAAAAGGGATGAGGCGAACGCTGCGCTCGGCCACTTGGCTCTCGTGTATCAGCGTGTGGCAGCGGTCGGCACGGGGCGAGCAGCCCCAGACTGGTCCGGCAACGCTAGGCCGCTACACCCAGATGGGCGCCACCCACACGCCGCGGCCTCTGCTTCCAACTAACTGGCTGAAGGACGGCGGTATTCCGGGGGAATTCCCTCCCGGAGTCGTTCCAGCGGCAAGGCGTTCCGGTCGGGCGTTCCGCGCGCCGTGATTTACACGGCACACGGAGTTCCGGCGGCCGGAACGCCCGGAACGCCCGTCGTGTTTGTCATGCTGGAGCAACTTTCGCGTGGGGGGCGGGAACACCTCTGCAGATTTGCGGTCGCGGCCGGATGGGGAGGGTTGGGGCGGGGCGGGTTGGGGCGGGGCGGGGGGCGCGATCACCTCTTCGTGCCTTCGTGCCCACTGGGCGCACTGGGTCACACAAGACCCCCGTATTTACAGTGTAGGCGATGCGGGGAATTTCGGACCAAAACCCTGCGGCTGAGAAGGCGGCGATGTCGTCATTGTTTAAACTGGGGGATGAAATTAAAGAAACCGACAAAAAGTGGTGGAATGCGCAAAGAAAAATAAACCAGCCTCTAGAAGGAAACGAGAGAGACATCTAGAGACACATTCCAAAACGATGCGTGTCCTCGAACAGACAAAGTAAACGAAACCATAAGTAACAGGAAGACAAAATGGTGCTTGAAATGATATCGCTAGAGTTACTTGTCCACTACGCTAGGGCGGCCGGGGGAGGGGCGGCGCACCACCGCGCCTGCCGCGGCCACCGGGCCGAGACACAAGACTGCACTCTGAGCGCCAAACATGGCCATTTTCCAAGAAAACTCGATGAACAGGGCCGTTTTTCTCGCTCGTGCGTTTGCGTTTTGCCTCTCGGCCCGCGAGGCGGTGCGGCGGGCGAGGCGAGGCGCTGACGTCGGCCCCCTCGAGAGGACCGTGTCCCAGCACCCCAGCCAGGCAGGCAGCCAGGCAGGCAGCCAGGTGGCAGGCCGTGGCGTCACTTTGGGACCAAATTAAGAGCACGCTGGGAGAAAATAATTATCTCCGGCGGCCAGCGGGGAGCCAGCCAGTACAGCTTTAAAAAAAATAATTAAAAATTGGCAGAGAGTTTCTTATTTTTTGAAAAACTTTGTTCAACTGATTTGAGCGGGTGACGCCACAGTGCTGGGAGGCGGGCCGGGCGGGGCGGGTGGGGCGGGGCGGACGGGCCAGGCAGCGCGGCGGTACTCACAATGCTCACTGTCTGCTGCTCGATGCCGTTGACGGGGGCCCCGCTGACCGGCACCGCGGCGCTCACGGGCGGCGAGTAGGCGGGCACGGGCGGCCCGGGCTCCTTGAGCTGCCCCGCGCCTCCCCCCGCCGAGTCCGCCTTGATGGGCATGGCGGGCAAGGCCTCGCCGTTCTGGGGAAACTGCGGCGTCGGGTAGGGGCTCGCCATCCCCGTCTGGACCATGTGCTGCAACAAAAAGAGAGTCCTGTTAGAAAACGAGTGCCGAGGTCCTGGACAGAGCGCCTCGCTAAGCTCTCTTCCTCTCGCTCACACTCACACACACCCACACACACACACACGCACGCAAGCGCGCGCGCGCGTGTTGGGTGTCACCTAATTGCATTGCACCCCCACCCCCTGTTCGGCGCGCTGCACATTCTAAAGCACGAGAGCCGACGGCAGCAGGACTCGACCAACTTAAATCCACAGGTGAAACCCGAGCGGATACGCCGCAACCCGAAGGCGGGGGGGAAGCACCAACCTAGGGTGCACCACCCTTAGGGGGTACACCACCCTTTCGGGGCCGAGCAAACAAATGTGAGCGGCCCACTGTGATGTTGGTCGCCACCGCAATCACCACCACGCCGGCCTCAAGGCTGCCTCCGAAAAGGGAGAGGGACTTGGTCCGCATCGGCCTCCTCTTCTCCTGCAGACGCTCCATCCCGACCGAGCGACCGACCATCCAACCCCCGAATCTCGTTCGTGCCCTTCATTTCTCACGTGCCCGCGCGGCCCGGGGGGGGGGGGGGATTTGGGGGAAAGAGGGTGGGGGGGGGGAGAAGGGTAGAGCAGCCAACTGGCGTCACTCGATTTGCTGTCACACTGTAACGGCCCTCAATAAAATCGGCGTGCCCCGCTTTGGTGGAAGAAGAAAACTTCACACTCACACACACACACACACACACACAGCGAGCAAAGGTTCCGTCCCACCCATACACGCGCACACATCCGCTGCCCACCCCCTTTGCACGGACCCACACAGAGATATTGCAATTCTCCGTGGGCGATTTGGACAAAGCCAGAATGCCAGGAGTTGGCCGCTGCGTGCCGCTACACACACACACACACCCGCGCGCGCGCACACACACACACATATATCGGCATCCCTGCTGCGCGTCGGGGGAGAATTGCGAGTTTTGAAACGTGTGCCCCCCTTCCCCCGGCCAGCCTGGGCACGTCCCTTACTCCGCGCTCCTGTCGCCGCCGTTTACGACCACCTCTCAATGTAAGGCAAGAGCGTGGCGTGGCGTGGCGGGGCGTGGCGGGGCGTGGCGGGGCGGGGCGTGGCGGGGCGGGGCGTGGCGTGGCGGGGCGTGGCGAGGCTGCCGTCGTCAGGGCGTAAGGTACGGCCGCGCCATAACCCCCGCGCTGCCCTAGCCAGCAGCCAATAGGACGCTGTAAAGCAGCCCGTTCCAGCGCCTTTCGGTTTCCGCGTTTCGCGCGCGAATAATAATGAGGAGGCAGGGCCGCCACAACGCCAACACCTGTCCACCGCCTGACAAAAAAAAAAAAAAAAAAAAAAAAAGAAACGGATGTGGAGACCACTCCTTCTCCCGCCTAAACAACATCAAAATAAATTTCGTGTTTGTTTATTTATTTTGGCAGTGTACTCCTGGTTGACATTCTGCCAGTACCTTCTCATCCCCGCGAGGCCCGAGGCGCGGGGCACGGGGGCTCCAAGGGGCCACCCCCTTATTTACCAGTCGAGTTACCGAGAAGGAGAAGAAGGAGAAGAAGGAAGATGAAGCCATTTCCAATAAGGGGTTCAAAATTGGCAATCAGGACAAAGCGTAATGGGCGCGGAAGGGCAGGTAAAAAGGGTAAAGGGCCCATCGGCGGCGCCACGTCGCAGCGCCGCCATTAAACGGCTCCATCATCGCACCTCCGGGTGCGAGAGAGACAGACGGCCTGCAGGCGCGGCCGGCCGGCCCGTCGAGCGTGGCTGCGCTCGGGTTGTCTGCCCGCACGGCGCGCACGGCGCCCGCAGCCACTAGGGCGCGATGACGTCACACGTCGCCGGCCTGTCTGTCTTCATGACGCAGCGAAGCACCCACCGCACGGCCCGCATCAGCCGAAAAAGAAAAGGAGGAAAAAAGTAACGTGTCGCGCGAAAATTTTTATTTCCGTCCGCGCACAAGAGAATGATAAAGTAAGACAAAGAGGAAGTGATTTTTTTTCTTAATTTCGCGAAAAGTGCCGGCGAGAAACGAGATGGACACACACGTCGCGGCGACGCTGGGGCGTGTGACACGGCGGGCTGTAACGTCTATCTGACACACCACCGGCGAGCACAACGAAAAAATCTAGCCGCGAAATAAATAAAAAATTAAAACACGGCAGCGCGTGATAAAAATAAGAGGCGAGAGCCACCGACCAGAACATGTGTTTTCCGTGTTCTCTTTCTCGCTGCTGCAGGCCGAATGAGAATGGATGGACGCATTACGGTGGGCGGGGCCACTAACTAGCAAGCGGGCATGAGGCCGCGGGGACGCGCCACCCTCTAGGGCGCCCCGCCCGCACCTGGCGACGGGGCCTGATTGGCGCCCCGACCCGCCCCGCCCCGACATTTAGCACCCCACGCTGCACCCAGCGTTTATTGCAACGAGGAAATTATGAAAGCGAAGGCCACAGGAAAGGTTGCACCCGACCGAATGATTGGCAACGGCCAGCCCCCCGTTGAAGACGGACAGCCTCCACCAGCAGCAGCCGGGCTGATTCGTAAATGGCGAAACGCGCGGCGATTTTTCCCTGTCGCAAAAAAAAAAAATGAAAACAGAAAAGAAATGAAGGCTAGCGCGCTCTTATTAATGTTATTCTCCCTCACGCATGGCTTAAAAATTTAGTCCGGCCTACCTTGCTAGACGCGACGCTGCTGGCGGCCTCAGCGAGGGAGGGAGGGAGGGAGGGAGAGAGAGAGAGAGAGAGAGAGAGAGAGAGAGAGAGAGAGAGAGAGAGAGAGAGAGAGAGAGAGAGAGAGAGAGAGAGAGAGAGAGAGAGAGAGAGGGTGAGAGAGAGAGAGAGAGAGAGAGAGAGAGAGAGAGAGAGAGAGAGAGAGGGGGAGAGAGAGAGGGGGAGGGGGAGAGGGAGAGAGGGATGGAGGGAAAGGGCGGAGGAGACAGGGACGTCCCATCTCAATTAGCGCGCCAAGCTGCCACTAATGCAGTCCGCGTCCCCTGGAAAAGGCCCCCCCTTCCCCCGGGAAGGGCGGGGTGCTTTACGGCAGCAAGTGGCTTGCACGGCCACGTCGCAGACCGCGCCACCAACAGTGGGACAGCGCCGCCGTCACACTCAAACAGCGCGGCCGATGAAATTAGCCGTCGGACCGGAAATTGGCCGGAAGTGGCGCGGACCGGAAATCGGCCGGAGAGCGGCTACACTGCGCACGACCACGCACAAGCTCAGCGGCGATGTGTAAAAACAACAAAAGAAAAAAACTCAGTCCCAGCCCGAAACCCTCCAGCGGCGTCGGGATTTGAACCCGCCCCCCGCACTCTGAGCTGTCGTTTTTGCTGCATATGGATGCGCGGCACGTAGGGGGCAAGGCCGGCCGGACGGCAGAGCCATCCAGTCGACGTTAGTCGCGGAAATTGCGACGCCGGACGGCCGGACCGAGATTTGGTGCAGATTGGGCGGTACTGGCAAATAAAATAAGAAAGAAAGCAGACTGGGAAAGGGGCGGGACTAAGAAGGGGGCCCCGCCGATCGGGCGCCGAGTATGCAGTGTATGCTAATGCAAGGTAATTACGCCACGCCCTCCGCGCCCCCCGTGTGGGGCCTCCCCCCGTGGGGCCTCCCTCCACGCGAGGCCGCGCAATACATAACAATTTTCAATCCTGCGCCGTCTCTTTCCACCCCGCGGGCCGCAGCGTCCAGTGGCGCCCTCTCGGCCTCTACTGACGCGAGCGAAAGGAAGCCCGCGTGACACAACACGCCACGGAGCAAGCAAAGCGACCGGGCTGCGCGCGGCGCTCAATGTCCGACCCACGTGTCTCTGTAAACAAGGCTCGTGAACCGCGGCCCCATTTTACGGCTTGTGCGCGAAAACAGCAGGAAAACGGACACGCGCCCCCGATCCGATGGGACTCGGGATGCGCGATCCGCGCCCCGCGGCCAGACCGTTTGCCGCCTTGGCAGTCCCCTTGCAAACGACAGTTATGGCGGGGCTGATTTATCCGACCGTTCCCGCGCGTTCGGCAAAGGTCCCGGGTTCAAATACTGCTCGTCATTTCTTCTCTCTCTCTCTCTCTCTCTCTCTCTCTCTCTCTCTCTCTCTTTCTCTTTCTCTCTCCCCGGGCCCGCCCACCACAGCGCATCACTTTGTGCGCAATGTACGTTGTTCGCGATGCCAGTTTTTTCCATCTTCATTTTTTTTTTTTTGTTTTTTTTTTTGTTTTTTTTTTTTTTTTTACACCGATCAGTCTCGATCAATGTACATCTTTCCTAGGAAAACCGTGTCTGCTTTTTGCTTGCGGTTCAACGAGTCGGCAGAGGCGATCCAGTAATCCGCCGACGGTGTGGTAGTGAGTCCGATCCGCAGCGGATGCACCGAGCCGGCGATCCACACTGAGCCGCGGGCCAAAAAAAAACAGAAAACAACGCATCATTTCCTGGAAAGTGCCGCCGGTGCCGTCCCACTGTTCCACACGCCGCGGCCAGAGAAAGCTCACAGCACAGGCTGACAAATCGCCGCGGCAAAAACCAGGGCTTTAAGTCATTCGGGGCGCGGAAAAAATTGGAGAGAAAAACTGAAGAAATAAAAAGTAATTTTATCTGGGTTCAAGAAGCGACTTTTGTAGTTGTTGATGACCGAGCCACCCCCATCTTTGCATTCCCACCGCCGGCAGTGTGGACTCCCTGCCAGATGGTCCTAGATAGCGGCGCTAGGCTCGCCTGCTGGAGGCTCCAGGCGGTGGCTCAGCAGCCTGCAGGCCTAAGACCGCGACACCAGCGACCCAAATGCCCATCCGGCAGGCTAAGCCGCGGTCAGCTGCGCCACTGTGCGTGTGCATCAGGCTCCAGCGCGCTCCAGCGGTGCTCCAGCGGCGCCGGGCTCTAGGAGGGTCCTCCAGTGTCGCTGGGGTTCGGCTCAGCCCCACGCCCCGCCGCGCCCCGCCGCGCCCCGCCTCGATGTGAATGGCTTTCTCGTCCGCAGAGCCAGACCGGCGGCCCGCACGACTGGAGCCAGCCTGCCAGCTCGGGCGGGGAAGGCCGCCCTGACTGGACAAAACCCGCGCCAAAACCGCGCGCCTGACTCCCTCCAGCGAATTGGCGCGGAAAACGATGCGGCCTCTCTCTCGCACCCTAGCGGGACTAACCCGCTGCTGAAACCAAACGACGTGTTCGACGACCAATTTCTCTCTCTCTCTCTCTCTCTCTCTCTCTCTCTCTCTCTCTCTCTCTCTCTCTCTGCCCGCGGCGGCCGGGCTGGCTGCGCGACGAGCCGGATTAATTATTTAATTCCAACTTCCTCTATTGTCGGCGATAAACGGACGGAAAACGAACGCCGCGAGGCCATGCTGCCACCCCTCGACTAAATTAAACGCCGTTCAAGGAGAAACTGAGAGCCGTAGCGGCACAGCGGCCCCCCGCATCCGCGAGCCCTGCGGAAAAAGAGGGGGGGAGGGCAGTCAAGTGACTCAGCTGTCCTGCGTCGGGTACTCGGTGAGCACAATGAGTGGATTAATTAGACTCGTGGATACCATGACCGCCCCGCGACTAGCGTCACGCAGCGGGAGAGGGAGGGAGGGAGAAAGAGAGAGAGAGAGAGAGAGAGAGAGAGAGAGAGAGAGAGAGAGAGAGAGAGAGAGAGAGAGAGAGAGAGAGAGAGAGAGAGAAGGGCGGGGGATAGGGACAGCGACGAGTCAGCAGCGCAGCGAATCAGTCAACAACATCCCGCGGACCGGAACCATGCCGAATAGTAATGAAGTCAGAGTGACAGACAGACAGACGATGAGTGACGGACGGACAGACGGACGGCGGAAGTGAAGGGACACCGACTGACCCAGGGACCCGCTGACGGACGGCCGCCCGATCCGTGGCGCCGCGGGAAGGGACAATCGAAGGGCCGGCGACGGCGGCGTGACAGACACGCGTGACGGACACGCAGCACGCGCCCTAAAAATAAGAGTGACGGCATGGTCGTGAGCGAGCCGCACGCCAAGATGGATCACGCGCACGACGCCGCCGACGCCAAGCCTCGCCCGGTTCTCTATTTCCGCCAGGCCTGTCTTTTCATCTATCACCCAGAAAAATGATTTCTTGAATCAAGTAAAATTTACTTGACGCAAGTAATTTTTTTGCATTAATGTGCCTAAGTAAAGTTCTGCTTTGAGTGAAGTAGAAATATTCTTGATGTGGTTAGAGTTGAATGAATGCAAAGCCTATTAGTATTGATCTGACTCTCAGTTTAGCGTGAACCAAGTATTTTTAATCAAGAAAAATATTTTACTTGATTTAAGAAATCATTTTTCTGGATGTACGTGCCTCCCGCAGGCATCCGTTAGGTCTGTTTTTCCATCTACATGCCACCGCGGCTACTTCAAAGACACACAGGAACGGTACTCACAGCGACGGACCCTCCGGGATCCCCGTTTTGATGTGATATACTCACCTGCAACAACAAAGCAGAAAAACAACGGCATTAGAGAGACATTGCCGAAACCACAACGACCGCCGTCGAGGCCATACAAGGAGGCGAGCGGCGCTGGGAAGAGGGAGAGGGGAGGGGGCAAGGGGTTTAGGTAGGCAGCATGCGCTGCAACAGTGTAGTACATAGCAACCCGCAGTCCAAAGGAGCGTCTCTCTCTCTCTCTCTCTCTCTCTCTCTCTCTCTCTCTCTCTCTCTCTCTCTCTCTCTCTCTCTCTCTCTCTCTCTCTCAGATAGACGGACACACAAACACGCGCGCAACAGGTGAGGGTGGCGTCGATAGGGCTGCCCGCCTTAATGAGCTCCATGACGTCGTCTGTCACTGCGACGGGCGCGCGATGGCGCCGGCCAAGAATACCGTCCGTTGCACCACCGCGACGCCGGCCCCGACAGCCACGTCGGCGGCCACTCGATTTGCGTTATTGCTTCCGACGATTACCTCTCCCTCCCTCCCCCCCGGCCTGGCACCGCCCTGGCACCGCCTGCTTGACTCCCGAAGAATGGGTGCGCACGCCGCGCGACGGAACGCCAGCTATTTGTGACCTTTGGGTCGGTCGCCAGTGGGCAGGACGCGCGCCAAGCCCTGCTCGCCGACAACGTCCTATTTGGCCAGCGCCTCGTCCGGGACCATTGTTTTCGTCTTCCGGCCTCGGCGAGCCGAGCGAGGAACACGAGCCCGCCGGCCAGAGGGTGGCGGCTGTGCGCCGCGCGCCGTCATGGCCGTCATCCCACTCTCGATATTCGACCACACGCCGCCACCCCCTTCGAGACCGCCGACTGCGTCTCCGAGATGGAGGGCCCTAAACGGCGCGGCTCAAAGCGCGCGCGCGGGGCCCGACGACGGCGTCCCCGAGGACCGCCCGCCCCGTCGGCGTCGTCAAGCGCGTCAAAATCGGCAGGTCGTTTCCCTGAGGCGGGCCGCCGCGTATCAGCGCGGGACAGACGCGCCGAACTCGGGACTAATCTGCCCCCCCCCCCGGGCCATTTCACGACTCGGCTGCGCAGATAGCACCCCAGCGCCTCCAAGAAGACAGTCAGGTGCCTCACTTCCAGAGACCGCCTCGCGCCTCGCAATCTGGCAGCGCGATCGCCAACCAAGCGTCTGCAGAGGCGGCTTCCGCCTCAGCGTCCACGAGGACGGCGTCGAGTATGGCGTCGAGGGACGGCCTCGCCGCCGCCGAAAATGAAGACGTCCTCCAATTTGTCGAGACCGCAGGAATTTCCTGGACACCGCACCGACGCGAGGACCCGTCACTTTTTACGGCGGCGCGGCTGTACAGGCATTGTGCCGAGGCCTCGTCCGGACCCCGGCCAGGCGCGCCCCGCGGGGGGCCCTGCAGGGGGTGGTGATGGACGACCGCTATTTGGCGGTGCGTCGAGGCCGCCCCTATTTACGGCCTCAATATCGGAGGCTGTCCCGCGTCAAGGAGGTGGCTGGCGCACAGTGGGCCAGTCGCCGGCTGCAAGCTGCTTGGGCACAGCACTAGCGCTGCTGGGGGAGCGCCTGGCGGGTAGGCAACCTTCTTTCAGGCGTGCGCGCGCGTGGCCTACCTCAGCCATAAAAGGCTAGACCACAAATTGATCGTATGCCAGTTCGTGCCCGGCGCCTGCTCGCCTGTACTGTAAGCCGAGACAGAGCCGCCCTTGCTAGGGTGACACGTTATCTTGGCGGAGAAGAACCTCAAGCGGCTGCATGCTCCGGCTCGCAGTACGGCCCACCCTTGAGGTTAGTGGCGTCGTGCCCTCGAAGGGGTTGGACATCCGCTACCTCGGCACAGCCTCTCTGAGCACAACCAAGCCCGCCTGCTGCGTCCCTTGTCTCCTGTCGGTTGTATCTTTTTCTTCTTGAATGACGTGTTTTGGGGTATGTTAGCTTCGCCCCTACCCTTCTCTTGGTGCGACCTTTAGCTGTACGCCAAGGGCATGAGGCAGAGAGACCGCCCCTCCTCGTGTGCAGACCCTAACCTCTCCAGCCCCAACTGAAACTATTTTGCACCGAACTCGGACACTATTGCACCGATCACCACGAAACTTCGACCCTTGACGCACTGGGTGAACGCGGACCGACCGATACCACACTCGACGCGGAAAGCCGACTTTATACCACTAAAAATCAAGGATAGAGGCGGAAGAACACGACTTGCGACCGCCGGCCTCGGGCGGCACCCCCACTCCCCTGCCTACCTCAGCCGAGGCGATCCCCGGCTCTGCTGCCACTCACTCCGTCTCTCTCAGAGGGCCTGTCCCGGTTCAGAGGCGGGCAATGAAAAGAGTCTGAGCCGCACTGCTTTAGGCGGCCGCCTTCTGGGACGGCGTGGGAGCCACTCCGAGCAATCACAGCGACATTGTGGAGTGCACTGGTGCAGTCGCCGACCCCAGCCGATGCTTTCCTCCCCGGACTGTTTTATTTCAATCCGGGGAAATGTCTATCTCCCCTTCTCTCTCTCTTTTTCTCGCTCTCTCTCTCCTTCTCTCTCTCTCTCTCTCTCTCTCTCTCTCTCTCTCTCTCTCTCTCTCTCTCTCTCTCTCTCTATCTCCCCCGCGCGATGCGTGCCGGGGGTGGGTATCTCCGTATGCGACGCTGCCGTCAGCCCAGCCGGCCTAGGCAGTAACACTCGCCGTTAAGAAGACTCTGTAGCCGGCTGAGCCGCAGAGCCGCGGGGGCTTCCCCCACCCCTATCCCCTGCACCCGTAACAGGTGGCTGGGCCTCGAGGAAGGCCGGCCCACCCCGCACTAAATAATTCACGCGTTCGGGTTATGAGTCCGGCTGTCCAGACGCGTCCAGCGCGGCCGCCGCGGCCGTTTTATCGCATTCCGCCCCGCCGCCCGCTCAGCACCGCCCGCTCCACGACGCACTGGAAAAAAACAAAACGTTAACGCTAACGTGAAAGCAGATGGTACTAAGGAGAACTTAAGACATTTTATGAGACAAATCTCTTGCGCAATGTAATTCACGAACATGTTTATTTTGATATGGAAACTTTATGACATCTGAATATTACTGTGTTAACATGTTCATAATGTCGACGGTTCACTGGTATGCACAATACCACTTGTGTTGTTGGGTATCATTTTCTTAGTTTCAACGCGAGGATGCTCAATATGATGACCAATGGCATGAATACTCAATACCCGTAAAAGTTGTTTCCGATACCAGGGCGCCTCGGCGCAGCGTCTGCCGCACTCCAGCCTCGGCGCAGCGTCCGGTCGTCACTCGACACCTCCAAGATAAGCAAGCAAGAGTAGCGCGGCAGCGAGCGTGCGGCGTCTCAAGGGGGGGGAGTGGGGCAGAAGGCAGGAGCGGCTATGTGCCAGCTGGAGGGGGCAAACACGCACAGGGCAGGGCACGCGGAGCGCCCTCCGGCCTAGAAAATATTCTTGTCTGACCACCCAGCCGCTAGCTCTCCCCGTCCGACAGTACACGCATTTTAATACATTTATAATTATAATTTTTGTGTATGTTTTTGCGAATAACTGAGTACATAAATGTATCATCTGCAAAAAAAAAAAAAAAAAAAAAAAAAAAAAAAAAGGCGGCCGGATGCTGGAGAAGGAGGTCCTCGAGCGGGACGGTGGGGGTAATGTTTGTGGGGTTGGGAGGAACCCGAGTCCAGTCCGCGGCGTGGGCGGGGCTGTGCGCTGGGCGGCGCCCCGCGCTCCGAGGGGGCCAAAATGCATTACCGCCCGGGCCAGTATCACTGTTGAGTTCCAGTCTGATGTGAAGATAATGATGCTGGCTGGCGGGGTGAGGTGGGGCGGAGCGGGGCGGGGCCGGGCGGGCACCCACTTCACGAACACCAGGACGGAACGTCCAGCGCACTTCCTGATAATAGCCACTCGAGGCGGCGCCATCGTCACCATGGTCACCACCACGGGCAGCGCCTCCACCATGGGGTCCAGCACCAAGGTGTCCCGGGGTCATTAGGGGCCCGTCGGCTAATTGCTGCGAGTCTGCGAGGCCGCGCCCTCTCCTTTCGCCATTACCAACTTGCACTTTCCACACGCACAAAATGGAATTATGTGCGCGCTTACGCGCGACTACACTGCCGAAAAAATAAATCATTTCACGGCATTCAGCAGCCTTGCGTTGCAATTTTTGTTTGTTTTTATTCTTCGCCAGCGCGGCGGCGGCCGCCACCTGCAGTGTTCTTAATTAGGCCGTCGATGTCGCCGCCGAGCGCGTGCGCGCACACACACACACGCACACAGAGAGAGAGAGAGAGAGAGAGAGAGAGAGAGAGAGAGAGAGAGAGAGAGAGAGAGAGAGAGAGAGAGAGAGAGAGAGAGAGAGAGAGAGAGAGAGAGAGAGAGAGAGAGAGAGAGGCGGCAACGCGAGCTTCAAAGTCGCGCGGCGTGCGGCACGGCACCACGCGACGGCGTCGCTACACCTGCGCGACGACACAACTCACAAGGCGTCACAGCCGCCCTCAAAGGCGTCAAGTTGCCGGCAGCCCCTCGACGGCCTGTCGGACTGCCACGAGCTTCTTGCAGAGACCAAACAGGCCTCGTTGCAGGTCCGTCGCCAGGTACATAGGCGCGCAGCCGGCCCGGTCGGCGACGGGTCGTGTGTCGTCCCGGCCAGACGATAAACGGTAATGACGCTACTAATTAACCGTCTCTCGTCTCCGTCTCTCTCGCACTCGTGAGCGGTTCCCCGCGGGTGCGAGAGAGACGGCGAGCCACATGGCCGCGGTGCGTCACCAGCCACCTCGCGGCCCGGCGGCCCGGCCTAGGAGGTCTTCTGGGGTCAGGGCAGCCCGCAGGCAGGCCGAAGCGGAAGGCCCCGCCGCTCGGTCCCAGTCGCACTCACACGGGACGCACCGGGAGAGAGAGAGAGAGAGAGAGATATGGCCGGCAGGCCGGCAGGCACCCGCATGATGTCATCATCCACATGCCGCAGGCTCCACTGCCGGTACTCTTCCAAGGAGACTGACTCCTCTCTCTCTCTCTCTCTCTCTCTCTCTCTCTCTCTCTCTCTCTCTCTCTCTCTCTCTCTCTCTCTCTCTCTCCGACACTATAAAACGTTGCAGTTTTACAGTGGGCTGCACGTAAAGCCCGGCCACTGTCCTGGGCCTGCCGCTTCCGTCGGCTTTTAACCTCTCCCCTCCCCTGCTGCTGCTGCTGCTTCGGGCGGGCTGGACTTGGCCCGGCGATCTGGCACAGCATCAGCGCGCCAGAGCACAGCGGGTCAGAGGACCGTCGAGGCGGCCAAAATCCCGGACACACTTTGAGCTCCAGAGTCGCTAAATGGGCCTCGAATCAAACGTGTGACCCCACCAATGGATTCCTCGTTTGGAGAGCAACCCATTGGTTGGGTCACACGTTCGATTCGAGCCCCATTAAGCGAAGCGATGCTGGAGCCCAAAACGTGTCCGGGACTTTGGCCGCCTCAACGGTCTTCTGACCCACTGAGCAGAGCCGAGTAGAGCCGAGCGGAGCGCCAACTGGGGAATATTTCCGCCATTAAATCGGCACGTCCGGATGTGCGGCGGGTCCAGATTGGGGGACGACGGCGGAGAGAACGGCGACGGAGAGGACGGCGACGGAGAGGACGGCGACCAAGAGGACGGCGACCAAGAGGACGGAGGCGGAAGCGTGGCGCCGTCGTTCCACGCCGCCGCCTCGCGCCACTACTTTGCAAGAGGACGACGGCGACGGCAACACGCGAGAGAATGCAATTTCCAAGCTCTTAAGAATGAAAAGTCGTGCCGGCCTGCTTCCGAGCTGCGAGGTCTCTGGCGGCCGCGCCGCGACGCCGGCGGCGTCCCCCTCCGAGGAGCAGACGCTCCCCAAGTGGACAACTACGCCGCCGCGCCGCGCCACTCGGCTATTCAAGACTCATCTCCAAATCGAGTCTCTCGCTCGCTCGGCCCTGCGCGCCGCTGCAGCCTCTTTTCACCGGCCACGGCGCGGCCACTCAAGGTTGGCTGAGCAAAGCCCGCCCGGGCTCGCCTGCCTTGCCTGGCCCTTGCAGCAACAATGGCCTGCAGCACACCGGCCTCCCTGCACCGCCACAGAAAAGAAACGCTTGCGAAAATAATCCGAGTCGTATTCGAACCCGCTACCTCTCCGTGACGGGCCGCGTCGGAAGCACCTGGCGGTCGGGGAAGCGCTCCCAAAACAGCCGCGATAAAACGAAAACGATTCCCCGGCTGACTCGGAAAAAATGGCGCTGCACGAGCGAACGAATGGGCAGGCAGCGCCGCACAGTGGGCCAGAAGACCGTTCAGGTGGAAAAAACCGCGTACACGTTGAGCTCCTGAGTCGCTAAAAGGGACTCGAATCGAACGTGTGACCCCACCAATGGATTGCTCTCCAAACGAGGAGTCGATTGTTGGGGTCACACGTTCGATTCGAGTCCCATTTAGCGACTCTGGAGCTCAAAACGCGTCTAGAATTTTGGCTACCTCCACAGTCTTCTGACCCACTGTGCGCCGACATCGCCGCGGCCATCGCGACTGCTGCGCCGCGGGGGCAGCGGGTCACCGCGCTAACGCCCCAAAGTTTCTTCTCAAAGAAGATAACGGGCGGTGCAGGTGGCGGCGCCGCATCCTAATGGACAGCCGTTTAATGGCGCCTGTGTCGCCGCCGTGCACAAACCACGTAACGGCCGCCAAGTTCCGCGCTTAAACCGGCAGTGACGCGCAGCCGGCGCGCAGGTACACAGCAAGCAGGGAAACGAGACGCGAAAATACGGCCGCTGTTTTTCCACGGCAAGTCCCGTTGGGCTGCTGAGTTGATAAGAATTTCCGTGCGCGGTTCTGGAGAGCGGCTTCCGACCAAAACGTTCCGCCGTCAGCAACGGGGGCAACTAGTCACACACCGCGTGGCATGCTCCTCCGCGCACGCACCGCAACGCGCTGAGGGAACAAGGCGCTCACACTCATGACTCACCAAACATCCTCCTCCTGCAGTGCAGCCTTCCGACGTAAATAACGCGCCGCATTGGTTGGAGAGCACTGGGGGGCAAAGTTGACTGGTGTTGGATCAGCCTGGGGTGCGGGCGGGTTGTGTATACACGCAGGCGACTAACTTGCCCCTGTCTTCATGATGGCGGCCCGGCCCAACACGCCCGCAATCCGATACATTCGCACGCATCAACTCGATTAGTGCGGGGACAAAAAGTTTGCACTCTGAAAACCTTACAAACTATTTAAGCCGTACGAAGTAAAGAAGCTTCATACACTAACCAAGTATTATGAGCATACGTAAGCTTACAAAGAAAAGAGTTCATAATTTACGAACTATTTCTTCGTATAACAAGGCAAATTAGTTTGTATTATGTATGCTCAAAATACTTGGCAAGGTTTGAAGCGTGTGCCCCGCACGCCTCACTTGGACCCGTCGTCGGTGTCGTAAGAACACACTTCCGCTTTGCGATTGGTCGACTTTCGACGAGAGACGTTCTTCTTGATGTTGAGTCGGGCGGTTCTCGGCCTCACGGCGCACCCATCGCGGCCGCATCGCGCCGCGCATTCAAAGGCAGAGTCCCGCGCGACATCAAAGTGTCTCATGCGAGCCGTGAAGAGCGCGGCCCGCCAGGCTACAGGCCCAACGCACAGTGGGCCAAACGACCGTTCAGGAGGAAAAAACCGCGGACACGTTTTATGCTCCAGAGTCGCTAAAAGGAACTCGAATCGAACGTGTGACCCCACCAATGGATTGCTCTCCAAACGAGGAATCCATTGGTGGGGTCATACGTTCGATTCGAGTCCCATTTCGCGACTCTGGAGCTCAAAACGCGTCCAGTATTTTGGCCACCTCCACGGTCGTCTGACCCACTGTGCAGCGACGGCAATAACTGATTCAGACAGACAGCGCTCCGGCCCACCCTCGTTCGTTGCCGCTGTATCACCTGCCTGGTTCCTCCCGCGTCCCTCTGCCAGCCCGGCAGCCCCCGGCAGCCCCCGGCAGCCCGGCCCCGAACCTGTCTCGCTGCGAGACAAGGACGGGGCGCGCAGGGTGGGCCAGCGAGGGGGAGCGACAGGGCGCGACGACCCAATCGAACATGACGCCCCGACAGCGCGTTCGGCATGTGTTGCCATCGTCACGAGACCTGCCAAGGGATGAGGCAGAGGGAGACAAAAAAAAAAATATATATATACAGGAAGAGGAACGGTAATGCACCGGAAATGACAGACGTCATCCGTTCGTGACCTTATTCGCGCGCTGCTTGCTGGTGAAGGGTTGAGCAAGGGACGGAGGGCAGTTTCTATTCGGAAACTCCACTGCAAAAATGGGGAAAAGAAGTGATTATAATGTTCGGTGGTACTGGGAAACGCAATCCATTGCCGGGATAACGCGTCCGGCCAATTTTTTCCGGTCGAATTGGACGCTTCAACACCCAGAAAAATTATTTCTTGAATCAAGTAAAGTATTTTTTTTTTTTTGATTAAAAATATTTGAGTCAAGCTAAACTGAGTGTCAGGTCTATACTCAGAGGCCTTGCATTCATTCAACTCTAACAATATTAAGAATATTTCTACATTACTCAAAGTAAATTTTACTTGATTCAAGAAATCATTTTTCTGGGTGAGCCGATCTGCATCACCCACTCCCCCTCCCCGTCCATAAACCTCACAGTCGATGCCGCAGCGCCGCACGTGCATCGGCAGTACTCCCCGAAGCAGCAGCCTCGTTCAGAGCCCACCTTTCGTCGCTCTGACACTCTCGCACTAGGGCGCTCCGCAGCACAGTCGGTCAGAAGACCGTTGAGGCGGCCAAAATTATAGACGCGTTTTGAGCTCCAGAGTCGCTAAATGGGACTCGAAACGAACGTGTGACCCCACCAATCGATTGCTCTCCGAAGGGAGAATCGATTGTTGGGGTCACACGACGTTAGATTCAAGTCCCATTTAGCGACTCTGGAGATCAAAACGCGTCTAGAATTTTGGCCGCCTCAACGGTCTTCTGACCCACTGTGCGCAGGGGTGCGAGAGCTACAGAGCGTGCGGTATCAGCCGGCCTGCAGGGCGGCGCGTAAATCTGTCGACGCGCGCCTATATTTGGGGCGCGGCTCACAATGGGCTGCGAGCGAGACAGACAGACAGACAGGCAAACAGGCAGACAGGCAGACAGCGTCCCAGTCTCAGGCCCGATGGCCGGCGAGGGCCGAGGCTACTGTGCGGGCCAACAGTTGGTCTCCCGAGTCCCAACCAACATCGGCTCAACTTTTAAGGGTTCGCCGTCGGGGCGCCCCGCCCCACCCCGTCCCGCGACACGCTTGCGGGGGCTGTAGTTGTTGCTGAATGGACTGCAATCAGAGTGGGACGGACAAGGCGAAAAGCGCTCGGCCGGGGCCGGGGCTCGAACCCGCGGTCGGCCCCTTTAGGGGTTGTCCGTCACCATGACGACCGGCGACCAGGCGCACACTGGAAGGAGGTGCGCTGCGAGAGCACAGCTACAGCAGGGCGCTCCCAAAGTTGAGAAATGGCGGCGGCGGCCTGCGCTATACGGTAACGGATGGAGTGCGGCGGATAGAGTGGTCCAGCGTGGATCGGTGATGTATGGCGAGGCGGCCAGCACTGGGCCAGCGCGGCCGGCATTGGGCCGGCATTGGGCCAGCCGGGCCGCGGCCCTGAGCGATGACTTGGCCTGATAACGACGCACCAACCCCAACGCAGCCAGCCGGCAGCCAGCCGGCAGCCAGCCGGCAGCCCGCACGACACGGGCAGCTTTCACCCCTCACTCACTGGCACCCAGTGCACCCCCGCCACACCAACAACAGCAGCAGATTGATGGGCCAGTCTCAATCTGGCTACTCTGCACGAAAAAAAGGGAATTCCCACCCTCCTTTACATTGTTACTTCGATGGTCCACTGCTTTGCAGTGGCGGCGTCGGCGGCGACGGCGGCGTTGGAGTGCTGCCGCGACCGCAGCGCGACAAGTGGCTTTGCGTGCGGCCTAACACGCCGCGGCTACCCGCAGCAAGAGGATTATCATTTTCCGCGACTTTTATTTTTTCTTGGCCCCCTTTTAGCGACCGTGACCCCCCCCCACCCCCCCGACTTGGAAACGAGTGTATGGAGTCCAGCAGCGCCACGAAACGCCCCGCGACGCACGCATCAAACACCGCGACACGCCCCGGGCCTGGCTGCCTGCCTGGCCACTTTGCATTTGCATATTATCTAGCGCGACTTTACCGTCATTTGCATGACGGCGTTGTAATGGCGGCCCACATTGCACACACGACAAAAAAGCGCAGCCAACAAAAAAAACATTATTTTGTTGTTGTTTATTTTTAAATATTTTTTTCATCAACATGCATGCACGTGAGTGGACTTCCCCCACACAAATGTGTAAAACGCCGCCGATCCAATGCGCACGGCACGGGGCGGCGGCACTTGGAAAGCAAGAGACAGGTATTGCGTTCCCGTCGCAAGCACTTAAGACACAGAGAGGGAAGCCTGGTCGCCAACGCACTCGACGGGAAGAGAAGGGAATAAAATAAAAAGGTCCCAAGGTGTGTATAATATGTGGAGGCAGCCGCAACCAAGGCGGAAGCGGTCGGGGGTGGAAGGGGGTGGGGCCCCAGCAATGCGCAGTGCAGGGGGTGGGTGTCTGCAAAGGCCAGAGGTACGTGGTGGTGGTGGGTGGGGGCAGCCAGGGCTTGCGCAAGTGTATTGCAGGCCGAGGACGCCGGCCGCTTCGATTGGTAATCGGGCTAATGCTCTTGGCGACGAGGCGACGGGATGCATTTAGCAGCGGCGGCGAGGGGCAGACGCGCCACCGCAGGATGCCGATGAGAGAGAGAGAGAGAGAGAGAGAGAGAGAGAGAGAGAGAGAGGGGGAAGGTGAGTTACAGCGATGCAGGCACGCCTCGTTACCGCGGGCACAATAAAGGTGCAGATGGTCGCGATGCCGTCGCCGTGGCAACGCATCCATCATTCGCTGGCCCACTGTGCGCCGGCCGCCCAGCACCCCTATTCAACCAGCCCCGCCCGGATCACGCCTGCTCCCGTCACTCTCGGCTAAGGGCGGCCACATAAACAACCTCCACGTTTTGGTTCATTTCCTCAATTTTAAATTTTGATCTCTTTTCATTTTTACAGGAAATTGCTTCCGAAAAATTGCATTTTTTTTTTAAAGTATTGATAACTTTTTTTTTTTTACAACTTTTTAAATCGGTTTGAGCTGCCACACATGACATGTGTCATGGCAAGTACTGTTCGTGCATGCGCATGCCATGCTGCAGGCAGACGGGGCGACAGTACAGTACTCACTTGTGCTACTGCACTGGGGTCTGGGACGGCGGCCGGCATACTCACCTGGGGGACACAGAAAGCATTGCAAGTTAGCAGCGTCCTCGATCAGCAACGCACAGTGGGTCAGAAGACCGTCGAGGCGGACAAAATTCTAGACGCGTTTTGAGCTCCAGAGTCGCTAAATGGGACTCGAAACGAACGTGTGACCCCACCAATGGATTGCTCTCCGAACGAGGAATCGATTGTTGAGGTCACACGTTCGATTCGAGTCCCATTTAGCGACTCTGGAGCTCAAAACGCGTCTAGAATTCTGGCCGCCTCAACGGTCCTCTGACCCACGCGGCGGCGACTTGGGCGGTTCTTGATGTTTTAGCTAATGCGCCAACAAGGGCAGACAGTGCAACAAATCGATGTCCGTGCCGAGCAGCACTCACTGCCCCTCATAATTCTACGTCGTCGGAAACAAGGGCCGACCTTACACCCCACCCCCTCCCCCAACGGGAAAAAGGGGTGGGGGTGGGGGAGGAAGTGCGGCACATAGACGCACCATCCTTCGCAAAGCATTCGCCAAATAGTTGGGCTCGTTTGTCATTTTCATTTCGACGCGCATCTGGCCGTCCCAGTCGCACTAGTGTGGCGTCCCATAGGGGTGCGAGGGAGAGGGACGAATGGCGCCGGCCAAATGCACCATTCTTTATTTATTTATTTATTTCTCATTCCGTTTACTTCCGCCGGCGAGCAGCAAGCAGGCAAGGCAGCCCCCGGCGTGCTCAGGGCGCGCGGCCTCCCGGGGGCGGCTGCAAGTGAAGAAGAGGTCGGACGTGGGGCGGGGCGGGGGCGGGGCAAGGCATTTCCGCTCCTTCGCGGCGGAGACAAACACAGAGTAACACGTTCCCACCCAGACGCCCAATCGCTGCGAAAAAAAAATCTCCTTCGTTGTCGAGAGCACGCTCAATTTCTTATGATCATTTTTATACATATTACGATAATTTGTCACCTTAAGGTACGCTTGAATTTGCACATACGTCATATGCGTAGTTGTCTACATAAGGTATGCATGATTTAGCCGTATAACGCATGTTTTCTACATAACTTACGCATGATTTCATCGTATTATGCATGATTCTGCGTAAGGTACGATTAATTTTACTGCAGTATGAATGTTTCCATAACGTATGCTACGCAGATCGTTTTTAGGTAAGAATCTGAGAGTGAGGGCTGCCAACCTCAGCCTACAGACAGGGCGAGAAGTGGCGGTTGGCAACCCTTTCGACAACGGTGCACAGCGGGCCCACGCTTAAAACCTTACGAAGTATTTTGAGCATACATAATACAAACTAATTTACTTTGTTACACAAAGAAATAGTTCATAAATTACGAACTATTTTCTTTGTAAGCTTACGTATGCTCAAAATACTTTGTTATATGAAGCTACTTTACTTCGTAAGGCTTAAATAGTTTGTAAGGTTTTCAGAGTGCCGCACTGGCCGCCTCGCGGCTCCCGGACGGTCCCGCCTTCGGCCTTTGCGCCGCACGGCCGCAGGACGCGCGTCAGACGGCTTTATTTATACTGCACAATGTTTGGGGCAGCGATCCGCTCGGGCGGCGTCGAACTAAGGGGAAGCAGGCCGGCTGGGGTTGCAAGCTAAGTAAAGAGACCGCGGAGCGCGGGGCACTGCTCGCAGCAAGGCGAGAATGAAAACGCCGCCTCGCCAAGTAACTACACGCAGAGACCGCGCGGCATTTGCTGCTCCGATATCGGAAACGTGACCTCACCGCCGCCAACTTAAAATCAATGTGCGCCACCGCTTGCTCCTCCCTGCCTCTTCGCCCCCAAATTCGAGAGAAACAAAAACCGCATTAGCGATTTAAGCACCAGCTGACTAATTCCGAGAGTCGTTTTCGTCGCTCTGTCTCTGTCCCGCCGACGGCGGAACGCCACGCGCGCGCGACGGAGACGGAACGCCCAGCAGCACCTCAATGAAATATTGATCGGGAACTTGCAGGACGAAGTTGCTAGCGCGTACTCCAAGTTGCCACACACGGCAGCCTTTCCAAGCCCAGGCCCGCGCCCCGCGGGCCCGCCCCGACCACATCGATAGCTTCCCCCTCAGTCCACGTTTTCTTTACAGTAGACTGCTCCGACTGTAGAACGGGAGCTGCAATTACGGCCGAGGGGCTGTGTACTGTTCCACCTGCGTGGCGCTCTCCGCGCGGAGCACGCCTGGTCTGGATCATCTGCCTAAAAATAGAAACATTCAAAGAGAGGATGTGTGTGTGTCTGTCTGTGCGCGCTCCCCCAGAGGGCCGGCCGGGCCGGGCCGCCCTGGCTGCAGCAGCTTCAAAGAGACGACCAATACGCCACCCTCCCCTGCCGAGCCCTGCGTCTTTTCGTTACGGGAAACGGCCCTCGATACACAAAGCAACCTCGATCGGTGTTCGAACCCGGGCCCCCTCTCCCCCAGGCGTGCACGCGCCAAGCCCCTTAACTGAACCCGGAAGGTAATTCACTGCTGAATGAAGCTGCCTTCAGTTGGGGACTGGAATGGCCGTGGAGTGGAGTTTGGACAGGTGGACGGCCATTACCACACAGTGGGCCCACCCCGCCCCACCCCACCCCGCCCCGCCCCACCCCACCCCGCCCCGCCCCAAACAACCGAACTCGGCTGGACCACGCAGTGCCGGACTTGGCAGTGCACTTGCAAAGATACTTACGAAGGGTACACGCGCCCCTCGCAGCTAGCGCCTCCGCCGGCCTCCAAAGGACGATCATGGCGCCACAACCAGAGGACATACACACTCTAAATGTCTTACGGTGAATAGGCTGCACCAACATATTATGATGCAGATTTTCTCCATAATACAAGGAAAATTCCGCAAAATATCTATAGGGTACAAAGAATATTCAAAGGTATGTTACAAAAACAGCTGCACTACCGTATTATAGAGAATTTTCTCCATAATATGGAGAATCTTCAATGTAAGACATTTCGGGTGCAGCACCTACGAGGCGGCAATGGCCTAAAGGGCCTAAATAGCCAAAAAGACTAAAATGACTTCCGTAGAATATCGTTAAATTTGTCGGTCCTTCCTTGACGGTTCGTTATCCGTTCTCCTTTCATTTTGTGGCGTCGTGTAGCTGCACGCTGGAGTGGCAAAAATCTCGGAAGAGGTCATTAGTGAGTGCCTCAGTGTGGCGGAGCGGGCGGGGCTGGTCCCGAAAGCCGGCTTCTGTCTCTGTCACACTCTCGCGGGACGCCCCATGAGTGCGAGAGAGACGGCATGGCAGCCTGCCGGTGGCGCGGCGTGACTTCCACGTTGGAGGGGCAGGCATGCGTGCACTGCGTGCACCCGTCCCGCCTGCCGCGAAGCTCAGTAACGCACAGTGGGACGGAGCAGCGGGGCTGTCTGCGCGCGCGGCCGGCAGCAGACGCCGTGCTCAGTCTGCTCGCTCGACCGGACCCGGGACACGCGGCCAGCAGCAGACGCCGTGCTCAGTCTGCTCGCTCGACCGGACCCGGGACACGCGGCCAGCAGCAGACGCCGTGCTCAGTCTGCTCGCTCGACCGGACCCGGGACACGCGGCCAGCAGCAGACGCCGTGCTCAGTCTGCTCGCTCGACCGGACCCGGGACACGCGGCCAGCAGCAGACGCCGTGCTCAGTCTGCTCGCTCGACCGGACCCGGGACACGTGGCCAGCAGCAGACGCCGTGCTCAGTCTGCTCGCTCGACCGGACCCGGGACACGCGGCCAGCAGCAGACGCCGTGCTCAGTCTGCTCGCTCGACCGGACCCGGGACACGCGGCCAGCAGCAGACGCCGTGCTCAGTCTGCTCGCTCGACCGGACCGGGACACGCGGCCAGCAGCAGACGCCGTGCTCAGTCTGCTCGCTCGACCGGACCCGGGACACGTGGCCAGCAGCAGACGCCGTGCTCAGTCTGCTCGCTCGACCGGACCCGGGACACGTGGCCAGCAGCAGACGCCGTGCTCAGTCTGCTCGCTCGACCGGACCCGGGACACGCGGCCAGCAGCAGACGCCGTGCTCAGTCTGCTCGCTCGACCGGACCCGGGACACGCGGCCAGCAGCAGACGCCGTGCTCAGTCTGCTCGCTCGACCGGACCCGGGACACGCGGCCAGCAGCAGACGCCGTGCTCAGTCTGCTCGCTCGACCGGACCCGGGGCACGCGGCCAGCAGCAGACGCCGTGCTCAGTCTGCTCGCTCGACCGGACCAGGGACACGCGGCTAGCCAAAAGCTACATCCGCCCTGCGAGCCAAGGCTCAATACGTTGTTAATGAGAGGGGCTGTTGCGACGACGCGGCGGCGGTCAGCTGACGCGACAGGCCAGCACAGTGGGCCAGCGCGCCGCGCCGCGCCCTGCCGGCTTTGTGTCGCGTAGGCATTATTAATAGCGGTACAGCTGGTACGCGGGGCACGCGCGGCGTGGGGCGTGGCGGGGCGGGGCGTGGGGCCAGCGCAGGGCGGGCGGGCCACACCCTCCAAACCACTGCCCTTCTGGCTGGCCACCCTTCACACTCCGTCACACACACACACACACACACACACACACACACACACACACACACCTACACACACACACTGGCCGCCTCCCTTGGTCTCATTCCACGCAGGGTGACTGGCGCACAATGCGCAATGAGATGCAAGCGAGTACTTTGACCGGCCGTCCGGAGAGGGAGAGAGGGAGAGGGAGAGGGAGAGAGAGAGAGAGAGAGAGAGAGAGAGAGAGAGAGAGAGAGAGAGAGAGAGAGAGAGAGAGAGAGAGAGAGAGAAGGAACAGAGACTGCTTAGCGCGTTGGAGCGGCTCCAAGCCGAAGGCAGGCCAGAGAGTCGCTTGGTCGCTGTCTCCCGCGCGCCCCTAAGGCCGGCCAGCGGGTGGGACAGAGACAGGCAAGGAGAGCCCCCTCGGCAGCAGCCTGGCGCTGACACCGCGACGCCCGTCACTCCCCTGGGCGAGCGTGCAGCATGCCAAAAACCGCAGGCGAAAAGAAGGGCGGCGCCGCGAGGATTCGAACCCGGGATCTCTCCGCTCCGCTAAACAGAGTCAAGGGCGCGGCGCTGCGCGCTTGGCGCAGGTTCAGCCGGCGCGACTATGCGGTTCGTTTCGGCCGGTATCTTTCAAGAGGGATAGCCCGCCATTGGGCGTATAGCTACGCCGCGGCGAGTTGCCTCACAAAACAACGAAGAGTCTCTCGGGAGCGGGGTAGCGCCGCGCCGTCCGCGCCCATCCATCCGTTGCCTCGCTCCGCCGCACGGGAGCAAATTGGAGCGAACAAAAGAAAAAGAGAGAGGACAAGAAGGAGGGGGAGGGGAAGAGGGAACGACCTGAGCCGAGCTGGAGGCGCAGAGAGTGCGCGACGAGTTGGACCAACGCAAGGGATAGGGAGCCTGACTCCCCATTGAAAAGTAATACAGCCAAAACCAGAGCCATCAGGCAGCCGGCCGACATCTGGGACTCCACACAATGGGGCCCGGCCGCTCGGGATGGTCAGGTAGAGCATTTTGGTTTTGACTGTCTCCCATAAGACGCGTTGGTTTTACTTAGCTTGTCGCGCACTCGAGGCATCCTCCTGGACCAGCCACGACACCTGCTTCGCCAACACCGCGTCCCCGTCGTCGGCGGCGCTGGAGGCGCAAGGACGCTGCACTCGATCGATGGGCGGATCGGCGAGGCGGCGGCGTCAGTGTGATATTGGGAGCGACAGAGACCTCTTCCGTCGGCTGCTGCGTGCGCGGCGACGCACGTGTCTTCCTTCTCTCCTACTCCTCACACCGCGCGAATTACACACCCGAGGACACAATGGGCGTCATTTCCGCAACGCGAATAAAAACAAGAACGCGACCAGAGTGAAGTAGTATTCCAGATGGCATGGCGTGATGAACGACTCTACGAGCGCTCTGCGCCGCGCTGCGCCCACGCGGCCCCAGCTGGCTCATTCCGCTGTCTGTCTCGCACCCATGCGGGACGCGCCACGAGTGCGAGAGAGACAGAGCGACAGCTGCCGGAGATCCAGTTTCGAAACCGTGCCGCCGCCGGGGGGCCGGCGACAGACAGCGTCTGTTTTATTTTTAATTCGAGATTCTCTGATAAATATTGATTCCGGGGCTAGTTTCAGTCACGCTCACAGCAAACTAACAACCGAAACCGACAAAAAATAAAGTGAGCAACCTTTGATTCAAATATACTTACATCCACGGGGGCCGGCATGGCGTTCTGTAGTGCACTCACCTGAAACAAACAAAAAGGAACGTCAGAAAAACGGTGCCAACGCCACTGCAGCGCGCCTACCTGCCTGCGAGTTGAAAATTTGCATGCAGCTTGGCTCATTCTCGGTGATGCCCCAGATGGGGCGCCGACACAGGAGTGCGGCTGGAGACCCTCCACCTGTGGGGGCGCCTCTTGGCACGGGCGTGGCGGGGCGGGGTGGGGCGTGGCGGGGCGGGGTGGGGCGTGGCGGGGCGTGGCAAGGCCCCAATCAAGGCACAGAGGAATGTTTCCTGCGCGGTGCCGCGCGTCGCTCAGAAGGCTTCAGAGACCCTCCAGTCAATGCCGTCCCCCACCCCGCCTCCCTCGGACGCTCGGTCCTTGCTACCCCGTTCTCAGATTCCTCGCCGCCACATAACGCACCGCGCACCCAATCCGTCTCTCTCGTGGGGCGTGCCGTGCGGGTGCGAGAGAGACAGAGCGAGCGAGGCCGCGATGCTGGCGGCCGATAGGAGGCCCCGAGGCACGCGGCGGAACGCGGCAACGCGCGGCGCGCCGGACGACACTCCAACCACGGGCCGCGCTAATTGCCATTTCACGAAGCTGCATTTTTAATTTCGGCGAGAGAGACGCGCCATCAACGGGCCGCCCAATCGAGTGGCGGCGTCTCCCTCGCACCCACCGGGGGGCGGCCCGCAGGCCCGCAGGCCCGCTAGGGTGCCAAGAGAGACGGAGAACCGCTCGGATAACGAGGCGAATAAGCCAATCACCGGTGGAGGGCCCGCCGCCGCTTTTGACCATTATTTCGCAATCCCGATTAGAAAATAGTCCGGGCGCGCTCGACCCTTTCCAGGAAAATGGGAAAATCACGCCGACAGCGGCCGTCATCCCCCGGGACCCTTCTCCTTGGGGGAGCCAGTGGCGGAGCTAAAGCCCGATAAGGGAAGGACGAGTGTACCGGGCACGCCGCCGCACGCAGACTGCTCATCGAAAGGCCGCACACTAAATGTACTTGCACAATTTTGTACGTGGTCTCACACAATTTTCAACATGCGAACTTTTTCGTACAGATTTGTACGCAGAATCGCACAAATTTGTGCGAAATTTCGTACAATTTTGTACGAAAAGCACGTACGCGCAAACTTGTGTGAGGGCACGAATTTAGTGTGCGCCGTCCTCCTGGACGGTATGGCAGGCAGCTGTCCGCTGGCGCGCCTCCGTCATCGGGGCCGTGCCGTGACGTGGCGCCCCGTGCCACCGCCTTCTCGAAGGGGGCCGTGCCGTGACGTGGCGCCCCGTGCCACCGCCTTCTCGAAGGGGGCTGCTGGCCGGCCACCGCCGCCTTGCAGCCGGACCCACAGCCACCTCGTCCGCCATTATTAATAACCAGAGACACTTGATGGAGGGGCCGACCCTCGTCTCTCGTCTCGGCCCGCGAGATAAGGGTTCAAGGGGAGGGGGCGGAGGGAATGACCGTAGCCGCTAAGCGAATCGAGGGCCCGCCGAATTGTACAGTGCTCTAAACGTGTTTGTTTGTTTGTTTGTTTGTTTGTTTGTGTGTGTGTGTGTCCGCACGCGCGCGCTCACGCACGCAAACTGCACTGGAAACTCGCACACCGGCTGGCAAGGGGACAGCACCGCAAGTCAGGGGGCCCAGGCCAGCTGTCGCCGAGCCAGCGCACAGTTGGTCAAAGGAGCCAGTGGCCAAAATCCCGGACGCTATTTGAGCTCCAGAGTCGCTAAATGGGACTCGAATCGAACGTGTGGATTGCTCTCCAAACGAGGAATTCCCTTGGCGGGGTCACCTGTTCGATTCGGGTCCCATTAAGCGACCCTGGAGCTCTACACGCGTCTCGACTTTTGGCCGCCTCAACGGTCTTCTGACCCACTGCGCAGCGGCCCCAGATTATTACGGCCAAAGAAAAGCAACGGACAGCGCCGCGCCGCCGAAGCCCGCCACACCAAACCGCAAACTAATTAGAAAACCTTTTCATTCCCGGGCGCCTGGCGTTTTAATGTGGGGCGCGCGCAGCTTCCGGGGCGAGTGGCAGCGGGTTCGAATACCTCCCTCTGCCAGCTGCGAAAATCCCGACAGAAAAAAAAAAGCTGGCATCTTCCGGGGGGGTAATACCTGTGATTTTTTTTTTAAAAAATGTTTATACCTGTTTGGCAGTGAACACGCAGCCTTTACTGTATGCGAGCAGCGTTTTGCCACCCACTTGGATTGCACACACACACACACACACACACACACACACACACACACACACACACACACACACACACACACACACACTAACACGCACAGTCAAGGACAGCGAATGAAAAAGCGCGCACGAGTCGTGCGCGCAAAAGTAGGGAGGGGGCGGAACACAGAGAACGCGCAGGATAGAGGAATAGAGGCGGACAGACAGACAGACAGACAGGCCGACAGGAGTTGCATGTGTAATTGCACACCCTTCCCTCCGATTACCTCACATTACAACTGGCAGGGCGTCCGCCGGCACAAAGCAGCACCAGAGTGCCGATCATCAGAGAGGAGGGGCGAGAGAAATAATAAACACTGAATTCGCGCGTCGCGTTTACGGCCGGCCGAGGCGGGGAAAGTGATGAGGTGGTAGCGGAGCGAACACACGCACACGCACACACACACGCACACGCGCACTCGCAAAAAGCGCTGGTCAATACCACTCGAGACTCGCTGTCCCGTGTCCACAGTGACACGCTCGGCCGGGGGGTGGGGGAAAGGGGGGGGGGAGAGAATCAGGTTTGTGGAACGTGCAGCTCGGGCTGCAAGGCGGACTGCAAGGCGGGCTGCACGCGGCAGGGCCGAGCGCCGTGCGGGTAGGCAGCGGCAGTGCACGCCTGCCTGCCGGCTGCCTACTCCCGGTGGCTGCAGGGGCCTCTCGAGGTCCGCCACACACACACACTAAATGTTTAGGGACAAATTTTGTACGAGATATCACCGTTTGTTGTACGGATGAAATTTTCGTACCATTTCGTACGAAATTTTGTAACGAATATAGGGAAATTTGTGCAGATTTTCGTACGAAATTTGTACAAAAAGTTCATCTGCACAAAAAAAAAACACAAAACAAACAAACTGTGATGTCTCGTACAAAATTGTACGTGACATTGAGTGGGCACCGCCATCGTCATCGCGCTGCCTCCACACACCTGGGGCACTTCAACGCAGCGCCAGCACCGCCAGCGGGGCTGCTTCTGTCTCTGTCGCACTCACCGTCATCACAATCACAGCCTTTACCGCGTCAAGGGGAGTACGGCGCAGCGATGCACGCGCTTTCTCCCGTTTACAGCGGGGACAGAGAGGGAGAGAGAGGGAGGGAGAGAGAGAGAGAGAGAGAGAGAGAGAGAGAGAGAGAGAGAGAGAGAGAGAGAGAGAGAGAGAGAGAGAGAGAGAGAGAGAGAGAGAGAGAAGGCGGACCTCAGTGCCAGCGAAATGTCACCTGTCGGCCCGAATAACCAGGGCCGGCTCAATCGCCTGCACCCGGCTGCACTCTGCACTCGCTGGCCGCTCGGCGCGGCTCGGCGCGGCTCGGCACGGCCTGCCTATCGCAAGGCCAGCGGACCACGCGTCGCGACCATCTCGCGTGTCGTGTCACCCGATCGCTGCGCCATCGGCTTTCACCGTCCGTCTACACTCTCTCTCCCTCTCTCTCTCTCTCTCTCTCTCTCTCTCTCTCTCTCTCTGCAGCGGCACTCGGCATGACAAAAGGGTGAAATTCCGCGTGCAAACAAGACGGTTTGCACAGAGGCGGCGTGGGTGCGTGGTTGCGTGACCCAGTGGAGCAAGGCTCTGTTGGTTCGGGTTGTCATCGGGTCGGGTCGAGTAGGAGTCGTCGAGTCGGGTCCCTTTGGCTCGCCGGTGATGGGAAAGGTAAAGTGGCAGCGGGCAGCCCCCGTTCACCCGCACACACACACCACAGCCAAAGAAAAAAAAAAAAAAACCCAAGAGGCGTGAACCTTTGGTAAGAAGAGGGCGCCGCCGAAAAGGTGCACTCCGGGCCTGCGAGACAAGGCGCCAGCTATACTTACTGCTCTTGCCCGGAATAACACAAGTTCCACAGGCTGCTGTGTGTGTGTGTGTGTGTGTGTGAGAGAGAGAGAGAGAGAGAGAGAGAGAGAGAGAGAGAGAGAGAGAGAGAGAGAGAGAGAGAGAGAGAGAGAGAGAGAGAGAGAGTGTGTAAGTGTGCGTGTACACGTACAGCACAACGCGATAGCGCTAGGGCAACGCAGCAACCGCCAAAACGGACAGAGATATATGGCAGAGCCGGAGAGGAAGGAGGATGGAGTGTTCACACACACACACACACACACACACACACACACACACACACACACACACACACAGTCCCTTTCTTCGGGGCCGCGGCGCGCATTCACTCCGCCACACGGCGTGTTTTGCGGCGCTAAGATCGCGGCGCGCGGTGCGAGATGGCCGTCCGTCTCACCCGCGGCATTACTTCGGCTTTCGCGCGGCGGCGGTGGCGGTGCAGTCAGTCGTTGCCGCACACCTCGTAACGCTGCAGAGTGCAGCAAACAAACCGCACAGCGCAGCGCAGAGAAAGCAGCATCGCGGGGTCAACCAGTCCCTTCCAGGAATCCCTCAGCGGGCTTCCAGTGGCCCAAAGGCGCCGCGCTATCAGTGCGGACCTATCCAGGCTTTCGACGAGTTTTCAAAGGACTTCTCCACGCTGTCCGCGGGTTTAGTGGGCGTGGCCTTCCAGGAAGTTCCCAAAGGTACTGCAGTCTTCCAGCAGTCTTCCAGCAGTCTTCCAGCAGTCTCCTAGCAGTCTCCCATCATTCTTCCAGCAGTCTTCCAGCAGGTCTCCAGCAGGCTCCAGGCCAGCACCCCCAGCCAGCTTCTCGGCCTGGAGGAACAAGGCGCCAACGGCACATCGCATTTGCTTGCGGATTTGCTTGGGTGCGGCGCCTGGCAGCTCGGCGCAAAATTTGCCTTCCTCCATGGCAAGGCGCCTCGCGGCCGCTGCTGCCGCCGCCCGCCCTGCCTCCCCGTGCCTCCGCGGAGGCGGCAGCAGCGGCCGCGTCAGGAGAGCCGAAATTGGATTAAGTCAGACTCGGTAAACCGGGGCGAGATACACCCGACAGCGCGGAGGCAGAAGCACGGCCCTGCACATAGCGGATTATTGCCTTCGCAACATATTCACACGCGCCCGCGAATAGGCGGCAGCAACAACAACGACAATAACAAACACCCAAAGAGGAAGAAAAACATCAGCAGAACCGGTCGCGTTGACACGCCATATGAAACAGGAAGTTTCCTCGAAAAAGGAGGGAAACGTGCGAGGTGTCAGCCGGTCAGTGTGTGTGTGTGTGTGTGTGTGTGTGTGTGTGTGTGTGTGTGTGTGTGTGTGTGTGTGTGTGCGTGTGTGCGCGCGCGCGCGCGTGTGTCGCCGTGTTGTCGCAATGGCGTCCAGCGCGTTGGACCGGCGCCCGGAGGCCTGAGAGGCTCGAGGCCGTTATCCAATCGTCCTGGAGGGACCGGGGACCCAGGACCCGGGACGGGAGCCCCACCGCTACGCCGCGCGCTGGCACCGGGGGTGGCCGGGCTGGGCTGCGACCGGGAGGCATTTCGACAATTTCCACGGGGCAGGAGGGCGCCAGGGACAAGGCGGTACGGCGACGACGCCTGGACGACGCCTGGCTGACGCCTGGCCGACGCCTGGAGTCCAGGCCCTGGACGCCTCCCTGCAGGCCCTGCAGGACGACAACACGCACAATGGGCCGACGCTCTCACAGAGATGAGACTGAAACAATGGTTTAGAGGACCGGCTTCCTGTTCGGCGTGGCGCGGCGTGGCGTGGCGTGCCCGGGGCGGTATCGCAACGCCCGCCGCGGCGCCGCGGTGCCACTGTGTCCCTGGGAGCCGCGCCGTGCTCTCTCTGCCGCCCTACCCGTGTTCGGATTGACTTGGGATCACGTTCGCGCCTTAACTAATACATTGTTTTGGCGCCGGGCCGGGCTGCTCCGCGTCGCTCCGCGTGGCTCCGCGATGCCGGGCTTCCAGGATTCGGCCCCGTTCCGCTGCGGGAGGCTGGCTGGAGTTCCAGCGCTCCGGCCGCCCGATGGCCGCCTGCGATAAGCCCTCTGGAGCTGCAGAGCCGGGCTTGTCAGGTGGCCTGATGGGGCCACCGCCGCACGGCCCGCCTCGTCACGTCCTCGTCACAGCCGGTTTCGTCGCGTCACGTCCTTGTCACGTCGTCGTCACGTCCTCGTCACGTCCTCGTCGCAGCCGGTTTCGTCACGTCCTCGTCACGTCCTTGTCACACCCGGTTTCGTCACGTCCTTGTCACCTCGTCGTCACACTCGGTTTCGTCGCGTCCTCGTCACGCCCTCATCACGTCCTTGTCGCGCCCTCGTCACGTCCTCGTCACGTCCGCGTCGCGGCGCCACAAAGTCGTAAAATCACGCGGCATTAAAGGAAGGACGACGTCCCGATATGCAAATGGCGCGGTCGCGACTTTAATTAAAAGGAGTAACATAAAAATCAGGAAACAACGCCGAGAGGAAACGGGGCGGAGGGGCAGCGGAGAAAGGGGAAAGGGAGGGAAAATTCCCGCGGCGGCTGTTCGTTCCCTCCAGGCCCAAGCCCAGCGGCCGATCGGATCAATATCGTGTGTCCGAGACGGCGTTCTTGTCGAGTTATTATCCGGCCGTCTGTGCCGCGCCACACATCACACACACACACACCACACACACACACCACACACACACACGAACACACGAGTGGCTGATTTGGCACTGTCTTTGTCCATGCACGTCGGCAGGGCCGCAGGGTCCGGCCCTGCCAGCGCGCCACAGCCCTGATCAGTCTTTGTTGAGTCATCAGGCCGGGCCTAATTGTCTCGTACCGCGGCGCATCTTAATAGGCATTGTTGTTCCATCCCCGCGCTGCGCTGCTGCGCTGGCGTCCCACGCCCGACCAGCTGGATGGGTTGCTTCGCCACCGTGCCTTCCTGCTGGGGATTCCCTTCACCAGGACCCCAAACTTCCTCGTCCTCAAACGCTCAAAAATGCTAATCCAAAGCAAATTCCCCGTCGCAAGGCAGGCGTCTAAGGCAGGCGTCTGTCCCTCCGTCAGGAACTCCCTCTCTCCCCCTCTCTCCCCCTCTCTCGCTCTCTCTCTCTCTCTCTCTCTCTCTCTCTCTCTCTCTCTCTCTCTCTCTCTCTCTCTCTCTCTCTCTCTCTCTCTCTCTGCCGCGCAAAAGTGAAAATCACGACAAGGCGCATTGTCGTCAGCATGCCGCCAACGCAACGGCCACGTCCTTCAAGGACCCCCACCGAAATAACAAAAATAAAATAAAATGACGACTCACTATTTTATTTCCGATTGCCCAGCTCATTGTCAAACTCGTCACACCCTTGAAACGTCGACCAACGCGTCACACACACACTCACTCGCGCCACCATCCTGACCCCGTTCCCCGTCGTCAATAACAACAACCCAGCAGAGTGACAACTCCGTGCTCGCTTTTCACACGGCCAGAGCGGCAAGCAGGGAGTGCGCACACGCTCTCTCTCTCTCTCTCTCT
This sequence comes from Stenchaetothrips biformis, assembly GCA_030522485.1. Classification (NCBI taxonomy): domain Eukaryota; kingdom Metazoa; phylum Arthropoda; class Insecta; order Thysanoptera; family Thripidae; genus Stenchaetothrips; species Stenchaetothrips biformis. The sequence continues at coordinate 6,987,783 of CM060100.1, forward strand.
CTCTCTCTCTCTCTATCTCTCTCTCTCTCTCTCTCTCTCCCTCTCTCTCTCTTCCATGCCACCCCCTGGCTGTCCTGCTAGTGGGCGCATCACACCCAGCTTAGCGCACCACGGCGCCAACCTCTCAGGGACAATGCCACCCCGGAGCCCACCGCGAAAGGGGGAGAGAGAGAGAGAGAGAGAGAGAGAGAGAGAGAGAGAGAGAGAGAGAGAGAGAGAGAGAGAGAGAGAGAGAGAACCAGAAATAGGCCAGACGGTTCCCTTGAAACTGGCCCATCATACACACCGCGGTGAAGGAATTAACAGCTCTCGAAAGCATTATCGGATTCAGGGCGGCAGTGGGCCCATTCCAAACTGTCTCCCTCGCACTCAGAGGGCGGGCCGCACGGGTGCGAGAGAGACAGAGCGACAAAGCAGGGTCATCCGAGGAGCAACAACGCCTTCACGGCGCGTGGCGGCGCATTCAAGCACGCCGTTGCCGCACTCGCCACCGCTATGAAGCAATAACGTGTGTGTGTGTGTGTGTGTGTGTGTGTGAGTCAGAGTGTATGTATGTGAGTGTCTGCGCGTGCGTGTGCGCGTGGGCCGAGGCAGCAAGTGCGCGCGCGAAGTGCCGCCTGTCAGCAGCCACAACAAGAAAAGCGGGCCGTTCGGATTCGGAGCGACAGCGGCCCGACGGACGGTCGGGTTCCATTCGGAGCGTGGGAAGCCGGCGGGCCGAGGCTAGAGCCGAGGCCAGTCCGAATCAGGGACCGATTCATTCGCAGGCATTAGAAAAAGGCGAGAGAGAGAGAGAGAGAGAGAGAGAGAGAGAGAGAGAGAGAGAGAGAGAGAGAGAGAGAGAGAGAGAGAGAGAGAGGGGGGGGGGCTGCGCCGCGTCAGCCGTACGCAAACACGACAACACCGAAATCATCGCAGAATCACAACAACTAAGTCAAACCCAAAAGAATAAGGCCAGAAAAGTGACGAAAAAATAGAGTGAATTAACGTGACAAGAAAACATGGGCGAAAAAGAGGTCCGAGCTCTTGACGGGCGCGACCAGGCGGTTTATTTCCTCAATCCGGGCAAGCAGCCCTTGGAGACGCCGCGAGCCGCGGCGAACCGCCCCCCGAGCCAGGAGGCGGCGAAGTACCGCCCCGACAACGCCCCTAGATCAAACACGGGGACCGGGGGGAGGGAGAGAGAGGGAGAGGGGGGGGGGGGTTGACACGACCGACGACAGGTCGCGACTCGAGAATTTCACCCCTCTGATTGCAAAGGGATGGGACTTTGCGCTACGCGTGCAATCGAAGTCCGCTAGGCCGCGCGCTAGGCTCTGCGTCCGGCCAGCCTGCCTGCCTGCCAGCCTGCCAGCCTGCCAGGGCGGCTCGCGCGCGCCAAATCCCTTGATATTAGTTGGGGCCGCGGACGCAAAAAAAGGGTGGGGTGGCGGCAGTAAACCACTACGCCCATCGCGGGATGAACTGATAGCCCTACACTACACGGCATAGCGTCTGCAAAGACACGAGAGAGAGAGAGAGAGAGAGAGAGAGAGAGAGAGAGAGAGAGAGAGAGAGAGAGAGAGAGAGAGAGAGAGAGAGAGAGAGAGAGAGAGAGAGAGAGAGAGAGAGAGAGAGAGAGACGGGGCGACACGGCGAGAGGAGCGAAATTCAAATAGCGAGTTGTTGGGTCAGCGAGTCGGGCGATGCCAGGAATTCCAGAAATCTCCCCGCAGCGACAAAGAGCGGCAAAGCGATGGCGCCCCGTCGGGTGTAAAAATGCCAAAACGGGTTAAAAAGGTACAAAGAGTAAAAGGCACCAGAGGGATGCAATGCGGGCGGCGCTCCGACCGACACCGGTGTGTTCCGTAAATCCACAAGCGGGGTGTGTTTGATAGGCATTGGGCGCATCACGCAAAGTGCCAGGAGGGATAAAAACAAAAACAAAACAAGAACAACGGAGGGAGAAAGGGACAGACGCGCACCGAGCCGAGCCGCCAGGGAAGCTCTGACAGTTGGACTGACAGAAACGGTCGCGTTTCAATAGTCGATCCAAAAGGGACATTAGAGTCGCGTTCATCGCCCACACCAGCCTCAGCGAGGAGGCAACGAAAGCCGTTTCTGACGACCAAAAAGGGGCCGAACCCACCTCGGCGGGACTTGAACCCGGGCCGGCCGATAGGATCACGTGGCGCGGTTTGCATCGCACCGCGGACGGACACCGCCACGTCCTGACCGCGCTTTCCGCGGAAGTAAACTAGACCAGGATAGAAATCGGATAGAAGTCGGATAGAAATCTGGGCGGCGACTTCCATCTCAATCGTCCGGCAGCAGGGCCACCGCAGCACAACAGCCTGGTCCGATTCCGACACGGCCGTCCCGTCTCTCTCGCACTCCTTCGGGCGCCTTCGCGAGTGCGAGAGCGAGACAGCAGCGCGTTCCGCAAAACTTCTCCTCCCTTCCGGCACGTGACCGATGAGGCGACGGACAGCCGTCCGCAAGGCTAATGGCTCCTGGAGGCTCCAGTCACGCCTCGCCGTGACCGCGGCGCAATCGCGGCACGCCGTCTGCCGGAGAAGCATCATCGGCTGGAGGGAGGCAGGGAGGCTCCAGGCAGGTGCAGCCAGCGCGCGGGGCGTCGGCGTCCTTGGCCGGCGAGGCGTGGCGAGGCGAGGCGCTCGCTACCGGCGCGGACCCCCGGTCGCGCCTCGGGGCGTCGTCATGGCAACGGCGTCGGCCCGGACGGACGCCCACGCAACGCGCAGCCAGGGCCAGTGGCCCGCCCCGCCCCGCCCCACACAGCTGCAAGTGCGCGGCGGCACCTGTCGCCAGGCGGTCCAGCAGCGGCCCGGGCACCAGGTCCAAGCGCCGCGACGCGCCAACCGAAGAAAGAAACCGGCGAGAAAATACCTCGCATAAAAGCTCCACACCTGTTGCGCGTACCTGCCGACCGACTGGGTAACGTACGCAAGCAGGCGGGGCCCCTAGGGCGCGCTGCGCCGCTCGCGTGTGCGATCGGTGGCGCAAAGGAGCCCCGCGGCGATACCCCGCGCGCAGCACGGCGGCCGGGCGGCCCTCCTGGAGCCTGGGGTATTGCCGAATCACTCTGCAAAGGGAATCGCGGAGGCAGAAGTTCAAACGGGGCTCCGGTCCGGGTCCGGGGGGAAAGCGCGCGTGTGGACAAACCCGATAAACTCAATTAACGCGATCGGCAACTTGACGAGCGGAGGAGGGGGCGCAGAGCAAAGACGCCGCCTTTGCAGTACTCTCCAGCGCACGCTGGAAACCTTACGATGTATTTTGAGCAGATGTAAGGTACAAACTATTTGGTTTGTTAAACAAAGAAATAGTTCGTAAGAGACGAATGTATTCTCTCTGTGAGCTTACTTATGCTCAAAATCAAAATAATTTGTTATAACACGCTGCTTTTGTTTGAAAAGCCCAAAATAGTTCGTCAGGTGTTCAGAGAGCGCCAGGTGCCGGGGCCCGGGCCGCGCACACCCACCCCACGGCGAATTCCCTTACTTTCCACCTCCAGGCCAGCAGCAGGGTCCTGAGGAGCGCGGCCCACTGGGCGGCCGGACCCCTCCCCAAGCCACCCCACCCCGTCTGGAGGGCGACTCGGGAGAGCGGTCTCTGCCGCACCCTTGGGGAGAGTCCCATGCGTGCGACAGAGACAGCGACGAGGGCCGGGTCGCCGCCTAGGTCGCCACGGCCCCACCTCGGGCCCTGCCCCGGGTTCATTTACATTGACGCTGCCCGCCCAGGCCGCCCGGACCCTGGCGCTAGGCCCATTAGAAGCCCTGCGCCGGCGGGGCGCCCGCCTCAGCCTGTCACTCTCGCAGCGAGAGAGAGAGAGAGAGAGAGAGAGAGAGAGAGAGAGAGAGAGAGAGAGAGAGAGAGAGAGAGAGAGAGAGAGAGAGAGAGAGAGGCGTCCCCGACACGTCCAGTAGACTCAAATCTCGCCATGACGCGCTTGGGTCCATCCTCATTGGAACGGGCGGGTGGACCACAGAGCACAGCCCCTCCTCTCCCTAACTTTGCCTTTTGTTTCTCGCCTATTTTGGCGCCAAAACGGTGAGCGGCAGCCAGCGCCGCGCCGAGGATGAGGGTAAAGCGTTTCATAGGTGGCCGACGAGGCGGATTCCTCGGTCACCAACTTGTGTCGTGGAGCGTCGCTAACTTTGCCGCTCTTCTTCCGGCCGGAAGTGGAAGTAAGGGGCGTGCCCAGGGGGTGGGGGGGTCTCCGACCCACGGCCCCGCGACGCGGCCCAAGGGGAGCAGCCGCCGTCTGGGACTAGTTACTGCTGCATCCAGCTGGAAGTAGGTATACACTGGTACACCCCCTCACACTCACACAACACCCCTCCCCCCCCCACTGCAAACCTCGCAGCTGATTATGCAAATGAATCCCTTGCAAGGGGGTGGGTGGGACGCAAAGGCCAAAGCGGGCTGCCATCATGCTGTGCATTAAAGAGCAAGGCGGTGGTGGAAAGAGAGGGGGAGGCAACAGAGGCGACCGCACACCGTCGCACAACCGCGCCATTTTCCTGGTCGCGGCCGCGGGTCGGAAAAACGGCGGAAAACGCAGCACGGCGGCGGGTTTCGAACCCGGGTTAGGAACACGGTCCCGTCGTGGCGTCGCAGCACGGCGCGAGATGGATGATTCGCGAGGGCCAGGCACACAGGGGGGGGTGGATGATGTTGTCGTGCGAGATGAATTCAAGGTGAGTGGTGCAGGGCGCGAGGGGTGGGGTGAAAGGCCGCGGATGAACGTCGCGCCGTCGGCCCGCCATTGTCTCGCAGGTACAGTAGAGGGTGGCTGGCGCCTCCCCCACCGCGGGTAGGGCTCCCCCCGGTCCGGCTGGCCTGGAAGTGCCCCTGAAGGCACCGCCGGCGGCGGCCTGGAGAGGGAGTACCCGCTCCTGGAACACGGAATCGGTGTCCGGCCCCGCGCAGCGTGCGTGCCCGGCGTGCCCGCCGCCGACGGGGAGGTTCCCGCCGCCCTCTTCGACGCCGTGCCCCGCCACGCCCCGCCCCCGCCACGCCCTGTTTGTCGCAGCAAACGACGCAATAAATCGGGTAAAATGGAAGAGATAGAGGGAGAGAGAGAGACAGAGACAGAGACAGAGGGAGAGAGAGAGAGAGAGAGAGAGAGAGAGAGAGAGAGAGAGAGAGAGAGAGAGAGAGAGAGAGAGAGAGAGAGAGAGAGAGAGAGAGAGAGAGAGAGGAGAGAGAGAGCACGGCGTCGTTGTTGGGCCTGTAGCACAGCAGCGAGCCCCACCGGCCTAAGTATTCTCGCAAGTCCCATGCTGTACCGCAACCAACCGCCGCCCCGCCACTCCCCTTATAAAACTTGGAGCTCGCACGCATTTTACATTCTAATTCGCCATTGCCGTGTGCCACCGCCTAGTTTAAACTAACTTGGCGCGACGGATAGGCGCCGCTTGCCAGTGTACGCGGCACAGTACAGTGGGCCAGAAGACCGTTGAGGCGGCTAAAATCCCAAACGCGTTTTGAGCTCTAGAGTCGCTATAAATGGGGCTCGAATCGAACGTGTGACCCCACCAATCGATTCCTCGTCTGGAGAGCAATTGAGTGGTCGGGGCCACACGTTCGATTCGAGTCCCATTTAGCGACTCTGAAGCTTAAAACGCGTCTGGAATTTCGGCTGCCTAAACGGTCTTCTGACCCACTGTGCGGTGGAGTCTTCACCGTAAATACCGTCCGCAGGCGCACTCGGCCGCACTCGGCGCGGGATACTCACCTGCAACAAACAGAAAGAACCGGGTTAGTGAAAGCATAAACCAACGGCAGCGCGGAAAGTTGCGCGCGGAAAATTGGCAAAGTTGGAGGAGCATTTCTCAAGGAATTTGTTGCAGCGTCGGGAAAGCAAGCAGGCGAGGCTTTTCCGGCGAGGTTTTCCCGCGGGCCGCGACGCAGCGGTCTGACACACGCAACCAGAGGAAACGGCGCCGGGGAGGCGCGGCGGGGGCGGCGGGGGCTCGGCCTCCAGGAGGGGCCCAGCGGAGACGTCCCTGGCGCGCGTCCAGAGCGCCGCCGAGCCGCGAACACAACCTTCATGTCCACAGCAGCATCCTGGCCCGCGCAGCACGGCGCAGCATCACAAAAGCAATAATACATATCGTGTCTTTCCCCGACAGGAACGCTTGCTAAGAACCTTACGAAGTATTTTGAGCGTACATAGTACAAACTTATTTTCTTTGATGTACGAGGAAATAGGTCGTAAATTACGAACTATTTTCTTTGTAAGCTTACGTATGCTCATAATACTTTGTTATATGAAGCTGCTCTACTTCGTAAGGCTTAAATAGTTTGTAAGGTTCTTAGAGTGGACACTCTAAAGTCTTACGGTGAAAGGCTGCACCAACATATTATGATGCAGATTACCTCCATAATACAAGGAAAATTCCGCAAAATATCTATAAGGTACAAAGAATATTCAAAGGTTTGTTACAAAGGCTGCTGCTCCACCATATTGCAGAGAATTTTCTCCATAATATGGAGAATCTTTACTGTAAGAGATTTAGGGTGCAGAGTCTTTCGAACAGGGTCTCTCTCTCTCAGCGTCTTCCTGTCTCTCTCGCCTGCGCGGGACGCCCTGACTACGCCACTGAGAGCCGTGTGGGCACACAGTGTGCCGCACGAAGCGCCCCGTAATCCCAACTTATGAAGAGTGCGACAAAGACAGGCAGGCAGTGGCGCGGCCTAGGCGAGCAATAACACGGCAAAAGTACACGGTAAAAGTCGGTCCCGGTTTTCACAGGACCGTCCATGGTTTTCCTATACATTTAGTTTAGGATAAACCAGGACGGTACTGGGAAAACACCAGGACCGACTTTTACCGTGCAACGCCTGGGATTCCCAGGCGGCGACTGGGAAACAGGCCCTTTTCCCCATGATGCGCCTGAGAATCCCAGGCGTTACTTTTGCCGTGGCACAGCGCGCGGTAACCATGGCGACCAGGCGGTGGTAACGAGCGCGGCCCCCGGCCACATTGTTCCCCATTCGGCGCCCAATTTTCGCACATTTCGGCGCGCATTTCTCGGCGAGGCGCGTGAATTGAGCTACTCATGTCCCGAACGTGACGATCAGTTCGTCTCTCTCGCACTCGTGGGGCGGGGAGGCGGCGGTCCGTCCGGTGACCAGCGAGTCCCCGCTCACGGCCGCCAGCAGGATGCTGCCGGCATCGCCACGTCCGGGGCCGCGGCTGCCACCCCCGGCGGGGCGGCGCGTCCCCACATTCAATCTTCCCCGCGACGCCGGGCATTTAATCCTCATTTAGGCCCCGCCCCTGTGCCGCCGCTCTCCCGACCACAGCGCGAGTGCGAGAGAGAGGGACGCAGCCCGCGGGGGGGCGTCCTTCGGGTCCTGTGGATGGGGCGCGGAGGTCGCCGCCGCGGCCCGCGTAACGCGCCTCGCCGCGGGAGAGAGAGAGAGAGAGAGAGAGAGAGAGAGAGAGAGAGAGAGAGAGAGAGAGAGAGAGAGAGAGAGAGAGAGAGAGGGGGGGGGGCAGGCGACGCGGAAGATGCCCTGCCGGCCCAATTGAGCTTCATTGCGGCAACTCCGCAGTAACTGCGTGCATCCTGTCAGCGCCGCCTGGCCGCGGCCACGTGCAGGGCCCGCCCACAAACCAGCCGCCAGCTTCTCAAAAGCAACAAACAGAAAAAAATGTAACTTTTTCCAGAAAAATAGATGCGAGCGTCCGCGGTGGCGCACACCAGACGAGCAAGACGGTCAAGGAGGTCAGTCAGTCCCGACAATGTCATTCGGACAGCGCGATAAAGGGGCGGCAGTCAACAACAACACTCGCGATAAAACACAAACGACAACGAATGCTGCAGTAATAGTAAACAAGCGAGAGAGCGCGCGTTTCCAAGGAGTCCACCGCGTAGTATAAAATTTAAACACGCGAGCTTCGCGCACTAAGGGGGGGTCACAGCGCGGGTGTTAGCAGAGGGTCGCGTCGGCGCCACTGCTTTTAGCAGCTGCACTCAGGACTCGCCCCGGGGACTCGAAACTGACATTGCTGGCCTCCTAAAACGGAACCAGGCGACCTCCTGGTGGAAGCAGCAGCAGCCCCGATACAGAAAGACGGTCATTCTTCGACACGGCATGCTTCCAGCTGGCTCAGAGAGAAAAAGAGAGAGAGAGAGAGAGAGAGAGAGAGAGAGAGAGAGAGAGAGAGAGAGAGAGAGAGAGAGAGAGAGAGAGAGAGAGAGAGAGAGAGGCTTCCTTGCGGTGGCCGGACGTCTAGCTAATGAACTCCTTCAATGGCAACCAAGCGTCCACTCGCTCGGCCGCATCGACATTTGGGTCGGCAGACCAGTCTCTCTCTCTTTCTCTCTCTCTCTCTCTCTCTCTCTCTCTCTCTCTCTCTCTCTCTCTCTCTCTCTCTCTCTCTCTCTGCGAGACACTTTTCCAGCGTCCGTCCGCCAACATCGAGCGCCACGGCGAGACGCTGGACACGTCCGACACCCATTTAACCGCAAAGCAGCGAGCGCAGCAGTGCTTCTGATTTATTTATTATTTTTCAACTTTTTATTTTTAGTAATACACTGAGAAAAGTCAGTCCGTCTCTCCCACGAGCACGTCCGGCCTAAGCGAGCCACTTAGAGTATTATTATTTTCATCGTTTTCATTTGCCGACAGCTTCCCCCGCCTCCGCTGCGCCGCGACCCCAAAGAAAATACGCAGAGGCGCCGCCGGCTTTTCAACTGTTATTATTTTTCGGCTTAAGCAGAGTGGACAATCGGGATATGGGGGGTGGGGGGGGGGGAGGGGCAGAAAGAATGAACGGGCGAACGGCCCGGGTCAAAATCGGAGAGAAGAAAAGAAAGGGTTTCGCACAAAAAGGGGGCGGAGCGGCGAGGTGGCAACCCCGGGGAGGGAGAGAGGGAGATGCCATAGAATCTGCATAATGGCGAGCACATTCAAACGCCATGAGTTACGATAGCGCCCGTGTTGGGTTGGGCAGCGCGGTATACAGTCAAAAACAAAAACAAAAACCTCTGATAGAGCCCAGTTCGGTTGCAAAGGTCGAACTCGGAAAATCGCATTAAGCAGTGTTCAGAGTCATCAAAAAAACGCGACTCCCCGAAAAAACGTGTCTATATTGAAAAGACGGAGACAAAAACAAACAACCGTGCGATTATGCCGGGGCACACTCACACCGACACACACACACACGCGCGCGCGCACACACGCACACACACACACACATACACAGACGCGTTACGCCGTGCGCGAGTTCCCAGGCGCCGTTCTGTCCAGTGCCGACAAAACCCTCGTCGAACAAAGACAGAATACTCGCGAGCGGAGCGCATCGGCAAAGACGGTTTTCCTTCCCGTTTCTCAAATGGCAGTGCGAGCGAGCTGAGTCGCAGATATCGCTGCAGCCGCGGGCCTCGAAATCACATCGACGAAAACACTCGGCACGCACCGCGGCGCTCTGTCTGTCTCGCACTGTGCCGCAGGGGAGCGAGAGAGACAGAGAGCGCCCAAACGGGACAATGTGTCACCGCAGCAGCGCAGTGGGCTGATAGCGGCCGCGCCTATCCGCTGCATTATCGTGGGGCATCCCCAGCCACGGCCATCGCTCAGCCCCGGACCACCCGCCTGTCTGTCCGTCCGACTGTCTGTCCGTCCGCCTGTGCGTCCGTCCGCTCACCCGTCCGTCCAAAGTGACTCGCGGCGACATTACGGTAGCCGTTAGGTCCGTCCGATGTAGGCTAAGTAGAGCGGCGCCGCCGGGAAGGCCGGGCCGTGGCGACGCGTTCAGCATCCCGGTCCCCGGGCGGGGCGGGGCGGGGCGGGGCGGGGCGGGGCGAGGCGGGGCGGGGCGGGGCGGGGCCCTCGGAGACACTCCGCGCCCTAGGGACCGCCGGGGGTAAGTCCGTGGACGTGACAAGTATGTGTGAGCGCGCGCGTTGGTGTGTGTTCGTCGAGGGGTCGTGTCACAAAAGAGGGATGGCACCGGGGCGGTTGAATGGCGGCGGCGGCCGCGACGCCGCCAGCGAGGCCTCCGCCACGGGGGGCTCCGAACAAACAGGGGGCGGCAAGTTCCCCGACGACGCGCCATCCATGGGGGCGCGCACATAAACACGCACACACTGCTGTAAAACTAAGTGGTCGTGTGTGTGTGTGTGTGTGTGTGTGTGTGTGTGTGTGAGAGAGAGAGAGAGAGAGAGAGAGAGAGAGAGAGAGAGAGAGAGAGAGAGAGAGAGAGAGAGAGAGAGAGAGAGACCAGCAGCCCCGCCATGCAGAGGACGGCGTTGGTGCGGTGGGGGATCTGCCCCAGGCCCAGCCAGCCTAGCCAGCCCCCGGGCGCGACACGGAGTCATTACCCAATTGACGCGGGCATGAGGCCGGGCCGGCAGCGGTCCCTCTCGCACCGCGACGGCCGGCCCACGGGTGCGAGAGAGACAGGATGACGTCGCGTGGCGGCCAAAACAAAGCGGACCAGCGCGGCCGCCGCCCCGCCGTTGCCATGGCGACGTCACCTCCAGCGGCGCGTCCGTGTTGTAATACGCCGCGATGCATTGTGCGCCAGCCAGCCGTCAGCGCGCGCGCGCGCGTATGTGTGTGTGAGTAAGTGAGCGGCGGCAGCGCCGCGGCGGGGCGGCCATCGATTCCCATTTGAATCCCGTTGCGGCCGGTCAGGAACAGCAGCGGGGACGATCGAAAGCCACACTGCACACACGCAGCGTCGTGAGTGAGGAGAGGACGCGCTCGTCACGCCCGGGCGCAGAGTGTGTGTGTGTGTGTGTGTGTGTGTGTGTGTGTGTGTGTGTGTGTGAGCGGCTTCAGCTGGGTATCGATCCCTGCTCTGTATAATGCAGCGTCCTCGTCATCGACCTGTCCGAGAGCCCTCTCCGCTGCAGACCGTTGCCGTTGAGCCGTTTCCGTGGCTCTGCCCCTCGCACTCGGGGGACGCCCCGTCCGGGTGCGACAGAGACAGAGACACGACTGCTGCGCACGACACCGCGAGGCCGCCGCGGCGAGTGCAGCACTCAGTCCGGCGCTGTGGTGAGCTCATCTCGCCGCCCCCCCGGCACACACATACACGACCCTCCTCATGGCTGCAGTCAAACACGCACTGCAAGTTGCATGGGATGGTAGTGGTGGCCTCTGACTTTCAGCCCCCTCCCCCTCCCCCCTCGAGGTCCAGCAACCCGCAGCATCGTGCCAGTCTCATCCTTGCCTTGCCTCACCACCGCCTGGCCGGCTGATGACCGTCCGTCCCGCCAGGCGCACGCCGCACGACTACGGGCAGTGTACTGTACGCACTGCTACAACTACTCAACGACACCGCACCAAAAAAGACAAGCAACAACAAAAAAAAACTTTAAAAAAAAAAACAGTCTGGACGGTAAATTTACACGACTCCACACCAATCCGTTTCGTTCCGTTCCACATGCGACGCTGCACTTTCTCTACGATTTCATTCCAGCAGTAAATTAGAAACGAATAAAAAGAGCGCGCTGGAAGTGTGTAAGTGTGTGTGTCAGAGAGAGAGAGAGAGAGAGAGAGAGAGAGAGAGAGAGAGAGAGAGAGAGAGAGAGAGAGAGAGAGAGAGAGAGAGAGAGAGAGAGAGAGAGAGAGAGAGAGAGAGTGTTCGCGTTTCCAGGCCAAGCGTCCGCAATCAGCGCGTCATCGCCACGGCCACTTGACTTGACCAACAAACACACTTGACTTGAGCGCGCCAAATTACACACCGCCAACGTAACCGATCCGATCGGCCGCCACCGCCTCGGGAGAGAGAAAAAGATTACTCGCGTGCAAGCGGGGCAAAAAAAAAAAAAGAAGTGGAGTACCGGATGCAGCGAGAGCCGCATTCGTGTCATCGACATCGATTAACAACAACGACAGCAGCAGTACTCACACTGTTAAAAAGAGAGGGACGTAAAAACAAACCGGACACCGTTCCGTGTCGGCCATTTGTGGTCCCACACTTTTCTCTCTCTCTCTCTCTCTCTCTCTCTCTCTCTCTCTCTCTCTCTCTCTCTCTCTCTCTCTCTCTCTCTCAGCATCGCGCGTTACGGGGCCCCTAAAATCTGCAATCTCCTGCGAGATACGACCGCCTCGATTTCATAACGCGGCAATAATAATAACCCAGTCTCCTCCGCAGGGGCCACCCAAACGCCCCACAAACAACAACAACAACAATCATTCGAAAAGCGGGCAACCATTCGAAGCGAGCCCTGTCGCCAGCACGCGGCGCGGAGTGTGACGCGATGCGTGAGTGAGTGAGAGGGCAGCATTATGCAACAGCGGGCCGGCCTGGCCGTGCCGAGCCGGGCGGTTCGATAACCGATAGGCCTGCCACCTGACGCCCCGAGCGCCGAGATAGTGTCACTGACCTACAGTGTAGCGGTCGCCACCATTCAGCGGCTCCTTCATTCATTCGTCCTAGTCATGAAGGCAACAAGTGGCGACGCCCCTGGGTACGCCCCTGGCTATGCCCCTGGGTACGCCCCCTGGGTACGCCCCCTGGGTACGCCCCCTGGGTACGCACCTGGGTATGCACCTGGGTACGCCCCTGGGTACGCCACTGTTAGGACCACGCACGATCACGACCCGCCTTTCTCTCTGGCCGAGCAAGCCGCCGTTCCGAATCGCTGTTAGCGCACGCAGTAAACATTTTTTTACGGGCGACGATAGCCGCGCGGTGAAGCGCCGTGGCCTAGGTCATTGTCGCATCTCTCAAGCGCGCTCCTCTCTCTCTCTCTCTCTCTCTCACACGCGCGGGCCGCGGCCGGCGTCTGAAAGCGACGGAGCCCCACTCCGCCCTACCTGCCTGGGGGCGTGTGATGGAGCGAGGCTGACTGATCCGGATCGTTGCCCCGACACAATGGCGTCCTCCCGGATTACTCCTCCGGGGCGGGCGCGGCCGGGTCGCCAAGGCCCGGGGCATACAGGCAAGAAGGCCCTGGACAAGTTCTGTAGAAACTTACGCCTTCCGAGGACTCCAGGCGCGACTCATGTTCCGACTCGAAACGAACGTATTCAGACGACGGGGGTATGCATGCACTCGTGTAATAGTCGGGTCGCTCAATCCGCAATAGTTCGCGTAAGAGTAGCGTAATGGCCGAAATTGTCAGGATTATGCCGGTTTTAGTGTTGTTTTGGGCTTTTTTTCAGAAAATTTCGGCAACAGAGCGTGATGGCGTATTAGTCGGCTCACTCGTTTTGACAGTGCATGCCCCCTCGTATTCAGAGTTGTGCCCACATCAGAACCGTTCTTCGAGACCCTATCCCATCTTTTCCCGCGGCGCATAGCCTCTACCGTGTCCATAAACCACGTAACGATTTCCTAGAATACTCCCCGCAGCGGTGCGAGAGAGACTGTCCGGCAGACTTATTGGGCTGTGGTGGAGCCGGGTCGGCGGGGCTGCGGTGGCCGCGCTGTGCGCTGCGGCGGGGCCTCGCCTAGAACGAGTTCCCTCCTGTTCCAGCGAGCCTTCAGTCATAAATATGTAAAGCGCGCATGATATCGGCGAACCGCGCCGACCGGCCAGAGACTCGCTAATCAGCGGTTCCCTCTCTCTCTCTCGCAGTCACGGCGCGCCCCGCAGGCCCGCAGGCGAGCGAGAGAGACAGAGCGCCGCCAATGTACGCGTGCTCTACGGAATCGCGCCGCTCCGCGTTTTCAATTTTTTTTGCCCCCCCCCCCCCCGGTTCTCCCCCCTCCACTCTGGCGCCACTCCGTATTCATATTCGAATCCACTCGACGCCAGACGCAAGGCCGCCGGCCCGAATCGCAGATCGCGAGCTCCAAGTGGGAATCGGGAGCAATTTGCACGGCGGGCCGGCGAGGGCGTCGACGCCGCCTACGCGTTCACAGTGCACAACCCATTCTGTCTCTCTCGCACTCCTGCGGCACGCCCCGTGAGTGCGACAAGGACGGAGCGAATCGACGGGCAAGTGCTGCGCTCGGCGGACGAGCGGGTCGCCGCCGCCGTGGCACAGTGGGTCAGAAGACCGTTGAGGCGGCCAAAATTCTAGACGCGTTTTGAGCTCCAGAGTCGTTACATGGGACTAGAATCGAACGTGTGACCCCACCAATGGGCTGCCCTCCAATCGAAGAATCCGTTGGTGGGGTCACACGTTCGATTCGAGTCCCATTTAGCGACTCTGGAGCTCAAAACGCGTCTAGAATTTTGGCTGCCTCAGCTGTCCTCTGACCCACTGTGCGTTGGGTCGCGGCAGTTTAGTCTGCCAGCGGCCTCCATCCTCCGCACATGGACCGCATGTAGCGGCATGTCGAGTGCACTGCGAGACGCAACCTGTCACAGGCCGGGGCCGAGACCCGTGCGTGAGGCGGCCAGGCGCGGCCCCGAAACCTACATCAGCCTTTCCTTTTCGATTTCTACGAGTCGATTTGGTTATTGCGTACAAGGCGAGGGGTCGACAACTCCCCTTAGCTATGCGTACGAGGGAGTGTACGTATATTACCAGTAATATAGGTTATATATGTGTAATATAGAGGTAATACAGAAGCAAAAATGTGGTAATATGCGCATATTACATAGTAATGTACAGGTAATATAGCCACCGCGAACGAGTTAATATATGAGTAGTAGACCCCTCGGTACAAGGTGTCTCAAAGAGACCGAGACGGCTCGTAGATCTCAAACAGGCCTCACAGATGGTCCCCTTCCATGCGACGTTTTGTGAGATGCCTCGTAGGCTTTTATCGAGGGGGTATTCACTCCTCTAAATCGCGTACAGATTAATCGCTATTACGCAGTTATTACGCTCTTATTGCGCCCCAAATGTCTAGCATTTGGACTGTTCGGGGGTAAAATTTTGATCTTATTACGCATTATTAAGCGTAATAACCGATTTGAGCGAACTGACTATTACGCTTGTGAATACCCCCTCGGCTTTTATTCGGTCACTCAAGGCATGGAGGCCAACAGAGTATACAGTACGCCGGGGCGGGGCGGCGGGGTGACCATGAAGGAGATGGTAAATCCTCTGCCCCGCCCCGGCGTACGCACGCAGCGGTCCAGCTTCCCCGCCCCCCTCAAGCTCGCCGTCAAGCTCGCCGCCCTGTCTCGCCAACGCAAACAGGTGCGTCGCGGCGCCGCAACGACGCGGCCTTCGCGGCGACGCCGACGCCGGGCCGCCCTGCGGACCCTCCCAGGACCGCGGCCACACAGCGGGCCGGAAGGCGGTAGCCACCTCCGGACTCTTTGGTGCGACTGTACCGTACTGATCCGGCAGGCCACCTCGCTCACGCCAACAAACGACCAGCGGCGAGTTCATTTTCCGGTGAAGGGGCGCGCTGCGCGTATGCAAGATTGCGGCCACGTCGCGTTAAGGAAATCTAAACTAACGCCACCCCCCACCCCCCCGGGGTCCAAGCACGCGCAGATAACGCCAACAACTCCAATTATTTCTACCTCCCCTTCCCCCTGCGCCAAGGGCGCACTGTATCACGGCTGAAAACAAAAACAAAATAATTTTTAATGATCTTTGCTCCTGAAACGAGTTGAAAAAACTTTTTACAAAATAAAAACTGTGGAACGTCAGGGACCGTGTGTTTTGGCGTTATTTATGACGCGGCCAGGGGTACGAATAAAATGGAATAAAAACGGAATGAAACGGGAGCAGAGCGGCCGACGAAAATTGAGCCACCGCAAAGTTTGACCGCGACATGGTTGCTGTTATTTTTGACGTGCCGAAAACAACAACAAACATCATCAACAACAAACATCATCAACAAAAACATGCGGCGACAGCGACGTAAAATATCCGGAGGGTCGCCAGCCAATTCCATCAAGACAAGCCGCCACCCCAAAAACCGTTTACACTTTTTTCTTCCTTATCGCCCGGGACATAGCTTTCTTCAACTTTTATTATTTTTTTTATTTTTTTAGTTTTTTTTTTGTTTTTGTTTTTCTTTTGGTGTGGCGGCGTAGCCGTGCCGGGCTGCTGAGCACCTTGCAGACCGGGACAGGGCACGCAAGCCTTTTTCCAGTCGGACCGGGCAGTGCAGGGCAGGGCACGGCAGGGCATAGCGGCGGCCCGAGCGCGCCCACCGTGCTACACGCAGCACGCGACACCCACTCCACGCGACAACAGCGTCTCAACCGGGCACGCGTGCGCGGCACGACATGGGTCAGCCTGCCCCAAGCGGGCAACAAGGAACAAAGAAAAAAAAAAAAAAAAAAAAAAAAAAAAATATAAAATTTGGAGACCGCTGCCGGGAGTCGAACCCGTGTCACTGCGATCCCAGTGGGAATAGAACAGCCTAGTGTCATAGGGAATCGGGTCGCTCGTTATTCTGCAACCGGGCGGCGGTCAAGACGGGGTGGAAAGAGGAAACAAGGAGCGAGAGGGAGAATAGGCAGGGGTGGGAGAGAGAGGAGAGGCACAAGCAACGGGGTGGCCGGTGCGGAAGCAGGTGAAAGGGGGAGGAGGGGGGGGGTCTCTCTCCACGGCCTGCACGCCAGCCAAGTAATGGTCGGCTCGCGTTTCGGTTCGGGGGCGGCACGCCAAAGGCGAGGCGAAGGCCACTGGAGGTCCGAGTCTTGCAGTGGCCCCTGGGGGCTGCCCGGCCTGGGGGCTGCACGGCCTAGGGCTGCCCGGCCTGGGGCTGCCCGGCCCACTGTGCGGCCTGCTGGGGCTCAGGGCCTCGGACAAGGCCCCGCGAGGCGCGGGCCGGGAAGGGGCGGCGGGCCAAGGTGTGTGCGGCTCGATACAGAGTTCCGCCCCGCAGCAGTGCGGGAGGCTGAAGGGCTGAAATGACCGACTGACCGCTGCCGACCCCTCCCCCCTCCCCCTCCATTCACAAAAATCCAACCGGCCCCGTCGGATTTGCTTCTGATCCACGAGGGGCTTACGGGGCGAACAACCTTTGGGGCCCAGCGTAGCGAGAACGCTGAGCCGCGGACAGCGGCGGGGCCAGTCTCCCTCCATTTGCGTAATGGCGCAAGGCCGACACCCCTGGGCCTAGGCCCGCCTACGCCACCGGCGATGACTCCACCGGCATAGCCACCCTCGGAAACAGAACAGCACAGCGGGACCCTTTCAGCTTGCCCTGCCTGCACGCGGCGCGCTTCAATGGCGCTACAGCCCACGCGGCTGTGCGTGTGCGCGTATGTGTGTGTATGTGAGTGTGAGCGTACGCGTGCGAACAATGAGGGCCCCTCAGGCCCGTAAGCCTCAGTCTGATGCAAGCCATCGCGACCCCCGGCGGCGGCGCGATCCGTAAGCCGGGCTATCGCCGTGGCCCAACGCGCAAACACACACACACACACACACACACACACACACACACACACACACACACACACACACACACAGAGAGAGAGAGAGAGAGAGAGAGAGAGAGAGAGAGAGAGAGAGAGAGAGAGAGAGAGAGAGGTAACAACTCCCGTTTAAAAACTATGACAAATGGCTCGCTCCCTGTCGAAGCATCACGGCCTTGGGGCCCTGCTCCGCCTTGGACCTTGGACGACGGGCCCGCCACGCCGGCCAGTCAGTCAGTCAGTCAGCCAGACAGGCGGCCAGCCAGCCAGCCAGGCGGCCAGCCAGCCAGGCGGCCGCAGATGAAAGAGAAGTAAACCGATAGGGCGCGTGGCGACGGCGTCAGGTGGCGCTCCGTCCGTCTTGCGCTGCGCCGCTGCGTCGCTGCGCCCTGGGGACCGCCTCCACTCCGGGGGCAGCTTCCGGGAACCACGCCGTCAAAGCGACGACGAAGACGGCGACGCTGTCCGCGCCGACGCCATGCCATGCCCATCGCCCGCCCCCGGCCGGGTAACGGGGCGCCGCGGATTAAAAACTTTGAGCCAGAGGGTCCGTTTCAAACGGACTGGCCGGTTTGAATCGAGGAAAGATGATTACAGCACCTTCATACAAAAACAAAAGTTCCTTTTTTTTTTACCCCAACTTTCGCGCGCGTGCTTCGTGTAGTAGCTTAGCCCATAATAGAAGACTGCCCCATCCTGGCTCTCTCTCTCTCTCTTCAAAGCCCGGCGCCGATTGGCCATTCGGCTCTGATGATCCCCCCCCCCCACCCCGCGACGCTCAAGGCTGCATACATACACACAGGTACTTTCGCTTCATCAAAAGCACGAGCAGGGACGCGCGCGGAAGTGTGACGTCACCGCCGCGGCCCGTCTGTCTGTCTGTGTGTCTGTCTGTGTGTGTGTCTGTCTGTGTGTGTGTCTGTGTGCGTGTGTGTGTGTGCGCGCGCGCGCGCCTGTGAGTTGGCCGGCCAAAAGCCCGAAAAAAAAAGGCAGAGCGCGGCGGCAGAATAACGCGGTTCTCACGCGCGGATTAATCTAAGCCCGTTCGAATGGGCGGCGCGAGGTCAACGACGCCACGCCCACACAACGCAAACACACACTCACACACGCACGCATAGACAATGGGACACAACAGCCATGTAGTAATCCATTAGTGAACTCGGTGTGTTTGGAGACAGATGCACGGTATTGGCACACATTGCTGGCTACAAAACAGGAAAGGAGGGGGACATGAGAGGAAAATTCAGTGAAAATTGACACAACTTTGAGATGAAAGGTGAAATAATTTGGTTCGTTTGACAGAGTCCTCGGTGCTCCCCCCCCCCCCTCGTTGCATTCAATTACGTCGCCGCTTTCTGCCCAAAAAGAAGGGACAATTACAGTGGCGGCAAGGCACGACCCGCCAGTGGGCCGCTGGGGCAGGCCCGCCCCGCCCCGCCCCGCCCCGCCCCGCCCCGCCCCGCCCCGCGTGGGCAGACGGACGCGCGCCTCGCCGTGGGACATTGTCACACATTGTGACACAACGCGCCTTGTCACGGCATAACGTCCACGGCCAAGTCCGCTAAGTCGGAGCAAACAAACTTTTACCCCGCGGTCCCCCAATCCCTGCGGGCAGAGATTAGGTCCTGCGGACTATGACAACAAAACACAACAAAAAGGAAGAAGAATTAAAAATGCAGAAGCGGCTGGGCGGCGGCCGAGTCGTTGGGCAGACACGTCGTGAGGGCGCCGGGTCGTTCCAGCTCCAGCAGCGCGGCGGTCCCGGCCGTATGGAGCCTGGGTATCGATCGGCCTTGCCGCCGCGGCCCGCCTTTGACGCCAGGCGGCCCCGCGCCGTGCCGTCCCCACGCCGTCCCCACGTCGTCCCCACGCCGTCCCCACGCCGTCCCCACGCCATCTCCACGCCATCTCCACGCCATCTCCACGCCGTCCCCACGCCGTCCCCACGCCATCACCGCGACCCCGAAATAGGGCCGGAACGGGGCCCAAAGCTGGCCAAGCTCATGAGCGGCCCAAATCGAATCACCCTAGCGCCACCCTCCCAAAACGCGACTAGGCCGGCCACCAAATGAAAACATTTTCTCTCTTCGGAGGCGCTGCGCCGCGACGCGCTGCTATGGACACGCTCTGTCTCTCTCGCACTCGTGGGGTGTGCCGTGCCGGCGCGAGAGAGGCAGAGCGTCGTGCTGCCACGCGACGGCGCCACCCCTTAGCACGCCCCAGAGGAGGCGCCCTGCTGGAACGGGATCGGCTCCAGAGCGGCGGGGCGGGGCGGGGCGGGGCGTGCTGGGGCGGGCCGGGGCGGGGCGGGCCGGGGCGGGGCGGGCCGGGGCGGGGCGTCGCCGCCAAACAGCACTACGTTGCAGGCGGCCAGATTGAAAAGCCATTCCCACCCCAACGCTAATGAGCATGGAAACGAATGACATCGCCGACATCAAAGTAGCGCACAAGCCGAGGGGTCCACCACTCGGCTCGGGAGTGTACACAGGATTACTGATTACTATCAAATACCTAAAAAAATCCCCAAAAAACTTTGTTTTTACCTGTTTTTATAAGAAAACCCCCCAAAATCCGATAAAAACAGCGATAATATCCAATTTTGGCATGTAATTACCAATCGTTACTGGACGAAGTGTACACACGATTACCAGAGTGGTGGACCCCTCAGAACAAGCCCGGCCGGCCACCCCAGCACGCGCTCTGCGCGAGGATCGTCTCTGTCTCTCTCGCGGCCCGGCTGACGTACACCTACACCGGGCACGCCGCCGCTGACGCGTCGCAGGCGAGGCCTCACAGAGAGAGGGGTTCTTCTTCTTTCCCTTCCTCACGGTGAGCGATTTCCGATTTCGGACCAGCGCGGCCCGAGGGGGCTGGGGTCGCCGAGGTCGCGAGAAGTGGGGCCCCCTGCACCCCGGCCGCGGCCCCACGGCGGGCGCGGCGCGGCGGACCCAAGGCCGGCCGTCGACGAGTCAACGAACCGCGCGCCGCGCCGCCGCTTGGCAAACTGCACGCCGCGAGCGGGACGCAGTGAGGCACCCGGGGGGTCTCATCCACGCCGTCACACTGTGACGCCGTCACGCCGAGCGGTCCGTCCGTCCGTCCGTCCGTCCGTCCGTCCGTCCGTCCGTCTGGTCCGAGGCTCCATCACCGATCATCGCACACGGGGAACCCGATGCCGCGGCCCGTGCCATCAGCGCTCCCGCGCAGCGCCACAAAGCACACAATCAAACTTTAAAAGCCGTTTCGGAGACCGACCGGCCGGAGCGGCCTCCCATCCGTGCGCCCCTCGGCGTGCACTGTTATTCAACAAATGTGACGTCATAATCGTTCGAATGTGAATTTTGTCACGTTCGCTTGAATACGATGTCACATTCGTTTGATCGTGGCACGGCTGTTAAATTAGGGTGTCACAATCGTTTGATCGAGCGTCAACATTCAAACGAACGTAACATAATTCACATTCGAACGAATATGACGTCACATTCGTTGAAGAACAGTGTACATATGCACGGGTCGTCCATGCCGTCCGGCCGGCGAGAGGATGAGGCGGCGGCCAAGGCCGTGCCCTACTTGCCCTCCAGGACCGGCAGGACCTTCGGGGGCCCAATAAGGGCGGCGGACGAGGCCCTGGGGGGAGGCAGCCTGCGCATCCCCGCGCCGCCGCCGCGCCGCCGCGCCGTCCCTCGGGGTCTATCCAAAGGCCAAGGCGGACACGCGGGGCCGCTGCAGTGCGCGGCCCACGCGCGCCGCCCCGCCGCTTGTTTCGAACTGCACTGAAAACAACGACGAAATAAAGTCGATCGAGAAAGCGGAAATTACGCTGCCACTTTGCTTCTCGGCGGGGCTTGTTGTTGTTATTGTTGCCCCGGTGCGACCCTCACGCACGGCCCCGGCGGGGCGCTTTTGGCGGGAAACGAGGGACGCGGCAACGCCGCCGATGAGTCCGTCGTCGAGGGGGACGCCGGAGACGTGGGGGAAAAGGACGCCGACGGCGACGTCCTCGGCCACGTCAAGGAGGCCGGCCCGGGGGGGGGGGAGGCGATGAAGGTTATGAGCGTGCCGTGGGTGCTCGCAGTCTCACAAGGAGCTCCCGAATCGGGCAGTAAGGGCGAAAGGTCCTGCCGGAGGGGGGGGGGGCGGCGGGGCAGAGGCCTCCGGCAGAGTAGCAGCACGACGCGGCAGGCGGTCACGCTGGAGGCCTCGCTGCCGCGCTGAGTAATGACTTACGGAACCGCCGCGAGTACTTACCTGCAACAGAGAAAAGAAATCGTCAGCACTCACAGCACATTAGACCAGCACCGATTTCCACTGCCACTGGCAATGTTTTTGTCCGAGCCGGCGGCGTTGCTTTCGACAAAGTAGCCTTTTTCCGAGGACGTCAATTGAGCCGCTCGCGGAGCCAACCAGCCAGCCAACCAGCCAGCCAGCCAGCCCACTGACGCCACACGCCACTCTTGCAGGGAAGGGCCGAGGTCGACTCCCCAAACTCCGGACACCAAACCGAACCGGCTCGAATCAGCTTCTCCGTCGACTTTTAGCCGCAGCAGTCACACTGCGCCCCCCCCCCCCAGTGCTCTACATACCGCGCCACACCACACGTGATCCTGACTGGCCGTCCTGGTAATTAAGAACGCCTTGCACAAACAGCGGCGCAGCCCGGCCCGCGAGACCGAGAGAGAGAGAGAGAGAGAGACAGAGAGAGAGAGAGAGAGAGAGAGAGAGAGAGAGAGAGAGAGAGAGAGAGAGAGAGAGAGAGAGAGAGAGAGAGAGAGAGAGAGAGAGAGAGAGAGAGAGAGAGAGAGAGAGAGAGAGAGAGAGAGAGAGAGAGAGAGAGAGAGAGAGAGAGAGAGAGAAAGACGCGGGCAAATAAAAAGACCAGACCTAGAAACTGGATTTGAACCCGAGCCAAAGCCGAGCGGGACGCAGGGCGAGGCTGAGGCGTTTTCGCAGCCACACCACCACGCCGCGGTGACATTCTCAAATTTGAGTTTCGACCCAGCTAAGCGTTTTTGTCCTCCAGCACCGTCACTCAACAGCCTCCAGCGGCGGCCAGTTTCATAACGATGCGTGAAAGTCGGCCGTGAACGAGAATAATGCGATGACCAGCTGGACAGCGCCGCACCGCACCGCGCGCCATTAGCTAAAGGTCAGCCGCGCCTAGCCGGTGGACAGGTGCATTTGCATAGGCCGGCAGCGTGCGTCTGTCCATTCCCGCATTTTCATGGCACCGGCCGACCGTAGAGTGCGGTCTCTATCGGCACGCCGCGTTCTGCCAATTCTCGCGGAGGAGTGCAGCGTCACCAGGAGGACGGCGACCGCATCGTACCGCCGTCAGGAAATGAGAGTCGTTTCCATGGTTACAAAATCGGCCTGGCAAACGAACGAGGCGCCGTATACAGTGGGTCAGAAGACCGTTGAGGCGGCCAAAATTCCGGGCGCGTTTTGAGCTCCAGAGTCGCTGAATGGGACTCGAATCGAACGTGTGACCCCACCAATGGATGTCTCGTTAGGAGAGCAATCCATTCGTGGGGTCACACGTTCGATTCGAGTCCCATTGGAGCTCAAAACGCGTCTGGGATTTTATCCGCCTGGACGGTCTTCTGACCCACTGTGATGCGGCTCCCCAAATTCGATTCGCTTCGAGTTTGTTTGGGTGTGTAGGTGCTGTGCTGTCAGTGACGGCAGCGACTTGGGAGTCCCTTGGCCGCCGCGGCCGCGTGTCCTGTTTATCAAACACACCCGTCCCGTTTCCGGGGGCATGTTGAATACCGCACCGACCAGCGCGCCGCGGCGAGGGGCCTAAACCGAGAGGGCTCAGCCGAGGCGGCGCGAAGCCGAAGCGGCACCCGAAGCCGAGCCGAAGCCGAGCCGAAGCCGGGCCGAACAGGTTCCGAGCGGGCCGAGGAGGCAAGTCATGCCTGCAGACCAGTGAGAAAGTGTGCCACAGCAGACCAGAGCAAGTCCAGCCAGCCAGCCAGCCCAGCCCAGCTTGTCTTGTGCTGGCGGTGCCGCGCGTGGCGGGCCAAAGGCGGGCCGGGGGGTCCCCGGGACAGGTGCGGCAGGGAAAGCCGAATAAAGGGAAGCCTAGGCAAAGACTCCCATACGCTGCAAATGCAAGGTACAAAATATTTAGTGTGTTCTACGAAGTAGATCCTTTGTAACCTCCTGTATGTTCAAATCATTTTGTTATAACGAGCTATTTTTGTTTGCAAGGCCTAAAGTGGTGTCTAGGGTTTTCGGGGTGTACGTCCTAGATGTTTCCTTGTGCCTGGTACGCAACCCCTTTTCGACACTGGTGCATGGTGGGCAACCGTGCTTGCGGCGAGCTGGCCGGGGCGCGCCTTGCGTGTTTTGGCGACACGGGTCCACAGCCCCGGGGCCGGATCGGTCCACACGTCCACACCCACGAGTGCAGGACGAAGTACAAACAGGCCGACCTGACATGGAGCGGAGCGACACCAATCCCCTCCAGCAGCCAGGCGGCCAGGCAGGCAGGCAGCCACGCGCGACGCGCGGGGGGCGACGGTCAGGGGGAGAGGGAGGGGGAGGGGCACCACTTTGAAACCCACACCTCTGCTCAGCCTCGGCATCAGTCTGCAGAGACCGCCACGCAACGCCGCGCTGCTCCGCAACGCGCAGCGCGGATTCCCAGATAAACGAACCCGCGACCTCCGCCTCCGGGCGCGGGCGCGCTGACCACTGCGCCACGGGACAGAGGCCGCAGACAACGTTATCGCCGGCATCTGTTCCGTTCGGCGCGGATTGGCCCAGATGACGCAACGCCCTCCTCCCACGCCGAGGGCAGCGCCGGACGGCGTGGCCTGCATTGTCCTTGGGGCCTCGAGGGCGCTGCATTCGCTGCATTCGCCACGGCCAAACGCGGGCCCAACCGGCAGGACACTCGTTTTCGTTTTATCACTTTGTGGCGCAACGCCATAACGCAACGGAGAAAGCCTGGTCCCCGGCCTCGGGGCTCTCTATGAGCAGGCCGGACACTGCCTCTCCAACGAGACTCTCTATGAGCAGGCCTGCCTCTCCAACAAGGCTCTGCCGTGCGGCTCTAGCGATGCCATCGACTGCCATCAATGACGCGACTTGCCTGGGGCGTTCCAGGAATTCCAGGAATGGCGAAGGCAGAGCGACTCTGGCGCGCCGCCACCGCACGGCCTACGGCCTGGGCGCCGCACCCTTTGAACCCACCACGGCCCCGGCCACATCTTTCCTCCTCTTCCAACGCGAACCCCTCAAAATTACCCGCCCGGGATTGGATTACCCGCTTACCCCGTCCAGCGCCGTGCCGGGCTGATTACATTGTTCCATCAAGTTCCGGTCCGGGATCACGAGAGCCCAGGTAAGGCCCTGTCAACCCCGAGACATGTGTGACGGCCAGCAGGGGGAAAAAGGGGGGGGGGTCTAATTCCACG
The DNA here is from genome assembly GCA_030522485.1 of Stenchaetothrips biformis. Classification (NCBI taxonomy): domain Eukaryota; kingdom Metazoa; phylum Arthropoda; class Insecta; order Thysanoptera; family Thripidae; genus Stenchaetothrips; species Stenchaetothrips biformis. Next base: position 7,012,468 of record CM060100.1, read on the forward strand.
ACGATTACAGTGCTGCCAGCGAAGGGCGCGGAGAGACACCTCATGTCGGCCCGGGTTCGCGTCCCGTCGTCACCACCGGCCAACCAAGAGAGAAAAAAAGAAAAAAAAAAAAAAAAGGCCTGCGGGCTGAAAATTGATCCCGTGACGAAAGCGACGCGCGCGGCAAGACCAATAAGCCGCCCCCACGCGGATGGCGCCACCGCCATCAGGGCCTCCAGGGCCTCCAGGGCGAGGGGCCGCGGAGCACCGCAAGTGCATTTGCACTGCATTTGCTGGCCCCCCGATTGGAGGCCGTGCGGGCCGTGCGGGCCGCGGGGCAGCGGGGGCGCTCGTCACCGCCGGCCCACCCCGTCCGGCCTGTCCACCCCGTCCCGCGGGGCCGTGGGGCCGTGCCACAAACAAACAACCGCTAACCGGGTGCACCCCGTTTACACGCAAACAAAAACCGACAATGGACGCGTAGATTGGTATACATTAGGTCGTAGAAAGAACGAGTGAGAAACGAGTGAATTTCTGAGTCGAGGTGTTTCTCGACGGGCACCTCCAACATCCAGAACGTCCTCCGCCCCGACAGTCGCAGCCAGTCAGTCAGACGGGCAGCCGCCCCTCGGACAGGTGTCCGCGTCCCCGGCCGGTGCTCGGTGTAGCGCCCACAGTTATACAATACCGTGCAACCCGAGTGGCGCCAGCAAGCCAGCACTCCCAGGCAGCCCCACCCCGCCCTCCGCCCCGCCGTCATTTTCTAATTACACTCGCGACCGCGGCCATCCCAGGGCGCTACTATCGCGGTCTCCTCAGTCGCGTTGGCCAACGTGAGGGCAATCCGGGGGCCGTCCCGGAGCGGCGAACACAACAAGAACGAAACAAAAACAAAAGGAAGGCCGCTAGTTTGGCGGCGTCGGAGAGGCAGACCCGAACAGCGATTCGTATTCATCCCATCCCGAACCCTTCTCTTCTCGTCGCCCGACCCGCCGCGTCTCGAGGCAGGCTCCAGGACTGGCTCCAGCACTGGCTCCAGCAATGGCTCCAGCACTGGCTCCAGCACTGGCTCCAGCACTGGCTCCAGCACTGGCTCCAGCACTGGCTCCAGCACTGGCTCCAGCACTGGCTCCAGGACAGGCCCCAGCACTCACTGGCTCCAGGACAGGCCCCAGCAATGGCTCCAGCACTGGCTCCAGCACTGGCTCCAGCCGCGCCGGTACCCGCTTCCTCCGCGAACTCGCTGATCCAACCGGGTCTGACGTCGCGGGTCCCGTCTGACCAGAAAGCAGGACCGGCGGAACACCGAGTGGAACCTGCTGGCCAGGCATCGCCCAGCGCGGAGCGAGTCCCAGGCATCGGCGTAGCTATAACCTCAGAGAAAACATCTTTTCGCTAAGATAAGGACTGGAACAAAAGTCATTTGAGGTCCCAATTGGCACGTCTGACCTCCCAACACGTCCCAACTTCGAAATTGGAGGTCCCAATTTACCGAGGGGTCCCCCACTCAGCTCAGGAGTGTACACAGGATTACTGATTACCAGTGATTACCTACAAAAATACTCAAAAAAGTCTACAATTTTGGCAAGCTAAGAGCATTTTTGGCTTATTTTCATAGGACCCCCCCCCCCCTCCAAATCCGATAAAAACAGCGAAAATAGTCAGTTTTGACGTGTGATGACCAATGATTACTGGACGAAGTGTACACACGATTAGGGGTCGTACCCATACTACGTGACCGATTTTAGGCCACTTTTTGACCCCCTCCCCCCTCATAGTCACCGGGATAACCTAACCTTCCTTTGTAATTAAGATAGGGCGTAGTATTTGGCTACACTCCCCCCCAAATGGTCACGGTGTATGGGTACGGCCCCTTACCAGAGTGGTGGAACCCTCGCAATTTACACGTTCCACTTCCCAACATCGAAATTCGAGGTCCGCTTCCACGTTCAACTTGGACACTGTAAGTGCTACGAGAGCCCGGCTCTGCGACCGGGCGGATTATCGTAACGAGTTCCGGCCAGCGCGCCGTCCGCGGCCCCAAGGTGAATGGGCTGAGAGAGGGTGGCCGTCGCCGAGCAGTGGCATCTGGAACACATGTGGCCGCACTGGTGCCACGCACTGACAAACAGAGGAGGAGGCATTCCGAGCAAAAAGGGGGGGGGGGTTCCGGGGGGGCTGCTGCCGCCCCGCCCCACCCCGCCCCGCCTCGCCCCTGCCCTTGGCCCGCCGGGTCCAGACACCCGCGGCACACAACGGGGCCGTCACTAAAATAGAACGCCACCCCCGGCGGCGCTGGCCTCGGCGTTGCCAGATGGGGGAGCGAGACGCGGGGCTCGGCGGCAAAGCCGACGCCAGGCAGCGCGGCGCGGCGCGGTTTCAGTGTCAGTCCGCTCCCCCCGTGGCCGCGACCGCGCAGTCAGACACCACCGCGGCGCTCAGCCCCCCACACTCTCAAGCGAGTGTCCACGACCCGTGGGGCTGACGCGGCCTACGGTCCCCTAGGTCACTTTCTCCCAATAATGCGAGCAGTGAATGCACAACGCTGCACACATGCACGCGCGCGCGCACGCACACACACACACACACACACACACACACACACACACACACACGCGCGCGCGCGCGCGCACACACACAGAGCTGAACGAATGTGTCCGCCGGCAGGGTCGCGACACGGTCATGAACCACGCCGCGTCGCGCCGCTCCCAGAGAGACACTTTCCCGGAAGGTCCGCGCCGCTCCAGTCGCTCCAGTTGTACTATGTCCTATCGCTGCTGGAGCGGCGCTGGATGCGCACGCAGGGTCGCACGCGTGACCCACTTGGCGACGCCCCGCCCCTCATTTCACCGCCGGCAGGCTGATTCGTCGCTACGTCTCGCTGTTAACAACTGCCGCGGACAAGAAAATCCATACGAATGGAGCGCGTTTTTGGCAACCGCATGCACACTGAGTGCCGTGTCGCAGGGCTGCTTGAGATGCTGCAGGCGCGCTGCACTGCCGCAGGAGGAGGAAGGGGAGGGGGGGGGGAATCGACAGAACGCCGTCGTGGCGCCATGCGCCACACTGTTTTCGGCAGACGGTCTGCCAGTATTCGAACCAGCGACCTGCCGCATGTGAAGCCGCGATGCACGTCCGTCCACACCATAGCGACACGCTGAGACAGCAGGTCACTCACGACCCGGCCGCCGAGCGACACGCTGAGATAGCAGGTCACTCCACGACCCGGCCGACCCCGCGGCGCTATCTCGGCTGCAAGTGGAACGTATAGAAACCCCGGCCTTTCGTCTTATGCCGACGTCTTTACCGCGTCGTTTCGTCGGCATGCAGCGCGTTTTTACAGCAAGTGCGTCGTTATCCCCGAGACACGGCGAGCCATCTGCCGCCGCCATCGGCACCCCATCCACAGTGGGCCGTTCACGGCCGAGAAACACGCGGTAAAACCGGCAAAGCACAGGGTCTTCGATCCACGCATATTTAAGTTATCACCCACAGGCATGTGGTCAAATTTTGTACAATCAATTCGAACGAGAAAACCATCGATGTCACCATCATGCGTTTGATTCCGTGGACTTGGAGCTCCAACGAGGAGGGGTTACCCACTCCGGGAATCATGTGTACACTCAATCTGGGAATCATTCGAATTTTTCCAAAATTTTATTTAAAATCCTCTTAATTTCAATGGTATGTCGTCGTAATCTTGCAACAGTGTCCAAAAACACAAAGAAGCAAAGGAATTTCTTTAAACATCCTCACTTTTTCCGTGGGATTTGTTCGGGAATCGTGGGAATCCGGAATCGTGTATACACCAAAATAAGAAGTGGGTAATCACTCGAGCTCCAAGCTTGGAGCGTGTGGGTCCAGACTGTACCGCACAATCTGCTGGCCGAGCCATTCGGTCTGTCCGTCCGTCCGTCCGACTGGAGACGACACAAAGGTCGCCGATACGGCTTTCCTTCCGAGAGCGATGACGTCACTGACCCGATAAGCAGTTCTAATGCAGCCGGGTGACACAACCCAATAACAACAACGGGACACTGCCGCCGCTCCGCCGCTGTGGCGGTGCGGTTGGCCATGCTGCCGGCCATGCTGCCGGCCATGCTGCCCGCCCGCGCCGTACGCGGGGCCACGCTGTCGGTTCGGCGGGCGTTCGGGTCAATCCGGGAGTCCTTCGGCCAGACCCTTGCGGCCCGAGCGGCGCGGACGCGGCGACGCGGCCCGCCCAGACAACAACACATTTTCGGATCGCACGTGCACACGCGCGGCAACGCGGTGTTGGTGAGGGCCTGCCAGGACCAGGGGCGCGGCAGCTGGGAGGATGATGAGATGAGACCACCACCCGCTGAAAAAGTCGCCCCGCTTGAGCAGGGCGTGATAGTTGCATAACATTTTTATTTTTCGATTTTTGACATTTTATCTCGCAAACGGCTGGAGATAGGAAAGTTATGCATAGGCTAACTTTAACTCCAAATTCAATTTTAAAATATAAGTTACCCTGTGCATAACTTTTTTATCTCTAACCGTTTACGAGATACGGGCACCAAAAATCTCAATAAATGTTAAGTAATCACGCCCTGCGCTTGAGGCGCGGTTATCTTATTAGAACTCAAACAGGCCTCGAAGAAGGTCGATCCACTTCCGACCCGAATCAACAGCATTCGTCTGGATTTTGGGGGCGGCGGTGCCGCGACGACAACAAGGCGTTGCGCGAGGCGGTGCCAAATCGCAGAGCCGTCCCGCGGCGTCATCACATCGTCGTTCGTTAGTCACCGCCGCCACCGCGTCACAGTGGCTCAGAAGACCGTTCAGGCGGCCAAAATCTCGGACGCGTTTTGAGCTCCAGAGTCGCTAAATGGGATTCGAATCGAACGTGTGACCCCACCAATGGATTGCTCTCCTAACGAGGAATCCACTGGTGGGGTCACACGTTCGATTCGAGTCCCATTTAGCGACTCTGGAGCTCAAAACGCGTCCGAGATGTTGGCCGCCTCAACGGTCTTCTGACCCACTGTGCGCCGCCACCGCGTCCGCGACGCGGCAGCATCGCGCACGCCGTCGCCGCCGGGCCTGGTAATGTCGAAATAATGAAGACCACGTCTTCGACCTCGGCCGGCCCGGCGGCGACACAAGCGGAAGCCCCACACGTAGCCGGGCGATTCAGAAGAGCCGTTTCGCCACTGTGTCTCTATGGGGCCCTCCATTCGGGTGAGACTGGCTGCCAGCTCGCGGCCGCACAGTGGGGCCCGCCGCCGCGGCGGACGCTCAATCAGCCCAGCACGGCACTGTAATGGCCTGCAAACGTCTGCGATGCGATTTACTGTGAGTGCAAGTGGTTGAATGCACGGCGTCCGCGGCTGGGCTGCCAGCCCGTCTGTCGGCCCGATAGCGGGGGCGGTGCCTGGCCGTGCCGTCGGGGTTCAGCAGCATCACGACAGCGGCATCGCGATAGTACTGCCGTCTGGCTGCGGGCCGGCAGGCCGCGCGATAGAGCTCTCCAAGGCCAGCGTCTTCCACCAGCACCGCTTTCTCTGGGGCCTCAGGACGCACAATCTGCGCTGTCCAGCACCGCTCCTGTCCGCTGCAAGGGATGCCCTAGGATGGCCTGCCACCGTCGCACAGTGGGCCGGAAGACCGTTGAGGCGGCCAAAATCCCGGACACGTTTTGAGCTCCAGAGTCGCCAAATGGGACTCGAATCGAACGTGTGACCTCACCGATGGATTCCTCGTTTGGAGAGCAGTCCATTGGTGGGGTCACACGTTTCATTCGAGTCCCATTTAGCGACTCTGGAGCTCAAAACGCGTCTCGAATTTTGGCCGCCTCACGGGGTTCTGACCCACTGTGCGTCGTCGGCACACAGCTCCCCCTGCACTTGCCGCCGGGACTGTACTGGTCTGGCCCGCTGCAAGGCATGGCGAAGCAGGCCAAGCCGAAGAGCTGCTGCGGCTCGACGGCTGCTGGGGTTTCCAAAGGCAGGCAAGGGTCCCGTCCCCCTCCCCCTCGCCGCCCCGCCCTCCTCCGCTGCTACACTCGAAAAACCAGACAGCTGCCGCAGCGCGCCGCCACGCCGCGCAACGAGGATCCTCAATCCGCACATTGTCTGGAATGTGGCCGAGCCTAGGCGGCCATGCCATGCAGCAGCTTACTCCAACCGCTTCCAGGCTCCCACCTCCGCGTCGTTGCGCCCTAACGCCCACCTCCTCGCCGTCGTCACACACTGTGTCACAGCGGCGGGCGTGACGGGGATGACACTCGTCGCGCCCGGTCACGCTTGCGTCACGTTGTCACGCGAGGCGGTGCGATACTTTCCATCGCTGGCCAGTGTCGTGCTCGCACGCTCCAGTGACTGGAGTCCAGCCGCTCGCGCAGCCACTGTCAGAGTGGCCGGCGAAAGGCAGACCGTCTCGAGAGACTGACGTCCAGTCCACCGTCATCGAGGCTTCCTCCAGCAGAGGCGTGAGCACTGAGCGACAAAGTGCGTCGTTCCTCTAGTCAGCCTGGCGCATTTACAGAGCGTCTCCAGGACGCGTTCCAGCGAGGCTCCAGAGGCAGGCACACCACGCGTCGCTTGTTCTTCCGCGACACTGTAACATGGAAGCGCGCGCCCGACACCAACAAGGCCGTGAGCGCGCAGGGACGCCTCGTGGGTCGTGGCGGGTCGTGGCGGGTCGTGGCGGGGCGGCGCGGGGCGGCGCGGGGCGGCGTGGCCGTCCGTACACACGGCAGCTGGAGCATGGCTGGAGCGGCTGGAGCGGGCCAAGGATACGCCGCTAGGGATACGCTCTCCTAACCTTACTATTCCCGACTGGTGCCGGCAGAGATACTTACAGGGTAATACATCCCTTGAGGAGGAAGAAAAAAGGCTCCTGACCCCCACAGTTTGAAAGCTTTTGTGGGACTGTTAGAACATAAAATTCCGCTGCCGGCTGGCTGCGTGCTGCGTCGGGTGCGCTCGCCGTGGAAATCCAATCCAAGCGGGCACGCGGGCGGCCTTCCTGTTGTCGTTCAGTATTCCAGGGCGGCACTACCAACACAACACACTGCACTCGCGTACTCGCGGGCTCGCTGCGCAAAGCGTCTAGCGCGGTCTAGCGCAGGGCGTCTAGGGACGTCGCAACTTGGCGGGACGCGCGGCACTGCAGTACGCCCTCCGCGCTGCTCGGTCGAGTTGCTACTGGCTGCCGAGCCGAGCGCGAGCCGAGCCGAGCGCCGCCGAGCGGCCGAGCGAGCCGAGCCGAGGCGACCCGAACCGCTTCGGGCGGCATTCGCTCGTGTTCGGCTACGCTCGGCTCGCCATGGCTGCGGGATAGCATGCCCTCTCCGGCCAGGGCCAGCGGGGCCGGGGGCGGCAGGGGGCGGCCGGGGCGGGCAGCAGGGCGAGGGGCGGACCTACCCCGCCCCTAACGCCCCTTGCCTGCCTTCGCGGCCTACAGGGAGAGCCCAACGGCAGCGGTCCAGTCCACAAGACCCACAGGGTGGACAGGCTGCTTGCAAACAAAAGAGGCTCTTGAAACTTGGCTAATTGACTTAGAGGCTCTTGCTTTGGCGATTCAAGACGCGGCCGGCGGGCCTCGGTGGTCTCACTGGCGACGGCGGCAGCAAACCGAGGCCGCGCTGAACAAGCCTCACAGTGAACCCCGGAAAGAGAGGAGCCGGTCCGCGCCCCGCACCCCGAGTCCCCCAACCGGCACCCAATTTAAGGCCGCTCCCTTCCTCCAAACCGCGCCAACGACGCCGAGGCGAGGACCCCGCGGCGGCGCGCCGCGAGCCGGGCAGCGCGGCGGGGGACACGGAGGCGCCATCTAGCGGCGGCGGCCGCAACCAGGCGTGCGCGCGCGGCGGCTCTACTGGCGGGAGATTTAAAGAAGTTTGCCGGGCGTGTTTGCATGCGGCCGGGCCCCGCATTGCCTTGAAACTCGGAGCAACGACGCGAAGTTTTAGAAAAAGTATTGCATCCTCGGCGGGGCGCCTTGCAATGACTGCCGAGCTTGATGGCCAGTGGCATCATTTCCGTCCGTTCCGCAAAGCAAGAAAAAAAAACAACAACAAACCAGACTCAAAGCCAGTGGCGGCTCCAGGGGGGGCGATGGGGGCCATGCCACCCCCCCCCCCCTCCGTCAGATCCGGCGCCCGAAGGGCGCCGCAACTGGCCCGCGGTAGTGGATTCAGTTTTTCGGCAGAATAATAAATGCTGTTTTACCAAATTTAATACAATTTTGTTAAATTGTGCTATAATAATTTAAAAAAGGAAAGAAATATTTATTTTTTTCACTTTTTTGGCCTGATGCCCCCCCCCCCGTCGCAAAATCCTAGAGCCGCCCCTGCTCAAAGCGGCAATTAGTTAAGCGCGCCGCGCCGCGTGGCGCCTCACATTTAGCGACGGGCCGCTAACACGTTGCCGCGCTCAGCGACCGCTTAGCGGGCGCTTAACGTTGCGGTGGTCAAGCACACCTGTCCAACGGGAAGCCAAGCGCCGCCGCCTGTTGAGTGGGAAGACCCTGAAGGCCAACGCCAAGTGCTTTCGATCCGACCGGTCGACGAACGCGTGTGCGAAAGCCGGAGACACGTTTTGTCTCGCGGTTTCTGCATGCGCCAAAAAAAAAAATGTTTTCTCTCTGAATATTGAATCAGGTGTCTGCCTTCCCTTTTACACTACGGCGGGCACAGCGACGCGGCACGCACCACCGCGCCCGCTACGCGCGCCAGGCCGAGCAAAGGCTATGAAAATTTTAGAAGGCGCTGTCAGGTGCGTTTAGAGGCGGGCGGGGAAGAAAACAGGGAACGGAAAGTTGCCGCAAACTCTCTGCCTTTGAAAAAAAAATACAACGTGCATTCCCCTTTCCCTCTCCCTCCGGGGCGCGCGGGGAGATGAGTGCTTAGCATCGTGCCCCCCCCCCTCCCGGCCGTGCCATTGTCGCCGGACACTACTTAGCGCTCCCATTACGCGACACAAGTCCCTCCTGCTCTTCCTTCTCTCTTCCCCCCCCCCCCATATTTTTGGCGGACAATTATCAGCCATCAGACACTACAGGCCTGCGGGATGGGGAGCAGCGCGGTGCATAAATAAGCCTCACAATGGCCGGCCAGTCCGTTCTTGGCTCCTTCATTCGCTTTCATGCGTCCATTCACCGCGGCGCGGGATTCCATTTTTCATCTGGCATCTGCCGCCCTTCACTCATTAGAGGGCGGCGCGGCGAGCACCCTCGTGGCGAAGGGAGGGGAGCGGAGAAGGGTTGCCGGAGAGGAGGTCTAGTACTTAAACACGGAGAGACGGGACATTTTACGGAAAAATAGGGCAGGGCGCAGCGGCGGCATAAAGCTTGCTGATGGCGCGGCGCAGCACAGTGGGTCAGAAGACCGCTGAGGCGGCTAAAATTTTAGACGCGTTTTGAGCTCCAGAGTCGCTAGCTGAGACTCGAATCAAACGTGTAACCCCACCAATGGATTCACAGAGCAATCCATTGGTGGGGCTACACGTTTGATTCGAGTCTCAGTTAGCGACTCTTGAGCTCAAAACGCGTCTAGAATTTTGGCCGCCTCAACGGTCTTCTGACCCACTGTGCGCAGAGGACAGGGAGGAGGAGGAGGTGGAGGAGGAGGAGGTGGAGGAGGTGGAGGAGGTGGAGGAGGACACAAGGAAAGGGAGAGAGAGATATAAAAGGCGGCGCCAAGGTGCTGATGAAGAAAAGGGATAGGGCGGGATGTGACAAGGCACACGTACCGCAGTGATGCCCGGCACGGCCTCGTCGTCCTGGCCGCGGCCCTGCAGGCCCGGCTGGACCAATCTGCCGAATCTCTGCCGGCGGGGGACGCCGCCGAGGCCGCCGTCGCGCACGTCGTGCCCCGCCCCCTACCCCCGCCGCGGGGTCTGCTCCTCCGAGATGGCGCAAAATTATGTTCCTCCGGAATGGCGACGTGAGCGACGCGCAGCACAGTGGGCCAGAGGATCGTTGAGGCGGCCGAAAATCCCGGACGCGTTTTGAGCTCCAGAAACACTCAATGGGACTCGAATCGAACGTGTGACCCCACCAATGGATTCCTCGTCTGAAGAGCAATCCATTGGTGGGATCACACGTTTGATTCGAGTCCCATTTAGCGACTGTGGAGCTCAAACCGTGTCTAGAATTTTGGCCACCTCACTGGTCTTCCGGCCCACTGTGCGCAGCCCGTCCTGTTGCTGCACCAGCGCGTCTCCGGGGACGGGGGTCGATTAGCGCCGCGACACGCCGTGAAGCGAGTGTGTTAACTATGCCACTCCGGGGATAGAGAGAGATGGCAAGGACTCGCTCTATATCTATCCGCCCCCTCGCGCCGCACGTATTTCCTTTCGGGGCGCCGCTGTAAAAGGCTGATCCATTATGGACGACCCCCCGGGATGCGATGCGGACGCTGGGCGGGGCGGGGCGGGGCGGCCGGCGCCGTTCGAAAGCTGGTCGCGGATCTATTTCTGACTGTCCGAGAGTGCTTGGCATTGTTCGGGGGGCGTTCGGGGGACCAAATGAAAGCCCTTCCGTATTCAGTGGACGAGAAAAAAAGGGAGAGACAGAGAAGAATGACACCGTGCGCGCGCGCGCGTGTGTGTGTGTGGGGGGGGGGGGGGGTTTGCGCACACGCGTAGTATAGAGCGAGGAAGCGATTTAGATGACAGATATAGATCAAAAGATGCACTGCAAAAAAAAAACGATTAAAATTCCAAACGCCTTCGTGAAGTGAGATCCAAAAAAATCGCAATCTCAAAAATAAAAAAAAAATAAAAAAAAATGTTATACATAGATTTTCTGCCCCTTCCTCCTTCTCCCCCTGGGATCGAGACGTCAGAGCGGGGCGCGGAAACGTCACGTTCGGCAACTCTCAGCGTTTCGAGCCAATCTGGGTGCCGCGGCGCCACGAGACGATGAAATGGACGAAATGGCGCGACGAGCGCCCCGCCCCGCCCCGCTCCGCCCCGCCCCAGCAGGGAAGTGGCCGAAGTCCAAAATCAGATTCATTATGCACTCCGGAAGCGGAAGTGGGCGCCTCGCGGCGACAGACAGACAGACAGACAGACAGACAGACAGACAGACGATTCGGTTAGTAAAATGTTTTTATTATTATTGGAGGGACATGGTATAGACAAAATTCTGACCGACAGACCGACACAGGCAGGTTTGGTGGTTGTTTCTTTGGTTGTTTTTTTTTATTTTTTATTTTTTTTTATCTCGGTTTTCTTGCTCCAGAAACTGGGTTTCGTATTTACCGAAAGACACAGGCAGGCCTAGTAAGGGTGACAAAAAAGAAAGCCCCTCGGAAGCCAATTTTGCGTGCAGCTTTATTCATAGCGCGCCTCCCCTCGCAACCCGGCCGCGGCGCAGCCCCGCGCAGCCCCGCGCAGCCAGACCCGCAAGGATCCGTGGGACTAAGGATTTCCGATTGCGCTACTTCCCGTGCGGAGAATAAAGGAAGCCCAGAAGGAGCAGGAAGAAAATGCTTTTAGCGAAAGAAATGCTCTCGGAGCGTCTCTTCACTCGGCTCGGCTCGTCTCGATGGACCTAATAATTTCAAAGTATGGCTGAAAAAAAAAATAAAAAAAAATGGCCGTCTGCCAAAAAAATGTTTTGCGACTTTTTCGAGGCATGACAACACTTGAGCGGCGACCGGCGGCGACAGGAAGATCGGCACGCGCTGCACTCACACCGTGCGAGACTCATCTCCCTAAAAGGGCGCCCCATCTCCTTTCCGATTCCTGTTTGTCTTTCCTCTTTGCGTTGGGTTGTTTTGCTTTTCCACGGGCGCTTTCTTTCGTGGAGGTCGACATACCCGCGCGCTGTGTGCAGCACAAACGTGGCAGGTGACAGCGCGCGAGGAATCACGCCCCCCCCCCCGGGGGGGGGGGGTCTTCAGCAGGGAGGCGCATAGTGGGTCAGAGGACTGTTGGGGCGGCAAAAATACCGGACGCGTTATGAGTTCCACAGTCGCTAAATAGGACTCGAATCGGACGTGTGGCCCCACCAATAGATTCCTCGTTAGGAGAGCAGTCCATTGGCAGGGTCACCCGTTCGAATTGAGTCCCATTTAGAGACTCTGGAGCTCTAAAACGCGCGTGTAGAATTTTGGCCGCCTCAACGGTCTTCTGACCCACTGTGAGGCGTGAACCGCGGGGCGGCCGGCCTCAAAGCGGAGCAGCCACGGCGCACGCCGGGCGCAGCGAGCCACGCGGAACGGGGAGCGCAGCACCCTGTACGTTTATTTGTTCATGGACCGTCAGCGTGAGCGCTCCGCCCCGCGTGTTTACCATACCGAACTGGCGTGCTGGTCTGCCCGGGCGGGAGGCCCAGGGTGGGCCCCCCAGCAGCAGCAGCGGCTAGCAGCGGCCCCCTGGGCGCGGACCCTTTCGCGACACACACACACACAGGCCTAACAACGTAAACCCCGCACCCCCTTTCCTCGACAGCAAAAGTGTACACCAGCCCAAGCGGGGAATAACGTTTGCGAAAAACCGGCGTAGAAGAAGCGTCTCCCGACGTTTTTGGTCCCCATGCATGAACACACGACCGCCGCCGCCGGGCACATTTAAGGTGGTGTGTACGCACGCCGTCGCCTCCGTGTGTTTGCAAGGGTGTGTGCGTGAGTCTGTGCGTGAGTGTATGCGTGAGTGAGTACACGAACGATGTCGCACCCCTAACCCACAAGAGGCGGAACACCGGCAGTAGTGCCTAGCAAGAAAGTTCCATTTGCCGCGCACACACCTATACACACGCACACACACACACACACACGAGCAAGTCGTTAGGGTAGAGCAAGTGCGGAATAAAGCATCCGCTAGTTGTGCGCGCAGCAAGCCGTGCACGCCTCGACAGGCCTCGGCAGGCCTCACTTCCGACACAACTCCAAGTGCTGGGCGTGACTGACAGGGGGCGACACCTGCCTGCCAGCCCTGCCAGGCCGCCTGCCGCAATCCAAAGCACTGCACTGCTGCACTGCGCCGCGCTGCGCCGCGCCACCATGCGTCGAGCAGCTCCGCTCTCGTTGGAGGTCTCCAGCATGCCGTGGGTAGCGAGCTGCGAGGGGTTACCCACACTGTGTACTTACACTCAACCTGGGAGGGAATCATTAGTGATTTCTTCGAAATTTCAATGAAAATCCTTAAATTTCAATGGTATGTCGTCGTAATCTTGCAATAGTGTCCCAAAAACACTAAGAAACAAAAAGAATTTCTTTAAATACCCTCACTATTTCCATGGGATTTATTCAGGAATCGTGGGAATCCGGAATCGTGTGTACACCAAAATAAAGAAGTGGGTGTGGGTAACCCCTCGGCGAGCTGGCGGCTGGACGGCCCCACTAGGCCCCACTCGTCCCCACTCGGCCCCGTTCGTCCCCTGCGACGTGATAGCTGCAAGGCACGAGTAAGATTGATTCCGCAGGGAGGATCCCGAGATAGCCCCCCCACACGGCATTGACGCCCCGCCGCAGGCAAGCAGCCCCCGACAGGGGCCCCCCCTAGGCCCCCCGGGCTGCAAGCAGTAACATGAGCCACCTGTGATAGGCAACCCCAGAGCCCATTCTCGGCGCCCTGTGATGTCGCGCCGTCGTTACACGTGGAAAAAGGAGAAAGGTCCCACTGAAAGCGGATCTTTACCGGTTTATCGGAACGCGTGCAGCAGCCGTGGTCCCACGCAGCTGCCAGCTGCATCCCGCCTCGGCCACATCGGGCTGCCAGCTCGGCCGGCCGGCACACCTCCATGAATTTTAAACGGCCGCCGTTATGGTCTCGTTCATGCTATCCAGGCCAGCAAGGCGGGGAGGGAGGAAGGGAGGAAGAGGGAGAGAGAGAGGGAGGGAGAGAGAGAGAGAGAGAGAGAGAGAGAGAGAGAGAGAGAGAGAGAGAGAGAGAGAGAGAGAGAGAGAGAGAGAGAGAGAGAGAATACGCTATACCTGTTCTTTTCACGGATAATCTTTGTCTAGCTCGGGAAAATAGAACGGTCCCGCAGTCCTTACGTAAGCCAGGTACAGACGCTCCGAATCCGGAACTCCTGTTCCCCAATCAACGAGGCTGCGCGCGGCTGGCTATGCGTCTGGCTGGGTAGGGCCAGCAGCCCGTCCAGACCCAGCCGCTCCGAGGGCAGACCGCGGCCCGGGCCGAAATAGCAGGCCGACGGGCCGAAACACAATACGGGAAGTAAGGGGTTGGCGAGGGCGGGGTGGGGTGGGGTGGAGCGGGTTGGAGCGGGGTGGGGCGGGGTGGGGCGGGGTGGGGTGGGGCGGGGTGGGGCGCGACGTGGGGACGCTCCGGTTTCACTCGGTCAATTACCGGCACTAGAAAAAAGAAAAGCGTCGCCGGAGAGTGGCCTTTCGGCGCGCAAACCACCGAAATCCATCAAGCCGCACCCAAGAGCGTCCTGTCCTCTTCCTCTTGGAGCGCTGAAATGGAGAGAGGCGTCGGTACATACATCCACGGGCCCCAATACAACTTGATAAAACTTTGAGCCCGCAGGGTGCAGAGGGGCGGGCCGACTAGGCGGCCTGGTGTTTGAGTTTGGCGGCGTCCTCGCACAACACGGCGCTGCCAACCCATGCATGCAAACACCAGCCGCCCGGTCACAACAGTGTTGCCACCACCACCACCACACCAACAACACCACACCACCAACACCACAGTGTGGTGGCCTGTGCCCTTCGTTTTCGACTTTTCTTTTCGCCCGCAAGCGCGGAGGCAGTAGAGCGACCAAAAAAAAGGGGTGGCAAATTTTTTTTCGTCCCCTTTCTGTTTTTTTCCCCGATCGCAGTGCTGCTGTGCGAACGAACGCCTCAGCCAGTCCGAGTAAACATCCTTCGCTCTGCACCACCACCCCGCCCCGCCCCGCCCCACCCCGCCATGCAGCCCCTCCGGGCCGGAGACTCCGGGGTCCACTTGACTCACTAACGGCCACGTCCCCTTTTTCTTCCGGATCCCTTCCCAAAAACGGCGAAGCGTGTGAACTCCGGACCGGGAGAGGAAGGCGTGACGTCACCGGGCGCGGAGGGAGGGGGTGGGCGGTGGTCAAAATAGAAACGCAGCATGGAGGCAATGTTTACCAATGCAAGCAGCTAAGTATAAACCTCGACATATCTTCGACAGAAATGCTTACTACAGCAAAACGAAAACCCCTATTCTTGACCATCGACGTAAAATTTTTCCTTTTTTTCTGTCCCAAATAATTTTTTAATTTGTTTTTTTTTTTCGCTGTAACGATAATGGTGATTCGACTTCCCACGGGAAACGTTGGCCTGCCTGACCGGAAGGGAAACGATTCCCGCCAATATAATGAGCGGTGCTTGGCAGGCCGGCCACGTGGAAGAATAACAGGTTTGCCACGTGCGGCGGCCGCCCTCACTCTCCCCCGCGCTCGTGGGGCGTAGGGCGCGAGAGGGACAGAAGCACCGTACAGCAGCGAGCCCGGGCCGCAACAAAAACACGGCCCGCGCTAATGGGATTCGAACCCACGACCCCGCGTGCGTGCCCTCATCGCCGGGCCCGTTGTGGCGTGCGCGCGGTTGCCGCCGTCTCCAGGGAGGCAGTCGCTGGACTGCTGGAGTTCGGGCGACATAACTGCAGAGCGATACAGCCGGTCGTAACGTGTACCGAGCGAGCTGGACCGCTGTTACATTCCAGTTGGCGACCCCCACCTGCAGGTGCTGCAGCAGGCACACCGTGGGCACGGCCCACCACTGTCCCGGCCAGAAGGCCCGCACTCGCCTGCCCAGCGTAGCGTGGCCCAGCGGGGACAGAGCCTAACACGACCCACACACAGTCTCTCTCTTTCTCTCTCTCTCTCTCTCTCTCTCTCTCTCTCTCTCTCTCTCTCTCTCTCTCTCACGCACACACACACAACGAGAGAGACAGTCCGTTATGCAAACAAATCCACCCTTACGGCAGGAGCACTACACACAAAGAGCTCGGCAAAATCCTGGAGGCTGGAGGCTGCTGAGAGGGCGTAGTGGGAGCATTCGTCCTGACTAGACTCCAGCAGGTCCTGGACAGCGCTGCATTACCATAGCCACTCTGCCATTAGACCCCCTAGTGCCGCGCGGAGCTAGTGCTGCCCACAAGCCGGGCTGCGCGGAGCTAGTGCTGCCCACAAGCCGGGCTGCGCGGAGCTAGTGCTTCCCACAAGCCGGGCTGCGCGGTGCTAGTGCTGAGGGGGGTTGGGTTAGGTGCGGCGCCTGCAGGTGTGAGGCGCGCATTGCATTAGGGCGGCAGGACGACTCGCTGCAAAATTAAAGTCCAGCGCTTTCCCCGCGGCGACAGCGACAAAAAGGGCAAAAAGGTGAAGCTCTGGGAGAGTGCACCGCCCCCTCCCCCCCCGCTCTTCAGCACGATTGAACAAACACGCGGCCCCGTGTTCATCTCCGCGCTGGCTGCGACGGTAGTCGGGGATCTCTTGGCGACCTCCCAGCGCGCTGCCCAGCCAGCTGGACGTATAAATTAGGTCCGCGCGGGCCTATAAAGCAGAATTCAGTCCTGCCGTCCCACCCGGAGCCCGGAGTCAACTCACATACATCAGGCGGCGAATAAAGTTCCACCTCCGGGCTTTTAGCTCCGGCCGGCCGGCCAGCATCGGGGCTCGCGCCTTCCGCGGAGTCTACCGGCGGATTCACTCCCCGGCGGCCAGCCGGAGCAGCCAGCCGGAGCAGCCAGTCGGAGCAGCCAGCTACTGGGCAGACAGGTGAAAAGTGGCGCAGGGCACGCGCTGTCCACAAAGCACGTAACACGGGACGCATTCGCGCCACCCCCGACAGGCGGTGTGCCGGGAACGCAACCCCGGGGAAGTGCACGTGATCTGCGACCAGCAGTGTGTTGACTGAATGCATCCAGCATCCAATCAGCCGCACGACCACTCGTGGCTCCCCGCCCCGCCCCGCCCCAGGGCCCTAAATCACGCGCACGCGGGCGTGTTCCAGTGGGCAGCAGCCCCGCCGCTCGCACGCCTAGCTGCAGGAAGCAAACACGCAAAAACACAGAGGCGCAAACGAGGTCGCAAACTTCCGCGAGTCCGGACTGCGTCCGTACTTCTAACGGATTAACAACAGACACAACCGAATGTACAATTTTGTGGTCCCGTGTCGCAGCGAACTTGCACCCGCCCCCGCCTCTACAGCAAGCAGCAAACACAGATATCCACCCAGGCGGTCCGGGCCAGCAGGGGGCAGGGGGCAGAGGGAACAGGGGACAGGGGACAAGGGGCGCTCCGGTTATAAATTTCCGCCCCGGTTACACCAATGTGCCGCAAGAGAGGCGCCCCCCCCCCTCCATCCCGCTTGTTTATTAAATTCTGTGGCAGGATGCTCGGCGTCCAATCAGCGTGCGGTCCCCCCCCCCCCCGGGCTTCCCACTCGACTCTGACCGCGGCGAGCGGTTGACCCGCGCCTCCCAGTCCGTCATTACAATCCGCCCTTCGATTGGCGCCACCTGCCACACACAGCGGAGCGTCGCTCTGTCTCTCTCGCACTCACGGGGCGCGCCGTCAAGGTGCGAGAGAGACAGAGCGACGAAATACGGCTTACGGCATCGGGTCTGCGAGCGGAGCGCGGCGAGGCACAGTGGGTCAGAAGATCGTTGAGGCGGCCAAACTTCTAGACGCGTTTAGAGCTCCATAGTCGCTTAATGGGACCCGAATCGAACGTGTGACCCCACCAATGGATTCCTCAGCGGGGTCACACGTTCGATTCGAGTCCCATTTAGCGACTCTGGAGCTCAAAACGCGTCCGGGATTTTGGCCGCATCAACGGTCTTCTGATCCACTGTGCGAGGCGGCCCAACTTGGATTTGGAAAAACTCGATTCCAATTACGCGCGGCGCCGCCAGCCGCTGCTGTTGGTGCGGTTTCGCGCGGCGCGGTTTGCGGAGCCGCGGCAGACGGCCCGCTCTGTCTCTCTCGCACCCTGGCGGAACGCTCCATGAGTGCGAGAGAGACAGAGCGACGCAACCGACTCGCAGCCTCATCGAAGCAGCGGCGGGCCGCCTGGGAGGTAGGCAACGCGACGACGCGGGTGAGGGCACATTGCCTACCCGGCAGGCGCTAAGCAGGATAAAGTGGGGAGTGGGGCGGCGTGGGGAGTGGGAAGGGGTGGGGAGCCGGGTGGAGGTCGCAGACGCTGGCTGCACACGGCGGCGCGGGACACCTGTCCTGAGGCGACGATAGAAGGAAGGGATGTGGCAATGAGTTGCCTCCCCCGACGGGTCGGCAGGCTGACGGGTCGCGCCGAAGGGTCGCACCGAAGGGTAACGCCGAAGGGTCGCGCCGAAGGGTCGCACCGATGGGTTGCACCGATGGGTCGCGCCGAAGGGTCGCACCGCAGGGTCACGCCAAAGGGTCGCGCCGAAGGGTCGCGCCGAAGGGTCGCGCCGAAGGGTCGCGCCGAAGGGTCGCACCGCAGGGTCACGCCAAAGGGTCGCGCCGAAGGGTCGCGCCGAAGGGTCGCCCAGACGGCCCTGGTGGGTCGGAGTGCCGCGATAAAGAGCAGAGAGACAAAGGGGGAGGCAGGTCTCAACCGGACTAAACACAACACTGAAAGCGCACAAAGGCCGCCGCGCCGGCCGCGGCTCACGCCATTTGCAACTAATTTGGGTAGCTGGGCGGAAGGGCGGCCGTTTGGCCGGCCGTTAAGGGATTCCACGGCGAGGGCGGAACGACAGCCGAACGCGGAGCGGTAATACTTTGATTCTAGGGCCGACCTGTGCAAAGCGGTAAAGCCGAAGCGAATCCCAATCCCTGAATCCCAGCCGCACGGACGCAAGCACGGCGTCCCACTGTGCAGCGGGCTGCGCTCTCTCTCTCTCTCTCTCTCTCTCTCTCTCTCTCTCTCTCTCTCTCTCTCTCTCTCTCTCTCTCTCTCTCTCTCTCTCTCTCTCTCTCTCTCTCTCTCTCTCCCTCCCTCTCTCTCTCTCTCTCTCTCACGGGGAGTCAGAGACGAAAAGGCGGCATAGCAGTTCAATTGTCGCATCAAGTGGCTCACTCACGCGGCGATCGTCACTCCTTGAGCCTCCCTCCACTCACCTGGAACAGACAACACAAAAACAGTGAGTTCCGCGAGGCAGGGCGAGTGCGTCATCAGGGGGCTGCAACGCCAATGGCCAGAGTGGAGGCAATGCACGAGACCACGCAAAAGATGGAAATGGGAGGCTCTAAAGCTCAATGACGGTCGCTTTCCTTTAATCAATCAAGAAATCGGAAATCTTCCCCCCCCCCCCAAAGAGACAAAAAACAAGCAAATTTTGGGCGTAAAATCAGTCGAAATCTTGCGAAATCCGTAAATCTCTTCCCTTCAGAAATCTTGTGTCCCCAAACATACTAAGTGGTTGCCCCCTCGGTTGCTGCCCCCTGGCATCATCCCCCCCAACAAGCAGGACATGAGCAGAGCGGGGGACAGCGGGACAGACCCCGGCATCGTTGCGAGTTTAACAAGCGCGCCTTGGGAAGGGCAGCCGAGGTTGCAGGGAGACGCTGGGGGGAGAAAAAAAACACGGCCAGAGTCAACACGCCGCTCATCAGGCCGTGGCTGGCCAAGCAGCACGACGCGCGACGCGACGCCAGCGTCCTGCCATCGTCCTGCCAGCGTCCTGCCAGCGTCCTGCCAGCGTCCTGCCAGCGTCCTGCCAGCGTCCTGCCAGCGTCCTGCCAGCGTCCTGCCCGCGTCCTGCCAGCGTCCTGCCAGCGTCCTGCCAGCGTCCTGCCAGCGTCCTGCCAGCGTCCTGCCAGCGTCCTGCCAGCGTCCTGCCAGCGTCCTGCCAGCGTCCTGCCAGCGTGGTCCACCGTTCAGGACGGGGCCCAACCGCCCTGGGTAGGGCGACCTTTGGCGCGGTTAAATGGTCAATTCCAGCGAGCAAACTTCCGCCTTTTCAAAACGCACCCCCGTGTTTACGGGGCCCTCCCAGGGCCCCCCGGGCGGAGGGTCCAGCGGCCTCAATAAGGAGGCTGTTCTTGTTCGGGGGCGTCCATAAATTATGAGCAGGAAAACGGGCCGTCCTACACTGCACGCTGCACGGTGGAGGAGGCGACCAGGTGGGGGGAGTGCGGAAAGAGAGGGAGGAAAAGCAACAAAATTCATAGCCTCCTCATCCCCCTCTCTGAAAGCATAATAAACACGTGAAAATGGGCGGCCGAGCCCCCATGCCCCCACGACGAGGGGGGTGGGGGCAGTGTACGCGCTTCCGCACGGCAAGCGTGCACAGTGCAGCGCGGGCCGCGCCCTGTGACACCTTCATGTCCCCACAGGGACAGCCAAGGCACAGCAAGGTCTGGCCCAGGCCTGCGCACAAAACAAAACAAAAACAAAACAAAAAAAACAGAACTGTGCCGCATACAAAGTAAAACAGTTTCACAACGGTTGTTTATTTCCGGGGAAAAATTTGATGCTCAGCCAATTAGTGTGAAACGTGATCTTGCTCCGGGACAAAACCAGAAAATAATTTGGGCGATGAGTAGCCAGTGCAGTGGATTGCTCTCCCCACCACTGCAGTGACGGGTGGGACCAAAGCTTACAGTGCACTCAGCATGCAGTGAACATGGACCAGCAGTGGGGGAAATTACAGCAAAAAACATTTTGTATTCCGCTAAGCCCATCGACCCATGACCTACTCCACCCTGCAACTAAAGTCGCCACCATTTAACATGTACCACCAGCACCAAATAATTATAAAATCAAATCAACATAACGAGTAATAAGGAGACTGCAAACAACTGAACAGCTTTTTACTAAACTTCAAATAGGTCAAGGTCAAGTTTCAAAATGTGTTCCCAAGACAAGGATCATAACCAAAGATGACTCACCATGGTGTAACCATAGTAAAAAGGAGGGGGCATGCTGTAGTGAAGAAACTGATCCGGCTCGGACTGACATTGACCACCATCCTCGGCCAGCAATTTGGCACCGTGATCAAATGACATGATGAGACAAACTTGGAATAAAACTAAAACTTATGACCGTTGGGACTTGGCCACACAACCCCCCACACAGTCAAGAATCTGATGCTCAATGGCGGCCTTGATTTTCAACCGCAAACGAGCGAATCAGCACACAATAGACACTTCGTGATTTATAAAACAGCAATAAAACAACACTGATTGTCGAAAACACTTCTAAAATTTAAATTTATCCAAACACGATAAAAAGGACGCCGCGCTAATCCGCCGGACAAAACAAAACCATAACAAAACACGCTCGCTGACGACATAACAAGTGACGCCGGGGTAGAGGGCGTAGCGCAGGCGCGTCAATACTCCGCGCCCCAGAAGCCTTCCGGGCGGCAGCGCGACGAAAGGCGCGGGGTATTGACTCAGCGCTTTAATTTCAACTTTTGACAATGCTCTCCGGGACAAGGTGGGCCAATTAAAGCTCCACTGGAAGAAAAGCAGAAAAGCGGGAAAGCAGCAAGACTCGGCGAGCGAGCCCCGTCGGTGACGAGATGGAAATGCCGTGTTCGCGGGAGGCGAATCCGATTGGAGGCCCCGCCGAGGCGCTGTCTGTTTGTTTTCCCCTTTGCACGCTGTTTGCCTGTCGCTGCGGCTGCCAGTTTTTGTTTTGGCGGGGTATTTACTTTCTAGTAGAAAGAGGGCGGCGATGTCGCGTCAGGCAGGGCGCCACAAATTCCACTCTGCCGCAATTTATTGCGAACGACGGCCGAACGGTCCCTTTCCGTGTCGGGCCCACTCTGGGCCTCTCTGGACCACCCTGGGCTAGGACTCTACCCTGGGCCACCCCGGGCCACCCTAGACCCCCTGGGCTAGGACTCTACCCTGGGCCTCCCCGGGCCACCCTAGATCCCCCTGGGCTAGGACTCTACCCTGGGCCTCCCCGGGCCACCCGACGTGGACCACCACCGCAGGGGCGCTGGTGTTCTGTTGGAGCGATCTGTCTTCATTTCACCTCCCAAACGCCTTCCAAGACAATGGTGTCCTCCGCACTGCACCGCCGACACCGACAGCCAAAACGACCGGCCTCAGCGGGAAAACGGCAAAAAACGGCAACCCATCCGAGCGGTCTTATCGCTTAGTCGAATCGAAGTTTGCGCGATTGCTCGCCCACCCCAAGAGGAAAGAGAGGGTAATCGGAGTTGATGCTAATTATGATGGTACAGTCAAAGCCAAAAGCCCACACCCCCGCCGCGGATCTTCGTTTTTCTTATCTTCTTCCGCTGCCGAGCTTCCCCCGGCGCTGCGCGCGCTGCGGGTGTAGGAGGCTGGCTGGCTGGCGGAAAGCCATCAAAGTCCTCTCGGGCGGAAGACTCGGGCGGACTGGGGCGGGGGCGGGAGGGCGGGGGCGGACTGGGGCGGGGGCGGACTGGGGCGGAGGCGGACTAGGGCGGGGGCGGGACTGGGGCGGGAGGGCGGGCGGGCCCACGACGCGCACAGCGAAGCAAGCCAAGCACAGCACGGCGTGCATATCCATTGAGCAGAATAAGCGGGGCCTCCCCGGCTGCGTCCGGGAAGGCTTTGTCGCCACGCCGCCTGGCACACTGTGCTGCCTCGGGCTGGCCTGCACACTGTCCCGCCTCACCGCTGCAGCGAGGCCGTGCGAGGCTCGACGCCGCCCTGGAGGGCCTCACAGGGCAGCCCCACTGGGACACGGCCCCGAGGCTCCGGGGGCCAACGAACCGAAACAAGTAGGAATCCAAACGCGCCTCGGCCCCGCGCCAGTGGGGCCCTCCAGCCCTGAGTGTGTGTGTGTGTGTGTGTGTGTGTGTGTGTGTGTGTGTGTGTGTGTGTGTGTGTGTGTGAGAGAGTGAGAGTGAGAGAGAGAGAGAGAGAGAGAGAGAGAGAGAGAGAGAGAGAGAGAGAGAGAGAGAGAGAGACGCGCGCAAAGTTGGCCACCCTGGGCACTGCGAGCACGATGGGCACTGTGTAGCGGCCGCCACGAGCAAACACTGCTACCATTAAATTTTAATAGCACACCGACTGTGTCTGGATTCGAACCCGCGACCTCAAAGTGAGGATGGGCCCAGCGATCTGCCATAACGTGGCGTCCAATTTTCCCCCTTACAGTGCGGAGCAGCGCAGCCTCTATGGGGTGGCCCGGTGCCCCGGTGGCTCCGGTGGGGTGCTGCCCGCCCGCCCGACCCCCGGCCGCCCACCCTTTCCGCCCCGCCAGCCACGGCAGCCCAGAGGGCGTGCGGCGCTTTCATCGCCGCCCCGCTGTAACGACCACCCCGTGGCGGTGCGCGCCACGACAAGGACGCCGAGGTGGTTAAGGCCGCCCGTCGGCGCTTCGTTTCCGACTTCCCGCTCGGCGTCGAGGCCGTGCACGCCGTGCTGCGCGGCGCTCTCGTCGGCCGGCAGCCGGTTGGTCCCGGTGCGCGGCGGCTGGCTGGCGGCGGCGGCCTCGGCGATGAGGCGGAGCGAGGGAGAGGCGCTTCGGCAGGAAGTGGGAGGGCCGCTCCATCAATTGGAGGCGACGCGGCGGCGAGAACGCACGCCGCCTCCAGCAGCTGCCTCCAGAGCCGCCTCCAGAGCCGCCTCCAGCAGCCGCCTCCAGAGCCGCCTCCAGAGCCGCCTCCAGCAGCTGCCTCCAGAGCCGCCTCCAGCCGGATCGTACCAGTCAACAAGAAATATCCGTTTCTTTCGTTTTTGTTTCGCGGCTGCCTGCCAGAGCGCCTGCAGGGTGGGCAACCCTCCCGCCGGGTTGCTCGACGAACTCGATGGTTGCCTACCCGTCAGGCGCCCTGAGCCGCCGTGTGTCGCTCTGTGGCTCTCGCGTTCCGCAGGGGTGCGACAAAGGCAGAGCAGCGAAAGGATCCTTCGGAAGCAGGCGGCTGTCGCACTCGTCCCGCAGTGCCGGCCTGCCGGCCTGCCGCGGCCCGCTGACCGCGCCTTGGCACGGCGCCTGCAGCCCGCCGACGCCGCGCACCGCGCCCCGGTCCTCCACTGCAAACGGAAGGCGGCGTCAGCGGCGCGCCTTTCTCGTGCCCGCCCCGCGCTCCAGCCCACCAAAGTTACGCAAGAAAAAAAAATATCACCCGACTAACACCATCTTCATCTTGATCGAGGCCGGTGCTTCGCTGCTCGCGAGATTTATGAGGGGCGAAGCGCGCTGTCCGCCGCCTTTTGCCCCATTGCCGCCTCGTCCACCCCGTCTCCGAGTTGTTTCACCAAATTTCGTCCGATCATCAATCACCATCGCGGGGAAGCGAGGGGCGTGGAGGGCTAAGGCGGCCACGGCAGCGAAACGGCTAAAGAGATCTGTTTGCCGCGACTTAGAAGTAGCCCATTAATCAACACAGCTTCCTCGCCTTTCTTCCTCCTCTTCTTCTTCGCCCCCGATTTTTATTTCGCCTCAGCAGCCGAGGCCGTGACCCTGAACGCGGGGTATCCGCGACGCAGGAGGCGGGGAGCAGGAAGCGCGGGGTAGCGACGTTAACAGTGTATTCGAGGCGGAGGCGGGAAGCAGGAAGCGCGGGGTAGCGACGTTAACAGTGTACTCGAGGCGGAGGCGGGAAGCATGAAGCGCGGGGTAGCGACGTTAACAGTGTAGTCGAGGCGGAGGGCGAAAAGGTCGCGCTCCGCCAAGAAGGGGAAGAGGGATCTCTCCTTTTGCTCTTCTCGGGGTTCGCGTCAGATGGCGTTCGCGCGACGGGTAAGTAAGTCTGTTAGCGTTCTGCGGGAGCGAGGCGTGGCGTGGCAGGGTGGGGCGGGGCGGGGCGGGGCGGGTGCGCGGCTGGTGCCCCAGGGTGGGGTGGCGCAGTGGGATACAACTCCGAGATGAAATCAAATTTCCTCCCAAACTACCGGCCGGCCTGGCCGTCACACTCACACGGCGTGGAGGCCGAGGACGGACTCGAAGCACCCCGAACTCTCCCGAGGCCCCCGTCGACGGCCGCTCGAGCGACACCCCTGACCACGGCGTCGACCGCCAGGTCGCCGCGACGCCGGGGCCAGCGACCGCCGGAGCCAGAGGCCGCCGGAGCCACAGCTCCGGTTCGGGTAAGAAACTCGGCGAAGTCATCTCAAGTTGGCAAGCGAGGAGGACCGGGTCACAGTTTGCTAATCAGCGAAAGCGCTCCGTGTCACCGCGAATTCCTCTTGTCGCGGCTGCGCCGGGGCGCCGGGGGCACGGCCTGGCCCACTGTGCCTGGCCCACTGTGCCTGGCCCACTGTTCCTGGCCCAGCGAGTTGGCTTCCTGGCAGCCCGGCCCGCCTCCCACTCCGGAGAAAAGTTGGCTCTCTCTGCTGTGATTCGAGGGAGCCCTTGTTTTATCGCGAGACAAAGAGCGATGGCGGGCCGGAGGCGGCGGGCCTGGCCGGCATCCCCCCCATCGCCACCCCCGGCCTGAGCCTCCAGGACACCCCAGGTGCCGCGCGCCGGACCCGGCCAGTGTGCGAAACTAAGAGCAGCGCCTGTCTCTCTCGCACTCACGGCAAGGCGGGGTGCAGAGGGCCGCCGACGAGGCACTACACGATGGATGCCCCCGCCCGGCCCGCCCCCTGCCATGAGTCTTGGCCCTGCTTCCCGCCTTTCGCCGCCTTGGACAGCATCTCCCCCTCCCCGGGGGGGGGGAAGAGGGGGCGCCCAGCAGCATTACAAACAGCGGCGCGCGCTCGGACGCTGTTTAAACCGAGTTAAGGAACTTCCCGAAGGAGAGAAGGAGAAGAGAAGGGGTGGGGAGAGAGAGCAGCGGGCAAGGGAAAAATACTCCCGAAGCCACACAAAGGCATCAACAAACTCCGGCGGCTTCATTGGGATTAATTGGAAATAAGGCTTCCGTCGTGGCTTTGAAAAATCACTCGGGGACTCCCTCCATCCCATCATCGCCTGCGCTGCGCTCCGTCCGGGCCGGCCGGCCTGGCGGCGAGTGGGAAGGAAACGGAGCGTCGGCCGCGTCGGCTGGCGCCGCGGTCAAGGGGAGCAACGAACCCCTTCGTTTACAATCGCCTTTTTTATGAGGAGAGCGGGGTTTTCCTTTTTCGCTCGTGCCGAGCCGCGGAAACCGTTCCATTCATTGTTTTGCTTTTTTTTTTTTTTGTGGCGCGGTTTGTATCGGCCGACGCGGCCCACTACTCGTCTTGGTACAAGACATTATGAACGGCGGGCGGTGCTAGTTACAGAGCGCCGCAGTACCGACCACCGTCAGTAAATCAAATCCAAAAGAGATTTCCCGCGTCCGCAAACACTGGCCGGCTTGTGGACTGTTTTGGCCCAACAGCTGTCCCCCCCTCCCCCTCCCCCTTGCCCTCCACCCTGAGGCTGGCGACCCGTGGGCACGCCGTGACACTGGCTGACATTAATCCTCACATCCTGGCAAACCGATGCCGACAGAACACACGCAATAATTCCTGGTTGTTCGCCGCGGCCGCGGCCCGGCAGACAAAGGCAGCAGCAGAAGCCGATCAGCTGACGGGGTGACGAATCAGCTGATCACGGCCGGCCGGCCCCGCCGCACGCACACGGCAAAAACTCACCCAAATCAAATTGTCGATGTCATCCCACTCTTCGTTCAAATCCCGCCTCATCTGGTCGTTCCTGGCGAAGTCCTCGGGCTCGTTCGGCGCTTTCAATTCCCACACGCCAGCGAGATGACCCATTGTTCGGCACTTTGACAATCAGCTGACCGGATACTGTTTACGCCGGTTGCGTTTCAACTCGCCATTCATCCCGCCGGGGGTGTGTTCCCCACTTCCACCCCCATCCCGGCTGGACCGACCAGACCGACCGGACAACACATTGGGGACGTTTGGTGAGAGTCAGGTGGCCAGGAACCCCGCTGCGTGTCTCCTTTCTCCTCTTTTGAAGTTTCTTTTTCGAGTGAGAGGTGTGAGACTCACCGCAGAGGACCGGCGAGGTGGACCGGTGGCGGCGTCACTCTGGAACGCTCCCTGCCGTCAAATTCAAAATTCGATGCGGATACGCAATCGCCCGGAGCGCCGCGATGGGTCACCGTTCATCACAGGCGTGTGGTTTTGATCGTGCGACATATCTGCACGAGTTCAGACAAGTTTGATGTGCGATAAATAATGGAAACGAGCGGGAAAGACAGCCCGCTTTGACAAATGGCGGTGGGAACGGTGGCGCCATCTAGCGGCCCGGGAGGGCACCGCGCCACCGCCTAGAGCTTCGCCCGGCCGTCACCAGGGGCTCTGCACCCCACCGCCTTTCGCCGGCCGAAGTGCCTCGGCGCTACCCCGTGCCATCGCGACATCGCTACCGTCGGCCACTCTGCGAGCGTGTTGTTGTGGTGTTGAGGCGAGGGCCGAGGGCGACCCAGCGGACATTTGTTGCTTCAATTTCGAAACGGAAAGAGGATTGGAACGGCGTGACGCAAAGCCCGTGGCCGGTGGGGTGAATGTGTCTGGACTTATGAAAGACGAGAAAATCCGTGATATAGTTGTGGGCGGGGGAGGGGAGAGTCACGTTGTTTGTAAACACGCGAAATCTGTTCTGCTCAGTCATTGTGGTTAGGATCGGACTGAGGACTAGATGTCACAGTGGATCTCTGGACTTCAGAAGAATGTGAGGTTAGTTAGTGGCTGTTTATTGCAGTCAATTCAAAAATAATTACATAAATTTTTGCAAGAAAAAGTCAGATGGTCCCACGCACGGACTCAGAGTTCGACGCCACCGTGACTCATGAGGTGGCTCCGTTGAAGCGGAGCCTGTGACAGGCTGGATCCGTTCAGTGTCGGATCCCGTGCGTGAGAGAGAGGAAGGCAGCAACGAAACCACCTTTGGGTCCCTTGTTTCCTTTCCATCGTATGTGCCTTTTCTTTTCCGGCTCCTTGTTTTCCCCTACTGCAGGCTGATTCCGAACAGTGCTGTCGTCGCTCTGTCTCTCTCGCACCTATGCGAGGGCGAGGCGCCCCGTGTGGGTGCGAGAGAGAGAGAGAGAGAGAGAGAGAGAGAGAGAGAGAGAGAGAGAGAGAGAGAGAGAGAGAGAGAGAGAGAGAGAGATGCGAAGCAATGCCGCCTTTATCGGGCAGGAGGAGCCGGCTGGCGAGGATTTGCAGCCCTACGCGGTGGCGCTGAATTAGAGGGGGAGGGAGAGAGAGAGAGAGAAAAAGAGAGAGAAAGAAAGAGACCGAGGCAAGGAGGTTATGTAAACGTGCAAGTTCCGCGCCTCCACGGCCCCGCCCTCATGCTCATGACGTGCTTCACGACGCGCAGCGCTCCGGAAAGAGTTTGCGAGTTGGGCGCATGCCGCGAATCCTAAACAAACCGCTGGCTGGCTGGCGACGGGTGGCGGGTATGGTGATCGGGGAAACGGAATCAGGGCGGGTGGCAACGAATTGCTGACCAATCGGGCAGCCAATCAGGAGATTGGGCGATCAACGAGGACCGGTCGGCAGACTGACGTCATCGCTCTGTCTCTCTCGCACTCGCGTGGCGGATCCCGTCGGGGTGCGATAGAGACGCAGCGCCGCTCGGTATCGGTCTGCAGGGCACAAGGTCTGGAATTCATTTTTTCGGGGTTGTTTTTCTTTGCAGACTCCGGACGCGCATCTCCATCCGCCCGGCCGGGCCTCTGGCGGGGGGAATAACATTTTAGCGAGACTTGCTGACCGATAATCTGGGAAGAGTGTGTGTGTGGCGGGGGAGACTTGGTTTAATCCGGCATGTCCCTCCAACATCATCGGCGGCGTCCAGTCGTTCCCCTGAGCCACCTGGCGGCCTCGCGGTCGGGTGCGCCGCGGGCCGGGTAGGCAACCCGTTCTCTCTCTCTCTCTCTCTCTCTCTCTCTCTCTCTCTCTCTCTCTCTCTCTCTCTCTCTCTCTCTCTCTCTCTCTCTCTCTCTCTCTCTCTTGCTCCGCCCCGGCGTTGCCATGAATTTTAAAATCAGTTTTTATCGGTCCCTGGGCTCGCTTCCATCTCTCTCACACCACCGGCCGGCCGGCCGGGGCCGCGCCTCGCACCTCCACCCGACCAGGCGCCCAGCGCTGGCGGCGCGCGGTGTGTGAGGGGGTGGGGCGAGGGGGCGATCTCCTCGACTCTGTCGCGAAATGATGCTGTCCGTCCGCGAGGATTTTCCCCCGCTGTCCTGTCTGTCCAGCAATCAAAATAAGCATCGTGCCTTTTGGTGTGTAAAAACGGTCCGGCTGCCGGTCCCTTTGTGCTCAGGATTACACAGCCCGACCGCCCGCTCGGCGACACGCACACACTGGACTAGCACACATTGTTTCACTGTTTCAATTTTTTCTCTTTCCTGGTGGTGTTGGTGGTAAGTAGACTTTTTGTTGTGCTTGTTTTGAGTTATTTTGCTGGGCCTATGCTGTTTCCCCGCGGGGGAAAACGATCAGCCCGCGTGGAGACCATAAGCTGCCCACGCCGGGATGGGTAGAGTGTACAGTCGTTAACTCAAAAGCGTGAGGAGCAGGGTTCAAATACTAATAATTTTTGTAAGAATTCTCGTAAACTAAATTTTAACAGTGTTTCTCAGTGGCTCCGGCCGAGAGCGTAACGGCTCACGAAGAACTAATACTCCAATGGTCACGTAGAAGAAAAGAGAAAAGTCGGGTGTAAAATAGGGAGTAGAACCGGGGCATGCCTTATGATACAGCCCCAAACTTATGGGGGAGGAGAGACGTGTACTGTGGGAGGTAGGGCCCGCAGGAGAGAGAGAGAGGGGGGGGGGGGGGGGGGGAACGCGCACTAGGGCCCCTCGGCCAGACTGAGCCCTGCTACCTTCACATGCTAATGTAAGGCTAACCGCCACTGCCTGATCTCAATCCCCAGCCATAACTCCCCCACCCTCTTCACCCACCAGCCAGCCAGCCAACCAGAACCTCGGCCAGGTAAATAATAGCTGTAACGCAACCTGGCCGGAGGCTGCCTTCAGACCGGCGCCGGTTTTAATCTTCCCGAATTAATTTTCACCGTGGCAGACGCGCACTCCGTGTTGCACAACCACTCTTTGAAGTAGCGAAAAATGATTCACTTTTGTTGAATCAGCAAGATTTAATTCAGTTCTAAATGAAGAAAAAGACAATCCTTGCTGTCTATTTATTGTTTGTTTTTGTTGTGTTCCAGGGACCGGGACGAACGCCAAGAAAACCGCAACCTAAGTTGGGCAACCTCGAGGTCTGTGCTTTTGTTAATAAATCGGATTTTCGAGTGCACATACCGCCCTTTCCCCGCCCCTTTTCCAACCTGGCGAAGTGTTGTTGTTGTCGACGGGTGGCGCGAAAGGCGGCCCGCTTGATGGATGACCGGGATCTTCTTCGGGACAGGTACAAAGTTTGGCGCGGCCGGACAAATTATGCATCCTCGTGTCAAGCCAGGCCGCGGTCTGGGCTGTCAAGGCGCGTCAGGACAGAGACGTCCTCGCCGCCCAGTGTACACCGCGCGGCGAACACGAGGGGTCCACACCCAGAAAAATGATTTCTTGAATCAAGTAAAATATTTTTCTTGATGAAAAATACTTGATTCCAAGCTAAACTGAGTGTCAGATCAATACTAATAGGCTTTGCATTCATTCAACTCTAACCATATCAAAAATATTTCTACTTCATACGCAAAGCAGAACTTTACTTGGGCACATTAATGCAAAAAAAATTACTTTCATCATGTAAATTTTACTTTTTTCAAGAAAACATTTTTCTGGGTGCACTATGCGATGCGACAAGTGCGAGAGGGGCGGAAGATCAGTGACGACCACGTTCGCGGGGAAAGCGAAAGCGAACCTCTAATCCGGTTGCTTTGCGTTGGTTTATGTCGCGACGTGAGCAGTGGGGTGGGGGGGGGGGGGGGGGGGCTCGGCTTGGGGTGCTGCTAGGCGGAATCAGCATGCATCAGCATAATGGTGGATGGAGGCCGCTGCTCGTTGTGAGGCCCGCAGCCCCACGGACAACGCCGCCACGCCGCGCGCCTTGTCGGGGAAGAAAGATTGACCGAGTCGCCGCACAGAAAGGGGGGGGGGAATATGAAAAGAAAAACACTCGGCAAGGTAAATAGAAAGAGAGCTGCTGGCGGTGCTTCAATGGGGTGTGCTCCCGGCCGATTGCAGGCGAGTATCGTGTTTTGACAGGCCGCCGCACGGTGCGCTGGGACTGGCTGGGACGGCCGGCGAGGGGGAGGGGGAAGGCCCACCTACTCTAAAACCTTCACTAGTCCAACGCCGTTTGCTTCCCAAATGAGAAGCAAAACGGAGAAATTCTGGAGAAACGCAGATTGCGTCGGCAAGCCGCTCCAGGCGTTCCAGGCGGGGTTGCTGCGGCGGGTTGACGCTGTGCCGGCAGCCTCCCCCCGCCTCCCCCGCCTTGGCTCGCAGTGATGTGCTCGTCATT
Organism: Stenchaetothrips biformis; assembly: GCA_030522485.1. Lineage (NCBI taxonomy): Eukaryota > Metazoa > Arthropoda > Insecta > Thysanoptera > Thripidae > Stenchaetothrips > Stenchaetothrips biformis. Next base: position 7,043,671 of record CM060100.1, read on the forward strand.
GCGACATTCTGCGTCCCCCGACCGCCGCCACCGCAAATTCCTCATTTCGTTGTTTACGCCGTTCCCTGCTAGAACAAGTACTTTTCAACGTTTTCAATGTATGTTTATATAAGTTTTTTTTTTTTTAACATCTCTGAATTAACCGCATACTACCAAATAAGTGTCATCATCTTAACGTTCCTTTCATGATATTTTTTGAAAGAAAAACAACAACAAAACACTGCGCTGCGCGGTGCTGCGCTTGGAGTGACGGCTGTCCGTCGATGCTCTGCGCCGCCCGGGAAGTCTATCCCCATGGGACGTCGCCAGCTCGGTCTGTCCGCACGCACCGTCGTCCTCGTTAACCCCGTTTGCCTCGGCGAGGCTGCCAGCTCGGCCGCCCGGCAGTCGTTTCATTGGAGACGCTGCCCCGCTGGCTGGGGGGCCTTGCTGCCCGCGGGGCCTGTCGGGGCGTAGCTTAGGCCGGGCGGCATTGCCCTTTAGATTAGGCTGGTGATTAAGCGAGGATTTGCCCCGCTGTCTTGGGGACCCCCTCCCTGCCCCGCCTTCCTCGATTCGCCACAAAGCGGGAAGGGTGCAAAGCGACAGTCTCTTTTTCCAGCCCACCCTCGGCAAGGTCTCATCTTTCCGGCTGACGCGGCGGGCAAATCGAGAGAGAGAGAGAGAGAGAGAGAGAGAGAGAGAGAGAGAGAGAGAGAGAGAGAGAGAGATCACTCTTCATCCCCCTCATTATCCAGCTCCGCCCACCCTGTGCCAACGCATGAGAAATTCAGCGCGTGGGACGCACTCGTGCACAGCACGGGCATTAGTTCCATTTTTCCCAGTGCCGTGCGTTGACGGATGGGGGCGATGGGGGGCCCATTGGGGGCGCGGCGCGGCGACCCTCTCCGTCGCCGTGTGTCGTGCCCACTGTGTCACCACGGGGTTTCCATTCAGCTCGGGACGGTGTCCAGTTCGGCATAGCACCGGTGCGTGGCGAGCCCCACAATGGCCGCCGGCGTGCCCCCCCCCCACCCTTCCCCCCACCCTTCCCCCCACCCTTCCCCCCACCCTTCCCCCCACCCGTCCCCCCCGGGGAGCTGCTGGTCGACGCGGTTGCAATCACCAACTTGCCATCCCGCACAGTCCTGCGACGCGGGATAACCATTCCGGACCGCAGACTGCGAGCATTTCGCATGGCAATGCGGTTTCTGCCTACTACCCTGCTCCGCCGCCGCGCGCCGCCGGTTTTACATTGGCGTAAAACAAATCGCGAGGCGAGGACCGCCGCGCCGCGCTGCAGAGCACCGCCATCCAGGCCCTCGCCAAAAGTTGACGACCACCTTAAAAAAAAATAAAAAAATAATCATGGTGTTTGAACGCGGGCGAAGATTGGCGTCCCAGTGATTGCGGGAGTGGTGGCGGCGGTGGTGAAAGGCAGAAAGGCTCCACTCGTTGCCAACAGCGATCACGGCAGTGTAAACCTCTGCCTCGCTTGATTACTTTCCGAGCCAATTCGCCACGCGTGGCAACTGCGCGCAAATAATAATAAAAAAATTAAAAAAATGGAGGGGTAGGGAAAACGTCGTGGAGGACTCACCATGTTCGCAGCCTCGGTGTCGGCGGGCGCGCCGTCGGTCTCCGTGCTCGAGTTGGCCGCCTGCCTCAGGAACGTAATGACCATCTCAAACTAGCACCTGGAAGCCTGGAACAGAGAGGCGGGTCGTCAGCGCCGCGGTCGGGGCGGCCCGGGGCAGAGCAGGGCGCGAACTTGGCAAGCGCGGATCCAGAGGGGGTGGGGGTGGGGGGCAAAAGGACAATTGCCCGCCCTTGGGCCCTAGATAACCGCCTGAAAGGTAGGCAAAAGGCAACACATTGCCCCTGTTAGTAGGCAAAAAATGCTACGTTGCCCCTCCCTTGGGACGACTCTGGATCCGCCTCTGGAACTTGGACGCCGGGATTCTTAGCCGCGAAGACTCGCTCTGCCCCCATCGTGAGGCAGTAGTTGGCGTGGCTCGAGCGTCAGCGCATGCTCGGGAAAACTGGAAAATGTACTTGTGCTCAGAGAATTTCAGAAAACGTTGCAATTGTGTAACACTAGTAATTTTTAAATTTATTATTTAAAAAAATAATTAAATAGTGTTGAGTTTTGAACTCTCACTTTTTGACTGAGGACTCGGCGTCGCTAAGCGCGCGGCCAAGCCGTGTGCCGCCCCAGGCGAGGCACGGACTGGGTTAATGAGCCCGCGGTGCTCGACTCCCTTCCGCGCGGCCACACGTGCAGACCGAGAGCTACTCGTGCCGTGCAGCGCGGTGCACTCGGCGACGTCTGTCCGGCCAAGGTGAGACATTTCCTCAGGTTGGCTGTACAGGCTGGGTCAAAACGCGCGGCCCCGTGGCAGTGGAGCACGGCTGGCCCGCCGCGCGCCTCGCAGCGGGGAGGGGGGGAGGGGGGGTTAGTAATTGAGGGACGGCCCCCCGCGACCCCCGGCCTGAGCCCCGCGGGTCTTAAAGCCTGCCAAGGCAGCCTGCATAACAGCAGTCCAAATAAATTATTACCCCTGCGAGCAGCAGCTGCGTTGTTTGGTGCAGTGAAATGGTGGTTGAGGCGGGAATGTTGGGGAGGGGGGGGGGGTACCGTGTCTTGGTATCCCTGCGGTGAGGCCGCACTCCGTTGACGCATGCTGGTTCCAGCGTTAGTTCCAGCGACAGGGCGCTGTGTGCGGTATCAGGCCTACCCCAGCCGCACTTCCATAATAATCCTTGACTCCCTCCGGCGCACAGTAGGCCAGAAGACGGCGCAGGCGTCCAAAACTCTCGATGCGCTTTGAGCTCCAGAGTCGCAAAATGGGACTCGAATCAAACGTGTGACCCCACCGATGGATTGCTCTTTAGACGAGGAATCCATTGGTCGGGTCACACGTTTGATTCGAGTCCCATTTCGCGCCTCTGGAGCTCAAAATGCGTCGAGAGTTTTGGCCGCCTGCGCCGTATTCTGGCCCATTGTGCCTCGGCCGGCCTTGCCGCAGCCATAGGTCTCACTTCCGGCCGCCTCGCTGATGCTGACGAGCGGCCGCTGGGGAACTAGGAGAGCGCGCGTGCGGGCGCGCAAATACATTTTGCCGTGTTTTTTTTTTTTGTTTTTTTTTTTTTCGGACACGGTAATCACCCCGCGGGCCTCGGCGCGACATGTTGCAGTTCTCCGCCTGTCGGGCGCAGCGCAGCGTAGGAACAAGTGGTCCGCCCCCTGACCGCGGCCTCGGCTAGGCCCCGCGGCCGCACCGCCAGCCAATGGCGGCGCTCGGCGCGCAAACGCGGCTCTCGGGATTACAGCGGTCGAGCCTTGGGTCGGGCAGAGACGGAGCGCCAGCGCCTCTTGTTAGCCATCACTCCGAGTAACGAACCGGTCGCGCGGTCGCCCCCCCCCTTTCCCCCCCCCCTCGCATTGGCGGCCCGCACTGGAACCGCTTTTCGCGACTTTTCCAACCGGATTGCCCTTGTTCCAGCGCGGTGATTGCGAGTCCCGGAGGCTCCCAGCAGGCCCGCACGGCCGTCTGTCTGTTCCACTGCGAGCGACAATGCGAATAAATCACGGAAAAGGCAGGAGAAGGAGACCTTGAACTAGTCGACATTTTGAACAATTTAGCGAGGCCGGTGCTAGACCCACTGCACTGGCAACACGAGTTCAAAAGTCAGTCCATTGGACCAGCCGTTTTTTTTTTTGTTTTTTTTGGGAGGCGCATTACTTTTTGTCTTTTTGTCGTGTCGTCTTGCCTTAAGCGCCTGCAGGCCGGCAACACAGAGCACGCGTGCCGCGCGTGCTGCCTGCCCGCGCCTCCGCTCAGGACGGCCTCCTCTCCTCCCCGGTCCACTTGGCCTCGCCCAGGACGGGGCGACCCATTCCGGCAACGACGTCGTCCCTGGAGACGCAGCCTCATCCAGCGACCCCCCGCGCCCCGACCCCCTCCCCTCCCCCTCCGCCTCCCCCTCCGCCCCCTGGCCGCCCCAATGGCGCCTCGCAGGTGCTAAACCCACTGTGTGGGAAAGGAAGGGGTGGCGGTGTCGACGCCAGAGGACCCCCTGAACCGCCAGGACCGCCAGGACCGCCACGAGTGCGCATTTCCGCGTTTTTCGGAGATCGGCATCCGCCGCTGCGAAGGAGAGAGGGCAAAGTGGAGCGCTCCCATTGCCAGACGCACATCCATTTTAATTCCCTCTTTTGAATTTTAAAAATGCAAATTAAAAACCCGCGAGGAGGGAGGGGGCGGGGCTGCGTGGTCCGACACACCTTCATTAGCGAAAGGCGGACGAGCCGTGGGGCTTTCTTTCAATCTCGTTGCTTCTAGCCCCGGCCGCACAGGGGGCCGGCTAGCTGGCATGCAGCGGGCCCGCCGGCCCGCCCCCGCTAAAGCGCCTTAACTACTCCGAGGAGACGAGCATCAAAATGGGCGAGTTGCCTCGCAGGCGCGCGTGCGTTGTCCTCGACGCCAGAAAACCTGGTCAACTTGAACACTATGAAAAATAAATAAATAAATAAAACGCGGGAAAATGTTTTTTTTCCGGCTCTAACAAGACACAGTGCACATTCAGGCGCCGCATGCGTGTGGACGGCCACTTTTCCTTGCCTGCCTTGCCCTAGTCCGGACGGTAATAGCCACCCCTCCTCTCTCTCTCTCTCTCTCTCTCTCTCTCTCTCTCTCTCTCTCTCTCTCTCTCTCTCTCTCTCTCTCTCTCTCTCTCTCTCTCTCTCTCTCTCTCTCTCTCCCCTCCCTCTCGCGTAGTCCGTCTCACTTTTTCTCTCGTTTTATTCTTTGCCCCGTCACTGCGGAGTGCCGTTGTGCCGCCAAGATTCCCCCCCCCCCCCCTCATTTTTCCCCTTTCATGCTCGAGCCATAAAGGGGCCGCGGCCTGGCCGCTCATAGGCGGCACCAAGGCAAGGGTCAGCCGGTCGGCAAGCCCCTTAGACCCCCCCCCCCCTCCCCCTCCCCTCGGCCGACGACGTCGAGGAACCGGCCATGTAAGCACGTATACGAGCGACGGCCGCGAAAGCACGTTTCCGTCGTTTAGACATTTCTCGAGCAGCAGCGGGCCCCGCTGGCTAGAGGGAGGTCCCCTCGAGGGAAAGAAGAATGGTGAACGGTGTGCAGTTTCAGAATTTTAAAGCGCGACCCTGCTCACTGCTATGTCACGAGACCGCGGCAGCGTTCGCAAGTGAGTCTCGGCAGCGATGCCGGTACCGCCCTGGCGTTTGAATACAGAACATCTTCGCGCGTGTCCCCTTTTTTTTTTTTCGTTTTTTTCCCCCCGTTTTTTCAATTATATTTTTAATTTTTATTGTATTACTTTTGCTTTGCCGTGCCACTTCCGCGGGCTCCCGTATTTACCTACCGTCTGTCCGTCTGTCTGTCTGTCTGTCTGTCTGTCTGTCTGTCTGTCTGTCTGTCTGTCTGTCTGCCGATGTCTGTATATGCTGATATGGTAAAAAGCCGACAGGATGCAGCCATTTCCCCAACTCGGCGAACTCGGCCCGGGGCGCGAGGCTTCAGGCCGCTGTCTCTGCCTGCCCCGCAGCGAGTGCGAGAGAGACAGAGCGAGGAACTCCACACCCCGCGGCCCGCGGCCGCTCTCCACGTAATCGAGTTATCTCTCTCCAGCAGCGACGGGAAGCGACCCGCACCAACCTCCGCGGTGGGATCGGCGAACGGACAGACAGAACGACAGGCAGACAGACAGACTGTATCACGACTCCGCCATCGAACCGTTCCAGCCCATGGAGTGACCCCGTCGCCTCGCCTCTCGCCGGATAGCCAACCGGAAACGGAATCAGTCGCCACTCCATTCCAGTAATTGCTCACGTGTCCTTCGGCCGAGATGGGAAAGGCGGGGGGCGAATGCGAGGGCTGCGTCGGATTCGCTCGGCAACCTACCTTTTTTTTTTCCCCTTTACCTTGCATCTATGTCATTTACTTTGCCCCATGTTCGAGCTGCCACTTCAGCGGCCGCCACGCAGGAAGGCTGCCGGGGCGGGGTGGGGCGGGGCGGGATGAGGTGAGGAATTCGGTGGGGTGGCGGGTGACACTGGCAGCACAACTATAACAATGAACGGCCCTCTCTCCTCTCATCGCGAAGGAAGGTAGGAAGGAGGACGCGGCAAAACAGAGAATCATCAATCCTGTCGCCTCCACTGTCAAAAACTTACAGTAACGTCTGATCGAAAGGTGGTTTCCTCTCTCTCTCTCTCTCTCTCTCTCTCTCTCTCTCTCTCTCTCTCTCTCTCTCTCTCTCTCTCTCTCTCTCTCTCTCTCTCTCTCGTCTCAGGATGAGATTTTTATTTTTTATTAGTCTGGCGGCGAGACTCAGGTAAGCACTTCGCGACCCCAGGACCAAAACCCCGAAATATTTTCCGCGATCCCAAGGTTGGGAACCGCCGGTCGAGAGTGGGGAGTCTGGAGAGACGAAGGAGTCTGGAGAGACGAGGGAGTCTGGAGAGACGAGGGAGTCTGGAGAGACGAAGGAGTCTGGAGAGACGAGGGAGTTTTGAGAGACGAGGGAGTCTGGAGAGGCGAGAGAGTCTGGAGAGGGTGCCCGCCAGTAGCAGCCTAGTTAGCTGTCGGCTATTCAATGACGAGACAATGGCGCTGGCCGCTGGCATGGCAACGCAGTGGCAACCTGTTTGGCGTGGCCGTGGCCCCGTGCAAACCCGGATCTGGACCCGGACACCTCCGCCCTCCCGGCACCGCCAGATTATCCCCGAGACAGTAATTGAGCTTCTGAGAGCGTCAAACTATTTGCGTAATCTCGTTGCTGAGCCGTTACTTATTCATGAGCGATTGCATTTTCGGAGTATGAATGGAGGCCGGGCTGTTTGCTGTCCACTTCCCGCTGCCGGCCATTCATTTCCGTCCGGCGAGTCGTCGCGACGCGAGCAGTGCGTTCGGCGCAGTCTGAGTACTCTGCGAGAATGAAAACCGCAAAAACAAACAGTCTGGAAACAAGTTAGGGCAGGTCAGCAGTGCGCCTCGGTGGTGGTGGTGGAGGTACACACATTTGCGAAATAAAAACTGAAAGGGGTTCTCGTTCGTTTTCTTGCGCCACGTTTCGCGTTCGCAGTCTGGCGTGCGCGCGACAAAAAAAAAAGGCCGGCCGTGCAGCTCCCCGTGAAATTGGGTTTCTGTCTCATCCGAGCGCGCGGCTGGACGCCTGGATGACCGGAGGCTGGATCGCCGGCCGCCATCGGCAAGCACGCAGCGCCCTAATCTATGGGGGCCACGCACACACGCACGCACACACCCAGTCGTCTTGAGTAATGATTTTCAAACTTCATAAACACACCTACGCGGTTCGGCTCGGCCTCCGCCTCTGCGGCACAAACTTCCCCCAGCTCCCTCCTCCTCCTCTTCCTCCTCTCCCCCACCACCCCTCCTTCATCCCCCCGTCACACGCTCCTGCCCCTTTTCGCACCTCGAACTCCGTTCGCCTAGAATAGACGGTGTGTGATGAATGCCTGCCGCGCTGTCGTCGTCGGCTGCTCGCTCTCTCTCTCTCTCTCTCTCTCTCTCTCTCTCTCTCTCTCTCTCTCTCTCTCTCTCTCTCTCTCTCTCTCTCTCTCTCTCTCTCTCTCTCCCTTTCTCTCTAACAAACACACACACACACGCCGGGGTGACGACGGGAAATCTCTCACAACGGCGCTGCCTCGCCGACCGCATCCTTGTGGGCCACCTTGTAGACCACCTTGTCACGCGGAAGGCCCGCTGCTGGTACCGGCAAGTAAGTTTCCCTCGACGCAGCAGCATTGATGCCGTTAATTAAGGCATCGCCCAACTAGAGCGTGCCCCCCCCCTCTCTCTCTCTCTCCTCTCTCTCTCTCTCTCTCCTCTCTCTCTCTCTCTCTCTCTCTCTCTCTCTCTCTCTCTCTCTCTCTCTCTCTCTCTCTCTCCTCTCTCTCTCTGTCTCTCTGTCTCTCTGTCTCTCTCTCTCTCTCTCTCTCTCTCTCTCTCTCTCTGTCTCTCTCTATCTCTCTATCTCTCTCAACCACCCTCTTCCTCTCCGGCCCCCCTCTCCATGGACATCGTGCGCGTCCCCTATCTGTTGACTCACTTGCGCGCGCGCACACACATACACACACACTTACACACACAGACACACGCACGCACCCTGTGGCGCCAAGGCTCCGTAACTGTTCGTGTGTGCGGCAACTCCAGAACACCAAACCAACCAAACCGAGAATCCCTGCCGCTGCTCCGAAGCCAGCGCTGCAGAACAACGCGGCGCTAACCTAGCCTCGGCCGGACGGCTGCAGTTTGCCACTACTTGGCCAAGTCCCTTTTGGAAGGGCGCCCCGCCCCTCGCCTCTCCAGTCGCTGAGCAGCCGGAGGGCTTTTCGGTATTGCTGAAGGGTCCAAGGGCCTTGCCGGTTCAACACGGCGCTCGCCTGGAGGCCGCGCGGTCCTCGGCGCCCTCCGTCCGTCCCACCCGGTGGCCGGCGGCGGCCCCATCACGACATGACTGCAAAATTATTTCCACAGCCCGATGCACAATCCTGAAGGCCGGCCGGCGCGATACTGCGGTGTTTTTAATTTGGGGTCTGGTGACCCTAGGCGACCCCAAGTACCAAGCCGCGACCCCAAAATATTTTTCCGCGACCCAAAGTGGGGTCGCGATCCCAAGGTTGGGAACCGCTGCAATAGCCCAAGACGGGCCGAGTGACTGGCTGTGAGCGGAGCTGGGTGTCTCCGCCCACGAGTGTTGTGTGTGCGTGTGTGTGTGTGTGTGTGTGTGTGTGTGTGTGTGCGTATGTTTGTTCACGTCAACGTTATGCTCCGTGTTGACTTAGCAGGGATAGAATGTTGTACGCAACCATACAGGGGGGAGGGGCTCAAAGTAATGGATAAAGGCTGAGCAAAAACAGCGATCGCTTCTTGCCTCGGCTCGCTTCTTGCTCACCACAGCAAACAACAACATCAACCCTGGGAAACAAACAACAACAGCTGCACGTCACGAGATAGAAGAGAAAAAAAAAAGAAAGTGTGCAGCAGCAAGGTTCCTATCGGTGACTTTGCAGAGTGCGGACGGACGGACGGGGGCTTGGGGTCGGGTCGGGTCGGCCTGGGGTCGCCAAACAGACCCAGCGACAGTTACAAATGGATCAACAACAACGTGTCCGCACTATCGATGCGGTGTGGTTATCATCACGCGCTGAGCTGGTGCGAAGCTGTGATGGCCAGTGGACCGCGGACAAAGCACAATACGCACCAGGTGGGGACGCGAACACACAACAGGGAGAGGGAGAGAGAGAGAGAGAGAGAGAGTGAGAGAGAGAGAGAGAGAGAGAGATGCGCGCGTGCTGGCATGCACACACAGCGCCCAGCATGATTCATACACGCGCGGCCCCCAAAGGGGCGCCAACGGTGGATCGGTCTGGAGAGGAAAAGAGGGTAGGCCTCCCGGTACCTCCACGCTGGAAACACCTCCCAATCCGGGTGGACGTGATGATACCCGTGCGGCGATAAAATCTACTCAACGACCAGAACACACGTTGTGCACGCGCGGCGAGACCCAACTTCTCCAGTAAACAAAAGTGCGCGGCACGGGTTATACCAGCAGGCGGGCCCCGCGGCGAGAAAAGGGGCTGCAACAACAACAAAAACACAGCAGGTGCAGCGTCAGTGCGCGTGGCTCCGACTTCCCACCCCTCTCCGCTGAACGCCTGTCGAAACTGCTTTTGAGTTGGGGCGCGTGCCGAGGGGGTACACTGTGACCTGGGCCGGAGTGCAGCGAAGCAAACGAAGCGGGCGAAGCTGTGGGGGCTGCGGGGGCACAGGGGGCTGCGGGGGCACAGACACAGGTTGTTGCTGAGGCCGCACGCGCACGCCTGGATGCTCGCCCGCTTCGCTTGTTGCTTTTTCCTAAAGCGCGAGGAGGGGGTGGGGCCGCCATCTTGGTTTCGTCGGGTTCTTCCGGGGCATGGCTCGGGATGCAGCGCACGCAGCGACTCGCCGAGCCTGGATTCATTTTCTGTCGGCTGACCGCACGGGCGGCGGGGGGTTCGGCCCCGCAGAGTTTTCCCGACCATCCTGTTTAGCATACACTACATCCCACCCCCAACTTTACCAATTCCCCACTCCTCTCTCCCCTTTCGTCTCCTCCCCCGAGTGCTCTCGATGTAGCGTTATGAATCATGCTCGCTGCAACGACCACTCGCACATTTTTTTCTTTCCTGGATCACGGCAGGCTCGTGGGAACCCAACCATGTTTACTCTGGTGCCGCGTGGAATTAAAATTACAGAGGCACCCTTCCTTTTTATGCAGGCACATCTTGTTTGACGAGTGGCTAGGGAGGGATGAAGCCTTTAGCGTAGCGTAGCGAGCGGAGCGGGATGCAAACACGCACCGAGGAGCCCCTGCCAACGTCAGGGTAGGCAACGCGGCGAGCGGAGCGGGATGCAAACACGCACCGAGGAGCCCCTGCCAACGTCAGGGTAGGCAACGCGACAGCGTCGGCGCGCGGCGGGCCGGCCTGCTATTGCTCTTGATGGCTGGAGCTATCAACGGCCGGACCGCGAGTAGGCCCTGCACAGGGAATTCCCTCAGACACGTCGCTTTTTTTCGCGGCCCAGTCGCTAACGGCGGACGGGCTTGCAAAACCCGGCAGCCTTTTTCACCATTAGTATATCACGCCAGTGCGCCCGCACGCGCTGCTGAGTGACAGCTGTCGAGAGAGAGAGAGAGAGAGAGAGAGAGAGAGAGAGAGCGCCGGAGAGAGAGAAGGGCAAGCGAACACGAACGGCCACCTATAAATATGCATTCGTTGGCCGAAGCTCGCGTGTGCGGTACGCTGTCTGGAAGCTCAATGGAATTGCGGCTGTCTCATTCCAAATAACGAAACACAGCGACACAATGCATACATACATCAAGGCGGGCCGCGGGGCCTGACAAGCACGGAGTGGCTGCGGAACAAAGCAAGCCTGTTTGTCATGGCTTTGACGGCCTCCTCGACTGGATAGCGCGCCTCCTCCACAAAACACTTTCATGTTTTTCAGCTCACTCATCTGTCAATACCGCTGGCTCCAGTCAGTCAGCGTGTTCGTCGGCGCGGGAATACACCACGATAAAGATGAAAAGACTTTCCGGCGTTTATTCATCCCGTAAGCATATTTACCTCAGATTGGACGAGGGACTGTGACCGAACGCTCATGCCGTGCTTCTGCACCTGAAAAAGAAAAACAAACAATTAGTTTATTTTTCGTAGTAATGTTTTCGAACGTGGATGCTGCTGTGTAATTACGGAAAACGGCGTCCGAGGCGTGCCAAGCGCGCCACTCAGGAATTCCCTTTCGCGAGGCTGGCTGCACTGTAAGCGAGTTGCCATCCGCCAGAGTGGAAATGCGAAATCAAATCACTGCGGCCAACATGCCGCATTTAAAACGCTGCGGGGGGGAAAAAAACCTAGCAGGCTTGACCTGGATATCTTCGGCATTTTTGTTTTGGCAATGCACAGCACATAGTTTGTTTCTTTTCTTTTTAAAAAAATTCCTTTTTTGCCGGATTCCTGTACCACTGCCAAACTCTGCCTCCTCTCGAAAGTAGCTGGCTGCAACAACACTCATTACAGCAGCTCTCCACAATCATTTGCTCCTTGTTGTTGGCACGATCCCCATAATGATGCAGGGCCCCGCATCAAGTGTGCTCCATCAGCCCAAACCCGCCCAAACCAAACAGGGGCGCAGTGTAATGTTTCATGCATGGTGCAGCTCGGTTTGGCTCGGCTCGGCAGGGACGCAGAGCGGTTCAAGTGATTGGATTGGGGGCCGATCGGGAACGATTTCACAATTCATGCGCCGTTTGAAAAGGCTGCTCTGTTTGGTTTGCGAATGACCAGGTTCCATTCCAGGCCTTTTTTATTTTATTTTTATTTTTTATTTTTGTTGGTTTTAAAAAAGTGTTGGGGGTGGGGGGAGGGGTTTCTCTAATGACATTATGATTTTGAGGCCCCACGGAACGTGCGGGTCGTCCGCTTGAAGCCTCAGGAAACCTCGGGCCGGGACCCTGAGTCCCTTAAACCCCGGCAGCGGACGAGCTGCCGGCCTCGCCTCAGGCATGGACACCTGCGGCATCAGGCGTCGTGCGTCTCTCAATGCGAGAGCGGAGTGCTTTTCCATTTGCATGGTGCTGAATTTTAGATCCGCCGCTGAGTGTGCAGTACCGCCTTGTTGTAGGCCAGACCCTTGGCCACGGCAAACCAAACCCGACCCGCCACTTTGTCCGGACCCAACTCGGCCCCATCTGTCACTCGCACCGCCACGGGGCGCCCTGTGGGTGCGAGAGAGACAGGGGGCTCGACGACTGCCTCGGGAAATTGGGAAGAAGCCTCCGAGAAGTGGTCAAAGACGAGCATGAAAAAGGCGCGCCAAGTAGGCAGGCCCAAAGGGTCGGATCGGACATGCACGCCCCCCCTTTACTCCCTACATCATAGAGAGAGAGAGAGAGAGAGAGAGAGAGAGAGAGAGAGAGAGAGAGAGAGAGAGAGAGAGAGGGAGGGGGGGGGGAGCGCCATGCCGTCGTACCGACACAGGCGCAGACAACATAAACAACAGAAGCAGCAGCGAAAAATTAGAAGGAACAAGAACAAAAAGCGAGGCAGTCACTGTAAATCCCTCCCCTATCATCACCTCGCGGCCTCTGCCCTCTTTTTCCGCCGCTCCTCCTAATGATGAGGTAGTGCAGGCCTTCGCAGGCTGTCTCTCTCGGGCACCGCAGAGCGTCGCTGAGAGGCGGGGCGTGTGCCCACACTAATAGGGCGACGCGTCTTAAACACCCGGCCATGTTTTATTTTTCTCGCGCCTCTCAGGTGATACGCTACGCGCAAAAATTCTAGAGTAGGA
>CM060100.1:7061530-7164380 GCA_030522485.1 Stenchaetothrips biformis
AGACGAGCGAGCCAAGCCGAGCCGAGCCGAGCGAGCCAAGCCGAGCCGAGCGAGCCAAGCCGAGCCGAGCGAGCCAAGCCCAACGAGGCAAGCCGAGCGAGCCAAGCCGAGCAAGCCGAGCGAGCCAAGCCAAGCCGAGCAAGCCGAGCGAGCCAAGCCGAGCGAGCCAAGCCGAGCGAGCCAAGCCGAGCGAGCCGAGCCGAGCGAGCCAAGCTCCCCGGACGGACCGCATCCCTCACTGTAGGGTAACCGTATTATTTAGCTCCTCCGGGTGTCTGGGGGTGGGGAGGGCCACTGTCTTGGCGGCCATGCTGCCACGGCACGCGAGGTCACGGCTCATCGTCCAGGCAGGACACGTCCAGGACGCCCACCAGGACCCCGTCGAGGTGCGCCTCGCCGAGGGATCCGCAGGACTCATAACCGGCCACGGAAAGTAATTATTTCCCCATTTTACGCCCGAGTCACTTGCTGCGCTGCCAAAGTGGCCCGCTCGGAGGTGGGAGCAAACTTGGAGCGTTATTACCGAAACGCGTTCTCGATGGTCGCCGGCAAGGGGTAAACAAGCGCGCTAACAATCTGAAAATAATTCCCCAGAGGGACGGTCAGAAGACCGTTGAAGGCGGCCAAGATTCTAGACGCGTTTTGAGCTCCAGAGTCGCTAAATGGGACTCGAATCGAACGTGTGACCCCGCTGAGGAATCCATGGGCGGGGTCACACGTTTGATTTGAGTCCCATTAAGCGACTCTGGAGCTCAAAACGCGTCTAGAATTTTGGCCGCCACAACGGTCTTCTGACCCACTGGGCGATGCTCCCCGCGGGGTAGGTTGGCGGTGCTCAATGAATCGCAGCGCGCAAGTTGGCAGCCTTGCGGCGCAAAGCCAAAGGACGCGCTCGTTCAACGTGGCCTCCGCGACTGTCGCGTACCCGTGTTCTCATTTACTCTATTTTTTACCCCCTCTTCTTGCCGAGTAGAAATATGAGGCGACTGAGCTCGTTAGCACACGTCCAGGTGCCACCTCGGTCAGCGCAGGTGTGGTCTGTTTTCATCCCCAACACGCGCGCAATATGGCCTACACTGCGAACCCTTTGTTCTTTTTTTTTTTTTCAGCGTCTGAATCTTTTAGTGGTGGAGTGAGTAACAGCGCGATGAAGGTAGCAGGGAAGCCATCTTGACCAGACTCTGAACCAACCCACCCCGCGCCGCGCACATAGGGTCAGAAGACTGTTGAGGCGGCCGAAATCCCGGACGCGTTTTGAGCTCCAGAGTTGCTAAATGAGACTCGAATCGAACGTGTGACCCCACTAATGGATTGCTCTCCGAACGAGGAATCCGTTGGTGGGGTCACACGTTCGATTCGAGCCCCATTTAGCGACTCTGGAGCCAAAAACGCGTCTAGTATTTTGGCCGCCTCAACAGTCTTCTGGCCCACTGTGCCGCGCTAGCTCAGCGACGCTATTTGTACAGCCCAGCCAAAAAGGTGAACCGGCTGCGTTATTCATATCACAACGCAGGACCGTGCGCTGTGTTTAAGCTGGCCCGGCTTGGAGCAGGCGGGCAGCGCTCGAAGCAGGAAAGGAGCGGGGGCGCCGGATGGAGATAGGACTCCATAAGAGTCCATTTGCACGCAAACCGTGATAAAGTCATGCGCGCCTGAGTGGCTTTGCCGTGACCGGGAAAGAGACCAGCCGAAGGGAGTGGCGGTGGCCGATGGGGGCGTATCGCCCAGCACCGGTGCATGAATAGTCATTAACAAGTCTTTTTACTACACCCGCGTGTGCGCTTGCCTTGCCTTGCCGCACCGTTTCCGAAAGCTGGGGTTATTTTTGTCTAGCGGGACTGGAGAATGGACGGTCAGAGCAACATAATGTTTTTCTTTCGACTTGAGCGGCCACTGCATTCAATCCGAGCCGGGGAATCGTACTCCATCGGCGGCGCCAGTACTCTTAGAGGCGACCGCGTGAGTGCAGGCCGCCGCGGAGGCCGACCGCCTGCCTACCTGGCTGCCTGCCTGGCTGCCTCCTAGCTGCCTGCCTGGCTGCCTGCCTGGCTGCCTCCTAGCTGCCTGCCTGGCTGCCTGCCTGGCTGCCTCCTAGCTGCCTGCCTGGCCGTGTGTTGCGCTGCCGGTTTGCAGGTGTCGGCTGGAAGTGGATTGCAACACGAACAAAAAGGCGAGCCGCGCGTGAAGGGAAGCGACCGCAGGAATGCCCCCCCCCCCTTCCCCCACACCCTCTCGGCCGCGGCGGGGCTCAGCCCCACAAAACCCGCTTATACCGCTGCAAATTCACGCACCGCGCGTGTAGGGACCACGCCGCTCCACTTTTGACAAGTCGCGTGTGACGGGGACAGCGCCGCAAGGCCCGGAGCGCGGCAGCTGCCTGAGAGGTCTACAGAGGTCTGGAGACAGCGGCTGTAAAATAGATGTTCTGCGGCCAGAGGGGCTTCTGGTGCGATCCAGGCTGGGCAGCAGCCAGCACAGCTGTATGTCTTGCAGTTTATCTACCCAAGTCCGGCCAGACTGGATCCGCCCTGTCCAGTAGTGCAGGTAACATCGGGGACACGGGGACCAGCCCGTGTGCAGGACGCACCTGCGTTCTGTCGTGTCCGTCCGTCTGTCTGTCTGTCTGGCTGGCAGACCGTCTGTCGCGCCTCTCGGCTGGATTACCTCCGTGCCAACACCCCTCCCACCACCCCAAAGCGCTTCACTCGTAAAATAACCTCCTCCCGAATACACCGATCCTGCATCGCACACTTCGATTTTCTTTGCGATTCTTTCGGTTTCCTTTTGCTTTGATTCGCCATCCCGATTGCCTCTTGCGCCACTTTGAACTTTCTCATTCCGGAGCGGCACCAATACCGGTGTCACACACACAATCGCTTTCTTTGAGATCACAGAGAGCTGTGTCTTTTTATTCGCGGCACAAGCAAACCAACGGGACAGCGGGAAAATAAAGCACGTTCGTATTCCGTGTGCCCGAAAAAAAACAAAAAACAAGTGAGTGCCTCCTCGACTCCAACACTGCTCCAGCACTGCGAGGGAGCAGTGGGGCACATGTCCCGGCCGTCTCAGGGGCACCGGGCAGCTCGTATGTCCTGCGCTGCCGGCAGCCAGGCGGGCAGACAGCCGGCAGACAGTCAGGCGGGCAGCCAGCCTCACGCCCTGGAAACTTGATTCTGGATCCAGCGGGAACCTGGAGCCAGTCTGACGGCGACACTGCCCGACCGAGTGGGTATTGTTTACCCCAGGATCATCACTCGCGTCACGCCGTCGCCCCCGGTCCAGCCAGCGTTGCACCCAGGGCGTGGTGCCCCCCCCCCCCGGGGGCGTGGTGCCCCACCCGGGGTGTGGTGGCCCCCCCGGGGTGCGGCCCTGCGTGGCACTGCACCGACCGGGGCCCTAAGGGGGCTCGGCTGAGGATAGGGCCAGAAAACACGCACGTGTGGGCCGCCCGGATTCGCAGCGAAGGGCTCCCAAGAGTTCCTGGGGTTCCCGTGGGAGCGTGGGGCTCGTTAAAGGTCCTTGTGCTAGCTCCTGGCGCGGCAGGGCGAGGTGGGGCGGGGCGGGGCGGGGCGGCACCGGAGGCGCGGCTGCCATCCAACAATGACGCAGCGCGTCCCCGTGGTGACAGCGGCACGCATGGACGGAACCGCGCCGCAGCGGCAGGCAAGTGCCCGCTCAGGCATCCGGAGACATCGGAGGACGTTTTTCGATCCACGAGCTTGCCGCTGAGATCCGCAAGGTCCTGTTTTCGGTCCAAGAGGCCCCCGTTGAGATCCGCAAGGTTCTGTTTTCGGTCCAAGAGGCCCTCCGTTGAGATCCGCAAGGTCCTGTTTTCGGTCCAAGAGGCCCGCGCTGAGATCCGCAAGGCCCTGTTTTCGGTCCAAGAGGCCAGCGCTGAGATCCGCAAGGCCCGTTTTTCGATCTAGGGCTCCTCCGCTGAGAGGAGCCAGAGTAGTGAGGCGCTGCCATGCGGACGGAAGACGGAACCTTTCACCTGTCAATGGGGACGGGGGTCTTGTAGAAAAGGGCCGTTCCTTTAATCCCGTTCCGGCCCGGGGCGCGGCGGCGCGGCGCGGCCCCGATCCGAAGACAAAGACAGAGTGACACGGCACAGATAAGGAGATGTGAGTTGTTGTTCTTTTCCTTTCTTCGTGTGTGTGTATGGGGGTGGGGGTGGGGTGGGGGAGCAGGTAAGCGTGTGAGTAGTCTGCCCGAAAGCGCCTGCAAAGTGGCTTAGCGGCGCCGCCCTATAGTGGCTGCGCGGCTGGCTGAACAGCCTCGTGGAGGGGCAGACAGACAGACAGACAGACAGACAGACAGACAGAAAGAGAGGAAAGGAGCAGAAAAGTTGGCGTGTGTGTTCCGGTTACGGAAAGTCGCGACGCATTACAGAAGCAGCGTTTCTGCGGCTACAAAGCGCGGATTTTTTTTTTTTTTTTTTTTTTGGTGTATCTGTTTGTGAGTGTGTGTTTTGTGTCTTTTTAATTTTTAGAAAACGTGAAATATCCCTCATTTTGCCTGACTGGGGAAAGGGCGCGTTTCCACGGCTTTCAGCTGCCCTGATTTTCAGCCGCGGTTCAGCCAATCAGTGCCTTTAATCTCGCTTCAAAGGGCCGGCCGGCCGGCTCCACATCGCCGTCCCTTCCAAGGGCTTTCACGCGCGGCTTCCCAGCTCGCCTGCCTGTCTGCCTGCCTGCCCGCCTGCCTGCCTGCCCGCCCAGAGAGGCCGCCGCTGCCTCTCGATTGACATGGCTTTTTTTCTCTGCTTTCTTTTTTTGTTATTTTTAAATTTTGGGGTTGAGTTTCGCATGTTTGTATTTGTTCCGAGGATAACGGAAAGCGCGCGCAAACACGGCGGCCTTCGCCGAGGCAAAGCAAAGCGATTGGCAAACATCTTTCCAGAAGGCGCTGCTGGGTGAGTGCGCGCCGGCCCGGCCCGGCCTGGGCCCGGCCTGCCTCAGCCTGTCATGCGGCGGGCAGGCAGTACCGCCGGCCACGCGCGTCGACGGCGTGCCTATCCCGCTCCGTCGGGCGCTCCACGCTGCCTTGGGAAATCTCTGCGGTCCGTCTGCCTGTCCGTCCGTCTGTCTGACCGTCTGTCTGACCGTCTGTCTGACCATCTGTCATCTGTCTGACCGTGCCTCCGCGCGCGTTCTGAATTCATTCGGTGCAGTGATTGAGAGGCCGGCCGGCCTACGACGTAAAACGCCCGCAGTGTGCGCAGATGCCGAGGCCTTGCTGGAGCTAAGCCGACTGTTTGATCGAGAGAGAGAGAGAGAGAGAGAGAGAGAGAGAGAGAGAGAGAGAGAGAGAGAGAGAGAGAGAGAGAGAGGCGAAGGCGAGGCCCAGACCTGGAGCATAAGCCTCCACGACGACGGTGGGGCTTCGGGTCTGTGATTACCAACCCTGCTTTGGAGGCAGTGTCGCGCAGTCCGTCAAAACGTCGATAAACGAGATAAAACCGCACAAATCGCTGCCGCTGCGCGTTCACCCACGCAGGGCCCTTCCCCCTGCTTTTTAACGGGCTTCACTTTCTGCGTGGAAAAATAACACGTTTTAAGTGCTTAGGTCCCTCGGCCATTACGCGCTTTGTAGTGGTCTCCAGCAGCAGCAGCAGCAGCAGCAGCAGCAGCAGCAGCAGCAGCAGCAGCAGCAGCAGCAGCAGCGGCAGCAGCAGCAGCAGCACCAGCAGCAGCAGCAGCAGCAGCAGCAGCAGCAGCAGCAGCAGCAGCAGCAGCAGCAGCAGCAGCGGCAGCAGCAGCAGCAGCAGCAGCAGCAGCAGCAGCAGCAGCGGCAGCAGCAGCAGCAGCAGCAGCAGCAGCGGCAGCAGCAGCAGCAGCAGCAGCAGCAGCGGCAGCAGCAGCAGCAGCAGCAGCAGCAGCAGCAGCAGCAGCAGCAGCAGCGGCAGCGGCAGTAGCAGCAGCAGCAGCGTAGTGTGGCGACACAATCCCCCTCTCCCTGTCTCCCTCCCTCCGGCGGTGGGCGCTGCGAGCAGGACTGCGAGGGGAGATAATGATCCATTTCTCAGCGCGTCGCTGTCGGGTTTCTGGGTCAGAGCGACGCGGGCCGCGGCGCGGCGTGGCGTTTTCCAGCTCGGGACGATATTTATTGTCTGTGCAGTGAGGCCCGAATACGAGCCACTCTTTTACCTCTCCGGCCCACTGTGCGCCGACTCTGTTACAGTGGATTGCGAGCGGGGAAGCGAGACACACGGCATCCGGCCGAAACGAGCTGCACCGCGACCAATGCGTCTTGCGCGCGGCCTCTGGTGAGACATCCATTCCCCCCCCCTTTCCCCTTTTCCCCCCAAGCTGTGCATTAAGCGTGTTAATGAAGCCGGCCGGAGGCGCCTCAAAGCTCTCGGGGCACTTGGCGGTAAAAAAAAAAAAGGAGGGGGAGAGTTTATTTTTGGTTCAGAGAAGGCAAGGTGCCGCCGGAAAACGCGGGACGCCTCCATTTTGTCCAGGCGACTGCACCGGTCTGTGGACTCCCTGGCCGAGCGCTGGAGCTCTGGAGCTCTGGAGCGCGAGTCGGGGCTGCCGCGCCTGCGGGACGCCAGCGGCTGCGGCGCCGGTGGGGTGCCCCATCGTAGGAGGTGCGGAAAAGCAGCGAGAAGCGCTTCGCTTCCAGTCTGCTGCAGGTCACACGGGGTGCCTCGCGTGCGGGGCGGGGCGGGGCGGGGCGATCATCGAGATGGAAACGTCTGGCTCCTCGCGGACGCGGCAGGGCACTCCAGCAGAATCTCTGGCTCTCGTCCAGCATGTGCACCGTTACAGCTGCCATGCCCGACCGTGCCCGCGAGCTGCGAGCGCCACCCTTCCAGTCGCTCCAGGAGGTGCCTCCCCCCCCCTTTTTTACCCCCGCTCTGACCCCGGCCGTGGCCAGACTTTAGATACAGCCCCCGCTGGGCCTTGCAAGGCTTTGACTTTTTCCCTTGCAAACTTGTTTAGTGTGTGTGTGTTTTTTTTTTTTTGCGTGTGCGTAAAAGTGATGGAAAGCGAGTGAACCTTCTTCTTCTTCTTCCCTCGCCTCTGTCCCGCCGCGCGCGGCTCCCCTTTGCCGAGGTAAGCCATTGGCCCCTAAAACCACGCACCAAAGTGCTTTCCGCTTTCCGCCACCGTGGGCCCGGACTGGCCCACTGTTGTGGCCGGCGAGGGCGAGGCCAGGCGAGGCCAGCGCCGTGCTTTCTCCCTTCTTCGGGCCGCGTGCGCAGTGCGCGCCAGTAGGCGCCAGTGGGCAGTGGGCACCGCTCAAAGAGAAACACACAATTTTACAATAATTTCGGCAGCCGAGCGTGCCAGCGGGCGGAACGCGATTCGAGGCGCCGCTTCACCGCCTCGCCACCACCTGGCGGCAGACCTGGCGGCAGACCTGGCGGCAGCTGGGGCCGCTGGCGAGCACCTGCGGTATCATTCATTCCCGCTGCGACGTTGCCAAATCGGCGACCGCTCCATCTGGCGGGCCTCGGACCAGCCGACTAAGCCACATGCGAAGCGAGGCGGTAGGTCTCTCTCTCTCTCTCTCTCTCTCTCTCTCTCTCTCTCTCTCTCTCTCTCTCTCTCTCTCTCTCTCTCGCCCACTCACTCTCACACACACAAACACACTCACACAGACGTGTGGCAGGTGCAGGCGCCCACACCTGTAATATTCATGTGGCTTCTGAGATGCGGTAACCCACCTGCGTGGCGGGTGGCGGGAACATGAAATCTGCAAAAGTCTATTTTTGCCAGTTTTAGTTGGCCTTCCTCTCAGTTTATCTACACCCAATAAAATAGTGAACAGAAATATGGAAAATGTCGTGTCTGTCAGATGCGATGTTAGGGAGTCGATCCCCGGACCCTACAGCCGGGACCGCACGCCTCTAAGCTCTCAGCCAACACACCTGATGTGACAATACATTGAGTGAGGCGACGCCAACAGCACCCAGCGGAAGCGGCGGGGACTGCCCACGCGGAACGGACATCGCGGAATAGAGCTTCCCTCTTACAGTGTTGCTCGAGCCGTGCCCAGATGTCGTCCTCCTTTTGTGCCATCTGCTAGCACCCCACCCCACAGCGTACCGAGTCTTATTGCGAATTGGGTCCTAATGAAACTGAAAACGCGCAGGGCGCCGCCCCGCACCCCGCCCCGCACTCTGCCCCGCAGTGCCGTGTGCCTCTCTAATAATTCTGGCGTCTTTATTTCGAAGCGGGGCGCCAAAACGCGTGAATTCTCCGGCCACAGCACCGCAGACTCTCTCTCTCTCTCTCTCTCTCTCTCTCTCTCTCTCTCTCTCTCTCTCTCTCTCTCTCTCTCTCTCTCTCTCTCTCTCTCTATGGCGTGGGCGCAGTCACCCTGGGCGTGTCCGCCGACTACAAAGCCTCCACGCTGCCGGAAGCCCCCGCGAGGACGAGCCGAGCCGACCGCAATGCCAGTTGCGTTGTCCGACCAGCTGCTGCTTGCTGCTGCTGCTCGGCCTGCCCGGGAACGGCTCCCTCGGGCTGAGGGAGTGTTGCCGCCGTTGAAATTCATCTGGAAGCGCGGCCGAACTGGCCAGGGCCGCCCGCACTGCCGTCCATCAGCGATACAGCAGAGCGTTCGTAAGCGAGTGCGGGAACGCCAGACGCGCACGATGCGGCAACGCCGCGCCACCCCCGCCCACCCCCTCCCCCTCCGACGACTGGCATTGTTGGCGCGGCCGGGTAGAGTGGGGGCAGCGCCGCCGAAGCGGGACGAGCTGGGATGGGCAAGATGCGGCAACGCCGCGCCGCTCCCCTCCACCGCCTGGTATTGTCGCCGTGCAGACGAGACATCAGTCGGGCGGCTTGCTTTCCAGACGAGACGCGTCGGGCCGGGAGTCGACAACTGAGGCCAGCCGCTTCCTGGCCGTTTGCCTGGCTGCGCGCGCGCAGAGCCGGTCAGGCCCAGTTTGTTGTGGTTTGTTGCCAAACGCGCTGGCCTGTGCATGTGTAAGGGTCGGTGTGTGTGAGTGTGTGTGTGTGTGTGTGTGTGTGTGTGTGTGCGCGCGCGCGCGTGTGCGTGCGTGTGTATGTGTGTGTTTTCGGAGGGGGCGTGGGCGTGTGTTTTGGTCTGCGTCAGGAGTTCCTGCGGGTCACTAAGGCGGAGAAATTAATCCTGGAAGTGAGGGGTTTGTATGGGTCAGCCCAGTGGTTTCGTGTTGGTGTTTGTGAGTGTGAGAGAGGAGAGGGGGAGAGAGAGAGAGAGAGAGAGAGAGAGAGAGAGAGAGAGAGAGAGAGAGAGAGAGAGAGAGAGAGAGAGAGAGAGAGAGAGAGAGAGAGAGAGAGAGAGAGAGAAGGGAAGGGCTGGACCTCGTTGCGTTCGTGAGCGGGATACATTCTGTGAGCGAGCGGTATAGGTGGGTGCCCAATTTCTGCTCGCACGAGTCAGCAAAACAAAACTTTTTTTCGGTGTTTTCGCCGTGAGGTGGCGCGATGGTTGGCGGCGTAGGTGCGCGGTAGCCAATTCGGCTGGCTCGGCAGCGTGGCACGCCATGAATGCCATCAAGTCGTAGCACCGCCGCCTTTTTACCGGCGGCGTATCAATAAAAACGGGTCATAAATTGGGGGAGGGCGGTTCCGAGATGACAATGTCAGCACGTTACAGCCTGCGCCGTCAAACCGCACACTGCCAGCCCGCTAACCAGGTGATTACGTTACGTAATGTATGGATGACAAAGTGCTCCAGACCGGCAACTAGGCACAGCCCTGGCCCAGCCAGTGCAATAAAACGGCCTCCACTTATCGAAGATTATAACTCAATCATACGAGCATTTTTTGCGTGTGTTGCGTGTGTGAGTGCGTGGGGTGTGGGGCGTCGACGGGGGCCGCTCGCTCGGGGCGTGGCTGGAAGGGGCGCCTCTTTGGAGGCTAAACGCAGCGAGCTGTAAATTATGAAATTTTTATGCAAATGCCTTTGCTGCTCTGCTCCAAGGCAAGGCGGAGCGGGCGGGGCGGGTGGGGGGGGGGAGGTGGTGAGCACCGCCGTCACCATCAACTCATCAAGTGTCCATGAGCACACAGCGAGACGACAAATTAGCCAGTTCGCGGTGAATAACTCCACACAATTTGGCCACCGCTGCGCTGCTCTCCCCGCGGAGAAGAAGCGCCACGTCAGGCTATAACGAGCACCGACTGAGGAGGGACACTTTTTTGCGCCAACTTGTCGAGGAAGTCGTACGTGTACACAGCCGCATCGCTGAGTCATTTGGTGCCAATAAACGCGACGCTGCGAAACTGTACAAGCTGTTTGTTCACTCGTCCTATTCCGTCTTCCCTGCTCCTGTTTTTATTTTGTTTTTGTTTTTTCATTTGTTTCTGCGCCGTCACGTTTTTTACGACGTTCTCCACGATTTCATTTGTTTCTCATGCAGCCCCCCTTGCCCCCCTCTGTCTATCAGGCTGTCTCAAGAGTAACGCCGGCGCGGCGCCAGACGAACGTATCCCGCAGGCGCCGTCCCGGCACGTCCCGGGACAGACAGCCCCCCCCACCCTTCCCCAATCAATCCTGCCAAGCCTCCCCCTCCCCCACATCATCGCCTTCAAAATCGTCGCCCTGCCGACGCCCCACAGTGGGTCGGAAGACCGTTGAGGCGGCCAAAATTCTAGAAGCGTTTTGAGCTCCACAGTTGCCAAATGGGACTCGAATCGAACGCGTGACCCTACCAATGGATTGCTCTCCAGACGAGCAATCCATTGGTGGGGTCCACACGGTCGATTCGCGTCCCATTTAGCGACTCTGGAGCTCAAAACGCGTCCGGGATTTTGTCCGCCTCAACGGTCTTCTGGCCCACTGTGCGCCCCTCCGACACCTCTACCCGGCCCGTTTTATTTATTGCCATGAGAAGGAAACCTTACTCCTCCGCGCGTCAGTTTGTCTGTCCGGTGTCCATTCGGCCGGCGGAGTGAGACGTCGACCTTCTGTCAACACTGAAAAAAAAAGTGAGTTCTTAATCTGAGAACATGTGTATCGCTATGATGGAATGCTCTCAGGTAATCCGAGAGCAATCCATCATAGTGATGCAAATGTTCTCAGATAATCCGAGAGCAATCCATCATATAGTGATGCAAATGTTCTCAGATTAAGAACTCATGTTCTTCAGTGAAGTGGAGCCTGCGCGGCGGGGCAGACCAGGACGTCGGAACGCACTTGCCGGGCTTTCTAATTTATTTCTAACGTAGGGCACCAGGCCTACCCCACCAGGCCTACCCCAGCGGGGCCCTACGCTCCCACAGCGCATTGTGGGTCACAGGGCCCTGGAATCCCAGATTAGGCCCCATCATTCCAGCAGCGAAAACTGGCGAGCGAGAGTAGAGCGCAGCGGAAGAAGACCGCGTGAGGGCAAGTCGACGAGCATGTGGAAGGGCACGAACAGAGATTGGAGTTTGCTCGTTTTTCGGTAGTTTTTTTTTTTTTTTTTTTTTTTTTTTTTTTAATTTATTTCCTCCCCGCGGCAGTCAGTGCCTTCCCTCCAGGACTGCCACCCTAACGTAGACGTGTGGAGCCCCGAAACAAGTGGAACTGGGGCTTCTGCAATTGTGCGCCTTATTGATCACCCACACGCCCAGACGCGCCGAGAGCGACCCGGCTTCGACTACCAGCCCCGGCCAGTCTCTCTCATTTTATTTTTTTCCCCCCTGGTTTCTCGCCCTTGCCCCGCGCTCCAAGTTTGAGTAAGTTGATCCACTTTGCCTAAACTGGCCCGGCCCTAGGTGGCGCACGGCCCGTCCGGAGCCCCATCGGGGGCCCTACCCCATCGGGGGCCCTACCCCATCGGGGGCCCTACGCAGTCATACAGCTCAGCACGTCCCCGCGTCAAGTTCCCCATTGACGACTTAAACGAGTTTTTAAGTGGCTGAGATAGGCGCGCGGCCCGGGGGGAGAGAGGCGCGTTCTCCTGGTTTTGGCAGTGCACCGTGTTTGGTCGCACGCCACTCGCGTAACGAAGCACGCCCCGACGGAATGGACTTTATGGAGAGCACCTCGCTCGGCCGCCTGGGAGGGGGAGGGGGGGAGGAGGGGGGCGCCAGTGTGATGACGTCCCCGGAATGTCCGAGGAATGTCCTCGCCGCAGCCATCCAGTCGGCCAGCCATCCCGGGGGATGTCTTCCCTCTTCCCGCCCTCTGTCTCGACCGGGCTCGACCCCGCGGCAATGGTTCGGGTCCATCTTGGCTAGCGAAAAAAAGATAATTAAAAAATAACGCTTCCGGCTTTTGAACCCGCGGCCGCGGGGTCTCGCTGATCGGCAATAAAGGCTGAGTCGATGGACAATATCCGGCTTCTTAATAGCACGTTTTTGTCCCTTTTGGTTGATCTTTTTGCTACTTTTTCTTTTTTTCTTTTTATTTTTATTTTTGGTAAACAAAAGAATTTGATTATCATTCGGAGAGTGGTGGCCGGCGCGGCCACGGCAATATTAGAAAGCCGTTGTGTTTTAGCCTTATTTTTACCTCCGATTTTTCGACGAGAGAGCCGACTTTAAAGTGGAGCGCGGTTCGAGCCGAGGTCCCCGGCCTGGGATGGTCGCTTGGAAGCTGGGCGTTCTCGTTCTGTTTGGAACAGCAAAACCAACGATGCTAAAGGGAGCGAACAGAGGCAGGGAGGGGGGGGGGAGGGGCAAATCGGAAATTGCGTTCGCGGCAAGCTCAGCCCCAAAGACGCCTGCCCAGTCTTCTTTTCTTTTCCTTTGCTTTTTTTTTTCGGTGTACGGCCCAATTTCCTCTCAAAGTGACCCTCTTTCTCGCGGGCCGAATGGCGGGCTCTGCGATCGAGAGACTCGAATAGTTGCTCGGGCGCACCAACCACTGGCAGCGAAGCCAAACTATTCCGACAGGAATCCGCGCGCAGTATTAGTCGGGTACTGCTGCAACTGCAGGCGAGTTTGCGCGCAGTCCGGTGCCGGGGCGCGCCAGTTCCGAGCGGCATAAAGTGACCCGAGTGTGCCGGCCGGGGCAGCAGGCCGCGGCGTGTTCAAGCGTCGAAAAGCAATGAGCGCGGAAGCCGCTAAAGGGCTGGAAAGGGGGGGGGGGCTCATTTGCATACGCTCTCGCTCGCCCCGCTACGCCCTTCCTCTGCAAACCAGGCAACTAGCCATGATTGTATTCGCGCGTCTACGCCCGAGCGAGCAGGGAACGAGGCCTCAGTGGAGGGTGCTGCCAGAATGAGCGTGTGTGTGTGTGTGTGTGTGTGTGTGTGTGTGTGTGTAGAGGTGTGTGTGTGTGTGTGTGTGTGTGTGTGTGTGTGTGTGTGTGTGTGTGTGTGTTCGCGCGCGCGCGCGTGTCCCCTCGTGGGTATTTTGGTCGAAATTTTCTCACTTCTTAGGTGTTTGAATTTTTTAAAAAATTCTGCTACAGGGTCATCTCTTTTGACTTTTAGCATTTTATAAATATTTTTAACACGTTTTCCCTGAGCAAAATCCTTTTTTTTCCTTTTCTTTTTTTTCTTTTTTGTTGTTTCAATTGATGCTTTTATCATGTAATTTTTTGATGTTTCATTTTTCAACGGGTGTTGGATACGCTGCGTTGTGGCCGGATCGACAAGGCCTTCGCCACGCCGACAAGGCCTTCGCCACGCCGCGCTCGCGGTCCGTCCCGGCTTGACTCCGGCCTGCCCCGGGCTTTGCGTTGGGCTTTGGCGGAGATTTGATTCCATTATCGGGGATCAGTGGCTGCCTGCCCGACTGGCTGGCTGGCTGGCTGCCTGCCTGGCCGCCTGGCCGAATGACCCTCGCCCGCCAAGTGGCACTTCCCCGCGTCGCGTTAGGCGGTAACGATCCGGCTGGGCCGCGTATAGCACCGCCGCTCGGCGTGGCGGAGCAGCCAGCGTTAGCGGCCCTTACGACTCCGTTAGGCCGCCGACCGTGTGGTGGCGTGGCGCGGCGGCCCGGCCCGGTTATGGAGGCCGGAAAAATGGAAAGACCCTCTTTTTCTTTTTTTACTCGCCCGCTTCCCTCCGCTTCGCTGATGGACGTGGACGGCGACGTGTCCGCCACGCCCCCGCAGCCCCCGCAGCCCCCGCAGCCCCCGCAGCCCCCGCAGCCCCCGGCGCTGATTCCGAACGCACCCCCACGCCACGCTGCGTGAGCGCGAGTGAGACAGCGCGGCGGGGAGGTCCTGGCGCTGGCGGTCCGACAACGGAGTCCCTCGGGCAGGCCGCCCTCCCCACGGAGCCGAGATTTCGCGCGGCGCGTCCCTCGTCAGACGCGCGCTCTCTCTCAATCTCTCTCACGCCTAGTCACTGAAAATGTTATCAACGGGTTCCACGAGGTGGTGTAGGCGCGGCGGCGCGGCGCGCTACAGCGTGGGGGACGGCCGCCGACGGCCGCCCAGCTAAGCGGCTTCCTGGACCGCCTGGATGGGGCCGGATGAGCCTCGGCTTATCGCGTCGCCCTGATTGGGTGGCGGCATGCGTCCGCCCCGCCCCGCCCTGCCCCGCCCCGCCCCGCCCCGCCCTGCCCCGCCGCGCCCCGCCCCGCCACCTCGCCCGGAGTCGGCCAGGCAGCGTACCGGAAAACGAGAATTGCTTCTTTCCGGTGCAGCCTGCAGGCAAATTCCGAATTAGTCGCTCTTTCTCTCGCGCTCTCACGGGGCATCCCCTGCTTGGGGTGCGAGAGAGACAGCAAGTGTCCGGGGTGGGCCGGCGCGGCGTGCGTGCCTGCACAGTCCCGGGCTGCCTCGGCACCAGCAGGCCGGCCAACTTCCACACCCTGCTTTTTAATATTTTTTCCGAGACCGTTCGCGCGCATGCCCTCCTGTCTACGCATTTAAAAGTTGGCGGCCCTGTGCGGGGAAATACCCTCGGCATGACAGTTGGTGGCATCGTGGCATGCCCTGTGCCTGGAGGCCGCCTAGTGGCTGCCTGGAAGCCGCCTGGAGACCGCCTGGAGGCCGCCTGGAGGCCGCCTGGAGCCGGCCTGGAGACCGCCTGGAGGCCGCCTGGGGCCCCCTGCGCGTTCCAGCGCTCCAGCACCGCACAGACACATTTCTCGGCAACCCTAATTGTCCTTGGCTGGGTCGGCAAGTTTGCACGCCGGCCGTTTGTTTCAATCTAGCCTCGCGGCGTGGATTCTGTTTGACTTGTCCGCCGCCTCCGCCCTCCAGGTCGCCGCGCCTCGGTGGAAAAGGGGAGGGGAGGGGGAACAACGAAAACGTTCCCGCTGTCTTCAAAGGGGTCGCGGTGCTTCGCCACCCCGCAGTGCTCTACAAAGGTTTTCTTTAATTGAATACGGCTGCTTCTGATTACAAGTGTCGGCCTCTAAACGCTGCTGCCTGCCTGGCTGCCTGGCTGCCTGGCTGCCTGCCTGCCTTCCTAGTGCTGGTGGCACGCTCTGTCGACGCGGTGGTGCTCCCGTGCTGATGGCTGTTTGTTTCCATTTTGCCCTAGGCAGTGAACCGCTCTAGGCCGAAAAGTGGAGAGAAACATCCCCGAGACCAAATTTGTGCTGGTGTTTTCGATCCCGTTGGTGCATACACTTCGGGACAAATCAACTTTCCAGAGAAATGAACCGATATTTCCAGGAATCCCAGGAGCCAGATTTACCATGCACGGACCGCCATTCCAATTTCAATCGCCAAAGCGAAAAGCATCAGCAGAGAAGGGATGAAAAATTTAGCGATCGTGTTCTGGGAAGGCAGCTGCTGGGCGGGCACAGTGGGCTGGGCCGGGTGTTTCCCGCACCGCTCCGTTGCTCCGCACGCCAAGCAGCAAACGCCCTGTCGGTTCCCGCCGAAGAAAAAGCCCCAGGGCCGTGTATTCGCGTGGAGGTGCGGGTGGGAGAGGGAGAGGTTGGGGAGACAGGGTGGGACGGCGGGGGCTCTGCTGTCCATCGATTCCCAGGAGACTGATAGGGCTGGTACCCAGGCCACCGGGCCGGGGCTCCCCGGGACTTGCCCCAAGCGCGGATCCAGTCAGAAGGGGGCGGGGGAAACGGACAATTATTGACCTCCTTGACCCGCAGATAGCCCCCTGGAAGCCACGCAAAACGCCACACCTTGCTCCTGTAAGTACTGGCTAAGTACTAAAAATAATTCGGAAAATCCAGGTATCCGGGAATTTACAACAAACAAAATTTAACGGTGTAGGCAAAGATTGCTACTTTGCCCCTGAGGCCGGCTCCGGATCCACCTCTGCGTGTCCTCGGCCAAGGAGCGTCCCGGCGGTGCCCGGCGGTGCCGCGCGGTGCCGCCTGCCGGGCGTCGGCGGGGAGCACCCAGGGGAGCAGCCCTAGCGCCCCAGCCAGCAGCGCCTGCAGATGGGAGATAGCGCCTCCCTTGGCTACCCTCGGCCGCCTCACTGCAATCGATCCATCGATTTCGCCTGACGGAAGGCAGTTTATTCGTCGCCATGAGTGTTCTTCTCCTCACCGCCTCTATCGCTGACGTCGAGGTAGCCGAGGGGTCTGTCTGGTCCGCCCGGGGGCCGCGCCGCCCCGGGATGTAGCACATGACTTGTGGGCCGCCCCGCCCCACCCCACCCGAACCCCGCCCCACCCCACCCCACCCCGCCCCGCCCCACCCCACCCCGCCCCCCTCGTGTCCGCGGGCCTCGGGCTGTCTGTCGGAGCCTCGGTCACTTGCGAGCTCTTAGCCGGGCCGGCAAACACGAGAAAGCTGTTTGTGGGGTTGCGGTCTTAACGAGCCCAGTGTCTTTACCTTGTGGGCGGGGCGGGCGGGGAACGCCAACGCCGTCCGGGCACGGAAGCGGAGTCCGTCTGCGGCGCGCGGCGTCACTCGCCGCTCCGCTCCCAACGACTTTCGACATTCCTACCGACATTAACCTCAAAGCCACGCGCAAAGGGAAGGCGGTGAAAATTTAAAGACAGCAAACCGGCCACTCGAGAAGGAGGGTCCGAATCGGACTTGAAGGCCACGGTCGTGGTCGTGTTGGCCTCTTCGCTGGAATGAATACTGCAGAGGCGTGACGCTGCTACCAGTCAAGTCATGCAGTCCGTCAACAACAAGAACATGCCGCCGTCAACCTTTTTTTCTTTTTCTTTTTCAGTGCCCTGCCGCTGCAATCAAGTCGCCCTGTCCAGGTGAACTGTCAGGCTGATACAGCGCTGGAGCCTCGCTGGAGCCGGCCTATATCACCTATCGTGATAAGCCTCATCATGTCTGGAGGCCAGGAAAGGGGAGGGGGCGCCCTGGCTGGCTGGCTGGCTGGCTGGCTGGCTGGCTGGCTGGCTGGCTAGCCGGCTGGCTGGCTGGCTAGCTGGCTGGCTGGCTGGCTGGCTGGCTGGACTCCTATCGAAGAGATGCCGCCAATGATGGCTCCGTGTCATTAGGTTTCCTTCCCCGCCGTCGTCGGCTTCCTGCTTGTTTCCCCCTGGCTCGGCCTGCACAGCATCGCTCCGTGAGTGCGAGAGAGACGGAGCGATGGCACACCTACGGGACGCGCAGTGAGTGCGAGAGAGACGGAGCGTGGCACACCTACGGGACGCGCAGTGAGTGCGAGAGAGACGGAGCTAGCCGCCTGCGGGGTAGGCCGCGGTGTTCCGGCGGCGTGCTGCGCGCTGCCCGCCCCGCCCGCCGCAGGGGCCCGGCCTCGCCGCCTCGCTGCCGCCGTGATGGTGTTTAAGCCGTCTCGACCCCAGCTTTTACGAGTCTGACCGGCCGCCTTTATCGCCGCTTGCTCGCCGCGTTCCCACCGCTCTGTCCGAGAAGGGAACCACGAAGTATGTTCGGGGACACAAGATTTCTTAAGGGAAGAGATTTCGTCGGATTTCGCAAGATTTCTACCGATTTTACGCCCAAAATTTGCTTGTTTTGTGCCTTTTGGGGGAAAGATTTCCGATATCCAGAGATTTCTGGCGCTCAAGCAGGGGACACATGATTTCTTGAGTGGTTGCCCCCTCGGCTCTGTCTCTGCCGCACTCGCGCACAGTGGGTCAGAAGACCGTTGAGGCGGCCAAAATCCCGGACACGTTTTGAGCTCCAGAGTCGCTAAATGGGACTCGAATCGAGCGTGTGATCCCCACCAATGGATTGCTCTCCAAACGAAGAATCCATTGTTGGTGTCACTTGTTTGATTCGAGTCCCATTTAGCGACTCTGGAGCTCAAAACGCGTCCGGTTGGCCGCCTCAACGGTCTTCTGACCCACTGTGACAGAGCGACCAAGCGGTCCTTCGGAATCCTCCAGGAGCGGCGCGCGTTTCAAACTTGGCCAGATTGCGCGGTAACGGCGGTTTACTTTCGGACTCGCGTTTTAGAGGCCTCAAATCGAGGGACTCGGCCGTTGGTTCGGCCGTTGGCGAGCACACTGTGCTCCGCTCGGCCCCGCTGCAGAGACGTATCCATCGCACTGGAGTCCCTGGACAAGTTTCACCTGTTGGCGGCATGACGCGCCAAGCCTGGAGGCGCCGCTGACGAAGCGGCCGAGCATCGCGCTGCGTCGCTGTGCCAGTTAGCTGACCGGCACACTGTGCGCGCGGCGTGCCGGCCGGGCAGGGCTGGAGCTGGAACGCTCCAGTTCCAATTTGTGTTCGAAAGGGGCTCCCGGATGGAGCGGGGGGCGGGGCCGGCGGGGCGGCGTAGCTCTTTAACCCAGCCTGATTGCATTTCGATCTCGGTGAGGAACAAGTGAGGCCCGGGTAAAAGGGGGAGGGGTGGGCTGGACACACCTACCGCCCACGCCTCGGCTCACGCCGCCCGCCCCGCCTGGCCTGGCTCGGCCGGACGGCCGTCGCTCCAACAGGGCGGTGACGACGTTTTGCATCGGAAAGCGGCAGGGAAAGGCAAAGGGTGAACGGCGTCGGACCTGCTCTCTCTCCCTCCCTCTCTCTCTTTCTCTCTGTCTCTCCCTCCCTCTCCCTCTCTCTCTCTCTCTCTCTCTTTCTCTCTCTCTCTCTCTCTCTCTCTCTCTCTCTCTCTCTCTCTCTCTCTCTCTCTCTCTCTCTCTGTCTCTCTCTGTCTCTCTCTCTCTCTCTCTCTCTCTCTCTCTCTCCCCCCTTCTCTCCCTCCCTCCCTCCTTCCCTCCCTCCCTCCCTCCATGCCCCCTCCAGGCATTGGCGCCGTCCTGCCGGGCCGGGCCGGCCCTACAACCCTTGACTTCCCTGTCATTACCCCGGGGCAGTAAAAGTAAGGGCCTGGCCCGCCCTCCACGTTGGGCGACGCAAGAAGAAACGTCAACTTGAGGTGTCTGCTTCTCGTCAACAGTGAGGGTCATGCACGCTGAGCGCATGGCAACCTCACTGCTCAATTAATTGCTGAGCGAAGCGAAGCACCCTGTTTGGGATTTTGAATAGCCAAATTATCCGCCGCCCCCCGATACCTTAAGTTTAGGTATTTTTCTCTTTTTATTTTTACTATATTCATATATGTATGCATAGGCCAAGCTCCACTGGCCAAGCTTCATAGGCCATGCTCCATAGGCCACGCTCTATAGGTGCAGCTCTATAGGCCAACATGCATTTTCATCTGCCAAAAAAGCCAGCTCAGCATCAAGGCCGAAGGCCTTCCCCTGGCTAGTACTATTTCCTATTGAATTGTCTTATGCTCAGTAGACACCTAAAACTGAACTTTTCGTTGAGTTGGCAGTTTCCGTTTGCGCGGCGAGCGGCGAGCGGCGAGCGTGCAGCCGCCGGACAGTGGCTCAACAGGGAGATGGAGTTCGCTGGCGCTGCTGCTAACTTTAACCCGTTTCGATACGGCCCGGGAGCGCCTGGGTGCGGATGAGTGTTCGGCACGGGCTCGGCTGCGGGGCTCGGCTGCGGGGCTCGGCTGCGGGGCTCGGCTGCGGGGCTCGGCGGCGGGACCCACTACAAAAGGGGAAGTTCGGCCACGGGACACTTTTGCCCACCTAGTTTGTTGGCGCGGGAGTTGCGCTGACGCCACGGGGCCCGGCGGGGACCGACTCGAAGGCCTTGCCATCAATCAAGGCGCGCAGGACGAGCAGGGCGGAGCGCAGCGCCACGCCAAAGCAAGGGGACTTTGCACAAAGGCTCTGGTGTTCTCATTCTACACTGCCAGGCAAACTGCCTTGCCCGATCCGGCGCTTGCCTCTCCGCACCTTGTATCGCGTTACGCGTTGCGTCTCCTTCACTGGCATGCAAATGGGAGAGGCGAGCCCTTGCAAAGTAGAAACAGCAACGCCCGGGCGGGCTGGTCCGAGGGGTCGCACGCGCCGCGCCCCGCTCGGAGGTCAACTTAATACGTGTTGAAGTTTCGCCATGTGAATCCCGGCAGGGTGCTCGCTGAGCCGAGCCTGCTTAAATTCTAGTTGAACCGCTGTAGCCTTCGCTAGCCATAATGCTCGGGCACTCGACCCTGCAGAGTAGGCCGGCCCGCCCCGCCCCGCCGTCAACAGGGCAGTGCATGGAAATGCCACTTTGCCACGCGCGGCCCGCTGGGACACAAGACACTTGAGGCGCCCCGTCCGCCCTCACAGGGACCGTTGTGCCTACAAAGCACTGGCCATGGCGGTGGAAAACTCGAGCACCCGGGTACAGTCCAGGCAAGAACGACGGGGGGTCGACATTCGGCCGTCCGAGCGTCCATTGGTCGGGACGTCGTGAGTACCGAGAGCAGCGGGCCGAACGGCCCTCTGTCTCCCTCGCGCTCATGGCGCGTGTCGTAGGGGTGTGAGAGAGACTGCTGCCAACGGTGCAGCGGAGCCACGGTCACGAGCAAAGGGGGATAACTCCATGCTATGAAACACGGCCTCCAAATCGTGACGTCAGCGCCCCTAAGTCAGTGGTGCCAACTTAGAGAACCGAAACAGCTGTGAAAGTGGTCGCCTCGTGCGGGTGTCGAACCCGCATCTCCGTAGTCACTGACAGCTACGCTATCTATTGCGCTATCAATCGCATGAGAGGAGAGGACAACGGTCCTGCACAGCATTTTGGCGGACCACGCAGGGTCGGCTCCCATTTTTTGGTTCAGATGTTGGCACCTCTGCTGTCGGTGCGGTACACAG
The DNA here is from genome assembly GCA_030522485.1 of Stenchaetothrips biformis. Classification (NCBI taxonomy): domain Eukaryota; kingdom Metazoa; phylum Arthropoda; class Insecta; order Thysanoptera; family Thripidae; genus Stenchaetothrips; species Stenchaetothrips biformis. The sequence continues at coordinate 7,082,440 of CM060100.1, forward strand.
ACGGACCACGCGCACCCATGAGAGATATCCCCCTTTGGGTCACGAGCCACTCCACTCTCCCTCTGCTCGCCTCGTTGGCCTGCCACCGCCGCCTGCTACATTCCGGCTCAAGTTAACAAGTTTGGAGAAGGCGGAGCGGAAGCGGCTAATGACGGAGAGACTGGCGGCGGTAACTAGCAGCCCAGCATCGCGCGCATCAACTTCCTCAATTTCACATGCGCCCCTTTGGGCTTTGGACACCGGCCCGTTCGGAGGGGGTGGGGTGGGCCTTGTTTATACGTGGCATCATCGTGTTTCTCGGCCGCGACTTCGAGTCCCGCCAAACTTTCCGAGAGCATCCTCGAGACCAGGCCCCAGGGGCGCGATGCTGGGACTGGGGCGCTGCGTTGGGGATTCACAGCAATGACTCGCGCGATTCATTTGGTCCTGTCATGCGGAATAAACAAGAGGGAGAAGACAAAACTTAGAGGTGTCAAAGTTTCTCTTTTTTCCCCCTTTTTGCGCGGTCGTGGGGCAGTGTAGCGGAAATTTGAAAAAAAAAAAAAAAAACGTGCTGCGTTTGTAGTAGTGGATCGTGCCGGTGCCTACCTCAACAGTAGACGTGCTCACGCCGAGATGTCAGCAAGGAATCCGACAGTGGCTGGACGTCCTTGCGCTACACGCATACACACACACACAGACACGCTGGCCAACACACTCGCACACACGCGCTGACGCACGCACGGACGCTCGGCACGCAGGCAGGCAACGCACGCAGCGTAAACGGAGAGACGGAGGACGCAAGACGACAACCTTCCGCGGCGAAACGAGGAGAGGGTGTGAAGCGCGCGGACCAGGGCCTCTACGCTACGCCGCTACGCCCCCCGCGCGGCGCCCAGGGCAGCCAACCTGCCCACAGCAATAAGGCGCCCAGCCGCACACTTTACCCCAGACGACCCGACCCCACAAACTCCCACGCCAAATTTGACCGCGGTTTACAGTCTGACACTGCTCGCGCTCGCCGTCGCGGTCTCCGCAGTCTGCATCGCGCCCTGCGCTGTTTCCGGAATTCCCTTTACTTCCGGTGGTGGGCGCGGAGCGTGAGGGTGGCAGGACTGGCTCCGAGTCGGTCCGAACTCGTGGCGCGAAACGCTTCGGCCGTTTCCGTCGCCGCCCGACCGCGGCTTCGGAATCAGTCAGGGTGCTGTGGCGCCGGGGTGGGGGAACGAAACCGAGCCGAACTCAGCCGCGCGGCCTGCCGCCCCCGCCGCCTGCGCCGCCCCCGCCGCCTGCGCCACCCCCGCCGCCTGCGCCACCCCCGCCTGCTGGCGTGCTCCACCCCTTCTTGATCAATACGAAGGTGGCGGCCCTCGCGGCTCGCGACTGCGTCCCGAGTTCGTACGCGTCGGTGCACAATAACGGTATTTGTCGGCGCTTTGCGCGGTGCGGGTACCCCGTCCCTTCCCGGTCGCCGCAGTGAGTGAAGCCTGTGAAGCCGCACTTCCGGCTGCAACCCCGCGAGACCCGGAAGTGGACTCGCTGCTGCTGCTGCAGCACAGCGTCAAGGCGCCAAGGCCGGCAGGAGCATCTTCGCGGTCTTCTCGGCCTCCGCGTCGGGAACCGCGTGCAGAGGACATGACGGGAGCGGTGCCGGCCCCTCGTACTCCCCAGCGCCGGCACGCTTGAGACCGCAGGCAGGCTGCCGCCGGCGACCATGCCGGACCTTAACCTCACTTTGTGCTGCGTCGTCGCCTCGCTCATCGCGTCAGCTGTTACCATCGCCCCCGCCGACAAGGTCGTCTTCTCTTTCCCGGAGTTCCCCTACAAGGAGACGAGCAAGAACGTGAGTAGCTGCGGGGGCAGCGCGAGGGAACGCGGTGCGCCTTCTTCAAGTAGCCGGCGATTCATTTCTTTCCCTTGCCCAGGAGATGGCCTTCCACGAGTACGAGTCGGCGTGCGAGCAGAGTCCCTCCTGCAGCCAGCTCGCCTCCATCGGCCGCGTGCGGTGCGTGCGGGAGTGCGTGTCGCCATCCTGCTACTCGGAAATCTACCAGTCTGACCAGGTAAGCAGTTGTTAGCGCGGAAAACAATTAAAAAATAATCCAAGTTTTATTACTCCAACTCCAACTAAATTTTGGTTTGATTTTAACGTGCAGTTGGAGGAGGGTGAGATAGACGTGCGGCTCAACTCCTTCAAGGGCTGCTTCGTCCAGCGAGTGCATCGCCAGCGACCGTGAACCGGAAGTAAGTTCCGCCGGAAGTGAGGTCGAGGGAGTGCCCGACATGGACCGTCCGTCGATTCAGTTTCAAAGCACGAGTTCGTATAACGTTGCAGGGTTTGTTCTCATTAAGGTAGCTACAGCGTAATTAATAAGCAATATTAGTGTTAAGGTCGATTTACATTTATTCTAAGAAAGCACAATCGTCAATCATTAGGCTCGAGTTTCTGACTTTGTGTAAATACGGTGCCAACTGTAACAATGTCGTTGCCAATAAGCGAGTTGAGTGGATTTTTTCGCCAACGTTTGCAAATCCATCTTCGAGCCCCTGATCAGTTAGGCAAGAGAGCTTCCCTGTCGTAGTTCCTAGCGCTCTACTCCACCTGGAGTTATGTACATTAATTGTCACGTGATACTACCGACGCGTTAAGTCTGTTCTGCTCAAATGAAGCAATTTGGAGTGAAAATTCTGTGATCGATGAGGGGTATCAGTATTAGTTTGTATCATACCTTGCTAAGTTTAGAACTAAGGGAAACAATGTCTGTTCCTTAAAATAAAATGTAACTGATTTATTAAAGTTTACTACTTCTTTCTTTTTCTATGCACATTCTTCCACTGTGACACTAATGACACGGAAAAAACAACGAAGCACAATTGATTAAAGTCATTTCGTAGCGATCCTTTGCACACTTGACATGAGATCGGGTGGAAGATTAGCAGTCACTCGCAGCAGCTGGAAGACAAAAAATAAAAAGCAATGACTAAGCCTTTATTGTTTATTAGTTATTCTTATCTTACCGCGTCTGCAATGTCTCGCCCGGAGGTGCTCTTCTGGAAGTCCGGTCCGGCATCGACCAGGGCTGTCGCGATTTCAATCGAAGTTTCAGTTAGTGCTGTGGGCATCGGTCTCCTGGAAGCGAACGATTGCGATGAGATTTTCACACATACGAATAGGCACAGAGCTGTCGTTGTTGCAGTATTCCCATGGAAATGCCAGTGGGCCACGGGAGTGCCTAACCTAGGCGTGGGTTCTGGGGGCTGCTCGGCCGGTGCGACCTGCCGCAGCCACGCAATCAGGAAGGAGAGGAAATGATCGCTGAGCTGGTGCAGAGGGAAGGCGAGCAACTCGTCGCCGAGCTGGTGCAGCGGCGCCTGCCACAGGTTGAACTTGATGAGGACGTGGTTCCACGGCTGCTGGCACAGCGCGGGGCTGCGCGACAGGAGCCCCTTGAGGGCGCGCCACACCGCGTCCGCCTCCGCCGGCTGGCCGCGCACCTGGAAGCAGGGTTCTTAACGCTAATTTCTAACTTTAGCGCGTTAACGCTGACGCTATTAGCGCTCGTCCAAAAAATTTAGCGCGCTAAATTGCCGTTAAAAGCAGTTTTAGCGCGCTAACGCTATTAGCGCTGCCCTAAAAATTTAGCGCGCTAAAATTTCCGCTAACGCTAATTCGCAATATAGCGCTTTAAACTTCGTTGTGCATGTGTCTTTCATGAAATTGAAATGATCCTTGAAGCATTTAACTTGCCAAAGGGGGAGAAAAATGTGAAAATAATGGCAAGAATCGAGCAGGCTTAGTCCAGCAGCAAAAGTCGTCTTAGCGTTAGCGCCGCTGAATCGTTAGCGTACTAACGCTAACCCCTCTCAAAATGTTTAGCGGCTAACGCTAATCGCTAAATTAGCGTTAGAGGACACGCCAAGAGCGAGGCGCCGAGTCACGTCACACCTTGAGGGCCTGGTTCTGCAGCATGAAGTACAGCGACCGCAGCACCTCCCCGTCGTCCTCGAGCACCAGGAACGGGTGCGGCTTGGGCTTGAGGACCTCGAGCAGCAGCAGCACGCCGGCCGACGCCACCTGCAGGTCCCTGCTGCACACCGCCAGCAGCAGCGTGCCCACAGCCAGTGGCGTGGCCGCCAGCACCACCTGCAGCCAAACACGGGCCTTACTCGCGGCCAACCAACTCGCGGGACGACGAGGCGATCTGGGCGTACCGGCGCCTTAAGGAGGGCGTTGTCCTCTTCCAGGTCGCGCAGCAGGTTGAGGGCCGCGGCGCAGACTTGGACGTCCTCGTCGCTCGCGGCGGACAAGACCGCCTGGGCGAACCGGGCGTCGCTCAGCAGGGTGGCGTGGCCTGCACACACAGAGGCTCAGTGGCCCAGCTCACTGCTTGACAATTAATTTATTCGTACCTCGCGGGTCACTGCGACTGCGGCCGTCCTCCAGCAGCTTCCTCAGGATAAACATGGCGGCGGTGAGGTGGCGGGGCGTGGCGAGCTGCTGCCTGGCCAGGACGCCGCCGAGGAGGTTGGCGACGCGCAGAGCCATGTCCGCGGGCGGCGGCTGGTACACCTCGGCGGCCAGCCACACCAGCAGGCCGCAGCCGTCGGCGCTGGAGTCCTGCAGGCCGCGGCCAGCCCCGCAACGGGACAGCGACAGCGGCAGGCGCCCCCACAGCCCCGCGCCCAGGTCGGCGGCCACGGCGGGCTGCGCGGACGCGGCCTGGTGCAGTACGCGGGCCGCGGTATGCGCCACCCGCGTCGGCGCCGAGGTCACCACGTCCTGCGCAGAGCGCCTGTAGTTTGGCAAGGACGTTCACGAACACAGTAAGCTGCGAGGGGGGAGGGGGGGCCTCACTCGGAAAAATCATTGTACACAAGTAAAAAACAATCAAAATTAAATTCAGAAAAAATCAAAATAAATCATAAACGTCAAAAAAATAACTCAAAAAAGAAAAAAAGTATTCACAGGTTTACAGAGTGTTTTTATGTCATTTCTTCTTAATTTGGTTTCATAGTAGCTCAAAAGCTCACATCCTTTCGTGTACCTCACTTAAGACTTCAACAACCCATGTAAGTTAGGCCATTGTACTCAAAAGAGGTGAAAAAAATCAATTGAATAATTTTTTTTAAAAAAATAAATCATTGTACGCTTAGGACCTTGGTGATTCCCCCCCCCCCCCCCCCCCCCCCCCCCAAGCTGGCATTCTCTTACCAGCAGCGGGTGCACCGCCTGCCTCTGGGTGAGCACGATCTCGAGGACGGGCGCGGCGATGCCGACGGCTTCCCCGTCCTCGCCCTGCGACAGCCACAGCTCCAGGACGACCTGCTGCATCCGCGCGGACACGGCCGTGGCCTGGAAGGCCCAGTACAGCAGGCAGGGGTGTGCGGTGAAGGCCGCCGCCACGGTGCCGCGCACGTCGGCGTCGACTAGCAGCTGCGTCAGACGGCAGCTGGCCGCGCGGCCCGCCTCCGCCATGCAGTCCGTCGCCAGCACGCAGTTCACCTGGAGCAGCAGGCGTGAGGCGGGGTCGGCGGGGTCCTCGCGTGCACCGGGAAAAATGAGATCTTAACCTGAGAACATTTGCATTTACATTATGATGGGATGGAATACTCTAAGATAATCCGAGAGCGATCCAGCGTAGTGATGCAAATGTTCTCAGATTAAGAACTCATTTTTTTTTCAGTGTGGCCCATGCCTTTTCGAGGTTTGCACTTACGGCGAACGACACCCACACCATCTTGAGCACGCAGGCGGGGACGCGTTGCTGGGGCAGGCTCAGCACGTAGGCGGGTAGGCTGTCGGCGAGGACGAGCTGCACGCCCTGGTCGCCGGCACTGCAAGCAACCCACCGGGTTCACGCCTGTCTCCCTCGCACTCAAGGGGCGCCCTGAATCACTTGCCTGCCCACGACGGCGCGGAAGTACGTGTGGAGCAACACCAGCAGCTGCGCCGCCGCGCGAGGCCCAGCGCTCGCGTCCAGGGGCGCGAGCGGCAGGTAGCCCCAGTGCCGCAGCACCCTGGGCCACTCCAGGTTGGTGTCGGGGAGTTCGGGCGCGCCGGACAAGAGGAAAGCCGCCAGGTCCGTGGCGCCGGCCGTCCACCAGGCCGCGGCGTCCAGCAGGTCGGCGGCCAGGTGCGCCAGCATGGAGCACAGCAGGGCCAGCGCCGACTCGCTCCGCCTGGGACACGAAGCCACGGGGAAACAACTTTGAATTTCGGTGTACAGATCAAATGAATTTCAATAGATGTCAGTTAAATTTCAATGAATTTCAGGCAAAAACTACTGAATTTTGAGTAAATTTTAATAAATTCCAAATTTGTCGTGAATTTTGGTGTACAAATTCGGCTAGAGTTGCACCGAACCAACTGGACTCACTCTGTTCGGTGCAGCGCGGGCAGCAGCCACAGGAAGTCCTGGCAGGCCAGCGTGTCCGCCAGGGCCGCCGCGTCCTTGCCCTGCTCCAGGAGCGTCTTGAGCACGTCCAGCAGCACCCAGGTCATGCCAGGCTGTCCGGGACCCCGCTCCTCCGAATCGTTCAAGTCCAGCACGACCTGGAAGAGGCCTCAGTTATCCATCAACCACCGGGAGGACCTGAAATCTATTGAGCCCAGGCGGCGCGGATACAGGGGGTGGGGGGGGGGGGGAGGGTTTTTTGCCCCTCTCATAGCACCTAGATAGCCGCCTGAAAGGTAGGCAACAAGTGCTACTTTGCCCCTGTAACTAGGCAACAAGTGCTACTTTGCCCATGTAAGAAGGCATAAAGTGCCACTCTGAATCCGCCACTGTTGACCACTCACCGACCACTCCTCGTCGCTGGATTCGATGCGCGCCCTGGCAGTCTCGACCACCAGGGGCAGGCACTTCTCCAGCGTGACCTGCTGCATCTCCGCCTCGAGCCGCTCCATGGCGCGCAGGGCGTCGTCGCACTCCGCGTCGCGCAGCTTCTCGCAGGCTGCGCGCACACTGCACAGTGGAACAACACCGTTCAGGCGGCCTAAATTCTAGACACGTTTTGAGCTCCACAGTCGCTAAATGGGACTCGAATCGAACGTGTGACCCCACCCATAGATTGCTCTCCAAACGAGGAATCCATTGGAGGGGTCATACGTTCGATTCGAGTCCCTTTTGGTGACTCTGGACGTGTCCGGAATTTCGGCCGCTTCAACGGTCTTCTGACCCACTGTGCACTGGCACACGGAAAGCTTTTACAGTATAAAGCAGGCGAGCAGGTCGTCGAGGTGTTGGAGTCATTACCAGGTGACGCGAGCGGCGATGGCGCACAGACTTTGGCACGCCAGCTCCGCCGCGCTGTGCTGCTCCTCCTCGTCGAGGCAGCCGTCCTGGTCGCCGAGCAGCAGGCCCTGCAGGGTGCTGCTGGCGGCGCGCACGCACGTGGCGATGGTGACCGCCAGGCCGGTTGGGTCTCCGGGCTCGCCGCCGACGGCCACCACGCCCAGCAAGGCGTTCAGCATGTTGGCGACGCACAGCGCCGTCGACGGCGAGGAGCAGCGCGCGTCCAGGACCAGGCGCAGCGTCGACAGCAGGCCCTGCGGGGGACACAGGTTGGACGCACACTGCACCGGCCTCAGCACCGAACGCCACCTAATCGGAGAAAAGGAGGCGATATCGGCAAAGCATACGTGTCCCGGTTCGTTCTGACCAACGACCGGTATTTCCAACTGAAAATGAAAAACCTGAATCTTACCTTTCAAGAAGTGTTGACATGAGTCGAAGGATGGCCCGTAACGCTGACTCACACTCCATAGATTTGCTAGACACCATTAAAGCCAGAAAGTGGGCACGCCTCTGAGCTGCTTCCACAGCAACCACTGCATGGCCCTCTAGAAGCATTTTGTCGCTGTCAGAGAGCAGCTCTAACACGTAGGTGAGACGCCTGTCAATAGATCTTCTGCTCATGTACAGGTCTTGCTTGGAAAACCAAAATGTAGAACGTCCACCAAAACAAAAAGGCCATACGCCAAGCTATGTCACCTATGCACTCACTCTAGTAAAGGCCACGAATTGGTCGCCATGGCATCACACAGAAAACCAACCATGTCCTCTTCCAGCATGAACTGTCGCAGAGGGTATGTACTTCCCAGAGGTTCATCCTGAAGGCAACATTCCAAGAGATTCACAGCGGACAACTGGAAATGAGCAGGGAACAGCAAATTCACGGCCATTATCGAAACTGCAAGGTAGTGTCTACTTTCGGAAGGAGGCTTCCGTCTCCCAGAACTTACCATTGTCTCAGAACACCTGCTTCTCAGAAGTTTCTTGATTTCATAAAGTGCTTCGGTATTTAGACCCTCCAAACTTTTCCGAATGTTCGAAAGCATATTGGAAAGATGTAAGAAGCCTTCAACAAACTGTAAAACGTGAGCCTCACAAATAAAATTTACAGTATCAACCCACGTAACACATGACTGACGACTGACGCACTCGTTCAAACGAAATGTCTGAATTTCTCATACGGCGGAAGAAAATAAAACATCGACCTATCGATCTTCATCCTTCAGCTTCGATAGTAATCGCTGTCCGACCTTTGTCTTTGTGGCTCTCTGACGTCATCCGCCTACTTTTTTCGTTCCTTTCTGTTTACACTTGTCATTAGCAAAACTTCAAGGTTGATCTGACTTAACAAACCGAGGACCTTGCCATTTCTTGATCGCAACGTCATAAAATTTTCTTCAAACATGGTAACGTGGCTGACATTTCAATTGTTATTACTTTGTTTTGGCCCTATTTGACTGATGGAGGTTATGTGTTAGCTACCATAGAAAGAGATGTGAAGATAGTGATATCAGCCTTGCCGCAGTACCCTTGCCCTCCCTTATCTCTCCAGCTTGTTTTCCTCTCGACCTCTTTCCCTCGTAACAGAGTACCGAAACATTGCCTATTCTACACATGTTTGCTAGCGTTCCACAGTGAAATTTCCTCTCATACAATTGATTTATTTCCGGCAGGTCAAGAAAATGAGCTGGCAAGTTTTCTGGTGGGTTATCAGTACAATATGTATACCAGTGTCATTGCCTCTTGTAACAATGCATCTGTATAAGCGTTATCGCTTGCATCAATTAAGAGGTCAACTAAAAGGCAAGGTAAGAGAAAGTTTGCAATCTATCGTTAGCACTACATACCGACAAGTACTGCCAAAGGGTGTGTCATTATTCATTAGGTCCTGTGCATTTATTCCATTCTCGATTGTTTTAGGTTGTGTTAATAACTGGTGCCAGCTCTGGAATTGGGGAAGCACTTGCCCATCAATTTTATCTTGCTGGCTGCAGAGTAATCCTCACTGCTCGTCGCCAGAAAGAGTTAGAGAGGGTCCGTGAAGACCTTCTCCGAACGCACACAGTATGTTCTGCGTATAAAATTGTATGTGTCAGTCAGTATGTTCTGTAAACTCATCCAACAAACTCTATTTAAAGCAGGTTGTGCCTGTTCACCAGCCAGTTGTCATTACAATGGACTTGGCTGATGTTAAGTCAATTCCAATTGGAGTTGAAAAGGCTAAATCAATTTTTGGATGCATTGATATATTAATTAACAATGGGGGAATGAGTCAAAGGGGCAGTGTCCAATCAACAAAGCTGGAAGTTGACATGCAGATAATGCAGGTCAACTATTTTGGTCAGGTTGCTCTAACCAAAGGTGATTTTCTCTTTCCTGTGTGTTTTGGATACATCATAACAAGTTTATTTTTAATGACATTTATTTTGCAGAAATTCTGCCTCTCATGATTAATCGGAAAGGTGGCCACATTGTTGCTGTCAGTAGCATTCAAGGAAGAGTAGCAATACCTTTCAGGTGAGTATTTCCACTTTGGCAACTGAATAGAATAAGCTTAAGTATCTTTGCCTATAAAATATTTTCCACAGGTCAGCATATTCTGCTTCCAAACATGCTCTGCAAGCATTTTGCGATAGTATGCGCCCAGAAATTGCTCGGCACAATGTGCATGTGACTGTTGTTAGCCCAGGATATGTGCAGACTTCTCTATCTATAAACGCTGTCACTGGAAGTGGCCAAAAATATGGAGGTGAGTGCTCTTTTATATGCAAATACTCGTCATGTTTTCTTATTTGGTATTGCTGTTAGTTCTTTTGTGTGCTTCTTTTTTAGTGATGGATGAGACGACAGCTGGAGGCTATCCACCAGAATATGTTGCTGAACAAATCCTAAATGGAGTGATACTAAAAGAAAAGGAAATAATTCTTGCAACTAGTGGACCTCGCTATGCTATTCTGTTGCGCTCACTAAGTCCGAGTCTTTACTTCTGGATCATGCAGAAGAGGGCCAATAAAATGTTGGCTGATGCTACAATTAAAACAAATGCTTCTGACTCAGCAGTGAGTAACAAATCTTCATCAGATGTTGCAGAAAAGAACAAGAGAGTGTAATAAATTCTAAATATAGGTCAATTTCTTTTTTTTATAAATTTTTAAAATACACTTGACAGTGGAAATTTCCACAACACTGAAATGTAGGATAGCAATTATTTTTTGTGATAAAGTTATCAGTATTTGGAGTCCTGTGAGTGGCATGATTGTAAAAGAAATTGTGAGATAAGTAATTTGTTGACTAAAATATTGTAATCTGTAATGTCACAGCCCTTTCTCAAAGGTGAATTAAATTCCATGTTTATTTACACTTGTGTAACGTGTTCCTTATCATTTAAGATTAAATCTCAAAATGAATGGGATGGGGAAAAAAAATGTGACACAAAATCTGCCTTTGCATCATTTTAATTATAAATAATCAAAATCAAAGTCCACATAAAAGTTTAAAATAACAGACAGAAACTGATATAAAATTGAAATATCACAACAAAAGTAAGAATTATGACGTACTGCTCCTCAAGTATCTTAGAATGACAAAAAAGCTGCCCAACTACTTTGTACAGACTTTCCCAAGAAATTAAAATATTTTCCAAAGCAATGCCATATGCACACTCATTCTCTAAGAAGGCTGACCATCATGAACACAATTTTATGACTACATCCATTAATTAGACTTACACTCAATGAACAATTTTATCACTGGACAATACTGCAGACAGTCAAGTTTCCAAAGAATCACAATAAGAAGTGGTCAAAGACATCACAAGATAAACAAAGTATGATTGGCTTTCTTGTTGCTGCCATGAGCCTTGTCAGATTCAAAAGGAAAATTAATGACATGACATGAGTAGTACTTGAGGACAGCACATCCACATAAAGTTAGCAAAGCCAGCACAACACTAGTATTTGATGTGCAAAGTCTGTCTTGAGTCTTCATAACTCAACAAGCAGAATGTTAAAAGCATGTGATGGAGGAGTAAAAAATTTTCAGCAGCAACAAATCAAATCTTGAGTCTTGAGTAGTTAATCCATGTCGAACAGTAAGAAACAGTTCGTTAGCTTCCAGTTAAACATAAAAATAAAGCCTAAGGCATTTTTAATTGAGGATTGCTTTGGGAGGGAAGGAAGAAGAATATGATGCAGCAAGCAGTCAGGAGAGCTACATGCAGAAATTTTCCAAACCATCTGGTTAAAACCAAATAGAAATCTAAGTTTATTTTGTACAAAAGACACTAAAGTTAAGGTAACATTATGGGGATAGAAACATTCTCAACTAACACTAGATTGACATGAAACCAAGATAACATCATTTTTACAAGGTTCTGAGAGAAAACAGATTTTAGCGTTAGAGCTTGAGCTCAATGACTGAAGTTGAAAAGTAAGGTGAACAACATTTAATCATGAATGTTTTCTGGTTTGAGAAGCATGCATCAGTTAAGTAGTAGCTAATGTACATCAAAGAAAAAGCTCGCTCAGAGGAACACAAATTTATGGTGTATTGTAGAAGTAAAGATAGGAGGAATGGCCACAACAGAAAGATAAAAGAGTAACAATTTCTTCACATCAATAACTTGAAATGAGAAATGTACTATCATCAGAGATTAGTACGTACCATACACTCACCTAACAGTAAGAGCTAAAATTTGAAAGAAAACCAAAAACTATAAAGTGAACATGATTCCAAGTATACACATCTACAAGCTTACCACTCATCATAAAGACAGATCTCAATTCATGCATTGCACACACACACACACACAAACATACAATTTAATTTACAGACAGAACTAAAGATTTGATGTTGATGAAAACAAGATTTAATTTGCTATGAACATACTGTATGAAAATAAGGGTACACACAAACATTAGATAAATAATAAATAGAATGTGCTTAGACAAGGAGCAACTACACACGAACCCTAAATCGCTACTGCTCTTATGTTTCATATTGTAACTCAAATTAACATTTTTCAGAGCTGTCTCAATACTGCTGCTTTATACAATTCATTTTTTCAAAAAATGCTTTGTGATTTCCATACTGCACTTTTTACATTAACTTACAGTAGTATTATTATATAATGCATTAAAAAAAATTCAAAACTAAATTTGACCAAATTGGTCTCAGTCTGAGCAGAGAGGGTCATAGCCTCTTGAGAGTGCGTTTTTTGTCCTTCATGAGTTTCTTTTTGTCTGCTGCTACCTTCTTGTCACTGGCATGCTTCTTAGCTGTCGGGCCATCGGTGCTATCAGGTGCACATCCCTTGGGAACCTTGGGGGCCTACAAACGAAATAATTAAATTTTGTTCAAAGCATCATTCAAGAAATGCTCTAATTACCACAGTCTGCAAAATAACTGGTACATACCTGAGCATGAATTTCTGTCATCATGCGAGCTCTCTGGGAATAATCCTCATAGTGTTCAAGTAAAAGTTTTCCTGCTTCCTCATTTAGAGCTGATTCAGCATTGGGAACAATTAGTAGACATTTAACAGTCTGTCGAAGGAAACAAAAACAACAACAAAGTCAACAAATCAGCTATGTAAGGTAAGAGAGACTAGTGCAACAGGGCATTCCACCTGATACCTACAAGTAATATGTGTTTTATTCCGAGGTCAGGCCGCCAGTCCTTTTTGAGTGTGTTAACACAGATTTCTCCATTCTTTGCAACGTTGGGATGGAACACTCTAGTAAGGAAAAATCCCTTTGGTGGGGCTTGAGGAAAGTCTTTCCCAAGGGCTAACTTAACTCGAAAAACACCACCTGCGTATGGGGTGCCAGCTAAAAGGAGAACGGAAAAGCATGGATTTTCAGCAATGGTAAATTAAAAATTAAAACACAAAAAGCCAAACATGACAAAAACTATCAGAAAAAGTATAGGTAAAAAACAAACCTGGGCCATCAATGTAAGCTTGAATATCTGTGATATCTTCTTCATTTATCTGAACTTTGATACCCTCAGGAGGTTCTGTGACCAACTCGTGGAGTTCTTTGGTCAACTGGCGAATGATTTGTGGTGATAGGTTTTCCACGTTCGATATCTGAAATGAGGATAAAACATTCACATTATATTGCATTCTGTACAAGAAATGCTAAATCTATATTTTATGGTACATCGTCAACAGACACAAGAGGTTGCTGCAAGGGCTGTTACAGTCACCTTGCTAAGATTGGAATTTGTAGCTAACTGCAGTCCAAAATAATAAAACAAATATCTAGTTTCACTTAATCACCACAGAGAACTGAATTCAAATCCCAAGAATCGTAAGAAACAGTGATAATCCCACTCAAAACAGCAGTAACATAACCTTCGGAGGCTCAAGCACTAGGCATAACACTACTGTTCCTGGACTATATTCATTATTACAACAAAGCAGTGGATTCCACCCAATATAAAGATTTGCGAGTTGAAAGACGCAAAAGAAACGAAAGAGGCAAATTAATGAGAGATGGACACAAGACTAATGTCTAACGGTCATCAGACACATCTGATAGTTTTAACACGTTAAAACTTCAATTTTAAGTCGCACACATATAAAAAAGATGTATTACCGAGCTTACTGCAGCCATTCGTGATGGAAGAGAGTAACCAAATCAAGTAAAAACGTAAGGGCACAATAAAATTTTCTCGAAAATGAGGAACCTAATACAAAACAACTACTAACGTCACAACGGAAGAGTTGAGCTGATGTTTTTGTAAATCTACCCAGCAAGCTGAGATCCATTCGACCAATCAGATCGTCTGGGACGGGGTGCGTTCCAGCATATGCTCATAAGTGTCATTTGGACCATTTCAAAAGAAATTTTATCGTAGAACGTGATCAAAAATTTGATAGAAAGAGGATTTGTCTATCTAGAAAAGTGAGAAAAATCGGGGAGTGGTTTTAAGTGGTTTTGAGAGTGGTCGAATATTGAAGCAGAAGTGGGCGGAAAAGCGCTGAGAGAAAAAAATTGGCGGGACATTTGATCAACTGGCTTGTCTTGACTGCGTTTTCGGTTTCCTTAGCAACCGCAATCCTAGCGATTAGCAAGTAAAGGGCTTAAACACGCAATACGGGTTTATAGTGGCCTTGATAAGAAACTGAAAAATAAGTTATAATAATCATGGGTCCTAAAAAGAAGGGAGGCAAAGCCAATAAGCTTGCAAGAATGACTGATGAGCAACGAGAGAGGTACCTTCAGCATCGGGCTGCCATAGAGGAGGAGACCCGAAGACGTAAGGAACAGCTCATTGCGACATTTATGCGTGTAAGTATGTCAATGGAGCAAACAAATGTCAATAATATTTTTTTTCCTACGGAATATATCGCTAATTTTATATTGATTTTAAAAAATCTTTTTGATAGAATAAACTGAAAAGAGAGGAAGCCTTCACTAGAATTAATTCTGCCAAAATCAATCAGCATTGGCGTCATATTCTGCGGAAAATAAAGTGTGCTGAACTGAGGGAAGACGTAGAGGTATGAGTGGTTGTGGCAAGTGTTTATATTTTAACAAGATTTAACAAGATGTCAAGTTAATTGATTTTTTTTTTAAATTAGAATCTCTGGCATACTTTTGATCGTGTTATGGATCAGAAAAAAGTCCAGAAGGAGGAGCTATTGAGTAGTTTGGAAGTGGCTGAGCGGCAATACTCAGATACATTGCAGTCCCACATGGAAGTTGTTGAGCGGCTTATAGGTAACAATGATATATGGTTGAATTTACTGTTGCCACCATAATAAAAATTCAACAACTGACTAGAATTGAAATATTGTATGTATCAGAAGTGCATTCAGAACATGTTAACAATATGAAGGCATTGTTTAATGCTCAGCTGATTGACTACCTGAGTAGTGCTACAGATGAAAAAGCTTTAATCCATGTCATGTATGAGAGAGAAAACCAAAAACTGCATGTGATACGAATGGCAATGGAAATGGACTTTCAAAGTCCAGAGCGCCAGCTTTACAAATATGAAAAAGTTAATAAGATTTCTGAAATGAAGAGAAAGGTGGGTTTCTTTTTTTGGTTTCTTTCTTTGAACCTTAGGTTATTTTGGCGTTCACTTGGTGTTTACTTGAACTTATTTCAGTACAAAGAAGATTGGGAGAGTCTTGTTTCTGAGAGAGAGCGTGCATTGGAAGAAATCTGGCAAAAAATTCAGAACAGTCTTAATGCTTATGCAGTCGATACAGCAGCCAAGCGCAAAACTGTCCAACAATTGAGGAAGATGGACCAAGACTGGCTCCAAACATTAGCGGACATTGAGCGCACATCTGCAAGTATTTTGCCCAAAATTTTGGAGTAAGGCAGGATGAGTTATCTATTTTTAAAAAAGTAAGTCAATATTTCATACATTTCAGAGAAGAGTTGGTCAAATGAGAGAGCATGCTGAAAACAAAATGAATGAAATATCAGAAAACAACTCAAATCTACGAAAGCAAAGAGATTCAATGCTCCATTGTTTTAAAATGCTAGTTGAGAGAGTAGCAAAAGAAAAGAAAAAGGATGATGAAAAATTCCAGCATCTTGTCATCACAAGTGATGAAATCCTCAAGGTGTGTTTGCAAATCCTTTCAATTTTGATGAAAATGAACATTAAATATACAGGATATCTCAAAATTTGCTCTCAATCCTTACAAGCAGGATTTAGACAGGGTGAAGAACAAAGGGGAGAAGGCTCTTGCTGTGCTGGTCCTGTGTCAACGTTTTGAATCAAAAACTGAACAAAGAGCAGCACTCTTATCATTAAAATCAGATTCAGCTACAGAAAAGTCGGAGCCAGATAGTGACACAAAAAATAATTTCCTAGACTTGAGTGATGATGAAGTTGAAAGCAACATGGTGGACTTGGAAGAAAAGGAGGTAAATATCTGTTTCTACTCCATTGCTCACATTCTCCTAGCACTAAAAAATATAACCAAAGTAATTACAGATGCGCACCTTCGGCAAATTGACAAATTTCTGGAAGAAATACAATAAGGTCCTGATTGAAACTTCAAATGCAAGGATGCAAAGAGACATGTTGGCAATTGAAAATCAACAGCTGAGAGGCACATTACAAACTTATCTCACGGAAATGTCACGTGTGGATTCCTGTGGTGCACCAACAGGGCATCGCATCGCCACTGGGCGGCCTCGTACAACACAACTTTCAGGATTTAGAACAACTGTGCGAATTGCGCAGAGACCTACCTCCAGTATTAGTTGGGGCCCTAGCATAACAAGTCGTGCTCTAAGTCCCGGCTCAAGACAGAGTGTAAGTCGTTCAAGTTCCGCTGCAGCCAAAGGAACAGCAACCAGTGAACGTTTATCAATAGGTTCTTCCAACTCTGACCAATGGTCTATATGAATGTCAATCTGAAGAGAGTACCATACCTTCATGTAAGTCTATACGACCTTATTCAGTGTTAATCTCACAATTTCAAGGACACGTTGAAGGAAACACATTTCAAACAATCAATCAGGGATATTTAATCTTATAGTAATGAAAGCTCGGTGACATTCTTTGACATAGCACTAACTTTCCGTTCAAAGTGCTTCAGGTGTCGCTGAAACCAGTTTTAGTCTGTGTTCATATTAGTAAAGACATTTGGTTTGTTGACAATAATTTTACTTCATAAGTTACCTACTTGATAATTTACTTTAACAAAGCTATATGACACTGTACATATCAACAACACAACAAATGTAAATGAAAACACTGGAATGCTTATTCATGTAAGCAAAGAATGCCTTGAAGCAGCACAATAGGCAAGCTATAGATGCCAAAATGCATCTCTCAATTTCTGAAAATGGCAACAAAAGTAAGTTCCACTTGTAAAAATAAAGATTTGATTGAACATGGAATGATAATGAGCTTTTAACACTATGTTTCAATAAGAATAGACCTGAAAGACAAAACTGACACCACCCTACGTGGAAAACAATACACATAAAATTCAGGAAAACCTTTATTCGTTTCCACCCTGTCCTCTTATATTTCCAGATTGATTAGTAAATTGGTCCAACTTAAAATTTCATTCAGCATTAGCCTGAAAGTAATGCTCACTTCCTTCTCTTGGATACCTCATGGCATATTACAAAAGCTTGCATAGTAAATTTAACTTAAGTGGGACATGAACAGTGTGAAAAAGTTGATACGCACAGACCAACAGGATTTTCTGGTCTTACAATACCAGCCAAAATGAGCCATTCAGGAAAATTCATTGCTAGAAATAAATAACACATTACATTGGTCATAAAATGGAAACGTTTGGATGAAAAGTACCCTGAATCTACCTATGTAAGAACAAGAACACTGTACAAGGTGAATTGAATTACATTTAATGTATATATGCGAGCATAATCACAATTCCACATAAACATACAACAAAACAAAGCAAACATAGTGCTATGTGCTTCATATATATTAAAAATTCAACAAACGGCAGAAAGTCATAACATTCTTAAACCATATCTGTACAACTTGGGACATATTATGTTGTAAATATTACAACAATCACAATTTACACATAATACAGTAAACAGATGCATATCAAAATTGTTCAGAGTGAATAACTTGTACAAAAGTATAGACATAAAAAGAAACCCTCTTAAAAATATTTTGATACTTAACTTAGGCACTATTAAGTTGCCAGTTAAAAAGTAAAATACACTATGACTTGACTGTACACTATTCTCATATGCATGCAAAGACAGCTTGGCACCAGGCAACCTTTGTGCCTTATCTACAAATTAGATCATTTGTCCATGCGAACCAATTGCAGTGAGAAATTATTGGTCTAGAAGCACCGTAAAAGGAGGTCAAGGTCTCACTATCTTTAATTGTTTGTAGCCTGTGAAAAAAGACAAACCAAAAAACTGCTCACCAACGCTTGGATTGTCTAAGATAATCAAACTCTACACAGAACACCTGAAGCACAGGTTGTCCATCAGCCAGACATTTATTGGTTTTCAACTTGGATAAAAGCTATTCACAAAACTTTAGTTTTCCAGCTCACAATCAATTCTATGCCACATGAACACTTGGGCTTGAAATGGCACAGTAGTTAATCATAAGGAAATCTTCTAAAATGTAAAGCACAATGAGCAAATAAAACAAATTCAAGGTTTGAAAATCCTTACTTTTACCATTGTTTGAAACAATATTGTGAATGTTGTGAATTACAATGAATCTCAAATTTAAGGGTGGCTTGCAACCATTACAGCTGCCCAGGCAAATCAGACCAGATATGCAAGCCATCCAAGGAAACAATGGTCATGAGAATCGTCTGTTTGTCATCCAAATTTGTAAATGTTTCCAGATAACAATGGTCAACAACAATTCTAATTGAGTTTGCTAGACTACAAGAAATCTTTAAGATATATTAACATGAAGTCAAACAAACTTCATACAAGGTATATTGTACATTTGGTTTGGTACGAGTTTACATTAGACATTAAATAAAATGGAATCCTTTGGTCATTGAGTCGAAGACATTCTCTTGATTTGAAACGGCATTACACCAAAACAGCTGCGTCGAATCCTTGAACACTGTGAACAAGGCCACTCAATAAATTATAAAAACAACTGAATTGGTCAAGTTCAAAACATCCTTAGTTCTTTACTGTAATCATTGTACTGCATTACTGCAATTCATAAGTGAATTCATAACCTGTGATAAAAAGGGTCATGCTTGATACAACATAGATGACAACCATTGTTTTTGTTCGCAACAGAGTGACACCGATGAGAAACCAGAATATTTGACATAGGTGGCAACAAAAAATTTCCAAACCTTGGATCAATTCGACAGTGCATGATTAGAGCAAAACGACAAAGTCGTTGGTTTTGAGCAACAGACTATTATGATCAGGACTATATAATCAGGATGAGGACACTCGTGTTAGAATCAAGAGCTGTAATTTTAAATAACAAGAAAAATTTTAAAATTGAAGAGAGATATGAATGTCTACATAAAATATAACTTTCACAAAGCAAAATTTTTAATACTCAAACCTGAAAGACCTTACTTGATAAATGCCTTAAGCAACAGCATCCATACATAAAATATTTATCACAGACTCATTGGAAGAAGTCTCAAAAATAGTTCGTTCTAAGATACTAACCATCAGTTCTTACTTCATTATCATTATTAATTCTATAGGGATAATAAATGCCCATTGATTGAGGTAAACTCTGAATTCTCTAAAATGGTCCCGTGAGTGACACAATAGGATGTACCACAGGCCTAAAAAGAATAGTAGTCCAAGCATAAAAAATAAAATTTGCAAATTTTCACAAACTTTCTTTATAGGGTGAATTCAGAAGGGTTAGGATGATGGCAAAACAAGTATGCCTGGCATAAAATCATCTACCCACGGAAAAATTAAGAAATGCTTCTGCCAGAATAAGAATGGAAAGAAGACTACATTTCTAAATGGAAGAGACTGACACTACAGCCCCTAGAAACATATGGCAGCTTCCATGCGAGGTAGCGTCAGCCACCCTGCTCTCTACAATAATTATGAAATTGAGGTACGCAAGGTACGTTGATTTACAGACAAATAAAAACTAGTCTTGGACGAGGTTTTACATGTCTGTGGACTAAATATGAAAGGAAGAAAAAATAACTAATAAAGCATTGTCAACACCACTCACTGGGAAGTAGACTTATTTGGTTTGGGTACTTATTTAACTTGAAAGCCTAAAACTAATGATAAGATTTTGAAATGAAACTGAAAGGTCAGTAGGCTATGGACAAACCAAATAAGTTTACAAGTTAGTTTGTGATGGGTCTACAAGTCACTGCAGCATTAGAGACTGTAAATTTCTGTGTAATATGGTATCTTTAACTGCATTGAAGACAACTTTGATGTTTTCTGTGTCGACTGCAGTGGTAAAATGATGAAATAAGGGTTTCTTGGGATCCTTTTTCACTGACACAAACAAGTCTAAGGTGTACTTCTGAACATCTGATAGTTTGTGAGGATCACCAGAAAATTCAGGGAAGAACCACTTAATGCTTGTTTCCTTTGACTGAACCTAGACAAAAGAGATAAAATTTTGAATAGAAAACCAGAAAGAAATTTAATAACAATGATTCATTTTAGTCTCAACATACCTTTTCAACAAGAAGATCAGTCTTGTTGAGGAAAAGAATAATTGATACTCCTTTGAACCACTTGTTGTTAACAATGCTGTCAAATATGACCCGGGATTCCTCCAGCCTATTAGTTTTGCTGTCAAAAAAAAATGTTGTTTAGAGTTACAAATAAAATCCAATATTGTTTGATTCACTCAAACGCAAGGCACACTTACCGGTCTTCAACTAAAACTTGGTCAAACTCAGAACTGGAGACTAGGAAGAGAATAGATGTTACAGTGTCAAAACACTGAAACCATTTTTGTCTTTGAGATCGCTGCCCTCCAACATCAACAAATCTGAAGGGAATTTTGTTAATGTTGATGACAAACTCTGATATACCCTTGGTAGCCTTCCGGGCATGAAGAATATCTTGGTTGGATGGAATGTAGTCCTGCAAACAAGGACAAAAGTTAAGTAATGGAGGTATGTCGAACTGGAATAAAAAAAAGAAACTTGGACAGTTTCGTATAAATATCCCTGACTTACTATTTTCGATATCCGTTCCAGGTTGTCTAGGAAGTACTGGACCGAGTCACTCTGAAATAGAGCACAGAAGATCAATAACAAAAATAAAATGTCACTTGTTGAAAAGCCATGACACCTGTTGCTCACTCTGAAACCGGACGGTGCACATGAAAGTAGAGGTAAAACTGGTACTTCGCACAGAGAACATTCAGTAACAGAGTGAATACAATAGAATTGCGTCATGGCCAAGGAATATTTTCACGAAAATGACAAAACAGGGTTAGGGTGACAAGACAGAAGAGGTTAAGTTTTTGAGGTTATGTCGACAAACTGCACGTACCAGTTGAAATTCTCGTCTTCTCTCATAGGCGCGTTTGATGCCAGCATCCTTCCAGAGACTTTCTAGCGCTGGCACGTAATCTTGGAAAATACTAGCATCCAACGCCTCTCCATTTTGAAAGCTGAGGACATGGAGACCGTGCTTACCATTGCGAGGGTTCTCCCAAGCAATGGATAATTTGTCTCGTGCGTCAACTAGCACTTTCATTCCTCTCACCATATTTAAGTAAATGACATGCTGGTATTCACGCATTAAATCCGGCTCGAACTTCAATCCATGGATTATCCTCATCTGTTTGAGAAATGTTGACTTCCCACTCTCTCCCGCTCCAAGCAGCAGTAGCTTCACTTCACGTTTTTTCGATTGCTTATCCTTTTCAATCATTTCGTCAATTCTTTTGCTAGTTATTCGCGGATCCCCTTCTTCAGTAGGACTAAATTTAAAGCGCAGACAGCACGCACACGACCAGCTTACGGTCGCCATCTTTCAAACTGGTTGCCTCGCCCTTCCAAAGAAACACACGATGAGGCACCCCAAACATCAGGCAAAACATTGGACTAGAGGAGGGGGAAGGGGGCTTGGGAGATACCCCGCGTTCGGGACTCTAGCGAGGGAAAGCTTCACCTGACTTCCAGCGGGATTTTGAGTGCGTCCGAAAACATGTTCTAGCATTACATGTAAATTATGCAATTAATGGATGGTGTCAGAAATCGTGAATAGCACATGAGTTTTAATAGGAAGTTCGGTTCCAACTGTTTTGTTTGGAAGAGCCTAGCTGCATCCTGTAAACTGCGGCAGAGGGAGAGGACAAAAATAAAGAGAAAGGCAAAAATTCTCCATGAATTCAGTTTTTTATTTGGTCAAGCTTTAGTACAAGTATGCCTTTTAAGCTACACTGAACAGAAAACACTTCTCCAAAACCAATTTGTGACTATAGACCAAAACTTTTAAATGAATTGGGCACTCTGACCTTGGATTTCCACAATTACATCAAGTCTATGATGGAGTGCTTGTAGATTGGCATGACTAAGTGAAGAGAAAACATGATTGGTAATAACAAATTGAAAAAAAGAATGTGAGATAGGACATCATTCAATGGCACAAAGGTATCACCCAATGTAGAGTTTTATGTGAAAACTGGACATGAAAGCACAAACAGGAATGATGAAAAGTTTCTTTTAGAGTAGTGTCAACAGTCAATGTGACTTTGGGGAACTTAAGTCCTCTTCCGAGATCAATAAAAATCAGTGGCTTGTTTGCTCTCCTTTGACAGCCATCTTCAGTTAGAGACAGTCTTCAATTCTCACAGTTTGCAAATAAAGCCCTTAAAGTCTTATTCTAATATAACAGTCATTTCTGTGCAACTACACATAAAATGGCATCAAATTGTACACGGACGGACAACTAATTGATGTCATTTATACAAGTTATGCATACTTCTTCAGCCAAAAAAATAATTGTAAAATACTGTAATCTATTACAAAATACTGTTAAAACATTTGCTTTGACTGTACTCCTCATCCTCAGACAAATCATAAAATATTTCAACATTGTCCCTACATTAAAAGCACGGATTCTACAATTCATTAATGCTCTGAATCAAATGTTAGAAAGCAGGTCAGTCATGAAAATCTCAATCAACAATTCATAAATGAGATTACAAATCATAAATTCATGGGCTCACTCATTCTTCTTATTTAGGGAACAACTAATTAATAAATAGTGCAAAGTAAAATCATCACAAGTTTGCAAAAAAATCCATAGAAGCAAAAAGATTGAATATAGTGAAAGCTACTTAAAGATACACTTACTTCAACAGGAACGGTACGTTGATATAATGTCAACAGAACATCTGTCACAATTTATGGAGGGCAAAATACAATCAGATGTCTAAAAAGTTGAATTCGCTACCATAAGTAGTGAATACAATTCTACCAAATGCCCAAATGTTTACCACAATCTAAGCAGAGAAATTGATATTGTTAATGTATGCTTGAGATTGGTTTTATTATAATCATTGCTGATGTTCTAATTTGTTTTAGGCAGCTCCAGTTACAGGTTCAGATGCCCGACCTATTTCTACCCTCCCATTGACTGACATATTGCTAGTCTCACTGCATGTTCCATCACTAGAACCATTCAGAAGCGGTATATGATTTGATTTTGTTGAGTCTACTTGATTTTCAATTTTCTGGAGAGCTTTAGAATCCAACTGGAAAATAATAAAGCATTAATTATCATATCTGAAAAC
This sequence comes from Stenchaetothrips biformis, assembly GCA_030522485.1. NCBI lineage: Eukaryota > Metazoa > Arthropoda > Insecta > Thysanoptera > Thripidae > Stenchaetothrips > Stenchaetothrips biformis. Next base: position 7,105,929 of record CM060100.1, read on the forward strand.
CAAAATGATGCAGAATTGATGATAGAATCTGTCTGAAACATGAACTTACTTTTGCCTGTCCATTGCAGATTTGACTTGACTCGTCAGTTGGATTTAATGGTCTGAAAGCAAACAAGAGGGTGAGAAAACAAAAATTAATACAGAAAAAAAAAAAAAACAAAAAAAAACCTTTCTATGAGGACTTACAGTTTTTTTGAGTGTACAGTGTCGCTTATGGCACGCAAAACTCTGGTTATCAGAGAATCAACGTCGAGAACTTGATCCACTAGATGTCCAGGCATCTCATCGCCTGCACTTGCTTCAGTTTTTATAGCTTCTTCTTGAAGCCTACGGAAGAGAATGGCAGCAGAAAGATTTTGAATACTTTCGCTATTCACAAGACGGGCAGTATCTAGATTCTGGGAGGCAGCTGCAGCACTCTCCCTTTGGCCGCCTCCTTCTTCCTCCAGCTCTGGTTCTGTCACATTATCCAATGTTTGGAAATTGTTCTCCAAGTTCATGCCTGTTTTAAAGGGACATAGTAATTAATCAATGATAAATGCTGTTCCCTACCCTTCCCCTAGAGGTCAAAATAAAACTTACTTAGAGGCCTACAGGCTTCTTTAGTACGTGTAGTGACTGCTTCTGCTTCGGAGGTAAGGGCAGACAAGGCTTTATCCAAAGAACTTTCCTGTGGATGTCACAATAATATTTGGTTGTATGCGTCTTAATCCTTGGCAAAACATAGTTTGTCAAATAACATCCCAGCTTACCTCTAGTTGAATTGCTAAGTCATCAAGACGAGAGCTCAAAGCTGAAAGAGCAACGGAGGCTCCTGACACAGCTGCTCCCTGCTGAAGGAGAGACTCTTTGGATCGTTGTTCCAATGCAGCAACTCGAGCCTGCAGAGTAAGAACTTCTTGACTGCAAAATAAAATCAAACAATAAATAAATTGAATGATTTATGATGAAATGTAAAAATGTTTCAGATCAGACGCATGACTAGTGTTCTACCTGCGTTGCTCACTGATGCGAACGAGATGTTGACATTCTTCACGTTGACGCTCTAACTCTAGATTCAAATTTGCAACAACCTCCTTTTGAGCCACTGCCTACAAGTTGTTTAAAAAAACAGTTTAAAGTTATTTGAAGATAAGATACAATAGTTATATGTACGAATAAAATTGATTCTTACATCTTTCTCAGCTTCTTGAAGACTTTCGGCCATTGCTGCATTTTCTAATTTCAAAAATACTTGCATTTCTTGCGATTCTGCCTCTGTCTCCTCCTGTTGATTTTGAAGACTCTTCCGGAGCCTCTCATTGTGCTCCACTTCGTACCTCAGACGTCCAATTTCATTTCGTTGCATTGAATCTCGTTTCTTGATAGTTGCAGCTCGCTGTTCTAATAACTCCAGTGTCTTCATCCAAGCTGCAAATACACCATAAGAGTTGCAATTTACTTTTTTAAAAGATGAAGACAATGCTGGAAGGCATTGGGGATCAATAGGCAAGGCCCACCTGAGTGATCAACTTCCTTCGGGGGAGTATGCACCGTAGAGGTGATGCTGCCTCCAGGCGAGCGAGGAGTGCCGGAGTGCTCAAAGCCCAGCATGTCCATGATGGCCTTCAGGCGGCGGTCCAGCATCATCGTGGCGAAGTCGTCCCTCTCCCTGTCCACCTGCACGCCCTGGTGGCTTTGCTCGCGGGCGTCGATGGGGCGCAGGTGGCACGCCCGGCCCCCCAGGAGGTCCTCTAGGTCCTGGTAGGTCAGGGCCGTCTGGGCACCCGTCTCGTGGTACAGAGTCACCTTCGGTTTCCTGGTGGACTGCGTCGAGGACACCCTCTCGCCGCCAACGCTCTCCACAGAGCGACGCCGCCGCCTCCGAGGAAGAGTCGAAAACTTCTCAGACTGTGTAACAAACGAACAAACCGATGAGTTGATCAAGATAAAATGGTTCCAGGTATAAAAGCACTGTTCCTACAGACCTCTGCCCGGCTGCGGCCGTCAATGCCCACCTTGGACTCGGTGGGCGAAGGGGTGGACGCCGAGTTGGTGGAGTTGACGCTGGTCTTGCTGCTCGAGCTGGTCATGCTGGCCGTGTTGGCCATGGCGTACCGCCGGTCCCGGTCCGCGGCCACGCTCGAGGCCCTGGTCCTCGACAGCGTGGTGGGCCTCTGCACGGTGGAGGGCCAGCGGCCGTCGTCGGTCGAGGTGGACATGGCCGACATGGCGGCCGAGGCGGTGCCGCGGGGCGTGGGCCGCGGCGCAGCGGGGGCCCTGTCGACACCAAGCCGTCAGCACTCGGAGGGGTAGCACGCCCGCGTTCACAGGCCACAGCAGAACCCCGCAAGTACCTGGTCGTGCCCCTGCCGCGCACGTTGCTGCTGCCGTGAGTCAGGCTGCCCGTCAAGCTGGCCGTCATCAAGTTGGGGGCGGCCGACGCCGACCCGGAGCGCTGCGACCGCGACGTGGTCCGCGCGGCGGCGTGCGGCGCCTCGGCACACGAAGACCCTTGTCGTCCCTGAGGAGGAAGGCAGCCGGGATGAGTTTCACGTGCCGAGAGCTACGGCCAGCAAGTCGCTGCACGGTGCACAGCCTACCCTGGAGCAGCTGGAGCCGCGGCCTGCGGCCGCCGCCGACCTCTCCCGCGGCCTCGGCGTCGGGACGGGCGAGCCGGGGGTGGTGGGCGCCGAGGACACCACCACGGACCGCGACCTGGGGTGGCTCGCGCGGCCCGACGCGGAGCACGACGCCGAGGACGAGGCCGACGAGGCCGAGATCTTCTTCCGCACGGGCGCGTGGGAGAGCACGGATGACGACTCGCTGCCACCTGCAACAACAACAACAACTGCGTTATCACCCGGGAAAAACAACAGCAACACAAAGCTTCTTTCATCCCACGCGACGGCGTGGCTGGGTGAAGCGGCAACCCTTGCCGTGCCCTACCTTCACTGGTGCCGTCGTAGTCCAGGTGCGCGGGCGGCGCCGTGCCCGGGCCGGGGGACGCCGACCGCTCGGCGCCGTTCAGCTCCACGCCACTGTCGCTGCCGTCCTGCTTGGCGTCCTGCTTCGAGTCCTTGAGCGGCTTCGCGAACACGTCCCCCACAATCGTCATGTCCGCCACCATCGTCACCTCGCCGTCGTTGAGCGCGAAGTCGCATTCCGAGGCCATGGACACGTCGCCCTCCATGGCGTCGTCGGGGAGGTGCTCCGCTCACGGCGCCCACGCCGCGCCGCGCACAGCGCCCATTCAGCACTGCCAATCGAGAAGAGAGCCGTGATTAAATCACCCGACAATTAAATTATTAAAAACAACAACAACTCGCCTCGCCTCGGCGTAATGGCGGCGGGCGGTGCAGCTCGGGCTTGGCGCGCGACAGCGAAATTGGCGAGGCGAGTACGGCGCTAATTTGGCGGGGCCGGGGCTCGAACCCGCTCCCCGCGACATGCATAATCACACGTTGCCACTCGGCGTTTTCAGTTTTCACTCTGAGAGAACATCGGGAAGAGGCTGCCGGAGGCACCTCAGCACGCGATGCAAAGAAATCACACCCAGTGCGCGTGTGTGCGTGAGCCCGCTATCCAGACAGACCATGCCTGTCATCCAAGTCTGTCCGACTGCAAGTCTGTCTGTCTGTCTGTCTGTCTGTCTGTCCACCGGCCTGCAAGTCCGTCCGTCCACCTCGCCAAACCAGATCCAATCCGATGTGACCCTTGCCGCCTGACCCCTTTCCCTTGCCCTCTCCCTCGGGGGAGCACGAGCCTGGCGCTAGCTGCACTGGCCGGCCGGCCGGCCTGGAGGAGGGTTCGTCCAGCCCACTCTCCCTCTCTCGCACGCACGGGCTGCAGGGGTGCGAGAGAGACGGAGCACCGCAGTTCGTCATCGCAGTAATCAGTCCATCATCGGAGCACCGCGGAGGTCGCAGGTCGCGCCGCGGTCGTGCACCGCGGGTCATGGGAGCCTCCCTCCGACCGGACGGAGGCGCCGTGCGCCGCGTCCGCCGCGCCAGTGTGCCTGCTGGCTGGGCAGCGGTGCGTGCGAGTGAGTATGCGTCGCCCGTCGTCGCTGTCCCTGCGCGATGGCCCGGAAAATATTCCACTCCCATCATTATTCGGGCATTCGGGCATTCGGGCACTCCGCCCCTCCGCTCGCCTCCGCCCCCGCAAGCCCGACAGTGCTTTCGTCGCTCTGTCTGCTGGCTTGCTTGGAGGTGGAGTCGAGGGGGCAACCACTCAAGAAATCATGTGTCCCCTTGAGCGCCAGAAATCTCTGGAAATCGGAAATCTTCGCCCAAAAAAGGGCAAAAAATAGACAAAATTTGGGCGTAAAATCGGTCGAAATCTTGCAAATTCTGTAGAAATCTCTTGCCTTGAGGAATCTTGTGTCCCCAAACATACTAATACTAAGTGGTTGCCCCCTCGGGTGGAGTCGTCCACTGTAGGGCCGCAATTCCCAAGTGTTGGATTCGAGGAGCCGCCGATTGCTGCCGCAGCGCGTGCGGCTTCTCGCCGATACGGCAGTGCAATTGGTGGGCTATTGGTCCCACGACTTCCTCCGCAGCAACACGACTTGCCATCACCGCCAGAGACTGCTCGTCTCTCTCGCACCTGGACGGGACGCTTCGCGAGCGCGAGAGAGACAGAGCGACGACAACGCCTCTCAGTCTGCTGGCGGAAGGGGCATTGCCTCGCTCCGCATGACTCCGCCTTGGTTATTGACTTGTCGGAAACTTCCGGGCCGGCGGCACGCCGACGACAGCCTCAAGGGGGGCTGACTCCTATAATACATCGTACACAGCCCAATAATACAAGCATAATACCTATGATACTATTAACTAATACTATTAACTACTAGTAACATGAAAAGCCACATGTTAAGTGCCGTTTTAGCTTTAAAATGGCAAGATTTTGTAAAATGTAGGCTACGGAAGTTCAGCGATCTCTCAATAGAAAGTAAAAGTAACAAAATAGTGTTTAAAATATGACTAGGTGCTAGGGCTCTTATGAGGGCTCAGAAGCGCGATCCAAAACCCTAGTTTCTGATGATATCCTTCTTACCCTTCTTGTTTATAGCTCACTTACTAACTTTTAAAAAAAATTATTGTGAAGAAAACCACGAAAAATGACACAATTATCTAAATATGATACCCAAAATGATACCTATAATACTCTATAAGACCTATCATATATAATACTTCGTACACGGTTCAAGAGAGTCAGCCCCCTTGGACAGCCTGCATGGCGGCACGCCGAAGACAGCCTCCATGGCGGCACGCCGACGACAGCCTCCATGGCGGCACGGGCAGGGCGACGCCAAGGCCGTGATTACGCACGGTGGCACACAGTGTGCCTCACCCCGCGACAGCACGTCGGCGTCGAGGTGTCGCTTGGGTTCCACTCCGCCCTCTGAATATTAATTTTAACAACTTGTCTAGTCTGTCGAGTCCCCTCCGCGGCGTGGGCGGCGAGTTCTGACCCACTCACACAGTCACCCACCCACACAGACACACAACACACACCGAGACAGACACAGACACAGACACAGACAGAGAGAGAGAGAGAGAGAGAGAGACAGAGAGAGAGAGAGAGAGAGAGAGAGAGAGAGAGAGAGAGAGAGAGAGAGAGAGAGAGAGAGAGAGAGAGAGAGCCTGTCCCACGCGGCAACGACAGAAAATAAAATCAGGGGCCGGTAGTGTGTTTACCCTGTTGCAGCGCGGCCGGTGACCCCTCGCCTACACTGCATCTCTCAAAATACCCGCCGAACTCGATGCAGCGGTGCAGCGCCCAGGGGGAGGAGACAGCCAATCCCAGCGCAACAAAAGACGCGTCCAAGACAAACAAAACACACGCACCTATTTTTCTTCTCGCTAAATTTTTTGGTAAAAAAAAAGACAACTAAGATGGCGCTGTTCCACATTCCTTGCTGGCATGCACCGCGGTTGGAGAAACGCGTGAGAGAGCCCGAATTAAAAGTCCCTTTTTGCTGCGGGGTCGTAGAACAGTTGTAACCACGCGCGGCCCTAGATAGACAGAGAAACCGCACAGTGAAAATAACGCCCGCGCCCGCGACCGCAGGGACAGAAGCTGCAGGCACTGCAGGCGGTGCAGGAGCAGTGCAGTAGCGCCGCCTTTTCGTCAAAGCCGCAGGCAGGCACCCGACGCGTGGAGGGAGAGGAAAGGAAAAGGAGTTCATATTAATCGGCGAATGGCTCGTCCCAGTGGGCGCGGCCGCGGCCCATTCCGAGGCTCATTCCGCTCCGTTTCCAGCCGTTCCGTTTTGGGGCGTTTCGGGAGGGCATCGCTTCATCGCCACAAATCGAAAGGCGCCGAAAGGCCATCCACGGCAGCGCGGTCGCATACCAGATGAGCTTCCCCCACTCCCTCTCTCAATCACTCACTCCCAGGAGGATTGCCGGTCCCGTCGGAGAGTCCTATTTCACGACGGGCCATCAGTGGGTAAAACCACGACGGCCGGCCGTGCGGAGACAAACAGTCACGAGTGTGCGACGCGATGAAGTTGAGGCAGGTCATCAGCAAAAAAATTCAATTTCAAACAATTAGATATTTAAAAAAAAAAAAAAAAATCCCATTCAACGTGCCCCAACAAAAAATAAAACAACATAAAAGTCACCCGGAAATTAGCAATAATTTGTTTCGAACACAACAACAGGTCTTTTGTCGCGGCTGACAATGCGGTTGCCCTCGGACATGCACACCCTGGTGCCCGCGCGGCCGCCACGCCCGGCGGGAACAACGGTCCGACTCAATGGCGGCCAGACGAGCTATAGAAGCTGTACTTGTGCCGTACGCGCCGCGCAGCGCTGCGGGCTGCACGCCGATCGGATCAGGTTGCGTCACCGCACCCCGTGTCACCGCACGTCAAAACAGCCCGCGCGCGGATTCGTGAGAGAAAGGGTGCGGCCTTTCCTCCTTTCGACGGTACGGGGCGGTACGTCTAAAGAGTAATGGGCAATGGAGCCAGTGGGCAGCCGGTGCAGCGAGCGCATTTGCAACAGGGCTGCGGTTTTCCTCCCTGCATCGCCGCGTGCACCACGTGGGGCTGCACCTCGGGCTGCAGACTCCATCTCTCTCTCTCTCTCTCTCTCTCTCTCTCTCTCTCTCTCTCTCTCTCTCTCTCTCTCTCTCTCTCTCTCTCTCTCTCTCTCTCTCTCTCTCTTTCTCTCTCCTATCTCTCTCCTATCTCTCTCTTTCTCCCTCTTTCTCCCTCTTTCTCCCTCTTTCTCTCTCTCTCTCTCCTCTTTCTCCCTCTTTCTCCCTCTTTCTCTCTCTCTCTCTCTCTCTTTCTCTCTCTCTCTCTCTCTCTCTCTCTCTCTCTCTCTTCTCTCTCTCTCTCTCTCTCTCTCTCTCTCTCTCTCTCTCTCTCTCTCTCTCTCTCTCTCTCGCACTCGCACTCGTGGGGCGTCGCGGCAGGGAGCGAGAGAGACTGGCCGCTTCGGACTCGGCCAGCAGGCATGGCCTGCCATCGCGTGCGCCGAGCGTCCGAAAGTTCCCGCGAGCCAGCAGCAGCAGCAGCAGCAGCGACACAGAGGAAGAAAGAGTTTCTTCCGGACAGAAAAAAAAATGTTCAGCGCAAATCAAGTCCAACTGCGCGCTCGCTCGCCCACGGTGAGGCCAAAACCTAAACAGGGAAAGCCTTTTCGTCAGTTAAGGCCACCACGGTGCAGACTGGAAAAATACCCTTCCCCCTCTTTTTAAAACTAATCAGAAAAAAAAATCAGCATAGCAATTCGACTTTACCGATAAACAACAGTAACATAAACTAAGCCATTTTATTTATTTTTTTAAAACCTGGCGCGTTTTGTCCACAGTGTACCTCGGCAGCGGCGCGCGGCCGAGGCGGGCCGAGGGGCCTTACCGCAGCCGCTGCACGCACGCCGCAACGCATGCCTGCCCACCGGCGGGCTCAGGCCGATGACGCTGCTAGACGCTGCTCTAGACGCTGCTCTAGACGCCGGTCTAGGCGGCGAGGGTAGGCTGCCTCCTCTAAGCAGCTAGGTACGGGGACTCCCAAACTCCCACGCAAAAAAAAAACAACAACAAAAGCCACGCTTGCCATATTTCCACGGCTTTTACAGCGAAGCATACGCGACCCACGAGGCAAGCCGAGGCCATGGCAGCATCACCAGGCCTCGGCATCGACCGCTAAACTAAACGGTTACCCACCGCGGAAACCTGTTTGTTTAAGGATCAGGTGCCTCGGCGCTGCTCGGCGCGCTCGGCGCGGCTCGGCACGACGCACCGAGCACCGCGACGAGGCCATGAGCAGCGTCAAGTTCGACCAGCTTGGTCGAACCGAGGGGTCAAACACTCAAGAAATCATGTGTCCCCTTGAGCGCCAGAAATCTCTGGAAATCGGAAATCTTCCCCCCAAAAAAGGAAAAAAAAAACCAAGCAAATTTAGGGCTTAAAATCGGTCGAAATCTTGCGACATCTGTAGAAATCTCTTCCCTTTAGAAATCTTGTGTCCCCAAACATACGAAGTGGTTGCCCCCTCGGGTCGAACCCAGGGAGACAAAGGGAGGAGGCGCCGCGGAGTGAGACCGCGACCGCAGGCGCGGGGTAGGCAGGCCGTGCGCACAGCGGCGCGGCGGGCTGGCCCACCCGCCGCTCGGCAGGCGCTATGTAAACTTGAGTAGCCTGCGTAGCCTGCAGTGCCATGTGGCAGGCCGGTGTGGAACATTGCACGCTCACATTGGCGGATCGGGGCGGCCCTTCTCTCTCCTCTGTAGGACTCTAGCCTGCAGTAGTCCAGCCTTCAAGTTCAATGCATGGTTGGGCGCCAGAGAAGCAGCACGACTCCCCGCCCTCGCCGCAGCCGGCCGAGTCAAAAATGAGCGAGAAAAAAATATTCGTCGGCAGTGTGACGGCGCCCTTGCGTGTCACCGGCCGTTTCGCGAAAGGTGGAACGAGGAAGTGAGTGTAAGAGAGAGAGAGAGAGAGAGAGAGAGAGAGAGAGAGAGAGAGAGAGAGAGAGAGAGAGAGAGAGAGAGAGAGAGAGAGAGAGAGAGAGAGAGAGATAAGGATAAAGGGGTCCGATTCGTGCCAATGACCCATAAGGCCAAACCGAGCGCCGCTGCGCCAAGTTGGATAACGCGTCAGTGGCACGGCTCCAAAACAGGTGGCCGGGACGGACGGGCTCCAGGACGGGATGCAGCGGTCAAAGCCGGCCGAAGCGCAGCGCGGCCGGCTGCTTTTTGGAGCAGGATCCAACGCGACTCGCTTCCCGTGTACCGATTCAGATTCAGACCCAAACCGGAAAGAAAAACCTCCGTCCCGGCTCAGTCCAGATGCACTAGTGTACGAAGCTCCTGCACAAATAATTGCAGTCTTGCGTGAAGCGCTGCAGCCGACCGAAGGAAAGAGATCGTTGTTTTTTTTTTTTTTTTTCATTCGCAGGGTACGCTCACGCGCGCACGAGGGAAGCCCCAGCTTGCGGTACAAAAGCCACACTCCATTGGGCTGCTGGCGCTAGCTGCGCTGGCCCTGCCGGCGGCCCGCGCCCCGTCCATCCGGATCCACAAGGTGCCCCGCAAGGCGGCCCACGCCCCACAAGGTGCTCCACATCAAGCGCGCGCTGCCCACCGGGGCCCACCGGGCCCCACCGGGCCCACTGGGGCGACAGGACAGTGCATCACAAGCACGGCCTACATTTGGCGATCCTCCTCCTCCTCCGCTTACTTCCCAGCGCCGCCGCAATGGGAACGCGTCCACTGGGCACGGCCTGCCTCGCCGCCTCGGGCCAACCAGGCCGTGCACAGTGGGCAACACGACCCGCCGATAGAGGGATTACTTACACATGTTCGGTGGGAGCGCGGGGCGCATGCACCAGGCTGCGCGCACACACGCACACAGGGAGAGGGAGAGGGAGAGGGAGAGGGAGAGAGAGAGAGAGAGAGAGAGAGAGAGAGAGAGAGAGAGAGAGAGAGAGAGAGAGAGAGAGAGAGAGAGAGAGAGAGAGAGAGAGAGAGAGAGAGAGAGAAGAAAGAAAGAAAGAAAAGAAAGAAAGAGAAAGAAAGAAAGAAAGAAAGAAAGAAAGAAAGAAAGAGAGCGAGAGCCACCACAGCCACACACAGACAGACACACACACAAACCGACTCGCGCGAGGCATATTGTTTATTTGCTTTCCGTGGGAGGGAAAATAAAAAGCCGAGGCGGTGCAGCAAGCCAGGCAACCTCAAGCGGACCCGTTGCACGCTACACCAGACACCGAACAACAACACCGGGGTAGGTCGTGGCAACAACACACTGCCCATCGTGCCTTAAAGACCTTAAAGCTGCTACGTACCGCTAGGCAAAACGCAGGGACTGCTTTCAACTGGAGGCAGCACGCCGGCATGGCCCCGGGCGAGTACAGTGCGTTAGTCAGACAGCGACAGCACGCTTCGCTTTTGCACAAAGTTTGTTGCCACTCTCACATCACGGCTTTGGCTTTGCGTGACGCGCCGCCACGCCCTCGCCCGTCAGCGCGGTGACAAGGGCACGGGGGGGGGGGGGGGGGGACCGCGCCCTCGGGCCCCTGGGGCTGGCTGGCTGGCTGGCTGGCTGGCTCGACCTCGCGGCCGGGGGCACCGCGCCGATGCAGCGCGCCACCGAAAGCGCGAACGCCCCAGACAGACCCCGCGCCGAGACGGCTTGGTCCGCCTCCTCCCGGCCGCGCCTCGCGCCGCAACCCGGCGGTGGTGGACCCCGCCAGGGCCACCCCCTCCAGCTCCAGGCGCTGCTGCTCCGGTTCCGGCAGGGGGTCGAGGGGGCGCGGCTCCGGTTGGTTTCCGGGCGCGAGGGGGTGGCTGGCGCCAGGGAAGGTCAGGGTCGCGCCGCCCGCCCGAGCTGGCAGCCTGGACCAGGCAAGGCGCGCACCCTTCTTCCCTGCGTCGTCGTTGCCAAGGTGCAAATGCCGACCGGGGCGGCGCGCGCCCTTTCCCTGGCCGGGTCAGCCCAAAGGGCGCGGAAGGCCCTACTGATTGTCCGGCGAAGAAGGCCCGGGATGAGGGGCCCCGCACAGTGGGCCAGGCGGGCCCCTAATGGAATGGAGGGCCCTGCGACCTTTCGCTTCCGCCCGGCAGACTGGGGGGCCGCCAGCCTAACCCAGCAGCGCCCCGGCCGAGGCTCCCTTTTTGCCAGAGGGTCGGATGGATGGCCGCATGCCGGCCGGACACTGCACCGCTGCACCGCACCTCGGCGTCGTCCGCCCCTTCCCCGCTATTTCTGTTGGCCGTGATGACGGGGAGGGGGAGCCATCGCCCTGCGGCGCGCCCAGCCCAGGGCAGCCCAGGGCCATCTGCCTGCATCGCGACACTGGGCCGCGCGGCCACGCCCTCCGCCCGCTGGACATCGACCAGTGGCGCCTCGTACTCGGTACCGGTCCCGGACGGCGCCAACGGCGGCACGCCACCGCGCCGCCTCCATCGACCCCGTCATCTTGCTCCAACCAGGGATATAACACGCGGGGGTTCGGGTTCCAGGGGACGCTTCGTGGCGCTGTCAGTCTGTCTGTCTGTCTGTTGTCTGTGCGAGCGCGCGGGCATTCCCTGCACGTCCACGACGTCCGCGTCCGGAAGCCCATCATGCAGCTGACTGACAACGACCATCGCCTCGCCCGTCACGCCCTCCGAGCGACGCAGACGCCCTTCGGTCTGCAGCCCTACGCCGCCCGGCCCTTCGAGACGCACCAGTGCGGCGTTTCCTCGTGGCGCCGCAGCGTCGCAGAAAGGGCGCTTTGGACGCGTGCCCAGCGGCCGACCCACTGGGGTCCTCGCTCTGTCCCTCGGATTCCATGAGCGCGAGGGAGACCGCGCGAGGATTGCAGAGTCGCTCGGCAGCACAAGAATGCGGCAATGCGGGCCGCGAGGGTGGCGCCCCGCCGCCACGGGTCGCTCGCTGGGGAAGGCCAACCGGGGGACCGATGGGGCCACCACGCCCCACGGAGGGGCTCACACTCCACACCGGGCGGCCCTCGGGGCTGTCCAGTCTCGAAGGTAGGAGGGGTAGGGTAGATAGGGTAGGTAGGCAGGTAGGGTAGGTAGGGTAGGTAGGGTAGGTAGGGTAGGTAGGGTTGGTAGGGTTGGTAGGGATGGTCGGGTTGGTAGGGATGGTAGGGATGGTAGGGTTGGTAGGGATGGTAGGGTTGGTAGGGATGGTAGGGTAGGTAGGGTAGGTAGGGTAGGTAGGGTAGGTAGGGTAGGTAGGGTAGGTAGGGTTGGTAGAGTAGGTGGGGTAGGTAGGGTAGGTCAGGGAGGCGGGGACCACACCAAACGCGCGCGCTTCAAAGCAAACAGGAGGCAAGGAAGACTTAGCACAGAGCTCAAAAATTGTCAGGGTGAAAGTTGAATTTTGATTTAAGTAAAAAAATTACAGAAACTGACAAGATTTGGAACTCGTGGCAGGTTAGCTCGTATCCTACCCTACCCACCCTACCCTACCTTTGAAACTAGACAGCCCCCGCGGACTACGGCGGGGCAGACGGTCTAGCACCGGGAAGCACCGGCCCTCGGCTGGCTCTCGTAACAAACAGAATCAACACGCACCCACTCGCACGCTGCGCCGCCCTGGCCCCGCCACGCTCGTAAACGATCACGCACACACTCGCAGCCATAACGCCGCCGCTGCTCCGTTTTACTTGTTTTCCGTTCATTGTTCGAGGCGATCGGGTCAAACTGGCCCGACCTCACCATCGCCGACTTGAACCAACGCTGCGCGGCGCTCCTGCTTGCGGCTCTTTGGGAAAAATGACGCCGTTCTCGCGAGAGTGTTTGCTACCATCTCTGTCTGTCCAGACCGCTGGCCGCGCACAGTGGAAACTACAGGCAGGATCTTTCCCACGCGAAGACCAAGTGAGGCGAAACAAGACGAGGCACGTGATAAACCAAACCGGCTGTGCGGCCACGGCGGCGCGTCCAAGGTAATGGGTGCATCATCAGCAGTGCACTGCACAGGCAGCGGAAAAGTCACGACAGGGAGCTGGAGTTCAAGGCAACAGAAGGGACCACAAAGGTCTGACAATAAACGAGCTTCTGCCATTTTCCGTAACACCCATGGGGTCTCTCAAAATAAAACATTTCCTGCCTCTTCAGGATGCGACACCTGTCATTGCATTCCCTGAGACAGAGGACACTTAGTCGTCAGACATGAGCAGGATACGCAGAAGCACAAAAAAAATGGAGGAGTGTGAGTTTGAGTCCTAGCCCCCTGAAACTGTTAATAACGAGATCAATTTTGAGCCCCTGTTAGTTAAAAATTTCAGAGCATGTCCAAAATGCAAAGAACGCAAAGCAGCAGAACTTCCTAATAATGATTCAAAAAATATATATTTCTCATCACTACCACTTCTTCAACTGCGCAGTACCATAATAAAGTCTTAAATGAAAACGTGCAGAAAAATGTGATAATAATAGTAAATTTTTTACCATGGAAATCATTTACTATGGAAATAATTGAAAAAATAGCAACAGAGAGGGTTGAGTGCGCAAGCAGATGCAACCAATTTTGAGGGCAGGTAAAAGTTATTAACACCAGAAAAATATTTAAAACAAAAACTAAACCAATGGACTTTTCTTTCGAAGGCAGTAGACCGCTTTCAAAACAATACACAGAAGTTGGGTTAGTGGTGCATCACTACAGCTTAACATAACGTCAGGATATTTACCTTGAGTGAACCTCTTCAGCCGGTAGCGGTCAAACGGTCTTCAAGAATTACAGATTGTCGAATGGCAGAGACGGTAAAACGACAACCTTCAATTCAAAATCTACCAAAGGCAGCGAGAAAAAAGCTGAATGAAAAAACATGCCAACAGGAACAGGACCCAGCACAACACTGATTTCAACAGCCCTTCCGGAAAGGCAGAACTTGAGGGGATCGACACAAAACGGCTCAAAAGTAAGTCGGAAAGGGACACTGACTGTATAATTGATTGCGGCAAGATCACTTCTATTCAATCCGGGCAAACGCGAGAAGAAAATTACCAAATTTAAACACCGCTAGGGCTGCGCCGTCCTGGTGGCCTGTCAGGACAGACTGGCAGCTGGAGGTGCTCTGCTCGGCGGCACAGGCGCAGCCGCAGTGCGCATAATAGAGGGGTGGGGGTGGGGGTGGGACGGCAGTCTCGGCTTCCCATTGGTCGATCGCCGAGGCTTTGGCAATCCCGCCATGTGGTTGGTCGCGCTCCGTTGCGCGCGGAGTAGTGACGAGAACGGTCAGTTGGTTCAGAAATAAATGATTAGGTAGATTGGCAGATTTTATTTTTCCCTTAACAAGCAATTAAAACGAAATGAAGTACACTGATTACAAAAACAACGGAGGAAGGAAACTAGCGACCAAACTGTGATTTTCACAGAGGAATGAATGCTGTTAGTACAATCACGGTATACATTTTTCAAGTCCCATCCCATTTACACATTTTTGATGTGTGTCAACATTGTAGGATTGACAGATTGATTAGACTGTACCTTCATAATGATGGCACCGCATGAACAGAGCAACTTATTAAGAATTAAACATAAACACGAGAATATATTTACCTTAACAATATAAAAATAGGGGCAGCTATAAAATAGAGAGAAAGGGGTAGATTGAAATCATAAGACCAGTGACCACCTCAGTCACACAATTTTGTAGCATCCCCATATCACAGACAGAGGAAATCTCTGATACACTAAGAACTTTTACTGTCAAGACACGAAATTATTACAAAGGGAGACAATAAAAGTTTTACATAAAACAGTAAAGACTTTGTCTGAAACCCTATAAAAGCAGTTCTACAAAATTACGTTGCTGGTTTGTTAAAAGTTTCGACGACGATGATGGAAGAGATTCTCATTCCAAGTCAATTCACAAGCAAGAGCATGCGAACATTAGGGCATTCTGTAATATTTGCATTCTTAAGAATCCTTAAATTACTGAAAAGAAAATAAGAACTGCATACAAAACCATGTGTAAAGCTACCTAATACTGTACTTTAGGTAATATTGCTCCTGATTTACAATAACAATATACAATCAGTCTTAACAGTTCCCTACAATAAACATGAAAATTCGCATACGTAAATTACATCTACATTCGGGAATTTGTTTCCGGGTTTGGTATGGTACAGAAGACAAATCTTATAAGACCATACAAATCTGTTGTGACGAAACAAATCATTGCAGGTCTTTGATTGCAAAGCCCAAGATAAGTACGGTTATTATTATTATTATCATGAAAAAATTTTAGGGCAGTACAAAGCAAAAATAGATAGGGTTAGCATATTTCATAAGACATTTACATTAACAGGCCCACATTTACCATTTACTCTAAAAAATTATGAGTCAAGTAATACTTAGCATGACATACAGCAACCAAAGGGATTAGTTATCAAGAGATGAATGAGCTGATTCAAAGTCACACCGTGCTTTACAGATGTCCAAGATTCCTTCCATTATGCGTCTCTGTACGGCTGATGAAAGGGGAGGCTGGCATGCTTCCATGTGTTTTCTGATACTTTCCATGCACTGCAAGATACAAACAGTACAATTTAATCAGTGATAAAAAAAAAGAGTTAAGAGTTCCAGATAAAAAAAAAAAGTTAAGAGTTCCAGATAAAAAAAAAAGTTAAGAGTTCCAGGAGATATAACTGGTATAGGAGAGTATGAAAATGTACCTTTTGTATGCAGCTTAGCACAGGAGCATCTGGACCGTAGGAATATGGTGGACCTTCAAGTGAAGGCTTGCGCATGGAAGCAATTGTTCCATCCACATGCTCCAAAAGCTCTTCAACATCCAAATCCTCAGAAACAATACTCACAGGGAAGCGGTACGGCGTACCTCCGGATTCGCCCTCAGGGTCCACTATCAACACCCTGGTAAAATTTTAAAAAAATAATATTACATTAATTTCTCTACGTTTTTGAGTGAATTAAAAAATATATGGGAGTACATACCGGAAAATACTAGCAAATGATGAGGTATTAGCACAATAAGGTGACAGAATGAGACCCACAAAGGGGGCTGCTTTGGTGTCTGAGAACCATCTTTGCATTTCTGCTTGTGTAGAAAGATCTTGCAAGGAAGGATTTGGGACAAAAGTTGGATGAGAATGGTACCAACCGACTACACTTAGACCATCTTTTGAAATTGTGTCACTGGCTTCACTTTGAGAGACTAAGAAAAGAGAGAAAAATAAAGAGCATTAAGTAGCTTGTAGTCTTACCAAAACACATTGAGTGGAGATGAAAAGGTTGGCAGATTAATGCCATTGCAAAATGAATTACCTGGACACATGTCACAATGGGTGCTGCTACTAAGGCTTGCCTGACATGACACGGCTCGAATGATATGTAATGAGTCCCCTCTCAACTCACCACCCAGCAGACCCATTACTTCAGTGTCGTGAGAACAGTGTGAATGGGTGTCGACCACAAATAGAGCTCCAATATGCAGATTGACTGTAAACGGGGCCTGAAGAGAATTTGAAAGTTTCAAATTATAAATACCTTATTTGTCAAGTTACAACCAAATATTCATAATAAATAAGAAGAAATACAATAACTTACAGGTTTCTCATTTGAAAATTGGGAACAATAAAGTAGTTTAATAGATGAGTCTGTCTTGGAAACTTTGGGTTTTACAATGGTGTTGTATGTTAAGAACGTTTGACCATCTTCCTTGTGTAGAATTGTATAGCCTCCCTCAGTTGATCCCAAGAGGTCCTCCTAAGAGGGAAAACCTAGTAATTAGAAGTCACTGTGGTAAAATGATTTCTGAATTTTAGAATTGGTCCACTTACATCAATTTCTTGCTTCTTCTTTCTAGGGCGCATTCCTTCAATGCACAATAATTCACGATTCACTTTTTCCTTGAGAACAGATATGTTGCTCGATCCTACATGTACTTGAGGAGGGTGATGATACTTTGTTTGTTCTGAAATTTAAATTTAAACTCTATGATTCATAAATGTATGACCTAACCTTAACACGGCAGACCATTTTTCACAGCACCTACCGCAGCCAAAATTGATAACACCTGTTTGCTCCAAATATGAATGAATTCTTCCAATGCAGTTGACATCTCCACAATTTCTTAAGCCCCCACGAACAGAGGTTTTTGTGACATAGTTGGGTTTACTTTGGAGCCAGGAATCAATGATATGGTTGCGAATCTGAAATTTAAAAAATTACAATATAAGTAAATGCAGCCTCAAGAGAGAAAGACTTTTTGGAGAAATCAAGGTACCTTTAAATATCTTTTTGGAGTTTTGGCAGGTCTACCTTCAAAAAACTCAGCATGGATGGCCTGCTCTTCTTCTAGAATTTCATCTGGCCGCAGAGTATGTTCATGAGTGGGTGGCGGCAACTGGTATATCTGATCAAGGATATCCTGATGTGAAATCAGGGTCTTCGACTCCTTTCCCGATGTGCTGGGTTCATGACTTACAATATTCAATGAAAATTCAGTAGATGGAAATGCTGTGGCATTTTCAGTTTTCACTTCAGCCAGGAACTCTTCAGAGGTATTAGGCAATGGGCAAGGGACATCTTCTGGTATTTCTACTGGTTCCTGCTTTACAACTACAGTAATCTCCTTTTCCGACGCCGTATTATTATGAAGTGGTTTATCATCAGAACTTGTTTTGTCATCATCATCATCTTCAATATCAATTTCAACATCAGAATCATCTGAACTGAGACTTCTAATTCTTACCTGTTCAATACACAAAAATTCTAAAAATTAATATTCGAATTTTAAATTTTTGAGTGATTGACCAAGAGAGACAGACAACAACTTACCACTTCCTCCCCTAATCCTGGAGTTTCAGTAAGTTCTGAAATTACATTGATGTTTTTTGGATTATCCGTGCTATGATCAGTTGTGGTGCCACCATGCAATTTTCTAGGACGGCCACGGCCCCGTTTGAGAGTTGGTTTCTGAGGGGAAATGCGAGGAGGACGCCCTCGTTTAGCTTTCGAGCTGGAGATAAGATAAGAAATAAAGTTAAAATTATTCCAACACATTTACTAATTTTTTTAAAATGGAGATGCATTGCTGATGGGAATGTTTGCTTACGTCTGAGGTGGCTTGGTCTTCCTCTTTTTGAATCTGTTGCTGTTTGCTTCAGATGTGCGACTTGAGTTCCCTGAACTTGAAGATATTGTGGGCTTTGCTGTACTCACAACAGCAATTACCTGAAAATAAGAGAAAATGGTCAATGGGGAGGCATGAAGGAGTTTCTTTGGAAATATATTTTCATTGTTGACAGTATGCAGACCTCCTCCATGGAAGCTGGTATCTGTAAGTCGTCAATAAGTTCTGTGTAAGATATACTGTTTCCACTTGAAATGTTTGGGGCCTGAACATTTCCATCAATGCTTGATGAAATGGAAACTGATAAAGTTTCACTCTCACTGCTTGGCCGAGCAAGCTTCATGTAGCTCTTTATCTGATGAGCAGTCTTGGTTCCAATAAATTGAGAGAGGCGTGACCAGCTCCGTCCAAATAATTCCTAATTGGCAAAAATATATAATTATAAAGCAAAAGAAGAAATTTACTTTTATTTTTGAAAAACTACCGCATCATCGTTTATACATACCAAGCCTTCTTCCAAAAGACTGCGCTCTTTGTCTGTCCAACTTGCGGCATTGCCTGCAGAGCTGGACCCAGCAGAGGGATCACTCCACTGCAAGTTATTGGGTGAAGAGCTGAGAGGGAGTGAAAACGGTAGCGGAGAGAAAGAGTCCAATTGGCTTCTTTCATACCAAGGAGGGGAACCAACGTCGAGGTACCATGATGACTGATAATCGCAATGAAGCAAATCAGATCCGACTCCTCCATCATAACAAGAAGCACTGTAAACCAAAAGAATACAATATTATAATAATAATAGGCTAAGAAAGAAGAGTGGAAATCTGCCACATCTACAACTTAAGGTTGGGGGAACGGAGTAGTAGGTTAATGTTCATGTAAGTGGCAACGAAGAACGATTGCTAGACACACTTCATGCATTAAATAAGTGGCTTTGAATGAATGTTTGGATTTTGCCACTGATTGATAAAACATATCACAAGATCACCGAACAGTGACAGAATTCAACAATAATGGCAAACATAAGGGGGAAAATAGCTTAGAGCGTAGAGAACATAAACAAAAGCTAATAAAAACATTATGGAAATGAACGCTTATTCAGGTATGAGAAAATAGAAAGTGACACGAAACTCAAAATGAATATTTGGAATACATAACCTACTCCAACTACACTCGTGACTTGCAGTACAAGACTATCATGACAAGAAGCGTTCAGCTTTTCCCTGAAAAGCACTTGAACGGTTACAAAGATACTTACAGGCGGTTTTCATCTTTAGTGAGAAGGTTTTCCAAATTAAAATCGCCCAAAATATCAACTTCGTCGTCGTCCGCCATGATTGTTGTGAAAGGACCAAGAAGGCATCTTTCATGTATTCATATTGGGATAGGATGAAAAATTCCTTGCAACGGCTTTCCGTGGCTATGAGAAACTTCAATGTCGGAGAAATGGGGTGGCGGGTCGGTTTAAAGCAGTTTAAAGTCGAAGAAGCAACGCTCTCATGCCAACCAAATGTTTTTTGTTTTTTTTTTGAGGAGGGAGGGAGAAGGCAGGAAAAGCGTCCGGAACAGCGCGACGTTTGTTGATGTTTGACATTTTTACGGACGGCCCTCCTGACCACTGCAGTGCTGTCGAGGTTTGCCCGTGTGTCCATAATGCACTCTCGTGTCGTCGTAAACGTCCCGCGCACGGCAGCATGCCTGCCCGCCGGCTCTCACTAGCTCTCACGCGCGGCGTTGACTTAACAGCATCAAGGTTGGTGTGTGTGGGGGGGGGGGGGATCTGGATGCGCGGGAAGCATGGTGTTTGAAGGTGAGACGGCTATCCGTCTAGCCCATTGCAGTGTGGTGCGTGATGGCGCTTGCCCTTCAATGATGCGTCTAAGAGCGGGGGGAGGGGGAGGGGGTGATAAAGCTAATACCCCACTTAACCGCCGCCTCTATAAACTCTTGAGAGGCCCCCCTTTCCCCTCCGAGTTTGCGGGCACATGCCACAAAATCGCGCGTCACTCCAATCCGAGGCAGCTTTTATCTTTACTTCTGCCACGCGGCACGCCTGTACCAAAGGAAGCACTCTGTGGCCGCGATCCGCAAGTAATTCACGCACTCCGCGAGCCACCAGGCACGCGTGCCCCGTCCGGGCTAAAAAAAAAATGTCAAACATAGAAAAAAACCGGATTTGAATTGCAGCTAATTTGGAGTGGTACTTTACAATTACGCAGCTAAAGTACAGGTGGACACTTTTCGGGCGCATGTCAACTTATCTCTCCAGAGCACACGCCAAATTTCTCTGCTAAATAAAGTTAGCGCTGGTCTGAATATTTTCGAGCCGTGACTAAATTACTCGAATTTCGTCGGTGTACGGCGAAAACCGGGTGCATCGCGCCGGCGGGCGGCGCGGCGTGGTGGACGCGGCGTGGTGGACGCGGCGTGGTGGACGCGGCGCGACGCGGCACGGTCATATGGACACCCGACACGGCCGTCGCGTCGCGCCGTTCAGTCACACCGCGGCCGCGAACCGAGCCGGCAAGGCGCTCCACTTAGCTGTGCCATTTCTAGCGCTGCCAGGCCCGGCCAGGCCACTCCAGCAGTCGCGGCACGACGACGCCTCGACGCGCCGAGCCAGTCACTGACATAGCGGGCCAGAGGCTTGCAACGGAGCGCGCTGTCGCCAGCCAGATTCAACGAGCGCGCCCGGCCCGGCTGGCGTGAGCCACACGGCAAATATGCTGCGAAATTGGTGAGTCTGCTTCACCTTCGTCCGCGCTCGAAGCTCATGGAATGTAGTGTTTGGGAATCTTGGAAAGTTAAAAAAAACCACACACACACAAAAAAATCTTTAACACAGTCGACACTGCAAAAGATAAGAAAAATAATTTAAAAAAAGATATTTCTTAAAATTTAAGTTTGAAAGTGCAACCGGGCTAAAACATGTCACGACTGCAGGCGAAGTTTGGCCTGTCTCTGGGCTACTTTCCAGTGGCGGATCCGGAGGCGGCCTTTGGGTGGGGGGGGGGGGAGTAGCACTTTTTGCCTACCTTTCAGGCGGCTATCTAGGTGCTATGGGGGGGGGGCATATCCGTGCCTGCGACTTTCTGAGACAGTCTTTACAGCCAGCTTCGCAATCGGCGGCAGTTACATCGGTAACTGTCGCGCTGCCCTTTCCCTCGGCGCTGGCTCACTGCTCTTAAGCTTAATCCCGAGCCGGGCCGCTGCATGCGGGTCTAGGTCGGCCTGCAGCTGCCTGCAGCGGACTCGGCGCGGTCCTCGCTGCAGACACGCAGGGGTCGTTCCGCGCCGCTTCACCGCAGTGAAGGCCTCAGGTGCGCCAGGACGGGTCAGCCCGGCAGTGCAGTTGCCGGCGAGGCGCGGCGGAGAGGAACGGAAGCGAACGGAACCGAACGGGCGTCACGGAGTCACAGCACCCCTCCGACAACAGGAAAGTCACGTTGTCGGACCGGCGGCAACCTGTTGGCGCGACGGCGCACAGTGGGTCTGAAGACCGCGGCGGGGGCCAAAATTCTAGACGCGGTTTGAGCTCCAGAGTCACTAAATGGGACTCGAATCGAACGTGTGACCCCACCAATGGATTGCTCTCCAAACGAGGAATCCATTGGTGGGGTCACACGTTTGATTAGAGTCCCATTTAGCGACTCTAGGGGTCAAAAACGTGTCCGGGGGTGTCTTCTGACCCACTGTGAGGCGCAGTTCCGGTTCGGGAAACGGGGAGTTTTCGACCTCGGAGCACAGTGGGGACAGAAGCGCCGAGGTCTGACACGCTTCATCCCTAGGCACGCGCCGAAACCTCGGCTTTCAAAAATTACCTAAACCTGACTTAACCCTCCCTAACCTCATCCAACCCAACCCCGACGTCGCCATCAAGACACCCGCCGTCTTGGCGATAGCCTCGTGCCAATCACAGAGCCATTTTTTTTCGCTGAAGGGGGCCGATGCACCACGACGGCAATCAATAAGTGAGTGATCAGCGAGATACGGCCATCGGTCTGCTTTATAGTGTAGGACCATAGATTAGGCCGAGACAAACATAGTCATCATTGTGCACAATAATTTTTTTTCTCCAACTTTGTACGGAGTCTCGCACACAGTTTTGCAAAATGCATTATTTTGCCCCAGTAATTAGTCAAAAAGCTGTACTTTAACCCCCCCCCCCTTTGGTAAAATTCTGGATCCGCGCCTGTACATCATCGTCGTCCTATCACGCCAATTTCGCCTGACCCGCTACAATGACATCACTTTGCATGCGTTACATTCTTCAGCGAGATTAGATAAGCGGTCTGAACGGGGAAATGGAGATGGAGAATCGCGGCAGAAAAACTGAGTTTGAAACGAAAAAAATTTGGCAGACGCGAGGAACTATGCGTACCTTGGCTAAATTGTGTCCCGTGCACAAACTATACAATTTTCCAAGATAATTGAATTGCCCATTGTCTCTCAACAATGGACTTGTTTCTTTTCAAGTAGCAAACGAATGCTCCTCTTATCGGTGCGACGGGTCGTCGTCGCTCGTAAAGCAGGTGTTTGAGTAGTGCGGCCAGCACGCACAAACACACTCGAAAACTTGGAAGATTGAATGCAGTTTCTATCATCTAAAATAAAGATACGAGTACAAATGGAAGTAATTGAGAATTCCGTCTGCAGGTCCCGCCGCACCAAATGGTTGGTGAGCATCGCCGCTGCTGCGGTGGTTGTGGCGGTGGTGGTCGTCCTTGCAGTGGTGCTGCAGCCTCAGGACGGTGGTGGTACGTCACCTGGACTACACACAAAAACATTTAATTTTTAAAATCAAAAGAAATTTGAGCTTACGTATAAAACACTGAAAAAAAAAAGTGTCTTTCTGGTTTCGGTTTTCAGACAAAGGCGCCATCGCGACAGACGCAGCGCCCTGCCAAGAAGTTGGAGAGTGAGTATACCCGATGACCTTGGTTTGGCTACACTGTTATTCAGGGGTGTTCTGAAAGTTGGCGCCTTTTGGCGCCTTTCCCCGATTTTGTAGCGTCTTGAGGCGCCCCCTGACGAGGCGCCAAAAGGTGCCTCATTTCGAGGCGCCTTAGGCGCTTTGGTCAAGCCCACTGGATTACGCAAGGCGCGCCCATAATTACCCAAACCAAAGGTGTGTGGAGGCCAGACACCTCGCCCATGTAGTATGGCCCCTGCCATGCATTCCCTATGCATTGCAAGCACACAGAAGGGGTATGGTCAGCAAACACCTTGTCCTGCATCCATAGGGAACCAGAGGGTTCGGGTTAAAGGGCTGGACCAAATGTTTCTCAAAACTTAGCGCCTAAGGTCCCTCGAAATGAGGCACCTTTAGGCGTGTGCCTTAGGGGGCGCCTCAAGACGCTACAAAATCGGGAAAAGGCGCCAAAAGGCGCCAACTTTCAGAACAACCCCGAATAAACAGTGTAGGCTAGGTTGGGCGGGTTACCTACAGCACCCTGCTCGTGTCCCAGGCGGCTGCTGCGCGCGGGAGGCAACGCCGTGGAGGTGACGATCGGCGTCCTGTTCTGCGAGGGCGTCTCCTCGGCGCAGAGCATGGGGCTGGGCGGGGGCTTCATCATGACCATCTACGACCGCAAGAAGAAGAAGTCGTACGTGATGACGGCGCGTGAGCCCGCCGCCCTGGCCGCCGACAAGGACATGTATCACGGCAACGGCACCCTGTCGCTGATTGGTAAACACTAGCACGCTAGTTTTGGCGGAACGAAGCGAAACAGTTCGAGGCGACAGTGATTTTTCTATCCCTCAGGCGGCCTGGCTGTGGGCGTGCCGGCCGAGCTGGTGGGCTACGACGTGCTGTACAAGAAGTTCGGCGGCAACCTGCCGTGGGCCCAGCTCGTGGAACCCACCATCCAGATCTGCGAAGACGGCGTGCCCGTCATCCAGTACGTCGAGAACACCCTCAACAACCCCTCTGTAACCAAGCGAATCCTGGAATCGCCCACTCTAAGGTAACAGACAGAGGCTGGCTCGGGTATCGAGATTAGCGGGGTTAGCAGTGAGCGTTCGGAAACAGTGGCGCGAGAGTAGTGCAAAGTTCAAGCGAAGTTCAAGAAGCGCGTTCTTGCAGTGAGATCCTGGCTCCGGGCGGCAAGCTGCTCAAGAAGGGCGACTTGATGAAGCGCCCCAAGCTGGCGGCCACACTGCGCGTCGTCGCCAAGGAGGGCGGCAGGGCGCTGCACAACGGCTCGCTCACGGACGCCTTCGTCCAGGACCTCAAGAACTTCGGCTCCATCGTGACGGCCGAGGACCTCCGCAACTACAAGTAGGCCGCGGTCCCTCGGCACTCTGGTCCAGTCGGAAACACAGGGCATCAGGAACTGACTTTGAACCCGGCAGGCCCCGCCTCATCGAGGACCCCCCCGTGGCCGCGCTCCCCGGCGGCTACAAGCTGGTCACGCCGCCGCTGCCCGGCTCGGGGCCGCTGCTGGCGCACTTCCTCATGCTCACCGGCGACCTCATCAAGACCCCGCTGGACGACAAGCAGTACCAGCGCATCGTCGAGGCCATGAAGTTCGTGTTCGCGGCCCGGACCGACCTCGGCGACGAGGACTTCGTGCCGGAAGCCAAAGTGGTACGCCTCGGAAACGTCACCCACTCTCACTTGACCCGACCCACACGCCTCCACAACGTCGCTTCCGTCTGTGTTTCCCGAGGGGGAAACGACAGAGAAATTTTGTGTACATCGGATAGGGATGACCCCGGATAACCCGCGGATTACCTCCAGATAATATCGAAAAATTTCCAGGATTACCCTTGGATTACGCCGGATAACCCCGGATTACCTCAGAATTTCCCCGGATTACTACCGGATTACTTCGAAATTTCTGGTTATCCGGATTACGGATAACCAATTTGCTGTACACCGGATAACCGAAGTCGTTTCCCCTCGGTGTTTCCTAGAAAGCGGCGCAGCTCCTGGATGCTTCGTTCGCCGCGGAGATCCGCGAGAAGATGCGCCAAGTGGACAACCAGACGTCCCAGGACCCCCAGTTCTACGGCGCGACTTGGTCCACCAAGGACCCCAAAGGCACGGCCCACGTGGCCGTCATCACAGAGGACTACGCCGTGTCCGTCACCAGCACGATAAACACCGAGTGAGTAGGCTGGGCTGGCTCACAATAAATCCTTATGTACTTTTTTGTACATTAGTTACTTAGTTATGCACGATTTTGCACATGCGTTTGTTATGCATATGCATAGCATAATCGTTCATAACTATGTACAAAAAAGTGCATAAGGATCTAGTGTGTGTCTGTGAGTGCGAGAGAGACGGAAGCCGTCACCGTGGCCGCTTCCCCAGGTACGGCTCCGCGCTCGTGTCGCCGTCAACGGGCATCATCCTCAACAACGAGATGAACGACTTCTCGCTGCCCGGCGTCAACTCCTACTACGACGTGCCGCCGTCGCCTGCCAACTTCATCGCGCCCCACAAGATTCCGCTGTCGTCCATGACGCCCTCCGTCGTCCTGGACGCCGACGACAACGTCAGGATGGTCGTCGGGGCCTCCGGCGGCACTCGCATCGTCTCGTCTGTCGCACTGGTACGTGGAATCGACGAGAACTGTTGATTTTTCTTATCGTTTGCTACACGTTACTTTCTTTACCCAGGTGACCTTGTACCACCTGTACCTCGGCATCGGTCTGGACGAGGCCATACGGATGAAACGCCCCCACCACCAGCTCGCACCCATGGCAGTGCAATGCGAGCTGGGCATGGACGAGGCAAGTTTGTTTCTCTTACTAACTTTTTGAGATGAAAGATCTAGCCGGAAAGGTTCTCCCTTGCTGCGAGCCATCCGATGTAGCGCCTGTGAAGTCCGAGGTAGGCCGGCCCGCCGGACTCGCCTATTGTGCGGACATGCATGCGCCAGGCTGCTCCCAGGCGGCGACGCCGGAAATGAAAGACCTCGAGGAAGTCTCAAGACTTGATGTTTCAGGAGCTGAGGAAGGCCTTCGAGAAGTACGGCCACAAGACGATGGACCTGTCGATGACGGCGTCCAGCGTCATGGCCATCTCCGTGAACGGCAACAAGTACTACCCGTCCGCGGACGCCAGGAGGGAAGGCGTCACCGCACTCATCCCCTTATGAGCCGCCCGGCGAGGAGGGCGCCCTTCAGGCCACTGCACTCCGCAGCACGGAGCACGCCTTATTGCAACATATTAAAAAAAAACAACAAACAAAAAAAAAACGAGTAGACGGTGAAGTGATAGGCTAGTCTTCAGACGATGAACGCCTTGTCCGCACGCGCTCTTTAACTTGACTGTGATAATAATTACGCATAGTGCTATATCGTGCCGCGTTTATATTTGTATAAAATGGCTAAGTCGGCGCACGACTACATTTTTTGTGATATGTTCCGATCGAGGACTTTAATGTCTCGGTTGTATTTATTATGACGCATTCGCTCTGTGTGTGTATGTACAATTCTAGTGTTTTATGGAAGATGAACAATGAAGTGGAGTATATAGAATCATTGTACAACCAGTGTAGTAAGAAATTAATTTTGAACGAGGTATTTGTTTTTGGTGGCTTTTTTATTGCTCAACACTGTGTCGTGATTACACCTCCGTGAGCATAAACAACGATTGCTCATTCTAAATGATTCTTACTTTTGTTTAGGAAAAAAATCATATGTAAATTACGAGAGAAAAAGAACAGGTTTTTAGTTGAAGTTTTTATTTTATTTACTATAAGACAGATGAAGCCTAAGTCTTAGTATATCTTTTCCACATCTTTTAACACTACCTTTCTTTTATCTCAACTATACACGATGCAGGAATGTTTGTGGAAGAAGCGTTTATGTCATTTACAGGACACTTCTTGTAAAGAATTTACCATTCGTTTTCTTTTTAGATTAGTGGATCTTAAATCACCGAAGTGAGATTAAAATGACCCGGACTAAAGTATCAGAAGAACGAGCTGTTTGTAGCAAGACATTATCGTAGGATCGATTTGAATCTAGGCAAGGGTACAGTGATTTTGTTTAGATTAACGCTGGTCTTCTGCTAGTCCCCTCTCGGGACTGTGAAACACACACAGAAGGAAGGCCGGAAGCGTTTTAGAGTCACCCAACTAAATAATTAAACAACTTTTACACGCGGTTTTTTTAAAAGAATACTACCTCCATTCCCCTCGAAGTTTACAGACGTCTCAAAATCTTAAAACATCAATTTAGTTTTTTAAGGACAAGACATTATCGGTTGAAGAAATCACTCCAGCACTGTATCAGCAGCAGTAACAATGTCTTGTGCAGTTAAGAATTCGATGAAAAAGGTAATAAACAGATATAAGAAGTACAAACCCATTAACTCATTCACACAGTAAATGTGCTGTTAGGACGCCATTTTCACTTAAAACACTAAGAAACATTTTATTCCTTCATAAAAATATCGAAAATTCAATTGGATATTCTAGATGACACAATATACTTATAAAAGCGCACGATGGAGTGGCATGACTGAGTCAGAAGCCTAAGTCACATGGCTCTTAAGTATGAGTAGGCAAAAACAAATATTCTGTCATGTGGTACATTCTCTGCCAAACTATCACAATTTGAAATGCTTTTCAAGCAGTTTCAACCATAACAATCCTAAGACATTTAACAAGGCGACGGGAATGCGGAAGTTTCAGGCTCGTAAGCAACACGTCGTGAATTGAAAGGATTATTAATTCTAAAGAAACTTGCAATTTTTTTTGGGCCCAAGCACAATAGATTGGACGTTTTACAACGTGCACTGCTGCTTTCCTTGGATGAAGCTTGAAGGTTTGCCAGCGTTACATGCACCGTTCTGCCTCTGCAGAATGACCACATTACATTTATCGAATATTTTCAAGCCCGGCGCGATGCTAATACTTGTGCCATATGATTTCTACTGAATAGACGCCATGAAGACCAAAATCTGTAATGAAGCCTCTTCCATCGACAGGAAGCAATACATTCAAAACTGCACAAGCTGACAAACCCACTCAGCCATCGAAGCACAGGTCCAAAATGTCTGTAATAGTTAACTAGATATTTGTGCACATTAATCTAGACAATTATCGAATAAAAGGTGGCTAACGCAATTAACTAACACGGCGTTACAATCATGCTTCAAAAGAAACACTCCCGAAGGACGTCACTCCATGGCATCCTTCCTGGCGTTATTTTATTAGGATAAGAAAGTAAAATTTGGTCCTAATTCAGCAAAGAGTAAAATAGAACAACCAGAAGTATAAAATAGTGTTGAGATTTCTTATTGCTCTTTTGGAGCCTCTAAAAGAGTCAAAGCACCATAGGTTATTGAATAAATAGATATTCAATAAAGTAACAAGGCATTCAACATGACACAGCCATGTATTGAGCCTGATACAAATGATACACAATTCTCTTCATAATCAACATAGCTAAAACAATTCAGATCTATACAAACCAACAAACATATCCTTATATTACTCTCTCACTCTTTCTTCTCACATCAACTGAAACCATTCTTCCTTCATGATTGGAAAAAATATATTTATATATTGTGTTATCCGCACTAATTTAAACTAAAATTCACAGACGGCCGAGTAAAAGTGGCCATTGCTAGAGGCAATGACGTTTATCTGTACAATTATACAATTTATAAAAAAAGCATGTAAGAAGGTGAGCGCCAAGCGAAACAACAGTTCAGCGCACAGTCGAGAAGAATTATCTGCAATTCATCCATTAGACGGCTAACGAAAACCAGCACAAGAGCACTTGGAGATAGCTGTTTTGTTTGATAAAATTTGCACGTGAGTAATACGAGATGACTGCCCCTTGACAATGTGCGCTGAAAACATTGAATACCCCGCATGGCCGCGGTGGACGTCCTCTCACATTCACAGAACATTCACAGAATAGGCAAGTCTCTGAAGTGTAACATAGAGTCGTACGTGCAAGTCCTACGTTGTAAATCCTATAAATTTAATTTGCCTGTAATTTGAAGAAAACTCAGACTATAATGAAACCTATGTTACGCGAGACAGTTGAAAAGGAAAACAAAAGAAACACGAACTTCACCGTAAGTGTTTACTACAAAGACATTCGAAAAGGCCACTCCTGGTTAAAATGGTAAACGCCGTGAAATTATAGTCTAAATATTTTGATTTTCGAAGAAAATCTGGATGAATCGTTATCTCCTTTACGATCCACTGGACGAATAAAGCAACATTAACTGCATCCCTTAATAACAATATCTGCGAACAATATCTCAAACAACAATTGGAAGCTCCTCCAAATACCAGGTCTTTTTCGGCTATCTATGACATTCTATACCGGCATGACTGAAAGTGGTTTAATTACGCTCAGTTTAACTGTGCACATCATAATAAGTGTAACCTGCAATACGTAAAATCTTTAGTCTTGTATATGCCAGGTCTAGTATTTATTAGCTTAGGTGCCATGACAAGAGTACAAGCGTAGTAATTATTTAGGCAGTGCCAGGACACAACAGTAGGCATCCCAATCAGAAGTTAAACCTTGCTAACGGACACCACTGAAAATCATGATTCACGATATTATAAAACTAAACAAGTATCTCAACAACAACTTCAGTTTTACTAAATTGACGAGGTAATATAAAACTTTATTAATAAACTACAACAACTAGTAACAATTTGATAACAGGTCAACAATGTTAAACGGTCCAGTTTGTCATGGCAGTAACTGTTCAGCAAAAAATAAACAAATGGGGAGTGAGACGAGGGGTGGGGCATAACGGCAGTTCCCTCCCCCGCCACTCGGACCTCTGGCAGCAAGACTGTCGTGACCCCGACGGCGCTGAACCTGGACGGCGCGCTGTCGGCCACCCTGTACGACCTGGCCGGGGTGGCGTCACACCCTGGCGCGCCCAGGGTGGGAGGTCCCTCACCTGGGCCTCCCCCCGTGCCCCAGGGCGCCATGGGCGGGCGGCTGCGCGGCTGGCTTTGTTCACGGTGCACCGCGGACCGGCACTCAAGGCGGGTCGGCGCCGTCCTTCTCGCGGATGGCGCGCACCAGGTGTTCCCGCAGCTCGGCCTCGGAGCAGCGCGACAGTCCCAGCAGCTCGTCGCGGGACAGGCGATGCAGCGACCCCGGCCGCCCCTTGCTGCCCTTGGCGCCCTTGCCGGGGTGCCGGCGGCTGGCCACCGCCGCGGCGCCCGCGTCCAGCGCCGCCTTGCACGCCTCCTCGTCCTCCTCCGTCTCCTCCAAGAGCGCGTCCGCTGTCGTGTCCACGGGGACGGCCGGCGGGACGGCCGGCGGCTCCGGGACGGGGCCCACCACCACCACGGTGGTGGAGGACGAGCCGCCGTTGTTGCCGTTGCGTCCGTTGAAGAGGCGCGACGCGGATCGCGAGGCACCGCTCTCGCCGATGGGGTTCAGCTTGCTGCCCACCTGCAAGGCAGACGGGGAGTCAGCGCATTGTCCTCGGACCGCACCGCGGCGCCGCGAGCACGCAGTACTAGAGTCGAGAC
Source organism: Stenchaetothrips biformis (assembly GCA_030522485.1). NCBI lineage: Eukaryota > Metazoa > Arthropoda > Insecta > Thysanoptera > Thripidae > Stenchaetothrips > Stenchaetothrips biformis. Next base: position 7,136,460 of record CM060100.1, read on the forward strand.
TAGTGTCCTAAAGGGTAGAAATATTCCCGTGAATAAAGGGAATTCCCGGGAACGTTCCCGGGCACAAGCAGACCCCAAAACAGGAATATTCCCGGGAATTTTCAAGAACATGTCTAAAATTGACTGTTTTTTGCAGAAAAAACTTCAAAAGTGCAAGATACAAAGCTGTAATTGTGAAATACTTCCATTTTTTTCATTTTTCATAAGGAATAGAACAAAACAAAACGCTGGGTGTGAAAAACAGTCTCGAAAATGGTACTAAAATTGCAACATTTATCAAATGTCATGAGTTTAACATGAAGCAATATTCCCGGTCCAATGGGAATATTCTGGGTAATTCCCGGGAAATCTCGGGAATATTCCCCCGTTCCCGGGGTACGCAGTACTACGCAGTACCCACCGAGTCGAGGTGCGACGCCCGCCTGGAGTTGAGGTCCGGCGGCGAGGTGCTGCCCTTGGACAGGCGGCGGCCCACGGCGGCGCCCAGCAGCCTGGGGCTGAGCGCGGCCTCGGACGAGAAGCGGCGCACGCTCAGCGACGACCTGGAGCCGGCCTCGTCTCCCTTGGGGGAGCGCGAGAACAGCTCCCTGGAGAGCCTGCGCGCGATGTCCAGCCGGCTGGCGCACGGGCTCTTGGAGCGGCGCCGCTGGCCGTCGGGGCGCAGAGAGGGGCCGTCGCCTGGCGAGCCCACCGAGTCACCGCCTTCCTCGCCAGGTGCCGACCCCTCCGCGCGCTCCTCTTGCTGGACCCTGTGCCGCCAGCAGAGAGAGGGGCAGGTCAGGCAGGCGTCGACCGCGGCGACTCCACTCGCACCAGGGGCAGCACTGCTGGCCCCACTGGCACTCGCTGACTAGGGGGGGGGTGCCTAGCTCGGATTCAACAACTTCCGATGAGGTACCTACCTACGAATCTCCTGGATCATCTCGAAGAACTGGGCTTTGCTCTTTCTCCTTCTCCGCTGTTCGTGTTCCTTCTGGAACAAGGACCACGCGCAAAAGTGCGCGGGCGCCACCATCACATAACCATCGAGGTTCACCACGTCTGAGTGCCTGCCGCATGCCTGCCGCATGCCTGCGGTGTGCCTTGCTTCGACTCGGAGCGACGCGCTGGTGCGCTGCTGGCTGCGAGTGCGTCGACGGGTCCCTGCACCGGTCAGAGGCTGGCCGGAGGTGTGTGAGGAAACGGTCCCGAATGAAGTTTGGGGAGTCGTATCAGGTGTGGGAAACCCGAGGGGGAAACAACTTGAATTTTAGTGTACGTTTTCCTTGATATAACGTGTGAAACATGAAATAACGTTTAAAAACAGTGAAATAACATGGAAATAACGTAAAAATTACGTTAGGATAACGTGATTTAACGTGAAATAACTTAGAGTAACGTAAAACACCTTAAAATAAAAAGGGAAATAACGTTCAAATAATGTTTTAAGAACATTGAAATAACGTCACATAACGTGAAATAATTTGAATTTGCAATAACGGTGTACCAAATTTTTCGAAGATGTTTGCCCCTGGGGGAAACCCATTTAGTGTCGTAGTCTGTTTGGGGACAAGAAGTCGGCGGCTACAACGGCCGATCTGTATCGTCGAATCAACTGTTAACACTTGATGAAGTGTTAGCGTCGTCAGTCGGACCCGTCTGTGCTTCGCTGTGCTTACGCGAGGCGGCGAAGGGCATGCCGGCAAGCATTCAGAGCGCGCGAGAAAAAATGTTCAACAATCTTGCAGCGAAGTTGAAATAAAGTAAGGAGAAAGACAAGCGACCGCAGCTCGCTGCTACTCTACAAGCGTCCGAACGCGCTCGCTATCCGTCCCACTGCGAGGTGGCTGCCCCTCCACATACCCGCTTGACGCTCTTCTGGAACAGGCTGGTGATCTGGCCCTGCCGCAGGGTGTGCACCAGCTCGCGCGCCGCGTGGTGCGGGGACACGAGCTCCACGCAGTTGATGAAGCGGTACAGCTTCTGCAAGGAGACGGGCAGTGAGAAACCAACTGGTCGAGGCGGAGGACGTCATCCGACTTGGCCGCATCACGTGCCTGGCTGAAGAACATGATGTTGCGGCTCTTCCAGATGGTACCCTTGGGCTTGTGCCGCAGCAGCGGCAGCGTGTACTTGTAGAACAGGTGCTCCACCACCAGGATGAGGATCCCCACGGCCATGCCCAGCCCCAGCAGGATGAAGACCCCGGCCACCGCCGCCACCCCCAGCGGCCGCGGCTGCGCCATGTCGTTGGCCAGCTTGAAGCAGGGCAGCCCGCCGTACCTAGACACACACAATTTTTTTTAAAAAAATAATTCAAGGGCTGCAACTTTGCAATTTGACTGTACTTACCACTTCTCCTGCAGGATGTCCATGTAGCCGTTGTTGGTGTACTTGGCGATGACGGCGGACACGCTGTCCTTGAGCGGGAAGCCCTTGGCCATGCCCACGGCGTACGTGTCCTCGTTGATGGCGTCGCCGATCTTCTGCAGCTTGCAGCCGTGGTCCGTGGCGCGGTAGTAGTCCAGGATGGGCGTGTCCGCGATCAGGATGTCCAGCGTGCCGTTCCTGCGGGACCACACTGTCAGCGCGCTGGGCTCGGGGATCGTGCCGCCGGGACGCGCCGCACAGTGGAACAGTCCGAAGACCGTTGAGGCGGCCAAAATTCTACACGCGTTTTGAGCTCCAGAGTCGCTAAATGGAACTCGGAACGAACGTGTGACCCCACCAATGGATTGCTCTGCGAACGGGGAATGCGTTGTTGGGGTCACACGTTCGATTCGAGTCCCATTTCGCGACTCTGGAGCTCAAAACGCGTCTAGAATTTTGCCCGCCTCAACGGTCTTCTGACTGTTCCACTGTGCGTCGCGTGCGCCTACACTGTACCTGAGTCGGTGCACCCCCTCCTCCACCGTGGCCACGCTGAAGCGCTGCATGTGCTCCCACAGGTGAGGGTTGGCCCTGTGCACGTAGTAGTCCGCGGCCGAGTGCCTGGGCGCGCCTACCTTCTGGCTCAGCAGCTGCAACACACAAATATTGCATTTCAAAAAGTGGTCTCTCGTTCATGGTGTCAGGGGGCAGTAACGGTCTAGGGAGCGCGTGAAACCATGCCGTGAAACCATGCCGTGAAACCACCTCGGTGCAGTGGTTACGCACGTCTTCGAGATTATCGAAACTACACAATTTTCGGCAAAACGCTTTGCACTGATCGAAAGAATATGAAATTTAGGGTGCAATTGGCTCATAGTACCAACCGAAACTGTCTCTTAAACCCTAAATCTAACAAAGTGAAAACATCGAAAAATGCAAAAAATCAGATTATGAAGGAAAACCCTTGGTAGCGCCAGCGTGATGAAAACATTTTCTATTGTGTTTCAACTTAAAATGAAAGTTTCGTCAAGTCCAATGTGTCTATTTCACCCTAAATTGATTATCTTTCAATCTGTGCAAAGCGTTTTGCAATCAAAGGCCTAGTTTCAAATATCTCGAAGAAGTGCGCAACCCCTGCAGACGTGGAGAGCATAGCTTCACGCGCCCCTACACGGTTGCAACCCCCTGATGGTGTTGACTCGCGGTCGGAGGCACTCACGCTGCGGTCGTGGTAGTTGGAGACGGCGTTGTGGAAGAAGAGGCCGGCGATGAGCGCCGCGATGTTGGCCGTGTAGGAGGCGACGAAGAGCACGGAGAAGCCGCCCCAGACGTTGATGAGGAACTTGTTGGGCCACGACTTGGGGGCCTTGAAGGCCACCAGGTGGCCGCACAGCAAGCCCCACATCACCTGCGCCAAACGACAACGACACGACCTGTGTCACTACTTGACTTTTCCGGCGGCGCAGATTGATTACAAAGTTGCTTTTCTTAAGGAACGCGCACTTTCGTCGTCGCTCCGCACTGCAAGCAAAGACCACAACAAAAGTACAACAAATTCTGGCAAATTTTTTAGTCAGTTTTTGTTGTACTTTCAAAGTACAACAATTTTTGTACAAAGCACACCGATTATTGTACAAAGTACAATGGGGCCCAGTGACGAAACGGTAACAGCCGGTACCAGCCCAGGTGCCGCACTTTTAACAATTCTGAATGTACTTTCCGCCATCATCGTTGTACTTTTTTTTGTACAATCCTTGTCGTACTTTTGTTGTACTATCCACATTTTTTGGTGCATAGTGCGGGCGTTCCACGAGGGTGCCGCGGAGCTGCTCACCCAGAGCGCTGACGCGATGCTGAAGTTCTTGGAGCGCTGCCGCCCCCAGGGGTTGAGTCCGAAGGGGCTGAGCCACTCGTACACGGCCACGGCGATGGCGGTCAGGTTGAGCGACAGGAAGATGGCGATCCAGAGCTCGGGCGAGAAGGGGAGCAGGAAGGCGTGCAGCGGGATCTCGCTCTTCTGGGTGGGCGCGGCCAGGAAGGACACCCCCGAGTAGAAGAAGGGCACCGAGAAGTCCATGACCTCGGACCGCGAGCTGGACACGCTGAGCGCGGCGAAGGACATGTGCGCGGCGCCCGAGGTGAGGTCCCCGACGATGCCGTTCCACTTCCTGGCCGTGCCCCGCGGCGCCATGCCGGGGGCGCCCCTGTTGACGCGGCTGCGCTGCGCGCGCTGCTCCGAGTACTTCTGCTTCTGGTGGTTGTGCAGGTTGTGCTCCGCGTCGCGCGGCTCGGCGCCCTGCTGTGGTGGCGGCGGCGGCGTGTTCCTCAGGTCCTGCTCCAGGTGGTGCGACTGCTGGCTGTGCTGCGGCTGCCCGCTGGCGTAGTACGGCTTGTGGTTGTGGTGCTGGTGCTCGTGCACCTGGCTGCCGAACACCCCGTCCGACACCACGTACAGGTGGAAGTCGAACTCCAGCTCGTGGGCGATGTTCTCCAGCAGGTCCATGGCCAGCCCGTAGCAGCAGTTGGTTCGATACTGAGAGAAAGCCAAGGCGGCGATCAGTTTTCGCGGCCATCTCCGAATAGACCATTCCGCTGGATCTACTTCGATCCCTCGAAAAAAACAAATGCACCGGAAGTCAGGTCGCGACAGCCAATCAGAAGCCTTCTTTCATCAGTGGTAGCGCCTACCCTTGATGAAAGGAGGTTTCTGATTGGCCGACGCGACCTGACTTCCGGTGCATTTTGTTTTTCCGAGGGATCGAAGTAGATCCAGCGGAATGGTCTATTCAACTAGCAGTAAAAACTGATTTTCTGGCGTTCGGGTGTAGGTCAAGGGGTGCTGGGCGAGGACCCACCCAGATTGGTATCGTCATGTGAGGAGTAAGGCGGTGGCCGGTGGGGCGTAAGGCGATCTTGAGGAATGGGGGGCAGCCACGCAACCAGGCAGCCTGGCAGCTCGCATCGCGTTATTTATGTTCGCTCGTAAAAGCTTCAATCCGCTTCTGCGTCGCCCCCCAGCGCAGCGATTCCCAACACCACGTCGTCGCTCTGTCTCTCTCGCACCTCTAGGGAAACCCCGTGAGTGCGAGAGAGACAGAGCGACGAAACCACTGTTCGAAATCAGCCTCCAGGGGCCGTCGGCTGGGCCCGCCCTCCGCCACAACCTCTATCACATCGCAGTCTCAGACACCAGAAAAACAGAAGCCCTTGTTACTTTTGCCATTTTCCTGTTCCGAGCTAGCTGTGTGGAACGAGGAAATATCAGTTTCACGCCCAATGCCAAAACGGACTGCTATTTTCGCTGAAGACAGATCAGGCTCGGAAGGAACCCGGCGATACGGGTGGCATGAGGAGAATACGGCAGCGCATTCAAGAAAAGACGGGGAGAGGGGGGAGAGGGGGGAGAGGGGGGAGGGGGGAGGGGGGAGGGGGGAGAAGACGTCTGGCAGCGCGCCCCAGACCCACCTTGTATCTCGGCAGGTCGAACTGTTCCTCTGAATCCCCCCTGTCCGACATGAAGTATCGGTCGTGGTCGGTCCTGCCGCCGCCCGCATCCGCGCCCGCCGTGGACTCGGTGGAGGCGGGTCCGTCGTCCCTGTGCTCGGCCCTGGGCTCGTCCTGCGGGTAGTCGGGCACGACGTCCTGCAGGACCGTGAAAAGCAGAGTAGCCAACTTTTTTGTTGTTGTGATTGGTCGGTAGGTATAGAGACCCGTAAGCTGCTGGTAGAGAGGCGCGGGGTTGCTCAGTTATCCACCATCTTGAAATTGGTTTTTTTGCTCATCTTCAAAACCATTGAAGCTAGAGAGGAATAGTAAGCGAGCCGATTGTCGCTCGAACGGAGAACTACAATCGGCTCGCATACTATTCGCCTGTAACATTAACGGTTTAGATGGTATCAGCGAAAACATTCTCCGGTTCGTTACAAGATGGCGGACCAGACGACACACCCCGCGCCTCGCTACCAGCTGAAGGACTCTAGGTACACTCTAAATTGGGCATGCCCTGAAACAGGGCGCCTTTATCGCCTGCCCCACCTTTTAGGATGCTTATGGCGCCCAGTTTCTGGGCACCTTTGTCGCCTAGTCTCAGAGTCCTCAAATCGTCCCACAACCAGCTCTCTCCTATGATGGAGCATGCATAGAGGCATCCAACGTGCCTACTTTCTGGGCAACCAAGGTGCCCAGATTTGGGGCACCTTTGGCGCTCCTGAGCGATAGACGAAGGCAATTTGCTTGATGATTTGTGGACCCTGAGAATTGTGCGACAAAGGTGCCCAGAAACTAGGTGCCATAGACACCCTGTAAAGTGGGGCAGGCGACAAAGGCGCCCAGTTTCAGGGCATGCCCAATTTAGAGTGTACACTGTTAGTCAACAAATGTGACGTCATATTCGTTTGAATGTGAATTTCGTCACGTTCTTTTGAATATGACGCCACTTTCGTTTGAATGTTGACCCACGTTCAAACGAATGTGACACCCTAATTTAACGGCCGTGTCACGTACAAACGATTGTGACATCGTATTCAAACGAACGTGACAAAATTCACATTCTAACGAATATGACGTCACATTCGTTGAAAAACAGTGTAGGTTAGGCGCTCACCTCCGGGACCACGACCTCCTCGGCGTCCTCGCGCTCCTGCGTCTCCAGCTCGCTGAAGACCAGCGTGAGGTTGTCCTTGCCGCGCGTGAGGAGGCGGTGGCAGGGCAGCCCGCGCAGGCACTGGCCGTCCTCGTCCAGCTCTGCCTCCATCACGAAGGGCGGCGCCAGGGCCGTCACGATGCGGAACACGGAGCGCGCCCTGGCGGACAGCCCCGGCACCACCAGGTCGCCGCCGGGCCACACGATGGTGTCCAGGTCCACGACGCGGCCCAGCACGCGGCCCACGCCCCGCCACATGCCCGTCACCGTCTCGCCTGCAACAGTGGCCGGCGGGGGGTGGTGTGACACGAATTGACGAACAGGACGTCCCGGAAGGACGTATCAGTCGGTTGTTTCCGCCGCGATCCACCGGCGCGGTGTTTGGCCAGGGCGGCCCTGGCGGCCTCAGCGACACACAGCACAGTGGGTCAGAAGACCGTTGAGGCGGTCAAAATCCTGGACGCGTCTTGCTTCAGGGGACTCGAATCGAACGTGTGGTACCCCACCAATGGATTTCTCGTTCGAAGAGCAATCCATTGGTGGGGTCACACGTTCGATTCGAGTCCCATTTAGCGACTCTGGAGCTCAAAACGTGTCCGGGACTTTTGCCGCCTCAACGGTCTTCTGACCCACTGTGCACAGGTGCCCGGCGCGGCGCGGCACAGTACACAGCCCCAAGGCTGGGACAGAGAGGTCCCCGCTGTCTCGGCCACGACGTGCTCGCCGCGCTACGCCGGAACGACCCGCAAACAGGAAGCCCTGCGTCACACTTCCCTCGCCGAAGGCTCTCTCTCTCTCTCTCTCTCTCTCTCTCTCTCTCTCTCTCTCTCTCTCTCTCTCTCTCTCTCTCTCTCTCTCTCTCTCTCTCGTAGTGGTTTCGAGCGAGAGAGATAGAGCGACGAAACGATCCTTCGGAGTGAGGTGGCTGGCTGGCGACCGCTAGCCTCCCTTGGGGTGTCTTTCCGTCTGCGTCAAGTTAACGCTGTCTCCTTTACTGTCTCCGTCGGACAGACAGAGAGACAGGCCACGGGCGGGCAAGTGGCCATACGTTTCCAGAGGTCCGCACCAGCCAGGCCCGAAACTCGCCCTCCGTAAAAAGTTCAATACCTTACTTCTGGAAAGGGGCACCGCAAGAAAATAGTGGTCGCCCTGTCACGCCGACTTGAATGGAAAAAGTCTTTCCTCTCCTTCTCGCGGTCCGTTAGAGCCTTCTTTCCTTCCGCAGCGGCATCGCCGAGCATCGCAGCCTCGCGGGGTGACGGACATTTGTATTGCCGTCAACTGGGAATTGGATTAGAGGGAAGCAGCCCGCGCTGTGGATCAGCGGGGAAAAGAGGGGGGTGGGGAGGAGACACAGGCGGAGGACGAAATACAATTTTCTCACTTAGGTCACCATTGTACGCGATTACACGCGCGGCCGGGCACTAATGCAGTCCTCGGCCGCGCCACCGCGCCCACTGTGCGCCGTCTCGCTCGCACTCCAGGGGCGGGCCGTGGGGGTGCGGCAGGGACGGAGCTACCCTCCAGAATCGGTCGGCTGTGCGCGCAGCCGCCTGGAGCCTCCAGGCGCTTCCAGTGGGCCCAGCGGGACGTGCGGCTGGCTGCTGTGGCGTGAGGGCGGTGCCGGCGCGATACGCCGACCCTGCCGCCACCGATGAGCACGCTGTCACCCGTCTGGGCGGAGGCCGTAATTACCCCGAGTGCCGGCTATTTGGGAGGGAGGGCAGAGGAAAAATTTGTCGTGTACTTAACTTTTTTTTTCACGTAAACCGTAATCCGTTTTTTTTTTAAAAAAAAAAAACTTTGAAAAATATTTTTTGACTACACCGTGGAAAGGAGAGAGGGGGCAACCACTTAGTATGTTTCGGGGCACAAGGTTTCTTCAGAGAAGAGATTTCGTCGGATTTCTCAAGATTTCGACCGATTTTACGCCAAAAATTTGCTTGTTTTTTTGCCTTTTATGGGGGAAGATTTCCGATTTCCAGAGATTTCTGGCGCTCAAGGGGACACATGATTTCTTGAGTGGTTGACCCCTCGGAAAGGAGTGATGTCGTAAATGTTGCCTTCTTCCTGGGTCGAAGTGCGACTTTTTGCCTACCTTCCAGACGAGCGCACCTAACCTGGACCGGCTCAAACTCACCCTCCTCGTCGATGGCGTCTACCACCTCGTCCGTCTGGTGCGTGGCCTGCTGCAGCAGCGGCGGGGACGCGCGCGCCATGGGCGGCACCGGCTGCCGCACCAGGTTGAGGATCTGGAAGGAGGCGGACAGCGTCTTGGCGGGCCGCTCCTCCAACCAGTCGGCGCGGCCCGCCATCGCCTCCTTGGCCGCCACGCGCAGCTCCCTGCGGAAAGAAAAGACAAGAATCACGGGACGAGTCAGGCAATAAGCGTGGCGACTGCAGGCGGACTGCAGACGCACGGAGGGCCAGAAGACTGATGCAGGCGGTCAAAATCCCGGACGGGTTTTGAGCTCCAGAGTCGCTAAAAGGGACTCGAACCGAACGTGTGACCCCACCAATGGATTGCTCTCCGAACGAGGAACCCATAGGTGGGGTCACACGTTCAATTCGAGTCCCATTTAGCGACTTTGGAGCTCAATAGGTGTCTAGAGTTTTGACCGCTTGCGCCGGTCTTCTGGCCCACTGTGACACTGTGAGACACCGACTCACTCAGAGGCACAAGATGCCTGATTTGTCGTCTGCAGCAGTCGCTGCTGCTGCTGCTGCTCATGGAGCCAGATGCGCTTAATAGGGTCGCTGGAGGGAATTAAACCCTCGCCACGACGCCTCGCCCGCCCCGCCCGCCCCGCCCTGCCCCGCCCCATCCCGCCACGCCAGGCCGGTCCAGCAGAAGCAATCTTGTAACAACAAAGTACCTCCACCGGTGCGCCTCCCCCAACTCGCCGCCGTCGCCGCCGCTGACGCCAAGACGGACTCCGTCAACCCAACTTCCGGCCCATCGGGAAAGTTGCCTCGCAAAACCGCTTTAGATCGGCGCGGATCGGCCAGCGCCGATGCTGACGCCCTGCCCTGCTGGCTGGCTAGGGGAGCTGCGATGCTGCCATTCAAAGTCTGGGGTGTCGTGTTTGGACTTTGGCGCCCACTCGAGTGCGGGCAAGTGATCCCTCGGGCGGAGTGAATGCGTTTGAAACAATGACCGCCGAAACAGAAACGGTCTCGCCGAGCAAGCGCGACACGAGGGGTTTCTTCCTCCGAATTTGCCTGTACACAGATTGTTTGATTGCGTCGGATTTCTTACGATTCTGAACGATTTTGTCGCGCTTTTTGCCTACTTACAGGCGTTTCTGACGCAAGATTGTGGGATTGTCTCCTCCAAGCGTGCACAGATTGTTTGAGTGGGGGACCCCTTGCGTGACAGCGTGTTAATCATCGGGTCGAAGAAATCCTCTGCGTGTTGAATCCATGTGGACTCGCAGTGCCGACGCGATGTGGTCATCAATCATCCGTCGCTGGACTCGAAACGCCCGATTAACGAATCGCCTCTCTGGAAAAGCCTGCTCTCCGCCCCCGCGCTCCACGCCGGAAACAAAGAGAAATGGTCAAAGGGACTGGCGAGTGGAAATAGAGAAAGATAAGAAAATTAGAAGAAAAAAAAAAGTTGCAGGAGGGGTTCTGGAACTTGCCACGGCGCCGCTAAGGCCCTCGTCACCAACGACCGAAGCACCTGGTATGGATTATTTATGACATCGAGGGAAAGGGAATGAGGAAAAAGGAGGGGAAGAAGTAACACGATTTCGGCATGAATTATTGCGGCGGCACCTTGAATCAGTCATCGGACATGCCGCACTAAAACAATTTGCCAAATTGGTCCTTCGCGGTGCCATGGGAGAAAAATGGGGGTGGGGGGGGAATATTGAGCACCCCTCCCATTCAGTCGCTGGTAAGTTGGGGCGCGCAACGATTCCATTCCGCCGCCGCGTGTCGTGCGTGTAAATAACCAGGGATGAATAGAAGGGGCGGGGCGGGGCGGGGCGGGGCGCGTGCGGTGGGGCTGTCACACCCCTGAGGCCCCCGCCCCCTACGCGGTCCTCCAAACGGCCGGTGGACGGACAGGTCCATTCAAAAGAGATTTGTCGCGCGGTTTTGAATATAAGCTGTCGGCCCCGCGTTGCCTGGACTGCTGCGGGCATTTCACGGACGGACCGTCCGCCGGCAAACGGCTGCTACTGCTGCCCGGCCCGCCCCGCCCCGCCCCGCCCTGCCCCGCCCCGCCCCGCCCTGCCCCGCCCTGCCCCGCCCCGCCACAGAGAGCCGCGTCGGGCTGGGCCACTCGTGCACGAGTCATTAAACGCAGAGCGGCCTCTGCAGCCAACCGACCCGACCGCCACACTGTCGGGGTGGTATAAGGAAGTGTCGAGAAGTGCTACCTGAGCCTGGCCGGCGAGCTAAGCTCAAGCACTTGCCACGGCGCAGAGAGACATCCACCCAGATCATCGGGCCAGATTGAGACGTTTCCCATGCAGGCGAGAAGGCTTCAATTCCCTCTGCTGACCTCGGCAGGCAAAGTTGCCTATAGTTCTATTATTTTTTTTCCCTGCAAAATTTGGCGGTTGATTCCCCGGGACAGCCTGTAGAAAATGACGAACGTACTGAGTGTCAGACCCAGGTCCCGCGGACTCAGAGTTCGACGCCTCTACGCTACCGAGACATATGAGACACCACTGGTGAAGCGGTGCGTTTGACGGTGGCCCAAGCGGTGCTTGGGGTCTCGTTTGTTCCACATTGCACGCACGCGGCTGATAATCGTTCTCTGCAAACTGGGCGACAACCCTTGCGGCCTACACGCCGCACTGCCGTCCCGGGAGGGAGGACGCTCGCTGCGGGCAACGCGTGGCGCAGAAACAAGCTAAACTGGAGCGCCACTCTCTCTCTCTCTCTCTCTCTCTCTCTCTCTCTCTCTCTCTCTCTCTCTCTCTCTCTCTCTCTCTCTCTCTCTCTCTCTCTGAGTGCGTTTGAACTCACCACGGTTCGGCAGGAAGGCCAGCCGGGCGGCCGGTGGGGCTTATACAACAACTCGCCCGTTATCCGAGTCTGTGCCGCTGGTCTGCCCCCGCACCCCCCCCCCGCACCCCCACCCCCACCCCCTTTTTTTCTGTCCGCGCCTACAATGTAAGGAAACGACGCAGGAATGAGAAACTGCGGAAGAGTAGCCGAGACGGAAAGGGGGCGGCTGGGTGCACTCAACGCCCCTTCTCTCTCCCACCCCCTGGTCCCCTGTCCCGCTTCGTCCAAATCTCCGCGCAAGGATTACAACAGCAAACTCCCCTTTCGCCCTCCCCTTTTTCCTTCATCCCCGACCTCTGATGATGGCGCGCGGTCTACTTGCGGGCCGGGACAAGGCGGCCGCAAGGGAGTAAAAAAAAAAAGGTTAAATGAAAAAGACTTAAAGGAATAAAAAATAAGGAAGAGTGAAGAGTGACGCCGCCCGGATTACAGAGCCGTAATTGACAGGATGCGAGAGGGGTGGCAATGCCGGCAGCCCACACTCAGCGGCGAAAGAGAGAGAGAGAGAGAGAGAGAGAGAGAGAGAGAGAGAGAGAGAGAGAGAGAGAGAGAGAGAGAGAGAGAGAGAGAGAGAGAGAGGGTGGGATAGAGAACGAGGTTAATGAAGGGCCGTGCCTGTCCGTTCTGCAAGTTCCTCTCCTCGCTGGGCGGCGGCGCTGCCAAAAAGGAACTGTATTGTCGCGGGGCAAGTTCGAGGCGACAACTCTATCCAGGGCAGCTGCACTCGCAAAAACACTCGCCAGTGTGTTCGGAAGGCGAGACTTCTTCGGTTTGGCGAACACAAAAAGCGACCTTGGCGCATCACCGTGACCTTGGGGTCGGGCACGCGCACAGTGGGCGCGACAGTCATCAATAACGCGCGCTCCGCTTTCTGGCTAAAGCCATTTCGCTCAAAGGGGAGTCCCCGCTGTCTGCGACTGAGCGAAGATTAAGCGACTGGACTGCGTGCCGGGTGCTGGCCCACTGTGCGCGGGGCGTGGGGTCCACAGCGTCCCCCGTTCAAGTTGCCCTGACTCCGTCGGCAGCCCGACCCTGACCTTTCGAACCTCGCCGTGTGGCGACCTAAGAGATGGAAAGCCACAAGGCGGCAGAGGGTCATTGGGGCGCGGCGGCGCGGCGGCCACCCTAACGAGGACGTCCGGTCCGGCCTGGGAGCAGCTAACCGATGGCCACTCGAGGCCACCGACATCCCACCCTTCGTCCTCGGTGGCGGCGGGGAAGGGGGATTTTCCAATTTATTTTTGACAGTGCACTTTTCTCATCCGGCTGGCCGCAGCAGCTGCAGCTAGGTGACTGGACTCGAAAGTGGAGCAGCTTATGACGTCTAGAGTCCTAAATACTGACGTGTTTAGAACTCTAATGCCGTCGGCTTGGTTGCTTTGGCAGGCTTGCCAGGCCACCGTGAGATTACTCCTCGTCCCGTTTAAGCTGAGCCAGCTTGCAGCAGCTGCAGCCGCTCGCAGCCTCGCAGCCTCTCAGCCTCGCAGCCGAGCAGCCGAGCAGGGACATGAAAAGTAACGCTCGCGAGGGGGACAAGTGGTGCTGAAGACTAGAGGCTCACTTGGGGGCGGTGGGCGGGGCTGTGGTTGGGGGAAGTAGGGAGTAGGGGGAGTAGGGGGATGCACCCACTTGCCATTCAGAGGTGCGATTTGAAAAAGAACAGGAGATGTGGTGGTGTGGGGGTGGGTTTGGACTGGCGGCAGTTGGGTCGCCTCCAGAGAGGCGGAGGGAAGGAGGGGGCGCTCTTGCCGACGGCCTTGGATTTTGGACCCATTCGAGTTGTAGGCCGCTGCCGTCGATACGCTGGGGCGCAGCAGGATGCAGCTTAGGCTCGCAGGGTACCTACCGCGCGAACAAAGACGGCCTCACTGTTACCAAGACCGCGAGAAGTGGATGTTCACGGAGCTGGGGATGCGCCAAGTAACAGTGCAGGGGTACGGGCGAGGGGGGGATCACTCGAAATAAATCATTGTACACGAAGAAAAAAATCAAAATTAAAATCAGAAAAAAATCAAAAATCAAATTTAAAAAACAATCACGTTAAAAAGAGGGACATATTCCCATTTCTTTGGTTTACAGTGTATTTTTAAGTCATTTCTTCTTTATGCCCAATTATTTGGTTTTATAGTAAGTCAAAAGCTCACATCCTTTCGTGTGTCACTCTTCAGACTTCAAAAACCCCTGTAAGTTAGGCCATTGTACTCAGAAGAGGTGAAAAAAAAATCAATTAAATAAAATCAAAAATTAAAAAAAGATTATTTTTTTTTAAATCGTTGTGCACTCTGGGCCTTAGTGATCCCCTCGGGTACGAGGGCCTGGATGACCGAGTGGCGCGCGAGGAGGCACCGGGTGTCGTCCTCACGTCCTGACGTGTCTTGGGGGTTGGGGGTCTCGGCGGCCCGCAGCACGGCGGCACTGCCAGCACCTGCACCCGCACGGTGCGCGCAAGACGGAGAGGGGAGGGGGTGGAGGGGGGTGGAGGGGGGTGGAGGGGGTCCAGATGCGAGGGGCGCTGCTGGTGCGGCTTGGCTGCTCTGCCGGGGAATCAGGTGACGTTGCGCTGCGCGGGGAGCAGGAGGGGGGCTGTCTCAAACAGGCGTGGGCGTGACTGACCAAAAAAATAAAAAAAAATAAAAAATTTAGAAAGTGAAAAAAAAAATGGGGGAGAGCGTGGGTAGAGGTCGAAAGTAGTCAGTATCGCCAGCGGAGCGCTGCGGCCGGCGGCGGGTGGGCCGGTTTGCGAGTCAGGGCGGCGGCATTTTTATTTTGCGAGGCGATGACGGGCTGGTGCCAGCGCCACCACCAGCGCGGCACATCAATCATGCACGGGCCGCCCTGCCTTCCCAGCAGGGCTGCCAGCCTCAAGCATCGCCGGCCGAGCCGTTTTGCATCGAGCCCATGTTCATGCCATTAAAGTGCAGATGCCGGGGACACAGTTCGGGAAGGGAGGGCGAGATGTTTGCTCGTCCCAACTGGTGTTGTGGAGGGAATGACCCAGCTGGACCAGATAAGCAGATCACGCTTAATCACTTGTTGTTTTTTTAACGAGTGTAAATTTGATTGGGTATCCCGGTGTTGATTGTCCGGGGCGGGGTGGGGCGGGTACACAGTCCCACTGTGCTTGCAGCATGCGGGGCCAGCCAGGCCAGCCAGGCCAGCCAGGGTGTCAGGGGCCAGCGGCTGGCTGCTGGCTGGCTGCTGGCTGGCTGCTGGCTGGCGCGGCACTGCTGCCCACAGAGGTTAGGGAGGGGGTCGATACTTGTGACGTCACAGGGGGCGGCGCGAGAGAGATAGAAGGGGGCAACGTGTGGGGTCCCCCTTCTCCGCCCCCCTACGCCCCCATACGCCCCCCTACACCCCCTTACGCCCCCCTACGCCCCCATGCGGCTCCAGGCAGTCGGAGGACAAAGTTTTCGTTAAAACGGATCTTACATATTCAGAATATAAAGATGTTCCTGAGAGCGCGCGCGCCGGCTGCGCCACACTCCACTCCCCCCTTTTAATGTCGAAAAGTTTTGAGTAAATAAAAGGGCAGTTCTGGATGAGGAGGCGCGGCACGCTAACCGACTGTGGAGATCGTTCGCTGCCGCGGCGGCGCGCCGATTCGTCCGAATCGACGAAGCAACCCTTCCCTCCGGCAGGCAGTCTCTGCTCGTGAAAGAAGCGCATTCACTCGGTCGGAGCCGGCAAGCCGGGGCCGCATCATAAAAGACGCGCTGCCCTGTGAAAGCGGGCCCGGCGGCAGCCCGAAGGATCGGGCGTCCGGAACAACAACCACAACCACAACCACAACCACAACAACAACAACAACAACAACAACAACAACAACAACAACAACAACAACAACAACAACAACAACAACAACGACGACGACGACGACGACGACGACAACAAGGACAAGTGGTACATTACCCACTATTCAAAAAAAAATAATCCCGGAGTTTTGAAAAAATCTAAAACGTTTTTTTAAAAATGAGATTCCAACCGGTATAGTACAAAAAAAATAATCTTTTTGGCAAACGAAGTCTTTGGAAATTTTCAGCTGGAGCTTTCGGAGAGCACTTTCCCGGATTTTCCCATTTGTTTCTGAGATAACTCACTTGGCCATGAGCGAAGAGAAGGTCCTCGGCGCGGTGTTGGGGGTCCTCGGCGCGCCCAGGGAGACGTAGGGCGGCGCCCAGCAGTCGGCGCGCGCGGCCAGCGCGGCGGGGAGGTGGCCGGCCACGCCGAGGCGCCGCAGGGCCTCCACCACGACGCGCAGGCCGCCTTTAATGGCGTGCCGGTCCAGGCGGATGGGCTGCCGACGCAGCGTCAGCATGCCCAGCGGGAAGGGCGGCGGCTCCACCGGCACGCCCGAGCCGCCCGCGCTGATCCAGCCTGCAAGCACGTCAACAAAGGCCCCGCACAGTGGGTCAGAACCCCGCTGAAGCGGCCAAAAGTCTAAAGACGCGATTTGAGCTCCTGAGTCGCTAGATGGGACTCGAACCGAACCGTTTGACCGCACCGATGGATTGCTCTCCGAACGAGGAATCCATTGGTGGGGATCACGCGTTATTTGGTTCGAGTCCTGTTTCGCGACTCTGGAGCTCAAAACGCGTCTAGAACTTTGGCCGCCGAAGCCGGTCTTCTGGCCGACTGTGCACCGTAGAAACTAAAAAAGACTGCAGAACAAAGCGCACGGAAAAACATACTTAGTCGGTCGAACCGATGCGTCGGTTGGTTTCCGCCCAACTAGATTTTTCGTTCTAGTAACGAAATTTTCGTTCAAAGAACGAAAATTTACCTATAAGAACGGAAAGTTCGTTGCAGCAGTGAGTTCGATCGTCGTCTCAGCGGACCGGTTCGTTTGGCACAACCAAAACTATGTTCGCTACGGCCACGATCCAATTTGCTTCTGCAACGAAGTTTTAGTTACTGGAACGAAATTTTAGTGACTGAAACGAAATTTTAGTTACTGAAACGCAATTTTAGTGACTGAAACGAAATTTTAGTTACTGAAACGAAATTTTAGTTACTGAAACGAAATTTTAGTTACTGAAACGAAATTTTAGTTACTGAAACGAAATTATAGTTACTGAAACGAAGTTTTAGTTGCTGGAACGAAATTTTAGTAACTGGAACGAAAATTTAGTAACTGGAACGAAATTTTAGTAACTGGAACGAAATTTTAGTTACTGGAACGAAATCATCTTTAGTTGGGCGAAAACCAACCGACGCGTCGGTTGGACCGATTAAGTATTTTTTTTTTCCGTGCGTCTCCTTGAGGAACGTACCTCCCCGGTGCCGCATGACGGGCGGCGGCGGCGCCTGGCTGCCGCGCGGCGTGTGCTGCCACTGCCCCTTCTGCCGCTTCCGCTGCCAATCGCTGCCCTCCTCCGAGGTCCGCCTGCGCTCCGAGGGCTGCTGGGCCGGCGGCTTGGCGGCGGCCGCGGCCGCGGCGGACGCCACCCCGCGGGGGCCGCCGCACCGACCCCCAGTCGTCGTCGGCGTCCTGGGCGCCCCGCTCGCCGAGGAAGGCGGCGGTGCCGGCCGGCGGCCCGGCCAGCTCGTCGTGCTGCGCGCGCGTGTCCAGCCACAGCCACACGAAGTGGCCGTCCACCATGTTGAGGCGCCGGCCCTCCGCCAGGATGTTCCGCGCGCTGCGCTCGTCGCACATGAGCACCACCACGCCGCGGGTCAGCCGCGACACGTCGGCCAGCCGGCTGCAGGCAGAGCAACGCCGATTACAGCCCCGGTACAGCCCGCCCTGGCAGCCTGCCCAACGCCCCGCGCCGCGGCCTTGCACCAAAGGGGGATATCTCTTATGGGTGCGCGTGGCCCGTCTGCGCAGCGCACCGACAGCAGAGGTGCCAACATCTTAACCGAAAAATGGGAGCCGACCCTGCGCGGTCCTCTAACATGCTGTGCTGGACCGCGTTTCTCTACTGTGATAGTTAGCGCAATGGATAGCGTAGCGGTCAACGGCCTCGGAGATGCGAGTACGACACCCGTACGGGGCGACAACTTTTACAGCTGTTTTGGTTCTCTAAGTTGGTGCCACTGACTAAGGGGCGCTGACGTCACGATTTGGAGGCCGTGTTTCATAGCATGGAGTTATCCCCTTGCACTGAGGAGGGCTCGTGGTCCCGCGCGGCCCCCGCTGCCTTCCTCTGTATGCGGCGAGCAGCCCCCGAAAGGCACCAGGGACGACACACGACGCACAGTGGGTCAAAAGACCGTTGAGGCGGCCAAAATTCTAGACGCGTTTTGAGCTCCTGTGTAGCTAAATGGGACTCGAATCGTATGTGTGACCCCACCAATGGATTCCTCGTTTGGGGAGAAATCCATTGGTGGGGTCACACACGTTCGGTTCGAGTCCCATTACGCGATTTTGGAGCTCTAAACGGGTCCGGTATTTTGACCACCTCAACGGTCTTCTGGCCCACTGTGCGACGGCACGGGCACAGTCCGCCTGTCAGAGACAGCAGCCCGCACTTCCCAAAACTCCCGCATTGTCTAGCTGCCCGGGAAATGATTAAAATCTTGCAAAAAGCTAATTTGTTAGTTTTAGTTTGCAAGTGCTGCTGTTGGTCCACAAAATTGGGTGTGTACGCCGTTCGGTTTTAAAGATAACGTTTCCTTTACACGGCCCTGCGACCAGTTACCCAGCTGACAAAGTGTCTTGTGCTAAGAGTTTGCACAGCAAGAAATGAACAGTGTCCTAAAGTAGACGATGCCGGACTGCAGGAGGACTGGCCGCGGCCCAACGCGCCGTCATCAGGGGCCGGGAAATAACCTGTCCGAACTAACTTGAGGCTCCGGGGCCGCGAAGCGGCGCGGTTACGATAAGCGGCCAATGACGACCCGTTTGACGACCAACTCCGTCGAGGCCAGGACTCATCTCCACCGTCGGTGACGTCACTCGGTCGCCGCGTGACGTCATTTTCAAGGACTCATACCTGAAGATGTGGTGCGGCGCGGCGCTGGCGCGCAGCGGCACGAAGGTGGGGTGCAGCGGCGCGGCGCGGAGGATGGCGGCGAGGTCCGCCTTGAGCAGCACGGACGCGGACGCCGCCTCGTCCGCCATCAGCGTGAAGGAGTGCCAGTGCGTGGCCACCAGCAGCGCGCGCAGCGCGTCCACCACCATCTGCCGCCCGCCGGGCTCCAGGCGCACCTCGATGGGGCTCAGCTCCTGGAACAGGGCGGCGGCGTCAGCCCGCGTCAGCCCGCGTCAGCCTCGGCGGGCAAAAGCTGGCAGGGATGAAGAGAGGAAAGACGAAAAGGGGCGGAAGGCGAGCGAGGAATCTTAATGACGACGCACTGGATCATGAAGAGGCATGCATGAACTACTTAGGGCACTTCCCCTCCCCTGCCGCCGTGAACTGGGATACTCTCACTACCTGCCTAACTGCCTGCCTGCCTGCCTGTCTGTCTGCCTGCCTGCCTGAAAGCATGCTGAAAGGCAGTCGCGCCTCTCCCGATTAAAAGGGAATGTCACTGGAGGTGGTTCTGGCGGCAGATCCACCGCGGCGCCCGCCTGGAGAAACAGCGCGGTGAAGCGAGCCTTCAAACTAACGCCCGCTAAAAGCCAGGCAGAATGACTGGCAGCGAGAGAGAGAGAGAGAGAGAGAGAGAGAGAGAGAGAGAGAGAGAGAGAGAGAGAGAGAGAGAGAGAGAGAGAGAGAGAGAGAGAGAGAGAGAGAGAGAGAGAGAGAGAGCGGCAGCGGTGAGCCAGCCTGGAGCGCAGCGCCACGCGCCGAGAAAGGAGAGACAGAAAGAGAAAGAGAGAGAAAGAGGGAGAGAGAGAAGCAGGCAGCTCCTGGTCGAAGTTTCACGAGCACTCTCATTTAAACGAGCAAACGGCCGGCGGCGTTCGCGGGCAAACATGACTGGTACAACAGGGGAGCACACGGCCAAAAAAAAGGCCTTCATCGATTTATCATTGCCTCCCAACTTGTCTTAGTAACCCGAGTGAAGGACGCTAGTGCCGGCCACCGGACCTCCTTCGGTGTCTTTAATGATCGACGCGGATAAGCGGAACAGCGAACGGCGCGCTCACAGAGAGCGCTGCGCCAAAACGTAGCTATCATTGGTTTGGCTGTCCCTGCCGCCGCGGACGCAAAGTTGAAACCGAGCCGAGAGGGAAACGGGGACACCCCCCCTTCCCCCCCCCCCTTCCCCTCCACCCGGCACTTCCGCCGCCAAAGTAATTGGTGCCGGCGACAGGGGAAAAGATTCCCACCCAGTATCGGACGGGCCGTTTTTGCTCGCATCAAACAAACTTTGGTGACACTACTGGGGGGCGGGGCGGGGCGGGGCGGGGCGGGGGGGGCGGGGCGGGGCGGTGGTGTCGCTGCCGCGCACAAAATATCAGCAGGGGAGCCATGTGGACTCGGAGATCGGGCCGTCCCCGGGGAGTGAAGGGGGAGGGGGAGGGGGGTGGGGGGGGGGAATCGGCACACAGTTGTTCGTACACTATCATCAATCCCGGGACGTCATCCTCGCCGCGGTGGAGGCCCACACCGCGGAGGCCGTGTTGGAGGCCGTGTTGGAGGCCGTGTTGGAGGCCGTGCTGGCCGAGGCGGTGGCGGCCATCATGCATCACGGCCTCGGTGTCGCTGCCAACCGCAGCCGGCCGCACCCCAAATCAACGACTAATGTGTATTTTAGTTGAAGAGGCGCTCGCTTTGTCGTCTGCTACAGATCCCTCCCCTCCTCCCCCCGCAAACGGCGATACCTTGTCGCCAGGCTGGGATTTGCATGGGAGCTGCGGTGGTCGCGCCCTAGCCGCGCCGGGCGGAACGGTCGACCGCGCCAAGCGAAGCGCTCGGAAGCGCTGGATGTCCTTTTGTCCGTGTCAAGCGAAGGTTAGCGGCGGCGCGCTACCCTTCAGTGAAAAGCAAAGACGACAAAAAAGGAAACTCACACACTCGCGGAAAAAAAGCGGTTGCCGGTGAAAGTTTTCTCGTTGCCATCGGCAGCAAGTGGCTACGCGCAAGAAGCGCGGGGTGCTATTGAACCCTCTTGCAGCTGAGGAACCAATTCTCAAAGTTCAAGTCAAAAAATGTCGCCGCGCAGAACGGAAAAGGTAAGCGAAAAACTGTCCGAGACAAAAATTCGCGGGCTCTTTCTGGCACGGCGCTCTGGAGCTCTTGTTGGTGCCGCGAGAAGCTTGTCTTATTGTGCTGTGGCGCCGCGCCCAGCGGCGTCAACAAAGGTGTCCCCGCCCCACCCGCCCCGCCCCTTGATGAAATTTGTATCATGAGAGATTTGGTTGTGAGTCCCTTTTGGTTGTTACCGTTGTAACATCCCGTGTCGCAGAGCTTCGTAGCGAGCGGGAAGGGACGCCGTGCGGAGTGCGAAGTGGCCGGTATAACTCCGTGTTTATGTGATCAAATTAAGGAAATTCAAGTAAATTACCCCTCGAGTGCCCGGAGTGGAGCCTGACGTGTCCACGAAAGTGAACCGCATCGGTAAGCGCGTAGATGGAAACAACACAACTCGGGTTCGTCTCTGACTTCGACCGTTCCTAACCCTCTCGCCTTGTTTACCCTGTAGTATGCGGTACTTTTACTGGGCGAGCGTAGACGTGAGAATGAGCGGCTAGGACGCCGTAGGCGAGGGGCGCCTCTGCCGCCGTACGACAAGATGTGACCCGAGGGGACGAGTGTACGGGGGCCCGGTATAGGAGCTTTGATGGAAATGTCATCAATGTGCGATGAAATTGTCATCATTTTAAAGTGATGAAAAGATCCACGCTTTTGTCCATAAAGTGACAGTGCAAGCCGTGTTGCCCCACACTATGGCACAGCTCCAAACAACTCATAATAGAACAATAATACTTTTTTTTTTGTAAAAAAGAAAATTTTCGACGTGGCCTTTGCCGTGAAGAGGGCCTGGCTAAGAGGGCGCGCCGTAAGGCCCACCTGCCCCAAGCCACTCCGCGCCGTACAAGGGGGACGCCCGGGGGTGAAAAATGCAGGGCGGGAAATCACACCCCAGACGGCACTTGCATGCACGGCAGACGTCAGGGGGCGGGGGAGGCAACTTTGACGAGGCGGCGTCGCCTGCTGCTCCACTCGGGGACTCGAGAGGGAGAGAGACAGATGGACACGCGGAGAGGGAGAGAGAGAGAGAGAGAGAGAGAGAGAGAGAGAGAGAGAGAGATGAGAGAGAGAGAGAGAGAGAGATGAGAGAGTGAGAGAGAGAGGAGAGAGAGATGAGAGAGAGAGAGAGAGAGAGAGCGCCTGCGAGGTAGGCCACCGACGCCCTGCCGCGTAGCCGTGCTCGGCGGGCTGGCCTACCCTGGCTTTGGTGGGCGCTCCAGCCAGCGGCTCGGTCCACAGTGGGCCAGAGGGCCTTTTTACATCCCCCTCTCGACGTGGGGGAGTAGGCCTACATAATCCCTAGGAAAAAATGTACTCCCCGTGGAGTAATGTACTCCCCGTGGTGTACATTATCTCTAGAAAAAATTTGTATTCCCCGTGGAGTACATTATCCCTAGAAAAATGTACTCCCCGTGCAGTACATTATTCCTACGGATTACGTGCCCCATCCTTAGGGGGAGTGCATATATGCCCTAGGGGTGGTTCACTTCGTGAGGACGGGAGTAATTACTTTACCCCGATGACACCGGCTGACTTTTGGCGGTCGCTGCGTGGGAGGGCCGACGCGACACGCGCGGCGCACCCACGGCGTCTCGCTAAGGGGACACGCTCGCCACGCCCCACTCCCTCCTGGGCCAGGTCAGTTCCTCGGAGAGCAAGCAGTGTAAGGGCGGGCTGCCCCCCACCCCCCCTGTTTGTCTCTGTCCCCCCCGCCCCCGGAGCGCAGCGCGGACGTGCCCCACAATCAGCAAGGAGGACAAGGAAGAATTGGATTTGTAGGCAACGGGAAGAAAGGGGCGCGGGGGGCGTCAAGGGGCACGGCGTGCAGGCCGGCAGGGCGGCAGAGCGGCGGCTGTGCCGGCAGGGGCAGGAATGACCGGAGGGAAAGGGGGGGGGGGGACTCGTTCCTGGCCTACCGCTGGGCCGAGGCGGCCGAGGCCGTGCGGTCGCGCTGATTGGGGCCTGCTTGACTCGGCCGAGGCCCTGGTGGAGGCCGTGGCTGGTGCCACGCCACGCCGAGTGTAGTAGAGTCCTAAGCATTTCCTAAATAAATCGACACTCTCAAAACCTTACAAACTATTTTGCGCCTTACGAAGAAAAGAAGCTTGTTATAACAAAGTATTTTGTGCATACATAAGCTTACAAAGAAAAAAATACGTAATTAACAAACTTAATAGTTTGTACCTTACATATGCTCAAAATACTTCGTAAGGTTTTATCCGTGCAAGTATTTAGGACTATAGAGTCTAGTATGCGCGAAACGATAGAAATTTTCAACTTTTGCTCTGACTGTCACTTGTTTTTTGTTGGTTTTTTTTTTTTTTTGGTTTGTTGAGAGGGGGCGTTTATTATTAAATATGGTACTATAAAAATGCCACCCAACCGGCGGAACAACTTTTGGGGCGTGAGGCGAGAGGAGCGACCGACTGGGAGCAATTTTGAGATTCGAATAAAAAGATTCCAGACAGCGACCGCGCAGCGAGTCTGGGCGGCGGGCGCGCCTTGCCCGGCCGCTGCCCTGGCCGCCGCACTGGGGTGTTCAAAAGAATGCGCATTCCCGTTGCGCCAGAGGGGGTCCCCCGGTCCGACGGGGGTCTCCGACAGTGCCTACTAAAGAGGGGGTGCAAGGGGGGGTTAAGAGGCCCCCACCCCCTGGCCCCTCCGGACCCTACCCTGCCGCGGATCGATTCGGCTTCTGGACCATCCCCCATTCCCAGGCCGGGCCCGCTCCGCCTCCCCCACCCCAGCCGCTGCCCCTTCCCCCCAGCCGGGGCCCCTAAAAACCCATGAGTGCAATTCAAGAAAGCCTTCCCGAGCGCTACCAGTGCGGAACCTAGGCCGGCGGGCCAGGGATGGCCCTGCAGCGGGACAGCGCTGGCAACAACTAACTGGTCGACAGTGGACTACGCGGCGCCCCGGTCCAGCTAACCAGTTCAGAATGCACTCGGAATTTATTTTTTTAACTCTTGCGTTTTAAAAGACGGGTAATTTCCAGCCACTATGGACTGCAACACTATTGATCCAAATTTCTACTTACGTAAAACTGTGGAAAATTTCACAATACTAATCTGATTTTTTTTTAATTTTTCGTTAATAAATCAAAACCCCGAGGTGAGTTTTTCCTGCAATTTTCAGACGCAGTAGCAAAAATGCGCAAAACTGACCTCCCGAGTGGGCAAAAGTCGTGTCCACAGCCGCGTTGGCGTACAGAGAAATAAAAAATTGGCCTCGTAAAAACAAACATCATCAGAGACCCAAACCAGAGTAGAGAAAGGGGGGGGGGGGGGGCTCGGGGGCTCCATTATTATTTGAGTTGCAGCGACCGACGGGGACCCGGCCCAGGGCTGGAAAAGAAAGGGAAAGAAGGGAGAGACGCGCGAGAGAGAAATGGGCAACGGAGAGAAATTGCCGACCGTTTATTTTATTCCGAACACAGGAAATTGAATTTACTGGTTTTCGATAGCCTTGCGGGGACTCAAGGGTAACACACACACACGCGTCAATCGATCACGGGCACAACAAGAAAACAAGGAATATGGGATCTGAGTGGCCAAGACGGGCCAGAGGAGGGCACATTACACACAGAATAGAGAGGAGAGAGAGCAGAGAGAGAGACGGGGAGGGGAGACGAGGCGGAAGAAGAGAGATGACGGAGGAAGAAGAGAGAGTAGAGAGAGAGGAGAGAGAGAGAGAGGCAGAGTCGAGGAGAGAGAGATAGGAAAGAAAGAGAGAAAGAGAAACCAAAGAAAGGAGAGGAGGATGAGAGAAAAGGAAAGAGAGAGAGAGAGAGAGATGAGATAGAAGAGAAGAGCACGAGAGAGAGGAGAGACTGGCCGACCAGACACAGAACAGGACAAACAGGACAAACCAACAAAACAAAACAAACAAACATCAACAAACACACCACACACACACACACCCCCCCCCTAAACAAGGCAGTTTGGAAAGGTGCGACCCGTTGCTCGCTGCGTGGCGCGCGCACTCATCGCGGCGGTGGCTATGTAGGTCACACAGCAGGCAGAGCGCCTCGTCTTCCAGTCGCCATGGTGCGCAGCCGTTGTGCAGCCATCGTGCACCCATTGTGCAGCCATTGTGCAGCCATTGTACAGCCACTTCGTGGAAGAGCTTCTCGTCACACAGCCGCTGCACCGATGGAGACAAAGGCCGTGGACACTGTTCCCGCCGCGGGCTGATTCAGAGACGGGACGGAGCGTGAAAGCGAGAGAGACAGAGCGACGAAGACGACTCTCAGTCTGCGGTGGCGGCGGTGGCGGCGGTGGCGGCCAGCGAGGGGGCGATCCGCGGGAAACGGAAGCGACAACGGGAGGAACCTGTAGGCGGCGCGGTGAAAGAAAAGCCAAGTTGTGAAAGAGGAGATAGCGCCGGGAGTGGTTGCGGGGGGCGGTGTCTGTCGGTCGGCCTAGCGGCCGGCGGCGCGCTGCCGAACGCCACACAGTGGGTCAGAAGACCGTTCAGACGGCCAAAATCCCGGACGCGTTTTGACCTCCGGAGTCGTTAAATGGGACTCGACTCGAACGAGTGACCCCACCAATGGATTTCTCGTTTGGAGAGCAAATCCATTGGTGGGGTCACACGTTCGAGTCGAGTCCCATTTAGCGACTCTGGAGGTCAAAACGCGTCCGAGATTTTGGCCGTCTGAACGGTCTTCTGGCCCACTGTGCGCCACGCGCCGCGCCGGCCCCGCCGCCCTGCTGATGAAGGCAGTAATGTGAGAGGGTGGCGCCTCAACTCGCGGTGGCGCCGTCGCCCGGAAAATGAAGGCGCGCCGCGATGATGCGATGTGAGGAGGGGGGAGGGGGGAGGGGAGGGGGGCTAAAGGGGACACTTGCGATTCACGGGACGATGATGAATTACACTGCGCAATAACGTTCGCACGGCCGCAGGGCGACAGGCAGAGATGCGCAACGGGCGGGTCCGCCTTACCCGCTGGCCCCTAGCCTACTGTCGGCAGAGCACCCGGCCCGCCCCGGTCGGTTCGGGACGGGTCGGCTGTGCGCACCCGCCACGGTTCAGAGACGGGTCCAGCCATTAACCGATATACCCGCCACTGCTCTGAGCTCCGACAGAACGCAGCCGTGCTGGGTTTCGATACCAGAAGCGTCGAAAATTTTTTTCGCTCCGAATGAAATGTGCGTTTCAGTTCAAAGGGCGTCTTGCATATCTAGAGTGCTGTTGTCAAACAAAATTGAAGGTTAAAAACCTATAATGCTCTCCAAAAACGCGCCGCCCGCCGCCCTTTGACGAGTGTCGATATTGTGGCCATACGATTTGGGTGACACGGTCCAAAGGCAAAACTCAGCGCTCTGGCTCAGAGCCTCACCTGCTTCTCGCCCGATTGACCCATGGATAGTCGCTCTCTCTCGCACAGCTCAGGGGAAGCGGGTAGAGCGGACCCGCCCATTGCGCATCTCTGGCGACAGGCCCACTGTGCGCGCGGGGAGGGGGGGGGGGGGGGGGGGGGCGAACAGGCGGGCGGCAAAGGTAAGTGAAAGGAAGTCGGGAAAGGTTTCGTGGCGACCCCTCAAGGCTCGAGTAACCCTCCACGGCGGGGAGCAGGCCGCCGAGAACGCCGCAGGGCCCGGCCACCACCTACGCCTTGAACCAACAACCGCGTTGCTGTCCGGAGCGGCATGAGTTAGGGCCGTGGCTGACGCGGTGCCGGACCGCATATCCCCCACGGCGATTGTTAGCGCAATGGATTAGCGTAACAGTCAATGGCTCCTCGGAGATGCGGGTTCGGACACCCGTACGGCGGGCGACTACTTTTAGCACGCTGTTTCGGTTCTCCTAAAGTTGGTACCCACTGACGTTAGGGGCGCTGACGTCACGATGTGGAGGCCTCGTGTTCATAGCATGGGAGTTTTCCCCTCTTTGGGCCCGCAGACTCACCCCCGTTAACATGATAAAATTGGTTTCTTATGACAGCGGACTGTCTGCCCAGGTCGCATCCCGGTGGGGGGGGCCGCTAAGCAGTCCCGTCAATGAGCAGGCCTGCGGCCGTCTGCAGGACGGGGCGAGGCCCAGCCAGCGCAGGCGGCGCAGCGCGGAGGGGCACAGGTCGCTTGTTGTCCCCCCCCCCCCCTCCCCCCCCCCCCCCTTCGCCATCACCCTCTCGGCTCGAGTCCTCCTAGCACAGCATCAGTGCCGCTCGTTCTCGAGGGTCCGCGAGAAATAAATCCTAATGTTTTACCCTTTCCTACCCACAGCAGGGGGGGGGGGGGGGGAAACTATGCCCGTTTTATTAAAGCGGGGTTGCCCGCCGGGCGGGAGGCTCTCGAGGAGGCATGGAATCGAGATGGACACCGCCGGATCTTTATTCGGTACAGAGACTGCTGACATAGTGGAAGGCGGAACAGACAGTCAGAAGAAAGACCAGACAGTAAGACAGACAGGACAGACAGGGACCAGGACAGACAAGACAGACAGACACTCACGGATGAGTGGTGAGGCGAGGTCGTAGGGGTGGTACACTGTCAGAAATTTTGTTGTTAATTAAACTACAATTCTGTAGCTAATTTTTTTCTGACAACAGTTGTTTTTAAACGACAGCAGTCGTTTACGTGAACAGAGAATGTTGTTGATAAATGACTGTTGGGTCATTGATAAAACTAACGTTCCTTGTTGGAAGACAACTTTTCCGTCGTGTTCAGTTTTAATCAAATAGATGTTGTAGGAAAACGACCATGGTGTTGACAGTTTTGTTGTTTTCGAACAATCGTTACGGAAGGTGAAGGGGAGTTACACGGTGCACAGTAGCGTGGCTGCAGCCCGCCGGCCCCGGTCCAAGTTTCAATCCGA
>CM060100.1:7165380-7447880 GCA_030522485.1 Stenchaetothrips biformis
GCCGGCGCGATACCGACACTGGTGTTTTTAATTTGGGGTTGGTGACCCTTGGCGACTAGCCACAAGTACCAAGCCGCGACCCCCTAAATATTTTTCCGCGACCCAAAGTGGGGTCGCGAACCCGAAGGTTGGGAAAACCGCTGCCAATAGACCAAGACGGGACGCGTGACTGGCTGTGAGCGGAGATGGGTGTGTCTACGCCCACGGATGTGTTGTGTGTGTGCGTGTTTGTGTGTTTGACGTGTGTGTGCGTTATGTGATGTTTGTTCACGTCAACGTTATGCTCCGTGTTGACGTAGCTGTGGATGGAATGTTGTACGCAACCTTACAGTGGGGGAGGGGCCTCAAAGTAATGGATAAAGGCTGAGGCAAAAAACAGCGAATCGCTTTCTTGCATCGGCTCGCTGTCTTGCTCACCACAGCTCAACAACAACATCAACCCTTGGGAAACAAACAACAACAGCTGCACGGTCACGAGATAGAAGAGAAATAAAAAAAATTAGAAAGTTGTTGCAGCAGCAAGGTTTCTATCGGTGAACTTTGCAGAGTTGCGGACGGACGGACAGGGGGCTTGGGGTCGGGTCGGGTCGGCCTGGGGTCGCCAAACAGGGACCCAGCGACAGTTACAAATGGAAATCAACAACAACGTGTCCGCACTATCGATGCGGTGTGGTTATCATCACGCGCTGAGGATGGTTGCGAAAGCTGTGATGGCCAGCGCAGTGGACCGCGAGTACAAAAGCACAATACGGCACCAGGTGGGGAGACGCGAAACACACAACAACGGGAGAATTAGAGAGAGAGAGGAGAGGAGAGAAGAGCGCGATGGAGGAGAGTGATGAGGATCGGAGTGAGAGGAGAAGGAGAGAGGCGATGGGGGAGAGGAGAGGAGGAGAGAGAGAGAGAGAGAGAGATATGCGCGCGGTGCTGGCATGCACAACACAGCGACCCAGCATGATTTCATACAACGCCGCGGCCACCCAATAGGGGCGCCAAAATCGGTGGATCGGTCTGGAGAGGAATAATGAGGGTAGGCCCCCCGGTACCTCCACGACTGGAAACACCTCCCAATCCGGGTGGTAAGTGATGATTAACCCGTGCGGCGATAAAATCTACTCAACGACACAGAACACACGTTGTGCACGCGCGGCGAGGGACCCCAACTTCTCCAGTAAACAATAAGTGCGCGGGCACGGGTTATACCAGGCAGGCGGGCACCCGCGGCGAGAAAAAAAGGGGCTTCAAAACAACAACAAAAAACAACAGCAGGTGCAAGGCCGTCAGTGCGCGTGGCTCACGACCTCCACACCCCTTCTCCGCTGAACGCATGTCGAAAACTGCTTTTGAGGTTGGGGCAGCGTGCCGAGTGGTAGACTGTGACCTGGGCCGGATGTGCAGCGAAGGCAAACGAAGCGGGCTCGAAGCTATGTGGGGGCACTGGGGGTCTGCGGGGGCACAGGGGGCACAGACACAGGTTGTTGCTGAGGCCGCACGCGGCACGCGCTGGATTGCTCGCCACGCTTCGCTTGTTGCTTTTTTCCGGTAGAGCGCGAGGAGGGGGTGGGGGCGGGGTGGGTGGGCTTTGGTTGCGTGGGGAGGCCGCCAGTCTTAGGTTTTCGGTCGGGTTCTTCCGGGGCATGGTTCGGGGATGCAGCGCGCACGCAGTGGCTCGCCGAGCTGGATTTCATTTTATGTACGGCTGACCGCACGAGACGGCGGGGGGTTCGTTCGGCCCCCGCAGAGTGTTTCACAGACCATCCTGTTTAGCATTTACACTACAATACCACCCCCATACTTTATCCAAATTCCCCACTCCTCTCTCCCCTTTCGTCTCCTCCCCCGGGTGCCCTCGATGTAGCGTTATGAATCATGCTCGCTGCAACGACCACTCGCACATTTTTTCTTTCCTGGATCACGGCAGGCTCGTGGGAACCCAACCATGTTTACTCTGGTGCCGCGTGGAATTAAAATTACAGAGGCACCCTTCCTTTTTATGCAGGCACATCTTGTTTGACGAGTGGCTAGGGAGGGATGAAGCCTTTAGCGTAGCGTAGCGAGCGGAGCGGGATGCAAACACGCACCGAGGAGCCCCTGCCAACGTCAGGGTAGGCAACGCGACCGCGTCGGCGCGCGGCGGGCCGGCCTGCTATTGCTCTTGATGGCTGGAGCTATCAACGGCCGGACCGCGAGTAGGCCCTGCAGAGGGAATTCCCTCAGACACGTCGCTTTTTTTTTTCGCGGCCCAGTCGCTAACGGCGGACGGGCTTGCAAAACCCAGCAGCCTTTTTCACCATTAGTATATCACGCCAGTGCGCCCGCACGCGCTGCTGAGTGACAGCTGTCGAGAGAGAGAGAGAGAGAGAGAGAGAGAGAGAGAGAGAGAGAGAGAGAGAGAGAGAGAGAGAGAGAGAGCGACAGCGACGGAGAGAGAGAAGGGCAAGCGAACACGAACGGCCACCTATAAATATGCATTCGTTGGCCGAAGCTCGCGTGTGCGGTACGCTGTCTGGAAGCTCAATGGAATTGCGGCTGTCTCATTCCAAATAACGAAACACAGCGACACAATGCATACATACATCAAGGCGGGCCGCGGGGCCTGACAAGCACGGAGTGGCTGCGGAACAAAGCAAGCCTGTTTGTCATGGCTTTGACGGCCTCCTCGACTGGATAGCGCGCCTCCTCCACAAAACACTTTCATGTTTTTCAGCTCACTCATCTGTCAATACCGCTGGCTCCAGTCAGTCAGCGTGTTCGTCGGCGCGGGAATACACCACGATAAAGATGAAAAGACTTTCCGGCGTTTATTCATCCCGTAAGCATATTTACCTCAGATTGGACGAGGGACTGTGACCGAACGCTCATGCCGTGCTTCTGCACCTGAAAAAGAAAAACAAACAATTAGTTTATTTCTCGGAGTAATGTTTTCGAACGTGGATGCTGCTGTGTAATTACGGAAAACGGCGTCCGAGGCGTGCCAAGCGCGCCACTCAAGAATTCCCTTTCGCGAGGCTGGCTGCACTGTAAGCGAGTTGCCATCCGCCAGAGTGGAAATGCGAAATCAAATCACTGCGGCCAACATGCCGCATTTAAAACGCTGCGGGGAAAAAAAAACCTAGCAGGCTTGACCTGGATATCTTGGGCATTTTTGTTTTGGCAATGCACAGCACATAGTTTGTTTCTTTTCTTTTTTAAAAAATGCCTTTTTTGCCGGATTCCTGCAGCACTGCCAAACTCTGCCTCCTCTCGAAAGTAGCTGGCTGCAACAACACTCATTACAGCAGCTCTCCACAATCATTTGCTCCTTGTTGTTGGCACGATCCCCATAATGATGCAGGGCCCCGCATCAAGTGTGCTCCATCAGCCCAAACCCGCCCAAACCAAACAGGGGCGCAGTGTAATGTTTCATGCATGGTGCAGCTCGGTTTGGCTCGGCTCGGCAGGGACGCAGAGCGGTTCAAGTGATTGGATTGGGGGCCGATCGGGAACGATTTCACAATTCATGCGCCGTTTGAAAAGGCTGCTCTGTTTGGTTTGCGAATGACCAGGTTCCATTCCAGGCCTTTTTTATTTTATTTTTATTTTTTATTTTTGTTGGTTTTAAAAAAATGTTGGGGGGGAGGGGTTTCTCTAATGACATTATGATTTTGAGGCCCCACGGAACGTGCGGGTCGTCCGCTTGAAGCCTCAGGAAACCTCGGGCCGGGACCCTGAGTCCCTTAAACCCCGGCAGCGGACGAGCTGCCGGCCTCGCCTCAGGCATGGACACCTGCGGCATCAGGCGTCGTGCGTCTCTCAATGCGAGAGCGGAGTGCTTTTCCATTTGCATGGTGCTGAATTTTAGATCCGCCGCTGAGTGTGCAGTACCGCCTTGTTGTAGGCCAGACCCTTGGCCACGGCAAACCAAACCCGACCCGCCACTTTGTCCGGACCCAACTCGGCCCCATCTGTCACTCGCACCGCCACGGGGCGCCCTGTGGGTGCGAGAGAGACAGGGGGCTCGACGACTGCCTCGGGAAATTGGGAAGAAGC
Source organism: Stenchaetothrips biformis (assembly GCA_030522485.1). Classification (NCBI taxonomy): domain Eukaryota; kingdom Metazoa; phylum Arthropoda; class Insecta; order Thysanoptera; family Thripidae; genus Stenchaetothrips; species Stenchaetothrips biformis. The sequence continues at coordinate 7,169,410 of CM060100.1, forward strand.
CTCCGAGAAGTGGTCAAAGACGAGCATGAAAAAGGCGCGCCAAGTAGGCAGGCCCAAAGGGTCGGATCGGACATGCACGCCCCCCCTTTACTCCCTACATCATAGAGAGAGAGAGAGAGAGAGAGAGAGAGAGAGAGAGAGAGGGAGAGAGAGAGAGAGAGAGGGGAGGGGGGGGAGCGCCATGCCGTCGTACCGACACAGGCGCAGACAACATAAACAACAGAAGCAGCAGCGAAAAATTAGAAGGAACAAGAACAAAAAGCGAGGCAGTCACTGTAAATCCCTCCCCTATCATCACCTCGCGGCCTCTGCCCTCTTTTTCCGCCGCTCCTCCTAATGATGAGGTAGTGCAGGCCTTCGCAGGCTGTCTCTCTCGGGCACCGCAGAGCGTCGCTGAGAGGCGGGGCGTGTGCCCACACTAATAGGGCGACGCGTCTTAAACACCCGGCCATGTTTTATTTTTCTCGCGCCTCTCAGGTGATACGCTACGCGCAAAAATTCTAGAGTAGGAAATTTGTGGCCATCGAAGAGCGATCTGGTCATCCGAGCAGCGAGGGCGGCTACTTTCGAGGCTGTGTGACGCGGGTTCGACACCCACCGCCGTCATCATCGATCTTATTTTCTTGTTGTGGCCCAACGAGGCTCGCTTCTGCACTGGAGCCTCTGCGCTGCTTCGGGTATTTTTGCCAGCTAGCAATAATTAAATTTTGACATGTTTTTTATTTTGACTGTTTTGGATGTGACAAGTTTCCTCTTATTATTGCTCGCAGCCGACCACTTGTGCGAGGCGCAGTTTCGAGCGACTTCGCCAAGAGTTGAACAACAGCTCGGCAAATCTAATTTTGACATACAAAAGTGCGCGGCGGCTTCGCGGAGGCCACTGGGGATCGGTCCCAGTCAACAGCAGCGGCGGTCGTTTAATTAAAAATAAAAATCGTTTCTGCATTTCGGGCCCTCGAAAAAAAGGGGGGGGGGGCTTGGGGCGTGCCGCGGGCTGTCTTAAGAGTTTAATAATGGGAGCGAGGGAGGCGGGAACAAGTGACGACGGAGAAGTCCGATTCGCCGTTAATCTGGGTGGACGTTCTGGAGAGCCTGGCCCACTGGGAGTGGGAGTGGGGCCGCGCCGGGGCGGCGGCCGTGACTTGGACTATCGGGATATTGATTGGATCTTCGCGGCCTCCAAGCCAAAATGAAAAAATAAAAATCTTGTCGTTTCCGAAGTCGATTTCATTTCACACTCGCGGGATTTATTGTTGGCCATGCCCTTCGTCGAGGACGACGAGGACGGGCGGGATGGTTCCAGGAAGCGGCCCGACTCCCGAAGGGCCTCCAGCTTCCTGGCCGACCCGACCAAGGGCTCCAGAACCCCCGCCGGACCCAGTCACCTACACTCTCAAAACCTTGCAAACTGTTTTAGCCCTTTCAGGGAGAAGCAGCTTGACATAGCGAAGTATTTTCAACATACTTTAGCCTGCGAAGTATTTTCAGCACACTTTAGCTTACAAAGAAAAAACTTCGTAATGTAACGAACTATTTCTTCGTATGACAAACTAAATCCTCTGTGCCTTATGCTCCAAATTCTTCGGAAGGTTTTGAGCGTGTAGGTGCGCAGGCTAACCCTACGGGCTGCTGCCCTAAGGGCGTCTAAGGCGGGATGCAAAAGGCTTCACAGAATCAATTCCAACTTCCTTGTGCACCCCACATTCCGTTCCATCCCCTCCGATATTCCTTTTTCTATCCGATTTTCGGGAGTGATTGCCCCTCCCCTCCCCTCCGCCGCATGTCCGCAGGCCGCACATTCACATTGGCGTTCGCAGCTGCATGAATGCAAAACACATTCAGATTCAAGCACAAAGTCGCGCCGCGATGGCTACGAGACATTCTTCTGCTGTTAGAGTCGGGACGAAGTAAAAAAATTAAACCACAATAAAACGAAGAGCTGTGGTGAGTTTTTCATTATCGATAGGAATCGAATTGTTGGGTCTGCAATCGGACTGATTGGGCGATGGCCGTCTCTAACTGAACCGGGCTCCGGTTTGTCGCCAGTTAATTAAATTTGGTGGCAGACGGCAGACGGCGGGACTCGTGCTGGTCGCCCATCGAAATAAGGACTGGCCGGGCGTCGCCCTGAATGGTCCGCATCAACCTCGCCTCGCCCCCAGGGTGTGCGTCCATCGCCGCCGCCTCCCCGAGTCAAAATTGATTGAGAGAAAGTTGCAGTAAAAAGAGTTTGCCCAGAGCTTCTCGGTGAACGCAACGACGAACGGCTCCACCCATGGCGCAGCGAGAAAGCCTCGCAGTACAACCATTTTTATTTTCATTTTTTCCCCCTCTCGTCTGTGGGTTTTGGAAGTGAAAGTGTCGCTGCGCATGCAGGCCACGCGGTCGGGAGCGGCTTGCCGCGGGCTTGCCGTGTCAAAGCGGCACAAAATAAGCCGATTGGACAGACTTCAGTGCGATTGCCGGGCAGCGTGGCGTAGCGTGGCGTAGCGTGGCGTAGCGTGGCGTAGCGTGGCGTAGCGTGGCGTAGCGTGGCGTAGCGTGGCGTAGCGTGGCGTAGCGTGGCGTAGCGTGGCGTAGCGTGGCGTAGCGTGGCGTAGCGTGGCGTAGCGTAGCGCCTGCGAAGGTGGGAACCCGGTAAGCCGCCACCTCGTTCCCTTTCAAAGCGATCAAGCCAGGCTGCCCAGGTCGACCTCAGCCCCCAGTAGGCGCTGTATACACTGCTCACCAAGTGTGAGTGTTAACTCCATTTTATTTTTCAAGCAACGCTGTGACAGGGTTGACCACCGCTCGACTTGGCAGCGACTTGGCAGCGACATCCCTTGGCGGTGACAGTCCCCTTGGGGCCCGGCAAGGCCCGGCAAGGCCCGGCTAGGCCTGGCTAGGCCCTGCCGGCACCATCACTTGAACGTGTCCACGTTACCACCACCTTGGGACCGGTTCAGACGCGCAGCCCTTGCCTCGCCCTTTCCGGCTGGGAGGACGACGCCGCTAGGACGTGTTCGCACGTCAAAATCCATTATGTGGTCAAACTGCGGCCCTTCTCTCTCTCTCCCTCTCTTTCTCTCTCTCTCTCCCCTCTCTCTCTCTCTCTCTCTCTCTCCCCTCTCTCTCTCTCTCTCTCTCTCTCTCTCTCTCTCTCTCTCTCTCTCTCTCTCTCTCTCTCTCTCTCTGTCATAAGGCCGCAATCTGCCTGCTCCGATACAAGTAAGGGACGGGACTCTTTTGTGTTCCTTTGCGCAGCCCCCTCCCCCTCCCCCGGCCGGCTCATGAAGGCCCGGCCGGCCCCGGCATTACACGTTCTGTATCGACTACTTTTTTAATCTCTCTCTCTCTCTCTCTCTCTCTCTCTCTCTCTCTCTCTCTCTCTCTCTCTCTCTCTCTCTCTCTCTCTCTCTCTCTCTCTCCCTCTCTCTCTCTCGCTCTCTCTCCCTCTCCGAAATGAAAAAAAGGACACGTGTAGTGCTAAGCAAACGACCTCAGGCGACAGCGATGGCCGCTGCGTTTGAGAGGGAGTCGCTGTTGTTGTTCCCGAGGCAGGGCAAAGCACGCCGCGTTTTACTGCCGGATATTAATTTTTCCCGACCGTGTCTCTCTGGATGAGTTTCGCGGCGCACTTGACTGTGGAGAGGGAGGGGGGGGGGGAAGGGTAGCGCTGGTGGCGCTGCTCGTGGAACTTTCCTCATTATAGCTACGGGATTTACCAATGTTTTGCAAACCGGTTGGCGCGCGCAGGATTTGGTTTCCGATTACGAATTCGAATCTGGAGGTAGGGAGTTGGAGAGTGGTCAGGCGGGGTGGCCGCTGCCCTCAAAGCGCCAGAGGAGAGCGAGAGAGACTATGCTGCTTCATTAGATTCCAGAAAACGTGCTGAAATGAGTGGGGGAGCGATGAGTCTCGGTGCATGGCGTCTTTTCGACGGTTCATTCAGGTCAGAGGAGCCAACAGAGGGACTGGTGGTTCCAGACCTTGGCCTCGCCCGCAGAGGAATATGCCGCATTCCCACTATTTCCATTGCATTTATGATGGCATTCCACGCCGCGCCGCGCCGCGCCACGCCACGCCAAGCCACGCTGGGGTGCTGGAGGGGAAGCGCACGCCTCTCCCCGTCATCCGTTTGCCCGGACTCATTCACCCATTACGCATTCAAGCCCCTTTCGATCAATCCCTGCTAGCAAACCAAATTAAAACGTGAAAAGCCCTCGAGTGGCAAGGAGTTCGCCCGAAACCACCACACTAAATTACTATGTAGGTTTTAGTGCATACGTAACGCACTACGTTGCGCAGAAAATTGTGCGCAAGAACCAAGGGGGAAACGACTTCGGTTATCCGGTGTACAGCAAATTGGTAATCCGTAATCCGGATAACCAGAAATTTCGAAGTAATCCGGTGGTAATCCGGGGAAATTCTGAGGTAACCCGGGGTAATCCGGCGTAATCCTATGGTAATCCGGGAAATCTTTCAATGTAATCCGGAGGTAATCCGCGGGTTATCCGGGGTAATCCCTATCCGATGTACACCAAATTTCTTAGTAGTTTCCCCCTCGGCAAGAACGCACGATTATCTGCATATACGCGCACAAAATCGTGCATCGTCACGTACTAATTCGAGCGTTACAAAGTGCATGTTTATTTTCGTGCGCGGGCGCGCATAAGAACCTAGTGTGAGCGTGCTTGCTTGTCCTGCCGAGCGCTAATTGCGTTTCGCCTCCCGGAAGTAGTAGTCTGCCCGGCCGGCCACTCCTGACCCGCCGGAAGAATTCGGGACGGAAGGGGTTGAAGCCAGGCGAGCCGAGCCGAGCCGAGCGAGCCAAGCCGAGCGAGCCAAGCCGAGCGAGCCAAACTGAGCCGAGCGAGCCAAGCCGAGCCGAGCGAACCAAGCCGAGCCGAGCGAGCCAAGCCGAGCGAGCCAAACTGAGCCGAGCGAGCCAAGCCGAGCCGAGCGAGCCAAGCCGAGCCGAGCGAGCCAAGCCGAGCCGAGCGAGCCAAGCCGAGCCGAGCGAGCCAAGCCCAACGAGGCAAGCCGAGCGAGCCAAGCCGAGCAAGCCGAGCGAGCCAAGCCAAGCCGAGCAAGCCGAGCGAGCCAAGCCGAGCGAGCCAAGCCGAGCGAGCCAAGCCGAGCAAGCCGAGCGAGCCAAGCCGAGCGAGCCGAGCCGAGCGAGCCAAGCTCCCCGGACGGACCGCATCCCTCACTGTAGGGTAACCGTATTATTTAGCTCCTCCGGGTGTCTGGGGGTGGGGAGGGCGACTGTCTTGGCGGCCATGCTGCCACGGCACGCGAGGTCACGGCTCATCGTCCAGGCAGGACACGTCCAGGACGCCCACCAGGACCCCGTCGAGGTGCGCCTCGCCGAGGGATCCGCAGGACTCATAACCGGCCACGGAAAGTAATTATTTCCCCATTTTACGCCCGAGTCACTTGCTGCGCTGCCAAAGTGGCCCGCTCGGAGGTGGGAGCAAACTTGGAGCGTTATTACCGAAACGCGTTCTCGATGGTCGCCGGCAAGGGGTAAACAAGCGCGCTAACAATCTGAAAATAATTCCCCAGAGGGACGGTCAGAAGACCGTTGAAGGCGGCCAAGATTCTAGACGCGTTTTGAGCTCCAGAGTCGCTAAATGGGACTCGAATCGAACGTGTGACCCCGCTGAGGAATCCATGGGCGGGGTCACACGTTTGATTTGAGTCCCATTAAGCGACTTTGGAGCTCAAAACGCGTCTAGAATCTTGTCCGCCACAACGGTCTTCTGACCCACTGGGCGATGCTCCCCGCCGGGTAGGTTGGCGGTGCTCAATGAATCGCAGCGCGCAAGTTGGCAGCCTGGCGGCGCAAAGCCAAAGGACGCTCTCGTTCAACGTGGCCTCCGCGACTGTCGCGTACCCGTGTTCTCATTTACTCTATTTTTTACCCCCTCTTCTTGCCGAGTAGAAATATGAGGCGACTGAGCTCGTTAGCACACGTCCAGGTGCCACCTCGGTCAGCGCAGGTGTGGTCTGTTTTCATCCCCAACACGCGCGCAATATGGCCTACACTGCGAACCCTTTGTTCTTTTTTTTTTCAGCGTCTGAATCTTTTAGTGGTGGAGTGAGTAACAGCGCGATGAAGGTAGCAGGGAAGCCATCTTGACCAGACTCTGAACCAACCCACCCCGCGCCGCGCACATAGGGTCAGAAGACTGTTGAGGCGGCCGAAATCCCGGACGCGTTTTGAGCTCCAGAGTTGCTAAATGAGACTCGAATCGAACGTGTGACCCCACTAATGGATTGCTCTCCGAACGAGGAATCCGTTGGTGGGGTCACACGTTCGATTCGAGCCCCATTTAGCGACTCTGGAGCCAAAAACGCGTCTAGTATTTTGGCCGCCTCAACAGTCTTCTGGCCCACTGTGCCGCGCTAGCTCAGCGACGCTATTTGTACAGCCCAGCCAAAAAGGTGAACCGGCTGCGTTATTCATATCACAACGCAGGACCGTGCGCTGTGTTTAAGCTGGCCCGGCTTGGAGCAAACGGGCAGCGCTCGAAGCAGGAAAGGAGCTCGGAAAGGAGCGGGGGCGCCGGATGGAGATAGGACTCCATAAGAGTCCATTTGCACGCAAACCGTGATAAAGTCATGCGCGCCTGAGTGGCTTTGCCGTGACCGGGAAAGAGACCAGCCGAAGGGAGTGGCGGTGGCCGATGGGGGCGTATCGCCCAGCACCGGTGCATGAATAGTCATTAACAAGTCTTTTTACTACACCCGCGTGTGCGCTTGCCTTGCCTTGCCGCACCGTTTCCGAAAGCTGGGTTTATTTTCGTCTAGCGGGACTGGAGAATGGACGGTCAGAGCAACATAATGTTTTTCTTTCGACTTGAGCGGCCACTGCATTCAATCCGAGCCGGGGAATCGTACTCCATCGGCGGCGCCAGTAGAGGCGACCGCGTGAGTGCAGGCCGCCGCGGAGGCCGACCGCCTGCCTGCCTGCCTGGCTGCCTGCCTGGCTGCCTGCCTGGCTGCCTGCCTGGCTGCCTCCTAGCTGCCTGCCTGGCCGTGTGTTGCGCTGCCGGTTTGCAGGTGTCGGCTGGAAGTGGATTGCAACACGAACAAAAAGGCGAGCCGCGCGTGAAGGGAAGCGACCGCAGGAATGCCCCCCCCCTCCCCCACACCCTCTCGGCCGCGGCGGGGCTCAGCCCCACAAAACCCGCTTATACCGCTGCAAATTCACGCACCGCGCGTGTAGGGACCACGCCGCTCCACTTTTGACAAGTCGCGTGTGACGGGGACAGCGCCGCAAGGCCCGGAGCGCGGCAGCTGCCTGAGAGGTCTACAGAGGTCTGGAGACAGCGGCTGTAAAATAGATGTTCTGCGGCCAGAGGGGCTTCTGGTGCGATCCAGGCTGGGCAGCAGCAGCAGCCAGCACAGCTGTATGTCTTGCAGTTTATCTACCCGAGTCCGGCCAGACTGGATCCGCCCTGTCCAGTAGTGCAGGTAACATCGGGGACACGGGGACCAGCCCGTGTGCAGGACGCACCTGCGTTCTGTCGTGTCCGTCCGTCTGTCTGTCTATCTATCTGTCTGTCTGTCTGTCGGTCTATCTGTCTGTCTGGCTGGCAGACCGTCTGTCGCGCCTCTCGGCTGGATTACCTCTGTGCCAACACCCCTCCCACCACCCCAAAGCGCTTCACTCGTAAAATAACCTCCTCCCGAATACACCGATCCTGCATCGCACACTTCGATTTTCTTTGCGATTCTTCCGGTTTCCTTTTGCTTTGATTCGCCATCCCGATTGCCTCTTGCGCCACTTTGAACTTTTCTTTCTCATTCCGGAGCGGCACCAATACCGGTGTCACACACACAATCGCTTTCTTTGAGATCACAGAGAGCTGTGTCTTTTTATTCGCGGCACAAGCAAACCAACGGGACAGCGGGAAAATAAAGCACGTTCGTATTCCGTGTGCCCGAAAAAAACAAAAAAAAAAAAAAAACAAGTGAGTGCCTCCGCGACTCCAACACTGCTCCAGCACTGCGAGGGAGCAGTGGGGCACATGTCCCGGCCGTCTCAGGGGCACCGGGCAGCTCGTATGTCCTGCGCTGCCGGCAGCCAGGCGGGCAGACAGCCGGCAGACAGTCAGGCGGGCAGCCAGCCTCACGCCCTGGAAACTTGATTCTGGATCCAGCGGGAACCTGGAGCCAGTCTGACGGCGACACTGCCCGACCGAGTGGGTATTGTTTACCCCAGGATCATCACTCGCGTCACGCCGTCGCCCCCGGTCCAGCCAGCGTTGCACCCAGGGCGTGTTGCCCCCCCCCCCCCCCCCCCCCCGGGGTGTGGTGCCCCACCCGGGGTGTGGTGGCCCCCCCGGGGTGCGGCCCTGCGTGGCACTGCACCGGCCGGGGCCCTAAGGGGGCTCGGCTGAGGATAGGGCCAGAAAACACGCCCGTGTGGGCCGCCCGGATTCGCAGCGAAGGGCTCCCAGGAGTTCCTGGGGTTCCCGTGGGAGCGTGGGGCTCGTTAAAGGTCCTTGTGCTAGCTCCTGGCGCGGCAGGGCGGGGCGGGGCGGGGCGGGGCGGCACCGGAGCACACCGGAGGCGCGGCTGCCATCCAACAATGACGCAGCGCGTCCCCGTGGTGACAGCGGCACGCATGGACGGAACCGCGCCGCAGCGGCAGGCAAGTGCCCGCTCAGGCATCCGGAGACATCAGAGGACGTTTTTCGATCTACGAGCTTGCCGCTGAGATCCGCAAGGTCCTGTTTTCGGTCCAAGAGGCCCCCGTTGAGATCCGCAAGGTCCTGTTTTCGGTCCAAGAGGCCCTCCGTTGAGATCCGCAAGGTCCTGTTTCCGGTCCAAGAGGCCCGCGCTGAGATCCGCAAGGCCCGTTTTTCGATCTAGGGCTCCTCCGCTGAGGAGAGCCAGAGTAGTGAGGCGCTGCCATGCGGACGGAAGACGGAACCTTTCACCTGTCAATGGGGACGGGGGTCTTGTAGAAAAGGGCCGTTCCTTTAATCCCGTTCCGGCCCGGGGCCACCCGGGGCGCGGCGGCGCGGCGCGGCCCCGATCTGAAGACAAAGACAGAGTGACACGGCACAGATAAGGAGATGTGAGTTGTTGTTCTTTTCCTTTCTTCGTGTGTGTGTATGGGGGTGGGGGTGGGGTGGGGGAGCAGGTAAGCGTGTGAGTAGTCTGCCCGAAAGCGCCTGCAAAGTGGCTTAGCGGCGCCGCCCTATAGTGGCTGCGCGGCTGGCTGAACAGCCTCGTGGAGGGGCAGACAGACAGACAGACAGAAAGAGAGGAAAGGAGCAGAAAAGTTGGCGTGTGTGTTCCGGTTACGGAAAGTCGCGACGCATTACAGAAGCAGCGTTTCTGCGGCTACAAGCGCGGATTTTTTTTTTTTTTTTTTTTTGTGTATTTGTTTGTGAGTGTGTGTTTTGTGTCTTTTTAATTTTCAGAAAACGTGAAATATCCCTCATTTTGCCTCACTGGGGAAAGGGCGCGTTTCCACGGCTTTCAGCTGCCCTGATTTTCAGCCGCGGTTCAGCCAATCAGTGCCTTTAATCTCGCTTCAAAGGGCCGGCCGGCCGGCTCCACATCGCCGTCCCTTCCAAGGGCTTTCACGCGCGGCTTCCCAGCTCGCCTGCCTGTCTGCCTGCCTGCCCGCCTGCCTGCCTGCCCGCCCAGAGGGGCCGCCGCTGCCTCTCGATTGACATGGCTTTTTTTCTCTGCTTTCTTTTTTTGTTATTTTTAAATTTTGGGGTTGAGTTTCGCATGTTTGTATTTGTTCCGAGGATAACGGAAAGCGCGCGCAAACACGGCGGCCTTCGCCGAGGCAAAGCAAAGCGATTGGCAAACATCTTTCCAGAAGGCGCTGCTGGGTGAGTGCGCGCCGGCCCGGCCTGGGCCCGGCCGGCCTCAGCCTGTCATGCGGCGGGCAGGCAGTACCGCCGGCCACGCGCGTCGACGGCGTGCCTATCCCGCTCCGTCGGGCGCTCCACGCTGCCTTGGGAAATCTCTGCGGTCCGTCTGCCTGTCCGTCCGTCTGTCTGCCCGTCTGTCTGTCTGACCGTCTGTCTGACCATCTGTCATCTGTCTGACCGTCTGTCTGACCGTCCAGTCGTCTGGCCGCGCCTCCGCGCGCGTTCTGAATTCATTCCGAGCAGTGATTGAGAGGCCGGCCGGCCTACGACGTAAAACGCCCGCAGTGTGCGCAGATGCCGAGGCCTTGCTGGAGCTAAGCCGACTGTTTGATCGAGAGAGAGAGAGAGAGAGAGAGAGAGAGAGAGAGAGAGAGAGAGAGAGAGAGAGAGAGAGAGAGAGAGAGAGAGAGAGAGAGAGAGAGAGAGAGGCGAAGGCGAGGCCCAGACCTGGAGCATAAGCCTCCACGACGACGGTGGGGCTTCGGGTCTGTGATTACCAACCCTGCTTTGGAGGCAGTGTCGCGCAGTCCGTCAAAACGTCGATAAACGAGATAAAACCGCACAAATCGCTGCCGCTGCGCGTTCACCCACGCAGGGCCCTTCCCCCTGCTTTTTAGCGGGCTTCACTTTCTGCGTGGAAAAATAACACGTTTTAAGTGCTTAGGTCCCTCGGCCATTACGCGCTTTGTAGTGGTCTCCAGCAGCAGCAGCAGCAGCAGCAGCAGCGGCAGTAGCAGCAGCAGCAGCAGCAGCAGCAGCAGCAGCAGCAGCAGCAGCAGCAGCAGCAGCAGCAGCAGCAGCAGCAGCAGCAGCAGCAGCGGCAGCGGCAGTAGTAGCAGCAGCAGCAGCGTAGTGTGGCGACACAATCCCCCTCTCCCTGTCTCCCTCCCTCCGGCGGTGGGCGCTGCGAGCAGGACTGCGAGGGGAGATAATGATCCATTTCTCAGCGCGTCGCTGTCGGGTTTCTGGGTCAGAGCGACGCGGGCCGCGGCGCGGCGTGGCGTTTTCCAGCTCGGGACGATATTTATTGTCTGTGCAGTGAGGCCCGAATACGAGCCACTCTTTTACCTCTCCGGCCCACTGTGCGCCGACTCTGTTACAGTGGATTGCGAGCGGGGAAGCGAGACACACGGCATCCGGCCGAAACGAGCTGCACCGCGACCAATGCGTCTCGCGCGCGGCCTCTGGTGAGACATCCATTCCCCCCCCCCTTTCCCCCTTTCCCCCCAAGCTGTGCATTAAGCGTGTTAATGAAGCCGGCCGGAGGCGCCTCAAAGCTCTCGGGGCACTTGGCGGTAAAATAAAAAAAAGGAGGGGGGAGAGTTTATTTTTGGTGCAGAGAAGGCAAGGTGCCGCCGGAAAACGCGGGACGCCTCCATTTTGTCCAGGCGACTGCACCGGTCTGTGGACTCCCTGGACGAGCGCTGGAGCTCTGGAGCTCTGGAGCGCGAGTCGGGGCTGCCGCGCCTGCGGGACGCCAGCGGCTGCGGCGCCGGTGGGGTGCCCCATCGTAGGAGGTGCGCAAAAGCAGCGAGAAGCGCTTCGCTTCCAGTCTGCTGCAGGTCACACGGGGTGCCTCGCGTGCGGGGCGGGGCGGGGCGGGGCGGGGCGGGGCGGGGCGGGGCGGGGCGGGGCGATCATCGAGATGGAAACGTCTGGCTCCTCGCGGACGCGGCAGGGCACTCCAGCAGAATCTCTGGCTCTCGTCCAGCATGTGCACCGTTACAGCTGCCATGCCCGACCGTGCCCGCGAGCTGCGAGCGCCACCCTTCCAGTCGCTCCAGGAGGTGCCTCCCCCCCCCCCTTTTTTACCCCCGCTCTGACCCCGGCCGTGGCCAGACTTTAGATACAGCCCCCGCTGGGCCTTGCAAGGCTTTGACTTTTTCCCTTGCAAACTTGTTTAGTGTGTGTGTGTTTTTTTTTTTTTGCGTGTGCGTAAAAGTGATGGAAAGCGAGTGAACCTTCTTCTTCTTCCCTCGCCTCTGTCCCGCCGCGCGCGGCTCCCCTTTGCCGAGGTAAGCCATTGGCCCCTAAAACCACGCACCAAAGTGCTTTCCGCTTTCCGCCACCGTGGGCCCGGACTGGCCCACTGTTGTGGCCGGCGAGGGCGAGGCCAGGCGAGGCCAGCGCCGTGCTTTCTCCCTTCTTCGGGCCGCGTGCGCAGTGCGCGCCAGTAGGCGCCAGTGGGCAGTGGGCACCGCTCAAAGAGAAACACACAATTTTACAATAATTTCAGCAGCCGAGCGTGCCAGCGGGCGGAACACGATTCGAGGCGCCGCTTCACCGCCTCGCCACCACCTGGCGGCAGACCTGGCGGCAGACCTGGCGGCAGCTGGGGCCGCTGGCGAGCACCTGCGGTATCATTCATTCCCGCTGCGACGTTGCCAAATCGGCGACCACTCCATCTGGCGGGCCTCGGACCAGCCGACTAAGCCACATGCGAAGCGAGGCGGCGGTAGGTCTCTCTCTCTCTCTCTCTCTCTCTCTCTCTCTCTCTCTCTCTCTCTCTCTCTCTCTCTCTCTCTCTCTCTCCCCCCCGCTCACTCACTCTCACACACACAAACACGCTCACACAGACGTGTGGCAGGTGCAGGCGCCCACACCTGTAATATTCATGTGGCTTCTGAGATGCGGTAACCCACCTGCGTGGCGGGTGGCGGGGCGGGAACATGAAATCTGGAAAAGTCTATTTTTGCCAGTTTTAGTTGGCCTTCCTCTCACTTTATCTACACCCAATAAAATATTGAACAGAGAAATATGAAAAATGTCGTGTCTGTCAGATGAGATGTTAGGGAGTCGATCCGTCGATCCCCGGACCCTACAGCCGGGACCGCACGCCTCTAAGCTCTCAGCCAACACACCTGAAACTACATTGAGTGAGCCGACGCCAACAGCACCCAGCGGAAGCGGCGGGGACTGCCCACGCGGAACGGACATCGCGGAATAGAGCTTCCCTCTTACAGTGTTGCTCGACTCGGAGCCGTGCCCAGATGTCGTCCTCCTTTTGTGCCATCTGCTAGCACCCCACCCCACAGCGTACCGAGTCTTATTGCGAATTGGGTCCTAATGAAACTGAAAACGCGCAGGACGCCGCCCCGCACCCCGCCCCGCACTCTGCCCCGCAGTGCCGTGTGCCTCTCTAATAATTCTGGCGTCTTTATTTCGAAGCGGGGCGCCAAAACGCGTGAATTCTCCGGCCACAGCACCGCAGACTCTCCCTCTCTCTCTCTCTCTCTCTCTCTCTCTCTCTCTCTCTCTCTCTCTCTCTCTCTCTCTCTCTCTCTCTCTCTCTCTCTCTCTCTCTCTCTCTCTCTCTCTGGCGTGGGCGCAGTCACCCTGGGCGTGTCCGCCGACTACAAAGCCTCCACGCTGCCGGAAGCCCCCGCGAGGACGAGCCGAGCCGACCGCAATGCCAGTTGCGTTGTCCGACCAGCTGCTGCTTGCTGCTGCCCGGGAACGGCTCCCTCGGGCTGAGGGAGTGTTGCCGCCGTTAAAATTCATCTGGAAGCGCGGCCGAACTGGCCAGGGCCGCCCGCACTGCCGTCCATCAGCGATACAGCAGAGCGTTCGTAAGCGAGTGCGGGAACGCCAGACGCGCACGATGCGGCAACGCCGCGCCACCCCCGCCCACCCCCTCCCCCTCCGACGACTGGGACTGGCATTGTTGGCGCGGCTGGGTAGAGTGGGGGCAGCGCCGCCGAAGCGGGACGAGCTGGGATGCGCAAGATGCGGAAACGCCGCGCCGCTCCCCTCCACCGCCTGGTATTGTCGCCGTGCAGACGAGACATCAGTCGGGCGGCTTGCTTTACCAGACGAGACGCGTCGGGCCGGGAGTCAACAACTGAAGCCAGCCGCTGCCTGGCCGTTTGCCTGGCTGCGCGCGCGCAGAGCCGGTCAGGCCCAGTTTGTTGTGGTTTGTTGCCAAACGCGCTGGCCTGTGCATGTGTAAGGGTCGGTGTGTGTGAGTGTGTGTGTGTGTGTGTGTGTGTGTGTGTGTGCGTGCGTGCGTGTGTATGTGTGTGTTTTCGGAGGGGGCGTGGGCGTGTGTTTTGGTCTGCGTCAGGAGTTCCTGCGGGTCACTAAGGCGGAGAAATTAATCCTGGAAGTGAGGGGTTTGTATGGGTCAGCCCAGTGGTTTCGTGTTGGTGTTTGTGAGTGTGAGAGAGAGAGGGGGAGAGAGAGAGAGAGAAGGGAAGGGCTGGACCTCGTTGCGTTCGTGAGCGGGATACATTCTGTGAGCGAGCGGTATAGGTGGGTGCCCAATTTCTGCTCGCACGAGTCAGCAAAACAAAACTTTTTTTCGGTGTTTTCGCCGTGAGGTGGCGCGATGGTTGGCGGCGTAGGTGCGCGGTAGCCAATTCGGCTGGCTCGGCAGCGTGGCACGCCATGAATGCCATCAAGTCGTAGCACCGCCGCCTTTTTACCGGCGGCGTATCAATAAAAACGGGTCATAAATTGGGGGAGGGCGGTTCCGAGATGACAATGTCAGCACGTTACAGCCTGCGCCGTCAAACCGCACACTGCCAGCCCGCTAACCAGGTGATTACGTTACGTAATGTATGGATGACAAAGTGCTCCTGACCGGCAACTAGGCACAGCCCTGGCCCAGCCAGTGCAATAAAACGGCCTCCACTTATCGAAGATTATAACTCAATCATACGAGCATTTTTTGCGTGTGTTGCGTGTGTGTGAGTGCGTGGGGTGGGGCGGCGACGGGAGCCGCTCGCTCGGGGCGTGGCTGGAAGGGGCGCCTCTTTGGAGGCTAAACGCAGCGAGCTGTAAATTATGAAATTTTTATGCAAATGCCTTTGCTGCTCTGCTCCAAGGCAAGGCGGAGCGGGCGGGGCGGGTGGGGGGGGGAGGTGGTGAGCACCGCCGTCACCATCAACTCATCAAGTGTCCATGAGCACACAGCGAGACGACAAATTAGCCAGTTCGCGGTGAATAACTCCACACAATTTGGCCACCGCTGCGCTGCTCTCCCCGCGGAGAAGAAGCGCCACGTCAGGCTATAACGAGCACCGACTGAGGAGGGACACTTTTTTGCGCCAACTTGTCGAGGAAGTCGTACGTGTACACAGCCGCATCGCTGAGTCATTTGGTGCCAATAAACGCGACGCTGCGAAACTGTACAAGCTGTTTGTTCACTCGTCCTATTCCGTCTTCCCTGCTCCTGTTTTTATTTTGTTTTTGTTTTTTCATTTGTTTCTGCGCCGTCACGTTTTTTACGACGTTCTCCACGATTTCATTTGTTTCTCATGCAGCCCCCCTTGCCCCCCTCTGTCTATCAGGCTGTCTCAAGAGTAACGCCGGCGCGGCGCCAGACGAACGTATCCCGCAGGCGCCGTCCCGGCACGTCCCGGGACAGACAGCCCCCCCCCCACCCTTCCCCAATCAATCCTGCCAAGCCTCCCCCTCCCCCACATCATCGCCTTCAAAATCGTCGCCCTGCCGACGCCCTGCCCCACAGTGGGTCGGAAGACCGTTGAGGCGGCCAAAATTCTAGAAGCGTTTTGAGCTCCACAGTTGCCAAATGGGACTCGAATCGAACGCGTGACCCTACCAATGGATTGCTCTCCAGACGAGCAATCCATTGGTGGGGTCCACACGGTCGATTCGCGTCCCATTTAGCGACTCTGGAGCTCAAAACGCGTCCGGGATTTTGTCCGCCTCAACGGTCTTCTGGCCCACTGTGCGCCCCTCCGACACCTCTACCCGGCCCGTTTTATTTATTGCCATGAGAAGGAAACCTTACTCCTCCGCGCGTCAGTTTGTCTGTCCGGTGTCCATTCGGCCGGCGGAGTGAGACGTCGACCTTCTGTCAACACTGAAAAAAAAAAGTGAGTTCTTAATCTGAGAACATGTGTATCACTATGATGGAATGCTCTCAGGTAATCCGAGATCAATCCATCATAGTGATGCAAATGTTCTCAGATAATCCGAGAGCAATCCATCATATAGTGATGCAAATGTTCTCAGATTAAGAACTCATGTTCTTCAGTGAAGTGGAGCCTGCGCGGCGGGGCAGACCAGGACGTCGGAACGCACTTGCCGGGCTTTCTAATTTATTTCTAACGTAGGGCACCAGGCCTCACGGAGAAAACAAACGTGGTCAATTCCGCACGAGGTGGTGCGGTCAGTGTTCTGAAAGATTTGACCACGTTTAATGATGCGGTCATCGCACTTCAAAGCGCAAACGTGGTCAAGCCCTATCCTTTAACATGGCGTAAACGTGGCAGATTTCGCGTTTGGTGATGCGGAGACGAGACCGCGTCACCAAACGTGGTCAAGCCCGCGGCCGCACCACACGTGCGGAATTGGCCGCGTTTGTTTTATCAGTGCTACCCCACCAGGCCTACCCCAGCGGGGCCCTACGCTCCCACAGCGCATTGTGGGTCACAGGGCCCTGGAATCCCAGATTAGGCCCCATCATTCCGGCAGCGAAAACTGGCGAGCGAGAGTAGAGCGCAGCGGAAGAAGACCGCGTGAGGGCAAGTCGACGAGCATGTGGAAGGGCACGAACAGAGATTGGAGTTTGCTCGTTTTTCGTTTGTTTTTTTTTTTTTTTTTTTTTTTTTTTAAATTTATTTCCTCCCCGCGGCAGTCAGTGCCTTCCCTCCAGGACTGCCACCCTAACGTAGACGTGTGGAGCCCCGAAACAAGTGGAACTGGGGCTTCTGCAATTGTGCGGCTTATTGATCACTCGCACGCCCAGACGCGCCGAGAGCGACCCGGCTTCGACTACCAGCCCCGGCCAGTCTCTCTCATTTAATTTTTTCCCCCCTGGTTTCTCGCCCTCGCCCCGCGCTCCAAGTTTGAGTAAGTTGATCCACTTTGCCTAAACTGGCCCGGCCCTAGGTGGCGCACGGCCCGTCCGGAGCCCCATCGGGGGCCCTACCCCATCGGGGGCCCTACCCCATCGGGGGCCCTACGCAGTCATACAGCTCAGCACGTCCCCGCGTCAAGTTCCCCATTGACGACTTAAACGAGTTTTTAAGTGGCTGAGATAGGCGCGCGGCCCGGGGAGAGAGGCGCGTTCTCCTGGTTTTGGCAGTGCACCGTGTTTGGTCGCACGCCACTCGCGTAACGAAGCACGCCCCGACGGAATGGACTTTATGGAGAGCACCTCGCTCGGCCGCCTGGGAGGGGGAGGGGGGGAGGAGGGGGGCGCCAGTGTGATGACGTCCCCGGAATGTCCGAGGAATGTCCTCGCCGCAGCCATCCAGTCGGCCAGCCATCCCGGGGGATGTCTTCCCTCTTCCCGCCCTCTGTCTCGACCGGGCTCGACCCCGCGGCAATGGTTCGGGTCCATCTTGGCTAGCGAAAAAAAGATAATTAAAAAATAACGCTTCCGGCTTTTGAACCCGCGGCCGCGGCGTCTCGCTGATCGGCAATAAAGGCTGAGTCGATGGGCAATATCCGGCTCCTTAATAGCACGTTTTTGTCCCTTTTGGTTGATCTTTTTGCTACTTTTTCTTTTTTTCTTTTTATTTTTATTTTTGGTAAACAAAAGAATTTGATTATCATTCGGAGAGTGGTGGCCGGCGCGGCCACGGCAATATTAGAAAGCCGTTGTGTTTTAGCCTTATTTTTACCTCCGATTTTTCGACGAGAGAGCCGACTTTAAAGTGGAGCGCGGTTCGAGCCGAGGTCCCCGGCCTGGGATGGTCGCTTGGAAGCTGGGCGTTCTCGTTCTGTTTGGAACAGCAAAACCAACGATGCTAAAGGGAGCGAACAGAGGCAGGGGGAGGGGGGGAGGGGCAAATCGGAAATTGCGTTCGCGGCAAGCTCAGCCCCAAAGACGCCTGCCCAGTCTTCTTTTCTTTTCCTTTGCTTTTTTTTTTTCGGTGTACGGCCCAATTTCCTCTCAAAGTGACCCTCTTTCTCGCGGGCCGAATGGCGGGCTCTGCGATCGAGAGACTCGAATAGTTGCTCGGGCGCACCAACCACTGGCAGCGAAGCCAAACTATTCCGACAGGAATCCGCGCGCAGTATTAGTCGGGTACTGCTGCAACTGCAGGCGAGTTTGCGCGCAGTCCGGTGCCGGGGCGCGCCAGTTCCGAGCGGCATAAAGTGACCCGAGTGTGCCGGCCGGGGCAGCAGGCCGCGGCGTGTTCAAGCGTCGAAAAGCAATGAGCGCGGAAGCCGCTAAAGGGCTGGAAAGGGGGGGGGGGCTCATTTGCATACGCTCTCGCTCGCCCCGCTACGCCCTTCCTCTGCAAACCAGGCAACTAGCCATGATTGTATTCGCGCGTCTACGCCCGAGCGAGCAGGGAACGAGGCCTCAGTGGAGGGTGCTGCCAGAATGAGCGTGTGTGTGTGTGTGTGTAGGTGTGTGTGCGTGTGTGTGCGTGTGTGTGTGTGTGTGTGTGTGTGTGTGTTCGCGCGCGCGCGCGCGTGTCCCCTCGTGGGTATTTTGGCCGAAATTTTCTCACTTCTTAGGTGTTTGAATTTTTTAAAAAATTCTGCTACAGGGTCATCTCTTTTAACTTTTAGCATTTTATAAATATTTTTAACACGTTTTCCCTGAGCAAAATCCTTTTTTTAGGCACGAAGTAGCCTTATAGCCTCACCGGGGTTGGGTTTTTTTTATTTTTATTGTCAGTCTGGCCCCTTATGCAAATCCGAAATTTTCTATACGATTTTGATGAGATTTGGCAGAGTGGTAGAACTTTGTACCCTGATTTCAGTGGTGAAATGTGGTTGAAAAGTGTAGGGCCAATTTTGAGAAATTTTGAGTTGAAATCGCCGTTACCATGGCAAAACTCGACTCGTCAGCGAAAAACAGAGGGAGAGGGGGGAGCCGAGCCACCGGAAATGGAATCCGACCAATAGCAGCGCTCCTTTTCGCCTCTGTACAGCTTACACCAAAAACGCTCGCTCCCTTGAAAAAGCGCGTTCGAATCAAAATTGTCTTTTACTGCAGCTAGAAGAGCTCCAACAATGGTATAGACGTTGTTTTCGAACGTGGCCATTTGGATCGGCCGGTCGGTCGGTGATTGTTGGCCAGAGTGTCCCGCGCCGCTGCGCGCAGGCCCTGTTGTTTTCAGAAATACCAACCCTAAATGTTCTAAACTCTTTGAATCGGAGTGAAATAGGACATTAAACTGCGTGTCTGTGCAAATGCATTTGTGAAAAAACTATCTCTAACGTAGTTTGAGTGTGACTATAAGTCCCTTTTCGAAAACAGTGGTCGTGTAGCTGCACCTTGTAGCGAGGTTTGATGGTACTTCTGAATCTAAGACAAACGATCTGGACACGGGGGCTGTGCTTTTTTCTAACCTTAAAGCTGGCTGAACTGGGTGAACTGGACTATTTTACTGCACGTTTCTGTGAATAAATTGTCCATCAGGTATTATGAGACTGTCTTAAATGTCTGTTTTTGACACAAATTGATACCCAGCTGGTCTTTACGTAAGTTTTAGAATTATTTATAAAAGTCTGACAAACATAAACAGAACTACACACAACGCAGTCCTAGCCTTAGCTATCTTTGTTAAACCAGAACATAAATGAAAACTAACTTCGTGACTACCAGGATTTCGTGAAATCGTATTTTTTCCTTTTCTTTTTTTTCTTTTTTGTTGTTTCAATTGATGCTTTTATCATGTAATTTTTTGATGTTTCATTTTTCAACGGGTGTTGGATACGCTGCGTTGTGGCCGGATCGACAAGGCCTTCGCCACGCCGACAAGGCCTTCGCCACGCCGCGCTCGCGGTCCGTCCCGGCTTGACTCCGGCCTGCCCCGGGCTTTGCGTTGGGCTTTGGCGGAGATTTGATTCCATTATCGGGGATCAGTGGCTGCCTGCCCGACTGGCTGGCTGGCTGGCTGCCTGCCTGGCCGCCTGGCCGAATGACCCTCGCCCGCCAAGTGGCACTTCCCCGCGTCGCGTTAGGCGGTAACGATCCGGCTGGGCCGCGTATAGCACCGCCGCTCGGCGTGGCGGAGCAGCCAGCGTTAGCGGCCCTTACGACTCCGTTAGGCCGCCGACCGTGTGGTGGCGTGGCGCGGCGGCCCGGCCCGGTTATGGAGGCCGGAAAAATGGAAAGACCCTCTTTTTCTTTTTTTACTCGCCCGCTTCCCTCCGCTTCGCTGATGGACGTGGACGGCGACGTGTCCGCCACGCCCCCGCAGCCCCCGCAGCCCCCGCAGCCCCCGCAGCCCCCGCAGCCCCCGGCGCTGATTCCGAACGCACCCCCACGCCACGCTGCGTGAGCGCGAGTGAGACAGCGCGGCGGGGAGGTCCTGGCGCTGGCGGTCCTACAACGGAGTCCCTCGGGCAGGCCGCCCTCCCCACGGAGCCGAGATTTCGCGCGGCGCGTCCCTCGTCAGACGCGCGCTCTCTCTCAATCTCTCTCACGCCTAGTCACTGAAAATGTTATCAACGGGTTCCACGAGGTGGTGTAGGCGCGGCGGCGCGGCGCGCTACAGCGTGGGGGACGGCCGCCGACGGCCGCCCAGCTAAGCGGCTTCCTGGACCGCCTGGATGGGGCCGGATGAGCCTCGGCTTATCGCGTCGCCCTGATTGGGTGGCGGCATGCGTCCGCCCCGCCCCGCCCTGCCCCGCCTCGCCCCGCCCCGCCACCTCGCCCGGAGTCGGCCAGGCAGCGTACCGGAAAACGAGAATTGCTTCTTTCCGGTGCAGCCTGCAGGCAAATTCCGAATTGGTCGCTCTTTCTCTCCCGCTCTCACGGGGCATCCCCTGCTTGGGGTGCGAGAGAGACAGCAAGTGTCCGGGGTGGGCCGGCGCGGCGTGCGTGCCTCCACAGTCCCGGGCTGCCTCGGCACCAGCAGGCCGGCCAACTTCCACACCCTACTTTTTAATATTTATTCCGAGACCGTTCGCGCGCATGCCCTCCTGTCTACGCATTTAAAAGTTGGCGGCCCTGTGCGGGGAAATACCCTCGGCATGACAGTTGGTGGCATCGTGGCATGCCCTGTGCCTGGAGGCCGCCTAGTGGCTGCCTGGAAGCCGCCTGGAGACCGCCTGGAGGCCGCCTGGAGCCGGCCTGGAGGCCGCCTGGGGCCCCCTGCGCGTTCCAGCGCTCCAGCACCGCACAGACACATTTCTCGGCAACCCTAATTGTCCTTGGCTGGGTCGGCAAGTTTGCACGCCGGCCGTTTGTTTCAATCTAGCCTCGCGGCGTGGATTCTGTTTGACTTGTCCGCCGCCTCCGCCCTCCAGGTCGCCGCGCCTCGGTGGAAAAGGGGAGGGGAGGGGGAGCAACGAAAACGTTCCCGCTGTCTTCAAAGGGGTCGCGGTGCTTCGCGGTGCTTCGCCACCCCGCAGTGCTCTACAAAGGTTTTCTTTAATTGAATACGGCTGCTTCTGATTACAAGTGTCGGCCTCTAAACGCTGCTGCCTGCCTGGCTGCCTGGCTGCCTGCCTGCCTGCCTGCCTGGTGCTGGTGGCACGCTCTGTCGACGCGGTGGTGCTCCCGTGCTGATGGCTGTTTGTTTCCATTTTGCCCTAGGCAGTGAACCGCTCCAGGCCGAAAAGTGGAGAGAAACATCCCCGAGACCAAATTTGTGCTGGTGTTTTCAATCCCGTTGGTGCATACACTTCGGGACAAATCAACTTTCCAGAGAAATGAACCGATATTTCCAGGAATCCCAGGAGCCAGATTTACCGTGCACGGACCGCCATTCCGATTTCAATCGCCAAAGCGAAAAGCATCAGCAGAGAAGGGATGAAAAATTTAGCGATCGTGTTCTGGGAAGGCAGCTGCTGGGCGGGCACAGTGGGCTGGGCCGGGTGTTTCCCGCACCGCTCCGTTGCTCCGCACGCCAAGCAGCAAACGCCCTGTCGGTTCCCGCCGAAGAAAAAGCCCCAGGGCCGTGTATTCGCGTGGAGGTGCGGGTGGGAGAGGGAGAGGTTGGGGAGACAGGGTGGGACGGCGGGGGCTCTGCTGTCCATCGATTCCCAGGAGACTGATAGGGCTGGTACCCAGGCCACCGGGGCCCCCCGGGACTTGCCCCAAGCGCGGATCCAGTCAGAAGGGGGCGGGGGAAAGGGACAATTATTGACCTCCTTGACCCGCAGATAGCCCCCTGGAAGCCACGCAAAACGCCACACCTTGCTCCTGTAAGTACTTGCTAAGTACTAAAAATAATTCGGAAAATCCAGGTATCCGGGAATTTACAACAAACAAAATTTAACGGTGTAGGCAAAGATTGCTACTTTGGCCCTGAGGCCGGCTCCGGATCCGCCTCTGCGTGTCCTCGGCCAAGGAGCGTCCCGGCGGTGCCGCGCGGTGCCGCCTGCCGGGCGTCGGCGGGGAGCACCCAGGGGAGCAGCCCTAGCGCCCCAGCCAGCAGCGCCTGCAGATGGGAGATAGCGCTTCCCTTGGCTGGGCTACCCTCGGCCGCCTCACTGCAATCGATCCATCGATTTCGCCTGACGGAAGGCAGTTTATTCGTCGCCATGAGTGTTCTTCTCCTCACCGCCTCTATCGCTGACGTCGAGGTAGCCGAGGGGTCTGTCTGGTCCGCCCGGGGGCCGCGCCGCCCCGGGATGTAGCACATGACTTGTGGGCCGCCCCGCCCCACCCCACCCGAACCCCGCCCCGCCCCACCCCACCCCGCCCCCCTCGTGTCCGCGGGCCTCGGGCTGTCTGTCGGAGCCTCGGTCACTTGCGAGCTCTTAGCCGGGCCGGCAAACACGAGAAAGCTGTTTGTGGGGTTGCGGTCTTAACGAGCCCAGTGTCTTTACCTTGTGGGCGGGGCGGGCGGGGAACGCCAACGCCGTCCGGGCACGGAAGCGGAGTCCGTCTGCGGCGCGCGGCGTCACTCGCCGCTCCGCTCCCAACGACTTTCGACATTCCTACCGACATTAACCTCAAAGCCACGCGCAAAGGGAAGGCGGTGAAAATTTAAAGACAGCAAACCGGCCACTCGAGAAGGAGGGTCCGAATCGGACTTGAAGGCCACGGTCGTGGTCGTGTTGGCCTCTTCGCTGGAATGAATACTGCAGAGGCGTGACGCTGCTACCAGTCAAGTCATGCAGTCCGTCAACAACAAGAACACGCCGCCGTCAACCTTTTTTTCTTTTTTTTTTCAGTGCCCTGCCGCTGCAATCAAGTCGCCCTGTCCAGGCGAACTGTCAGGCGGATACAGCGCTGGAGCCTCGCTGGAGCCGGCCTATATCACCTATCGTGATAAGCCTCATCATGTCTGGAGGCCAGGAAAGGGCAGGGGGCGCCCTGGCTGGCTGGCTGGCTGGCTGGCTGGCTGGCTGGCTGGCTAGCTGGCTGGCTGGCTGGCTGGCTGGACTCCTATCGAAGAGATACCGCCAATGATGGCTCCGTGTCATTAGGTTTCCTTCCCCGCCGTCGTCGGCTTCCTGCTTGTTTCCCCCTGGCTCGGCCTGCACAGCATCGCTCCGTGAGTGCGAGAGAGACGGAGCGATGGCACACCTACGGGACGCGCAGTGGGTGCGAGAGAGACGGAGCGTGGCACACCTACGGGACGCGCAGTGAGTGCGAGAGAGACGGAGCGTGGCACACCTACGGGACGCGCAGTGAGTGCGAGAGAGACGGAGCGTGGCACACCTACGGGACGCGCAGTGGGTGCGAGAGAGACGGAACGTGGCACATCTACGGGACGCGCAGTGGGTGCGAGAGAGACGGAACGTGGCACATCTACGGGACGCGCAGTGGGTGCGAGAGAGACGGAGCGTGGCACACCTACGGGACGCGCAGTGGGTGCGAGAGAGACGGAGCGTGGCACACCTACGGGACGCGCAGTGGGTGCGAGAGAGACGGAGCGTGGCACACCTACGGGACGCGCAGTGGGTGCGAGAGAGACGGAGCGTGGCACACCTACGGGACGCGCAGTGGGTGCGAGAGAGACGGAGCGTGGCACACCTACGGGACGCGCAGTGGGTGCGAGAGAGACGGAGCGTGGCACACCTACGGGACGCGCAGTGAGTGCGAGAGAGACGGAGCGATGGCACACCTACGGGACGCGCAGTGAGTGCGAGAGAGACGGAGCGTGGCACACCTACGGGACGCGCAGTGAGTGCGAGAGAGACGGAGCGTGGCACACCTACGGGACGCGCAGTGAGTGCGAGAGAGACGGAGCGATGGCACACCTACGGGACGCGCAGTGGGTGCGAGAGAGACGGAGCGTGGCACACCTACGGGACGCGCAGTGGGTGCGAGAGAGACGGAGCGATGGCACACCTACGGGACGCGCAGTGAGTGCGAGAGAGACGGAGCGTGGCACACCTACGGGACGCGCTGTGAGTGCGAGAGAGACGGAGCTAGCCGCCTGCGGGGTAGGCCGCGGTGTTCCGGCGGCGTGCTGCGCGCTGCCCGCCCCGCCCGCCGCAGGGGCCCGGCCTCGCCACCTCGCTGCCGCCGTGATGGTGTTTAAGCCGTCTCGACCCCAGCTTTTACGAGTCTGACCGGCCGTCTTTATCGCCGCTTGCTCGCCGCGTTCCCACCGCTCTGTCCGAGGGGGCAACCACGAAGTATGTTCGGGGACACAAGATTTCTTAAGGGAAGAGATTTCGTCGGATTTCGCAAGATTTCTACCGATTTTACGCCCAAAATTTGCTTGTTTTGTGCCTTTTGGGGGGAAGATTTCCGATTTCCAGAGATTTCTGGCGCTCAAGGGGACACATGATTTCTTGAGTGGTTGCCCCCTCGGCTCTGTCTCTGCCGCACTCGCGCACAGTGGGTCAGAAGACCGTTGAGGCGGCCAAAATCCCGGACACGTTTTGAGCTCCAGAGTCGCTAAATGGGACTCGAATCGAGCGTGTGATCCCCACCAATGGATTGCTCTCCAAACGAAGAATCCATTGTTGGTGTCACTTGTTTGATTCGAGTCCCATTTAGCGACTCTGGAGCTCAAAACGCGTCCGGTTGGCCGCCTCAACGGTCTTCTGCCCCACTGTGACAGAGCGACCAAGCGGTCCTTCGGAATCCTCCAGGAGCGGCGCGCGTTTCAAACTTGGCCAGATTGCGCGGTAACGGCGGTTTACTTTCGGACTCGCGTTTTAGAGGCCTCAAATCAAGGGACTCGGCCGTTGGTTCGGCCGTTGGCGAGCACACTGTGCTCCGCTCGGCCCCGCTGCAGAGACGTATCCATCGCACTGGAGTCCCTGGACAAGTTTCACCTGTTGGCGGCATGACGCGCCAAGCCTGGAGGCGCCGCTGACGAAGCGGCCGAGCATCGCGCTGCGTCGCTGTGCCAGTTAGCTGACCGGCACACTGTGCGCGCGGCGTGCCGGCCGGGCAGGGCTGGAGCTGGAACGCTCCAGTTCCAATTTGTGTTCGAAAGGGGCTCCCGGATGGAGCGGGGGGCGGGGCCGGCGGGGCGGCGTAGCTCTTTAACCCAGCCTGATTGCATTTCGATCTCGGTGAGGAACAAGTGAGGCCCGGGTAAAAGGGAGGGGTGGGCTGGACACACCTACCGCCCACGCCTCGGCCCACGCCGCCCGCCCCGCCTGGCCTGGCTCGGCCGGACGGCCGTCGCTCCAACAGGGCGGTGACGACGTTTTGCATCGGAAATCGGGAGGGAAAGGCAAAGGGTGAACGGCGGTGGACCTGCTCTCTCTCCCTCTCTCTCTCTCTCTTTCTCTCTGTCTCTCTCTCCGTCTCTCTCTCTCTCTCTCTCTCTCTCTCTCTCTCTCTCTCTCTCTCTCTCTCTCTCTCTCTCTCTCTCTCTCTCTCTCTCCATCCCTCCCTCCCTCCCTCGCTCCCTCCCTCCCTCCCTCCCTCCCTCCCTCCCTCCCTCCATGCTCCCTCCAGGCATTGGCGCCGTCCTGCCGGGCCGGGCCGGCCCTACAACCCTTGACTTCCCTGTCATTACCCCGGGGCAGTAAAAGTAAGGGCCTGGCCCGCCCTCCACGTTGGGCGACGCAAGAAGAAACGTCAACTTGAGGTGTCTGCTTCTCGTCAACAGTGAGGGTCATGCACGCTGAGCGCATGGCAACCTCACTGCTCAATTAATTGCTGAGCGAAGCGAAGCACCCTGTTTGGGATTTTGAATAGCCAAATTATCCGCCGCCCCCCGATACCTTAAGTTTAGGTATTTTTCTCTTTTTATTTTTACTATATTCATATATGTATGCATAGGCCAAGCTCCACTGGCCAAGCTTCATAGGCCATGCTCCATAGGCCACGCTCTATAGGTGCAGCTCTATAGGCCAACATGCATTTTCATCTGCCAAAAAAGCCAGCTCAGCATCAAGGCCGAAGGCCTTCCCCTGGCTAGTACTATTTCCTATTGAATTGTCTTATGCTCAGTAGACACCTAAAACTGAACTTTTCGTTGAGTTGGCAGTTTCCGTTTGCGCGGCGAGCGGCGAGCGGCGAGCGTGCAGCCGCCGGACAGTGGCTCAACAGGGAGATGGAGTTCGCTGGCGCTGCTGCTAACTTTAACCCGTTTCGATACGGCCCGGGAGCGCCTGGGTGCGGATGAGTGTTCGGCACGGGCTCGGCTGCGGGGCTCGGCTGCGGGGCTCGGCTGCGGGGCTCGGCTGCGGGGCTCGGCTGCGAGGCTCGGCTGCGGGGCTCGGCTGCGGGGCTCGGCTGCGGGGCTCGGCGGCGGGACCCACTACAAAAGGGGAAGTTCGGCCACGGGACACTTTTGCCCACCTAGTTTGTTGGCGCGGGAGTTGCGCTGACGCCACGGGGCCCGGCGGGGACCGACTCGAAGGCCTTGCCATCAATCAAGGCGCGCAGGACGAGCAGGGCGGAGCGCAGCGCCACGCCAAAGCAAGGGGACTTTGCACAAAGGCTCTGGTGTTCTCATTCTACACTGCCAGGCAAACTGCCTTGCCCGATCCGGTCTTGCCTCTCCGCACCTTGTATCGCGTTACGCGTTGCGTCTCCTTCACTGGCATGCAAATGGGAGAGGCGAGCCCTTGCAAAGTAGAAACAGCAACGCCCGGGCGGGCTGGTCCGAGGGGTCGCACGCGCCGCGCCCCGCTCGGAGGTCAACTTAATACGTGTTGAAGTTTCGCCATGTGAATCCCGGCAGGGCAGGGTGCTCGCTGAGCCGAGCCTGCTTAAATTCTAGTTGAACCGCTGTAGCCTTCGCTAGCCATAATGCTCGGGCACTCGACCCTGCCGAGTAGGCCGGCCCGCCCCGCCCCGCCGTCAACAGGGCAGTGCATGGAAATGCCACTTTGCCACGCGCGGCCCGCTGGGACACAAGACACTTGAGGCGCCCCGTCCGCCCTCACAGGGACCGTTGTGCCTACAAAGCACTGGCCATGGCGGCGGAAAACTCGAGCACCCGGGTACAGTCCAGGCAAGAACGACGGGGGGTCGACATTCGGCCGTCCGAGCGTCCATTGGTCGGGACGTCGTGAGTACCGAGAGCAGTGGGCCGAACGGCTCTCTGTCTCCCTCGCGCTCATGGCGCGTGTCGTAGGGGTGTGAGAGAGACTGCTGCCAACGGTGCAGCGGAGCCACGGTCACGAGCAAAGGGGGATAACTCCATGCTATGAAACACGGCCTCCAAATCGTGACGTCAGCGCCCCTAAGTCAGTGGTGCCAACTTAGAGAACCGAAACAGCTGTGAAAGTGGTCGCCTCGTGCGGGTGTCGAACCCGCATCTCCGTAGTCACTGACAGCTACGCTATCTATTGCGCTATCAATCGCATGAGAGGAGAGGACAACGGTCCTGCACAGCATTTTGGCGGACCACGCAGGGTCGGCTCCCATTTTTTGGTTCAGATGTTGGCACCTCTGCTGTCGGTGCGGTACACAGACGGGCCACGCGCACCCATGAGAGATATCCCCCTTTGGGTCACGAGCCACTCCACTCTCCCTCTGCTCGCCTCGTTGGCCTGCCACCGCCGCCTGCTACATTCCGGCTCAAGTTAACAAGTTTGGAGAAGGCGGAGCGGAAGCGGCTAATGACGGAGAGACTGGCGGCGGTAACTAGCAGCCCAGCATCGCGCGCATCAACTTCCTCAATTTCACATGCGCCCCTTTGGGCTTTGGACACCGGCCCGTTCGGAGGGGGTGGGGTGGGCCTTGTTTATACGTGGCATCATCGTGTTTCTCGGCCGCGACTTCGAGTCCCGCCAAACTTTCCGAGAGCATCCTCGAGACCAGGCCCCAGGGGCGCGATGCTGGGACTGGGGCGCTGCGTTGGGGATTCACAGCAATGACTCGCGCGATTCATTTGGTCCTGTCATGCGGAATAAACAAGAGGGAGAAGACAAAACTTAGAGGTGTCAAAGTTTCTCTTTTTTCCCCCTTTTTGCGCGGTCGTGGGGCAGTGTAGCGGAAATTTGAAAAAAAAAAAAACCGTGCTGCGTTTGTAGTAGTGGATCGTGCCGGTGCCTACCTCAACAGTAGACGTGCTCACGCCGAGATGTCAGCAAGGAATCCGACAGTGGCTGGACGTCCTTGCGCTACACGCATACACACACACACAGACACGCTGGCCAACACACTCGCACACACGCGCTGACGCACGCACGGACGCTCGGCACGCAGGCAGGCAACGCACGCAGCGTAAACGGAGAGACGGAGGACGCAAGACGACAACCTTCCGCGGCGAAACGAGGAGAGGGTGTGAAGCGCGCGGACCAGGGCTGCTACGCTACGCCGCTACGCCCCCCGCGCGGCGCCCAGGGCAGCCAACCTGCCCACAGCAATAAGGCGCCCAGCCGCACACTTTACCCCAGACGACCCGACCCCACAAACTCCCACGCCAAATTTGACCGCGGTTTACAGTCTGACACTGCTCGCGCTCGCCGTCGCGGTCTCCGCAGTCTGCATCGCGCCCTGCGCTGTTTCCGGAATTCCCTTTACTTCCGGTGGTGGGCGCGGAGCGTGAGGGTGGCAGGACTGGCTCCGAGTCGGTCCGAACTCGTGGCGCGAAACGCTTCGGCCGTTTCCGTCGCCGCCCGACCGCGGCTTCGGAATCAGTCAGGGTGCTGTGGCGCCGGGGTGGGGGAACGGAACCGAGCCGAACTCAGCCGCGCGGCCTGCCGCCCCCACCGCCTGCGCCGCCCCCGCCGCCTGCGCCACCCCCGCCTGCTGGCGTGCTCCACCCCTTCTTGATCAATACGGAGGTGGCGGCCCTCGCGGCTCGCGACTGCGTCCCGAGTTCGTACGCGTCGGTGCACAATAACGGTATTTGTCGGCGCTTTGCGCGGTGCGGGTACCCCGTCCCTTCCCGGTCGCCGCAGTGAGTGAAGCCTGTGAAGCCGCACTTCCGGCTGCAACCCCGCGAGACCCGGAAGTGGACTCGCTGCTGCTGCTGCAGCACAGCGTCAAGGCGCCAAGGCCGGCAGGAGCATCTTCGCGGTCTTCTCGGCCTCCGCGTCGGGAACCGCGTGCAGAGGACATGACGGGAGCGGTGCCGGCCCCTCGTACTCCCCAGCGCCGGCACGCTTGAGACCGAAGGCAGGCTGCCGCCGGCGACCATGCCGGACCTTAACCTCACTTTGTGCTGCGTCGTCGCCTCGCTCATCGCGTCAGCTGTTACCATCGCCCCCGCCGACAAGGTCGTCTTCTCTTTCCCGGAGTTCCCCTACAAGGAGACGAGCAAGAACGTGAGTAGCTGCGGGGGCAGCGCGAGGGAACGCGGTGCGCCTTCTTCAAGTAGCCGGCGATTCATTTCTTTCCCTTGCCCAGGAGATGGCCTTCCACGAGTACGAGTCGGCGTGCGAGCAGAGTCCCTCCTGCAGCCAGCTCGCCTCCATCGGCCGCGTGCGGTGCGTGCGGGAGTGCGTGTCGCCGTCCTGCTATTCGGAAATCTACCAGTCTGACCAGGTAAGCAGTTGTTAGCGCGGAAAACAATTTAAATAAGGCTACTTCGTGCCTAAAAAATAATCAAAGTTTTAATATTCCAACTCCAACTAAATTTTGGTTTGATTTTAACGTGCAGTTGGAGGAGGGTGAGATAGACGTGCGGCTCAACTCCTTCAAGGGCTGCTTCGTCCAGCGAGTGCATCGCCAGCGACCGTGAACCGGAAGTAAGTTCCGCCGGAAGTGAGGTCGAGGGAGTGCCCGACATGGACCGTCCGTCGATTCAGTTTCAAAGCACGAGTTCGTTTAACGTTGCAGGGTTTGTTCTCATTAACGTAGCTACAGCGTAATTAATAAGCAATATTAGTGTTAAGGTCGATTTACATTTATTCTAAGAAAGCACAATCGTCAATCATTAGGCTTGAGTTTCTGACTTTGTGTAAATACGGTGCCAACTGTAACAATGTCGTTGCCAATAAGCGAGTTGAGTGGATTTTTTTCGCCAACGTTTGCAAATCCATCTTCGAGCCCCTGATCAGTTAGGCAAGAGAGCTTCCCTGTCGTAGTTCCTAGCGCTCTACTCCACCTGGAGTTATGTACATTAATTGTCACGTGATACTACCGACGCGTTAAGTCTGTTCTGCTCAAATGAAGCAATTTGGAGTGAAAATTCTGTGATCGATGAGGGGTATCAGTATTAGTTTGTATCATACCTTGTTAAGTTTAGAACTAAGGGAAACAATGTCTGTTCCTTAAAATAAAATATAACTGATTTATTAAAGTTTACTACTTCTTTCTTTTTCTATGCACATTCTTCCACTGTGACACTAATGACACGGAAAAAACTACGAAGCACAATTGATTAAAGTCATTTCGTAGCGATCCTTTGCACACTTGACATGAGATCGGGTGGAAGATTAGCAGTCACTCGCAGCAGCTGGAAGACAAAAAATAAAAAGCAATGACTAAGCCTTTATTGTTTATTTGTTTTTCTTATCTTACCGCGTCTGCAATGTCTCGCCCGGAGGTGCTCTTCTGGAAGTCCGGTCCGGCATCGACCAGGGCTGTCGCGATTTCAATCGAAGTTTCAGTTAGTGCTGTGGGCATCGGTCTCCTGGAAGCGAACGATTGCGATGAGATTTTCACACATACGAATAGGCACAGAGCTGTCGTTGTTGCAGTATTCCCATGGAAATGCCAGTGGGACACGGGAGTGCCCGCGGGCCTACCTAGGCGTGGGTTCTGGGGGCTGCTCGGCCGGTGCGACCTGCCGCAGCCACGCAATCAGGAAGGAGAGGAAATGATCGCTGAGCTGGTGCAGAGGGAAGGCGAGCAACTCGTCGCCGAGCTGGTGCAGCGGCGCCTGCCGCAGGTTGAACTTGATGAGGACGTGGTTCCACGGCTGCTGGCACAGCGCGGGGCTGCGCGACAGGAGCCCCTTGAGGGCGCGCCACACCGCGTCCGCCTCCGCCGGCTGGCCGCGCACCTGGAAGCAGGGTTGTTAACGCTAATTTCTAACTTTAGCGCGCTAACGCTAACGCTATTAGCGCTCGTCCAAAAAATTTAGCGCGAAAAATTGCCGCTAAAAGCAGTTTTAGCGCGTTAAATTGCCGCTAAAAGCAGTTTTAGCGCGTTAAATTGCCGCTAAAAGCAGTTTTAGCGTGCTAACGCTAACGCTATTAGCGCTGCCCTAAAAATTTAGCGCGCTAAAATTTCCGCTAAAACCGCTAACGCTAATTCGCAATATAGCGCTTTAAACTTCGTTGTACATGTGTCTTTCATGAAATTTAAATGATCGTTGAAGCATTTGACTTGCCAAAGGGGGAGAAAAATGTGAAAATATTGGCAAGAATCGAGCAGGCTTAGACCAGCGGCAAAAGTCGTCTTAGCGTTAGCGCCGCTGAATCGTTAGCGTACTAACGCTAAGCCCTCTCAAAATGTTTAGCGGCTAACGCTAATCGCTAAATTAGCGTTAGGTACTGGGAGGACACGCCAAGAGCGAGGCGCCGAGTCACGTCACACCTTGAGGGCCTGGTTCTGCAGCATGAAGTACAGCGACCGCAGCACCTCCCCGTCGTCCTCGAGCACCAGGAACGGGTGCGGCTTGGGCTTGAGGACCTCGAGCAGCAGCAGCACGCCGGCCGACGCCACCTGCAGGTCCCTGCTGCACACCGCCAGCAGCAGCGTGCCCACAGCCAGTGGCGTGGCCGCCAGCACCACCTGCAGCCAAACACGGGCCTTACTCGCGGCCAACCAACTCGCGGGACGACGAGGCGATCTGGGCGTACCGGCGCCTTAAGGAGGGCGTTGTCCTCTTCCAGGTCGCGCAGCAGGTTGAGGGCCGCGGCGCAGACTTGGACGTCCTCGTCGCTCGCGGCGGACAAGACCGCCTGGGCGAACCGGGCGTCGCTCAGCAGGGTGGCGTGGCCTGCACACACAGAGGCTCAGTGGCCCAGCTCACTGCTTGACAATTAATTTATTCGTACCTCGCGGGTCACTGCGACTGCGGCCGTCCTCCAGCAGCTTCCTCAGGATAAACATGGCGGCGGTGAGGTGGCGGGGCGTGGCGAGCTGCTGCCTGGCCAGGACGCCGCCGAGGAGGTTGGCGACGCGCAGAGCCATGTCCGCGGGCGGCGGCTGGTACACCTCGGCGGCCAGCCATACCAGCAGGCCGCAGCCGTCGGCGCTGGAGTCCTGCAGGCCGCGGCCAGCCCCGCAACGGGACAGCGACAGCGGCAGGCGCCCCCACAGCCCCGCGCCCAGGTCGGCGGCCACGGCGGGCTGCGCGGACGCGGCCTGGTGCAGTACGCGGGCCGCGGTGTGCGCCACCCGCGTCGGCGCCGAGGTCACCACGTCCTGCGCAGAGCGCCTGTAGTTTGGCAAGGACGTTCACGAACACAGTAAGCTGCGAGGGGGGGGGGCCTCACTCGGAAAAATCATTGTACACAAGTAAAAAACAATCAAAATTAAATTCAGAAAAAATCAAAATAAATCATAAACGTCAAAAAAATAACTCAAAAAAGAAAAAAAGTATTCACAGGTTTACAGAGTGTTTTTATGTCATTTCTTCTTAATTTGGTTTCATAGTAGCTCAAAAGCTCACATCCTTTCGTGTACCTCACTTAAGACTTCAACAACCCATGTAAGTTAGGCCATTGTACTCAAAAGAGGTGAAAAAAATCAATTGAATAATTTTTTTTAAAAAAATAAATCATTGTACGCTTAGGACCTTGGTGATTCCCCCCCCCCCCCCCCCAAGCTGGCATTCTCTTACCAGCAGCGGGTGCACCGCCTGCCTCTGGGTGAGCACGATCTCGAGGACGGGCGCGGCGATGCCGACGGCTTCCCCGTCCTCGCCCTGCGACAGCCACAGCTCCAGGACGACCTGCTGCATCCGCGCGGACACGGCCGTGGCCTGGAAGGCCCAGTACAGCAGGCAGGGGTGTGCGGTGAAGGCCGCCGCCACGGTGCCGCGCACGTCGGCGTCGACTAGCAGCTGCGTCAGACGGCAGCTGGCCGCGCGGCCCGCCTCCGCCATGCAGTCCGTCGCCAGCACGCAGTTCACCTGGAGCAGCAGGCGTGAGGCGGGGTCGGCGGGGTCCTCGCGTGCACCGGGAAAAATGAGATCTTAACCTGAGAACATTTGCATTTACATTATGATGGGATGGAATACTCTAAGATAATCCGAGAGCGATCCAGCATAGTGATGCAAATGTTCTCAGATTAAGAACTCATTTTTTTTTCAGTG
The DNA here is from genome assembly GCA_030522485.1 of Stenchaetothrips biformis. Lineage (NCBI taxonomy): Eukaryota > Metazoa > Arthropoda > Insecta > Thysanoptera > Thripidae > Stenchaetothrips > Stenchaetothrips biformis. The sequence goes on from CM060100.1 coordinate 7,202,768, forward strand.
TGGCCCATGCCTTTTCGAGGTTTGCACTTACGGCGAACGACACCCACACCATCTTGAGCACGCAGGCGGGGACGCGTTGCTGGGGCAGGCTCAGCACGTAGGCGGGTAGGCTGTCGGCGAGGACGAGCTGCACGCCCTGGTCGCCGGCACTGCAAGCAACCCACCGGGTTCACGCCTGTCTCCCTCGCACTCAAGGGGCGCCCTGAATCACTTGCCTGCCCACGACGGCGCGGAAGTACGTGTGGAGCAACACCAGCAGCTGCGCCGCCGCGCGAGGCCCAGCGCTCGCGTCCAGGGGCGCGAGCGGCAGGTAGCCCCAGTGCCGCAGCACCCTGGGCCACTCCAGGTTGGTGTCGGGGAGTTCGGGCGCGCCGGACAAGAGGAAAGCCGCCAGGTCCGTGGCGCCGGCCGTCCACCAGGCCGCGGCGTCCAGCAGGTCGGCGGCCAGGTGCGCCAGCATGGAGCACAGCAGGGCCAGCGCCGACTCGCTCCGCCTGGGACACGAAGCCACGGGGAAACAACTTTGAATTTCGGTGTACAGATCAAATGAATTTCAATAGATGTCAGTTAAATTTCAATGAATTTCAGGCAAAAACTACTGAATTTTGAGTAAATTTTAATAAATTCCAAATTTGTCGTGAATTTTGGTGTACAGATTCGGCTAGAGTTGCACCGAACCAACTGGACTCACTCTGTTCGGTGCAGCGCGGGCAGCAGCCACAGGAAGTCCTGGCAGGCCAGCGTGTCCGCCAGGGCCGCCGCGTCCTTGCCCTGCTCCAGGAGCGTCTTGAGCACGTCCAGCAGCACCCAGGTCATGCCAGGCTGTCCGGGACCCCGCTCCTCCGAATCGTTCAAGTCCAGCACGACCTGGAAGAGGCCTCAGTTATCCATCAACCACCGGGAGGACCTGAAATCTATTGAGCCCAGGCGGCGCGGATACAGGGGGTGGGGGGGGAGGGTTTTTTGCCCCTCTCATAGCACCTAGATAGCCGCCTGAAAGGTAGGCAAAAAGTGCTACTTTGCCCCTGTAACTAGGCAACAAGTGCTACTTTGCCCATGTAAGTAGGCATAAAGTGCCACTCTGAATCCGCCACTGTTGACCACTCACCGACCACTCCTCGTCGCTGGATTCGATGCGCGCCCTGGCAGTCTCGACCACCAGGGGCAGGCACTTCTCCAGCGTGACCTGCTGCATCTCCGCCTCGAGCCGCTCCATGGCGCGCAGGGCGTCGTCGCACTCCGCGTCGCGCAGCTTCTCGCAGGCTGCGCGCACACTGCACAGTGGAACAACACCGTTCAGGCGGCCTAAATTCTAGACACGTTTTGAGCTCCACAGTCGCTAAATGGGACTCGAATCGAACGTGTGACCCCACCCATAGATTGCTCTCCAAACGAGGAATCCATTGGAGGGGTCATACGTTCGATTCGAGTCCCTTTTGGTGACTCTGGACGTGTCCGGAATTTCGGCCGCTTCAACGGTCTCCTGACCCACTGTGCACTGGCACACGGAAAGCTTTTACAGTATAAAGCAGGCGAGCAGGTCGTCGAGGTGTTGGAGTCATTACCAGGTGACGCGAGCGGCGATGGCGCACAGACTTTGGCACGCCAGCTCCGCCGCGCTGTGCTGCTCCTCCTCGTCGAGGCAGCCGTCCTGGTCGCCGAGCAGCAGGCCCTGCAGGGTGCTGCTGGCGGCGCGCACGCACGTGGCGATGGTGACCGCCAGGCCGGTTGGGTCTCCGGGCTCGCCGCCGACGGCCACCACGCCCAGCAAGGCGTTCAGCATGTTGGCGACGCACAGCGCCGTCGACGGCGAGGAGCAGCGCGCGTCCAGGACCAGGCGCAGCGTCGACAGCAGGCCCTGCGGGGGACACAGGTTGGACGCACACTGCACCGGCCTCAGCACCGAGCGCCACCTAATCGGAGAAAAGGAGGCGATATCGGCAAAGCATACGTGTCCCGGTTCGTTCTGACCAACGACCGGTTTTTCCAACTGAAAATGAAAAACCTGAATCTTACCTTTCAAGAAGTGTTGACATGAGTCGAAGGATGGCCCGTAACGCTGACTCACACTCCATAGATTTGCTAGACACCATTAAAGCCAGAAAGTGGGCACGCCTCTGAGCTGCTTCCACAGCAACCACTGCATGGCCCTCTAGAAGCATTTTGTCGCTGTCAGAGAGCAGCTCTAACACGTAGGTGAGACGCCTGTCAATAGATCTTCTGCTCATGTACAGGTCTTGCTTGGAAAACCAAAATGTAGAACGTCCACCAAAACAAAAAGGCCATACGCCAAGCTATGTCACCTATGCACTCACTCTAGTAAAGGCCACGAATTGGTCGCCATGGCATCACACAGAAAACCAACCATGTCCTCTTCCAGCATGAACTGTCGCAGAGGGTATGTACTTCCCAGAGGTTCATCCTGAAGGCAACATTCCAAGAGATTCACAGCGGACAACTGGAAATCAGCAGGGAACAGAAAATTCACGGCCATTATCGAAACTGCAAGGTAGTGTCTACTTTCGGAAGGAGGCTTCCGTCTCCCAGAACTTACCATTGTCTCAGAACACCTGCTTCTCAGAAGTTTCTTGATTTCATAAAGTGCTTCGGTATTTAGACCCTCCAAACTTTTCCGAATGTTCGAAAGCATATTGGAAAGATGTAAGAAGCCTTCAACAAACTGTAAAACGTGAGCCTCACAAATAAAATTTACAGTATCAACCCACGTAACACATGACTGACGACTGACGCACTCGTTCAAACGAAATGTCTGAATTTCTCATACGGCGGAAGAAAATAAAACATCGACCTATCGATCTTCATCCTTCAGCTTCGATAGTAATCGCTGTCCGACCTTTGTGGCTCTCTGACGTCATCCGCCTACTTTTTTCGTTCCTTTCTGTTTACACTTGTCATTAGCAAAACTTCAAGGTTGATCTGACTTAACAAACCGAGGACCTTGCCATTTCTTGATCGCAACGTCATAAAATTTTCTTCAAACATGGTAACGTGGCTGACATTTCAATTGTTATTACTTTGTTTTGGCCCTATTTGACTGATGGAGGTTATGTGTTAGCTACCATAGAAAGAGATGTGAAGATAGTGATATCAGCCTTGCCGCAGTACCCTTGCCCTCCCTTATCTCTCCAGCTTGTTTTCCTCTCGACCTCTTTCCCTCGTAACAGAGTACCGAAACATTGCCTATTCTACACATGTTTGCTAGCGTTCCACAGTGAAATTTCCTCTCATACAATTGATTTATTTCCGGCAGGTCAAGAAAATGAGCTGGCAAGTTTTCTGGTGGGTTATCAGTACAATATGTATACCAGTGTCATTGCCTCTTGTAACAATGCATCTGTATAAGCGTTATCGCTTGCATCAATTAAGAGGTCAACTAAAAGGCAAGGTAAGAGAAAGTTTGCAATCTATTGTTAGCACTACATACCGACAAGTACTGCCAAAGGGTGTGTCATTTATTCCATTCTCGATTGTTTTAGGTTGTGTTAATAACTGGTGCCAGCTCTGGAATTGGGGAAGCACTTGCCCATCAATTTTATCTTGCTGGCTGCAGAGTAATCCTCACTGCTCGTCGCCAGAAAGAGTTAGAGAGGGTCCGTGAAGACCTTCTCCGAACGCACACAGTATGTTCTGTGTATAAAATTGTATGTGTCAGTCAGTATGTTCTGTAAACTCATCCAACAAACTCTATTTAAAGCAGGTTGTGCCTGTTCACCAGCCAGTTGTCATTACAATGGACTTGGCTGATGTTAAGTCAATTCCAATTGGAGTTGAAAAGGCTAAATCAATTTTTGGATGCATTGATATATTAATTAACAATGGGGGAATGAGTCAAAGGGGCAGTGTCCAATCAACAAAGCTGGAAGTTGACATGCAGATAATGCAGGTCAACTATTTTGGTCAGGTTGCTCTAACCAAAGGTGATTTTCTCTTTCCTGTGTGTTTTGGATACATCATAACAAGTTTATTTTTAATGACATTTATTTTGCAGAAATTCTGCCTCTCATGATTAATCGGAAAGGTGGCCACATTGTTGCTGTCAGTAGCATTCAAGGAAGAGTAGCAATACCTTTCAGGTGAGTATTTCCACTTTGGCAACTGAATAGAATAAGCTTAAGTATCTTTGCCTATAAAATATTTTCCACAGGTCAGCATATTCTGCTTCCAAACATGCTCTGCAAGCATTTTGCGATAGTATGCGCCCAGAAATTGCTCGGCACAATGTGCATGTGACTGTTGTTAGCCCAGGATATGTGCAGACTTCTCTATCTATAAACGCTGTCACTGGAAGTGGCCAAAAATATGGAGGTGAGTGCTCTTTTATATGCAAATACTTGTCATGTTTTCTTATTTGGTATTGCTGTTAGTTCTTTTGTGTGCTTCTTTTTTAGTGATGGATGAGACGACAGCTGGAGGCTATCCACCAGAATATGTTGCTGAACAAATCCTAAATGGAGTGATACTAAAAGAAAAGGAAATAATTCTTGCAACTAGTGGACCTCGCTATGCTATTCTGTTGCGCTCACTAAGTCCGAGTCTTTACTTCTGGATCATGCAGAAGAGGGCCAATAAAATGTTGGCTGATGCTACAATTAAAACAAATGCTTCTGACTCAGCAGTGAGTAACAAATCTTCATCAGATGTTGCAGAAAAGAACAAGAGAGTGTAATAAATTCTAAATATAGGTCAATTTCTTTTTTTTATAAATTTTTAAAATACACTTGACAGTGGAAATTTCCACAACACTGAAATGTAGGATAGCAATTATTTTTTGTGATAAAGTTATCAGTATTTGGAGTCCTGTGAGTGGCATGATTGTAAAAGAAATTGTGAGATAAGTAATTTGTTGACTAAAATATTGTAATCTGTAATGTCACAGCCCTTTCTCAAAGGTGAATTAAATTCCATGTTTATTTACACTTGTGTAACGTGTTCCTTATCATTTAAGATTAAATCTCAAAATGAATGGGATGGGGAAAAAAAATGTGACACAAAATCTGCCTTTGCATCATTTTAATTATAAATAATCAAAATCAAAGTCCACATAAAAGTTTAAAATAACAGACAGAAACTGATATAAAATTGAAATATCACAACAAAAGTAAGAATTATGACGTACTGCTCCTCAAGTATCTTAGAATGACAAAAAAGCTGCCCAACTACTTTGTACAGACTTTCCCAAGAAATTAAAATATTTTCCAAAGCAATGCCATATGCACACTCATTCTCTAAGAAGGCTGACCATCATGAACACAATTTTATGACTACATCCATTAATTAGACTTACACTCAATGAACAATTTTATCACTGGACAATACTGCAGACAGTCAAGTTTCCAAAGAATCACAATAAGAAGTGGTCAAAGACATCACAAGATAAACAAAGTATGATTGGCTTTCTTGTTGCTGCCATGAGCCTTGTCAGATTCAAAAGGAAAATTAATGACATGACATGAGTAGTACTTGAGGACAGCACATCCACATAAAGTTAGCAAAGCCAGCACAACACTAGTATTTGATGTGCAAAGTCTGTCTTGAGTCTTCATAACTCAACAAGCAGAATGTTAAAAGCATGTGATGGAGGAGTAAAAAATTTTCAGCAGCAACAAATCAAATCTTGAGTCTTGAGTAGTTAATCCATGTCGAACAGTAAGAAACAGTTCGTTAGCTTCCAGTTAAACATAAAAATAAAGCCTAAGGCATTTTTAATTGAGGATTGCTTTGGGAGGGAAGGAAGAAGAATATGATGCAGCAAGCAGTCAGGAGAGCTACATGCAGAAATTTTCCAAACCATCTGGTTAAAACCAAATAGAAATCTAAGTTTATTTTGTACAAAAGACACTAAAGTTAAGGTAACATTATGGGGATAGAAACATTCTCAACTAACACTAGATTGACATGAAACCAAGATAACATCATTTTTACAAGGTTCTGAGAGAAAACAGATTTTAGCGTTAGAGCTTGAGCTCAATGACTGAAGTTGAAAAGTAAGGTGAACAACATTTAATCATGAATGTTTTCTGGTTTGAGAAGCATGCATCAGTTAAGTAGTAGCTAATGTACATCAAAGAAAAAGCTCGCTCAGAGGAACACAAATTTATGGTGTATTGTAGAAGTAGAGATAGGAGGAATGGCCACAACAGAAAGATAAAAGAGTAACAATTTCTTCACATCAATAACTCGAAATGAGAAATGTACTATCATCAGAGATTAGTACGTACCATACACTCACCTAACAGTAAGAGCTAAAATTTGAAAGAAAACCAAAAACTATAAAGTGAACATGATTCCAAGTATACACATCTACAAGCTTACCACTCATCTTAAAGACAGATCTCAATTCATGCATTGCACACACACACACACACAAACATACAATTTAATTTACAGACAGAACTAAAGATTTGATGTTGATGAAAACAAGATTTAATTTGCTATGAACATACTGTATGAAAATAAGGGTACACACAAACATTAGATAAATAATAAATAGAATGTGCTTAGACAAGGAGCAACTACACACGAACCCTAAATCGCTACTGCTCTTATGTTTCATATTGTAACTCAAATTAACATTTTTCAGAGCTGTCTCAATACTGCTGCTTTATACAATTCATTTTTTTAAAAAATGCTTTGTGATTTCCATACTGCACTTTTTACATTAACTTACAGTAGTATTATTATATAATGCATTAAAAAAAATTCAAAACTAAATTTGACCAAAATGGTCTCAGTCTGAGCAGAGAGGGTCATAGCCTCTTGAGAGTGCGTTTTTTGTCCTTCATGAGTTTCTTTTTGTCTGCTGCTACCTTCTTGTCACTGGCATGCTTCTTAGCTGTCGGGCCATCGGTGCTATCAGGTGCACATCCCTTGGGAACCTTGGGGGCCTACAAACGAAATAATTAAATTTTGTTCAAAGCATCATTCAAGAAATGCTCTAATTACCACAGTCTGCAAAATAACTGGTACATACCTGAGCATGAATTTCTGTCATCATGCGAGCTCTCTGGGAATAATCCTCATAGTGTTCAAGTAAAAGTTTTCCTGCTTCCTCATTTAGAGCTGATTCAGCATTGGGAACAATTAGTAGACATTTAACAGTCTGTCGAAGGAAACAAAAACAACAACAAAGTCAACAAATCAGCTATGTAAGGTAAGAGAGACTAGTGCAACAGGGCATTCCACCTGATACCTACAAGTAATATGTGTTTTATTCCGAGGTCAGGCCGCCAGTCCTTTTTGAGTGTGTTAACACAGATTTCTCCATTCTTTGCAACGTTGGGATGGAACACTCTAGTAAGGAAAAATCCCTTTGGTGGGGCTTGAGGAAAGTCTTTCCCAAGGGCTAACTTAACTCGAAAAACACCACCTGCGTATGGGGTGCCAGCTAAAAGGAAAACAGAAAAGCATGGATTTTCAGCAATGGTAAATTAAAAATTAAAACACAAAAAGGCAAACATGACAAAAACTATCAGAAAAAGTATAGGTGTTACGGGTAATGTGCGGCGGGTGGATAATGTCGACATTACCCGGGTAATGTCCGGCGGATTCGACATTACCCAGTGGCCTTTGGGTAATCTCAAATCTGACGGACATTACCCGGGTAATGTCCGAAGGATTTGGTGGGTTCGGACATTACCCAGAGGGGTTTGGGTAATGTCGACATTACCCAATCTGAGGTGGGGGGTCGGGGGAGATGTAAAAACAGTAAAGTTTTAAAACCAGTTGGTCATGGGTCTAAGATGCCCTTTAAAGAACAAAATAAAGTAGGATTGTCTGGACAATAGTTTTACACAGCATACTAGCAACATACACGTGCTCTTGCTATTCAATACACAGATGACTGCTCATTCATTTTAAAAGATCAGAACTGTTAGATTCTAAGTAATAGGATGCTACAACAACAAACACACAGGAATGCAAGTTCATGTAGGAATGGTGGAGAAATTTTAAACTCATTAAACACTAGTACTGTAAGCAAAATGAACCATGATTAATGATGAGGATCAAGAGGCTTGGAAAAAACTGAAACTGAACAGTCTGGTGCCAGAGCCTGTACATCACTTATTTTTGCAAGTGTTAGAGCTATGGCATTTTGAAGAGCACTTCTTGCCCTGTCTCTTGCAACCGCATCGGTTGGTCCTGCAGCCGGTGGTGCAGTTGCAGCGATCCACGCCCTGGCCCCCTAGGTGTGCCTGGGCGTTGGCCAGAGCCCGGAGGCCTTTCCGGTCTTCGTTGACGTCTTCCAGATTGATAAACTTTTCTTTGCACGGCTGGAATTGCGACCTTATCAATTTGACTTCAAGGGTGCCATCTTTGTTTCCTGCAGTGTAGAAACCGTCCTCGACGTCAACTATCACCATGAGTACGTTTCTTTCGCCGGCTTTAAAGCGGTCCACCTCCGGGATAGGCACGGTGATGCAGTCCCCAACGTTCACGGGAGCGAACCTGTTCTGCGACTGCATCACCATGCGCGTTGCCTGTGCGCGGGTGTTTTGGTGGGCGGTTTGGCGCTCCTTGCTGATCTGCTTCCCTTTAAAGCAGAGCACGCACAGGCCTCGGCGTGCACACGACTCGTGTAAGTGGGCCTTACACGACGTGCACAACTCCATTGGCGAGCACGCCTTCCCGCATGACCCACACTTGGTGACAGTCTTGGAGTACGACACGCTGAGTGCTTGGATACCGGCCTGCGTTGCAGCGTTCGTAGCTTCTTCAATGAGTGGGTCATCAAATCCGGTGAATCCGTGTTGAAGACGGGAAGGTCCTGGGCGATCCCATGCGGAAGTCCCGCCGCCACGACCACGTCCGGAGTCCCGCGCCGAAGTGCCGCCGCCACGACCACGTCCGGAGTCCCGCGCCGAAGTGCCGCCGCCACGACCACGTCCGGAGTCCCGCGCCGAAGTGCCGCCGCCACGACCACGTCCGGAGTTCTGCGACTAATAATGGAGTAACGAAGCTACTACGCCGTTGTTCATTCCCATGTCTTACTGTTGGGGACTTACTGGGGACACAAACGGTGGAGTCATGCTCGGTGAACTCTGGATAGGAGAACTCAGGAGCGGTGGAGTAAGGCTCGGAGAACTCTGAATCGGGGAAATCTGGAGCGGTGGAGTAAGGCTCGGAGAACTCTGGAGCGGTGGAGTCTGAATCGGTGAACTGTGGCTCGGGAGCGGGGAAGAATGACGCACACGACCCTACAAGGGGGAGGGGGGATAAGAAAGGACTTAATTGGACGTGGGATTGACCTAACTTACTTCACTTACGAAAGGTGTAGGGCTCGGCGGAAGAGGTGAAAGAGGGCGGGATGAATCAGGTGAATCAGGGTCAGGTGAATTGGGACGCCTCGGTCCAGACTTGTCCAGCAGAGCGCGTAATTCCTCCTCTGTTGTTATGCCCTCGACGACATCTCGAGGGAAGTTGCCCAGCATTCCAACCCGCATGTCCATGCCGAACATCGCCTTGTAGGGCGACATCTTGATGCCAGAGTGCAGGGCATTATTCTTGGTATACTGGACAAACTTCAATTCCGCGGCCCACGCTTTCCGTCCGCAAGTACGGAGATGCGTGTTCAACATTTTTTCGATGTCTTGGTTTGCCCTTTCTACAGATCCCTGCGACTGACTGTGGCGTGGCGCACCATGGACAAGCTTCAGTGCTGGCCACTTGGCACAGAGAGCGCGCACGAGTTGGTTTGCGAACTCTCGCCCGTTGTCCGACTGCAATATTAAAGGTGCACCAAGAAGGCAAAAGATATCCAGCACATGCTCCACTACTTCCGCAGCTTCCTTTTTCTTTAGGGGCCTCAAGATGCAGAACTTCGTCAGGTGGTCCTGGTATACCATGATGTGATTGAACACTCCGTCGGGCTTGGACTGCATATCAATGAGGTCCACCTGGCAGCGGCTGTTCATTTCAGAGTGGACTATGGGCTTCAGCACTATTCCCTTCTTTTGCTTGTTTTGCTTCAGTGCGCAGGCTTCACACAGGGTGAGGAATAGCTTCGAGGCCTCCTGGGTAATGTTACAGTACCTGGGCAAGCCGCATCACAATGAGATTCATAATTCATAATAATCCAATAAGCACTACACTAAAGCACTTACATTTTGGTCACCTCGGCGTACAGCCGGTGTTTACCACCGTGCCCAGAGGCCTCATGGGCATCGTAGAGGACATCAAACATCTCCTCAATCGGTACGTAGTACTTAATGGGAGCCCCGGGCACGCTTGATGCCTCGGCGAGTTTGTCTTTGCCCTCCCATTTTCGTATTTCATACCTCTTGAGGCGCCTCCGCTCGGTCGTACTCAGATTCTTTTTCTTGTCCTGGGCTGCCTTCACCTCGGCCAGCAGCGTTGTGTACCTCGCCAAGTCCAGCAACGAGGCATTGTCCTTCCGCTTCGACGACAGGACAGCGCCTAATTTTTCCTCGAACCTGGCTTTCATTGCTGCCTTTTCAAGGGCTTTGGCAGCCCTTCTACCGGCCTCCTCTTCATCTACCTGATCTGCCATTGACTCGGTAGTTTACTTCAGTCCCGTTTTTACTTCAGTCCTGTTTCCTCGGTATCCAAAACAGCCCGCCAACAATGCCTCATTGACGCCCGCCACCCCCCTTGTTCCCCCTACTGCACTGCCAGCCAGGGTGGGTCCAGTTAAGCCGCTGGGAGAAAGCGCGCCGCGAGCAGCCCTTGTGACTACACCGAACCGCCCCCCCCCCACTAGGTCTGACATTACCCAGTCGCTATTGGGTAATGACCGAATACCCTGGGTAGTGTCCGGCGAGACACGGTCGGACTGACATTACCCAAAGGCCACTGGGTAATGTCGAATCCGCCGGACATTACCCGGGTAATGTCGACATTACCCACCCGCCGCACATTACCCGTAACATAGGTAAAAAACAAACCTGGGCCATCAATGTAAGCTTGAATATCTGTGATATCTTCTTCATTTATCTGAACTTTGATACCCTCAGGAGGTTCTGTGACCAACTCGTGGAGTTCTTTGGTCAACTGGCGAATGATTTGTGGTGATAGGTTTTCCACGTTAGATATCTGAAATAAGGATAAAACATTCACATTATACTGCATTCTGTACAAGAAATGCTAAATCTATATTTTATGGTACATCGTCAACAGACACAAGAGGTTGCTGCAAGGGCTGTTACAGTCACCTTGCTAAGATTGGAATTTGTAGCTAACTGCAGTCCAAAATAATAAAACAAATATCTAGTTCCACTTAATCACCACAGAGAACTGAATTCAAATCCCAAGAATCGTAAGAAACAGTGATAATCCCACTCAAAACAGCAGTAACATAACCTTCGGAGGCTCAAGCACTAGGCATAACACTACTGTTCCTGGACTATATTCATTATTACAACAAAGCAGTGGATTCCACCCAATATAAAGATTTGCGAGTTGAAAGACGCAAAAGAAACGAAAGAGGCAAATTAATGAGAGATGGACACAAGACTAATGTCTAACGGTCATCAGACACATCTGATAGTTTTAACACGTTAAAACTTCAATTTTAAGTCGCACACATATAAAAAAGATGTATTACCGAGCTTACTGCAGCCATTCGTGATGGAAGAGAGTAACCAAATCAAGTAAAAACGTAAGGGCACAATAAAATTTTCTCGAAAATGAGGAACCTAATACAAAACAACTACTAACGTCACAACGGAAGAGTTGAGCTGATGTTTTTGTAAATCTACCCAGCAAGCTGAGATCCATTCGACCAATCAGATCGTCTGGGACGGGGTGCGTTCCAGCATATGCTCATAAGTGTCATTTGGACCATTTCAAAAGAAATTTTATTGTAGAACGTGATCAAAAATTTGATAGAAAGAGGATTTGTCTATCTAGAAAAGTTAGAAAAATCGGGGAGTGGTTTTAAGTGGTTTTGAGAGTGGTCGAATATTGAAGCAGAAGTGGGCGGAAAAGCGCTGGAGAAAAAAATTGGCGGGACACTTGATCAACTGGCTTGTCTTGACTGCGTTTTCGGTTTCCTTAGCAACCGCAATCCTAGCGATTAGCAAGTAAAGGGCTTAAACGCGCAATACGGGTTTACAGTGGCCTTGATAAGAAACTGAAAAATAAGTTATAATAATCATGGGTCCTAAAAAGAAGGGAGGCAAAGCCAATAAGCTTGCAAGAATGACTGATGAGCAACGAGAGAGGTACCTTCAGCATCGGGCTGCCATAGAGGAGGAGACCCGAAGGCGTAAGGAACAGCTCATTGCGACATTTATGCGTGTAAGTATGTCAATGGAGCAAACATATGTCAATAATTTTTTTTTTCCTACGGAATAAATCGCTAATTTTATATTGATTTTAAAAAATCTCTTTGATAGAATAAACTGAAAAGAGAGGAAGCCTTCACTAGAATTAATTCTGCCAAAATCAATCAGCATTGGCGTCATATTCTGCGGAAAATAAAGTGTGCTGAACTGAGGGAAGACGTAGAGGTATGAGTGGTTGTGGCAAGTGTTTATATTTTAACAAGATTTAACAAGATGTCAAGTTAATTGATTTTTTTAAAAAATTAGAATCTCTGGCATACTTTTGATCGTGTTATGGATCAGAAAAAAGTCCAGAAGGAGGAGCTATTGAGTAGTTTGGAAGTGGCTGAGCGGCAATACTCAGATACATTGCAGTCCCACATGGAAGTTGTTGAGCGGCTTATAGGTAACAATGATATATGGTTGAATTTACTGTTGCCACCATAATAAAAATTCAACAACTGACTAGAATTGAAATATTGTATGTATCAGAAGTGCATTCAGAACATGTTAACAATATGAAGGCATTGTTTAATGCTCAGCTGATTGACTACCTGAGTAGTGCTACAGATGAAAAAGCTTTAATCCATGTCATGTATGAGAGAGAAAACCAAAAACTGCATGTGATACGAATGGCAATGGAAATGGACTTTCAAAGTCCAGAGCGCCAGCTTTACAAATATGAAAAAGTTAATAAGATTTCTGAAATGAAGAGAAAGGTGGGTTTCTTTTTTTGGTTTCTTTCTTTGAACCTTAGGTTATTTTGGCGTTCACTTGGTGTTTACTTGAACTTATTTCAGTACAAAGAAGATTGGGAGAGTCTTGTTTCTGAGAGAGAGCGTGCATTGGAAGAAATCTGGCAAAAAATTCAGAACAGTCTTAATGCTTATGCAGTCGATACAGCAGCCAAGCGCAAAACTGTCCAACAATTGAGGAAGATGGACCAAGACTGGCTCCAAACTTTAGCGGACATTGAGCGCACATCTGCAAGTATTTTGCCCCAAATTTTGGAGTAAGGCAGGATGAGTTATCTATTTTAAAAAAAGTAAGTCAATATTTCATACATTTCAGAGAAGAGTTGGTCAAATGAGAGAGCATGCTGAAAACAAAATGAATGAAATATCAGAAAACAACTCAAATCTACGAAAGCAAAGAGATTCAATGCTCCATTGTTTTAAAATGCTAGTTGAGAGAGTAGCAAAAGAAAAGAAAAAGGATGATGAAAAATTCCAGCATCTTGTCATCACAAGTGATGAAATCCTCAAGGTGTGTTTGCAAATCCTTTCAATTTTGATGAAAATGAACATTAAATATACAGGATATCTCAAAATTTGCTCTCAATCCTTACAAGCAGGATTTAGACAGGGTGAAGAACAAAGGGGAGAAGGCTCTTGCTGTGCTGGTCCTGTGTCAACGTTTTGAATCAAAAACTGAACAAAGAGCAGCACTCTTATCATTAAAATCAGATTCAGCTACAGAAAAGTCGGAGCCAGATAGTGACACAAAAAATAATTTCCTAGACTTGAGTGATGATGAAGTTGAAAGCAACATGGTGGACTTGGAAGAAAAGGAGGTAAATATCTGTTTCTACTCCATTGCTCACATTCTCCTAGCACTAAAAAATATAACCAAAGTAATTACAGATGCGCACCTTCGGCAAATTGACAAATTTCTGGAAGAAATACAATAAGGTCCTGATTGAAACTTCAAATGCAAGGATGCAAAGAGACATGTTGGCAATTGAAAATCAACAGCTGAGAGGCACATTACAAACTTATCTCACGGAAATGTCACGTGTGGATTCCTGTGGTGCACCAACAGGGCATCGCATCGCCACTGGGCGGCCTCGTACAACACAACTTTCAGGATTTAGAACAACTGTGCGAATTGCGCAGAGACCTACCTCCAGTATTAGTTGGGGCCCTAGCATAACAAGTCGTGCTCTAAGTCCCGGCTCAAGACAGAGTGTAAGTCGTTCAAGTTCCGCTGCAGCCAAAGGAACAGCAACCAGTGAACGTTTATCAATAGGTTCTTCCAACTCTGACCAATGGTCTATATGAATGTCAATCTGAAGAGAGTACCATACCTTCATGTAAGTCTATGTGACCTTATTCAGTGTTAATCTCACAATTTCAAGGACACGTTGAAGGAAACACATTTCAAACAATCAATCAGGGATATTTAATCTTATAGTAATGAAAGCTCAGTGACATTCTTTGACATAGCACTAACTTTCCGTTCAAAGTGCTTCAGGTGTCGCTGAAACCAGTTTTAGTCTGTGTTCATATTAGTAAAGACATTTGGTTTGTTGACAATAATTTTACTTCATAAATTACCTACTTGATAATTTACTTTAACAAAGCTATATGACACTGTACATATCAACAACACAACAAATGTAAATGAAAACACTGGAATGCTTATTCATGTAAGCAAAGAATGCCTTGAAGCAGCACAATAGGCAAGCTATAGATGCCAAAATGCATCTCTCAATTTCTGAAAATGGCAACAAAAGTAAGTTCCACTTGTAAAAATAAAGATTTGATTGAACATGGAATGATAATGAGCTTTTAACACTATGTTTCAATAAGAATAGACCTGAAAGACAAAACTGACACCACCCTACGTGGAAAACAATACACATAAAATTCAGGAAAACCTTTATTCGTTTCCACCCTGTCCTCTTATATTTCCAGATTGATTAGTAAATTGGTCCAACTTAAAATTTCATTCAGCATTAGCCTGAAAGTAATGCTCACTTCCTTCTCTTGGATACCTCATGGCATATTACAAAAGCTTGCATAGTAAATTTAACTTAAGTGGGACATGAACAGTGTGAAAAAGTTGATAAGCACAGACCAGCAGGATTTTCTGGTCTTACAATACCAGCCAAAATGAGCCATTCAGGAAAATTCATTGCTAGAAATAAATAACACATTACATTGGTCATAAAATGGAAACGTTTGGATGAAAAGTACCCTGAATCTACCTATGTAAGAACAAGAACACTGTACAAGGTGAATTGAATTACATTTAATGTATATATGCGAGCATAATCACAATTCCACATAAACATACAACAAAACAAAGCAAACATAGTGCTATGTGCTTCATATATATTAAAAATTCAACAAACGGCAGAAAGTCATAACATTCTTAAACCATATCTGTACAACTTGGGACATATTATGTTGTAAATATTACAACAATCACAATTTACACATAATACAGTAAACAGATGCATATCAAAATTGTTCAGAGTGAATAACTTGTACAAAAGTATAGACATAAAAAGAAACCCTCTTAAAAATATTTTGATACTTAACTTAGGCACTATTAAGTTGCCAGTTAAAAAGTAAAATACACTATGACTTGACTGTACACTATTCTCATATGCATGCAAAGACAGCTTGGCACCAGGCAACCTTTGTGCCTTATCTACAAATTAGATCATTTGTCCATGCGAACCAATTGCAGTGAGAAATTATTGGTCTAGAAGCACCGTAAAAGGAGGTCGAGGTCTCACTATCTTTAATTGTTTGTAGCCTGTGAAAAAAGACAAACCAAAAAACTGCTCACCAACGCTTGGATTGTCTAAGATAATCAAACTCTACACAGAACACCTGAAGCACAGGTTGTCCATCAGCCAGACATTTATTGGTTTTCAACTTGGATAAAAGCTATTCACAAAACTTTAGTTTTCCAGCTCACAATCAATTCTATGCCACATGAACACTTGGGCTTGAAATGGCACAGTAGTTAATCATAAGGAAATCTTCTAAAATGTAAAGCACAATGAGCAAATAAAACAAATTCAAGGTTTGAAAATCCTTACTTTTACCATTGTTTGAAACAATATTGTGAATGTTGTGAATTACAATGAATCTCAAATTTAAGGGTGGCTTGCAACCATTACAGCTGCCCCCAGCAAGTTACATCTACTAAACTAATTCAGGCAAATCAGACCAGATATGCAAGCCATCCAAGGAAACAATGGTCATGAGAATCGTCTGTTTGTCATCCAAATTTGTAAATGTTTCCAGATAACAATGGTCAACAACAATTCTAATTGAGTTTGCTAGACTACAAGAAATCTTTAAGATATATTAACATGAAGTCAAACAAACTTCATACAAGGTATATTGTACATTTGGTTTGGTACGAGTTTACATTAGACATTAAATAAAATGGAATCCTTTGGTCATTGAGTCGAAGACATTCTCTTGATTTGAAACGGCATTACACCAAAACAGCTGTGTCAAATCCTTGAACACTGTGAACAAGGCCACTCAATAAATAGTAAAAACAACTGAATTGGTCAAGTTCAAAACATCCTTAGTTCTTTACTGTAATCATTATACTGCATTACTGCAATTCATAAGTGAATTCATAACCTGTGATAAAAAGGGTCATGCTTGATACAACATAGATGACAACCATTGTTTTTGTTTGCAACAGAGTGACACCGATAAGGAACCAGAATATTTGACATAGGAGGCAACAAAAAATTTCCAAACCTTGGATCAATTCGACAGTGCATGATTAGAGCAAAACGACAAAGTCGTTGGTTTTGAGCAACAGACTATTATGATCAGGACTATATAATCAGGATGAGGACACTCGTGTTAGAATCAAGAGCTGTAATTTTAAATAACAAGAAAAATTTTAAAATTGAAGAGAGATATGAATGTCTACATAAAATATAACTTTCACAAAGCAAAATTTTTAATACTCAAACCTGAAAGACCTTACTTGATAAATGCCTTAAGCAACAGCATCCATACATAAAATATTTATCACAGACTCATTGGAAGAAGTCTCAAAAATAGTTCGTTCTAAGATACTAACCATCAGTTCTTACTTCATTATCATTATTTATTCTATAGGGATAATAAATGCCCATTGATTGAGGTAAACTCTGAATTCTCTAAAATGGTCCCGTGAGTGACACAATAGGATGTACCACAGGCCTAAAAAAAATAGTAGTCCAAGCATAAAAAATAAAATTTGCAAATTTTCACAAACTTTCTTTATAGGGTGAATTCAGAAGGGTTAGGATGATGGCAAAACAAGTATGCCTGGCATAAAATCATCTACCCACGGAAAAATTAAGAAATGCTTCTGCCAGAATAAGAATGGAAAGAAGACTACATTTCTAAATGGAAGAGACTGACACTACAGCCCCTAGAAACATATGGCAGCTTCCATGCGAGGTAGCGTCAGCCACCCTGCTCTCTACAATAATTATGAAATTGAGGTACGCAAGGTACGTTGATTTACAGACAAATAAAAACTAGTCTTGGACGAGGTTTTACATGTCTGTGGACTAAATATGAAAGGAAGAAAAAATAACTAATAAAGCATTGTCAACACCACTCACTGGGAAGTAGACTTATTTGGTTTGGGTACTTATTTAACTTGAAAGCCTAAAACTAATGATAAGATTTTGAAATGAAACTGAAAGGTCAGTAGGCTATGGACAAACCAAATAAGTTTACAAGTTAGTTTGTGATGGGTCTACAAGTCACTGCAGCATTAGAGACTGTAAATTTCTGTGTAATATGGTATCTTTAACAGCATTGAAGACAACTTTGATGTTTTCTGTGTCGACTGCAGTGGTAAAATGATGAAATAAGGGTTTCTTGGGATCCTTTTTCACTGACACAAACAAGTCTAAGGTGTACTTCTGAACATCTGATAGTTTGTGAGGATCACCAGAAAATTCAGGGAAGAACCACTTAATGCTTGTTTCCTTTGACTGAACCTAGACAAAAGAGATAAAATTTTGAATAGAAAACCAGAAAGAAATTTAATAACAATGATTCATTTTAGTCTCAACATACCTTTTCAACAAGAAGATCAGTCTTGTTGAGGAAAAGAATAATTGATACTCCTTTGAACCACTTGTTGTTAACAATGCTGTCAAATATGACCCGGGATTCCTCCAGCCTATTAGTTTTGCTGTCAAAAAAAAAAAGTTGTTTAGAGTTACAAATAAAATCCAATATTGTTTGATTCACTCAAACGCAAGGCACACTTACCGGTCTTCAACTAAAACTTGGTCAAACTCAGAACTGGAGACTAGGAAGAGAATAGATGTTACAGTGTCAAAACACTGAAACCATTTTTGTCTTTGAGATCGCTGCCCTCCAACATCAACAAATCTGAAGGGAATTTTGTTAATGTTGATGACAAACTCTGATATACCCTTGGTAGCCTTCCGGGCATGAAGAATATCTTGGTTGGATGGAATGTAGTCCTGCAAACAAGGACAAAAGTTAAGTAATGGAGGTATGTCGAACTGGAATAAAAAAAAGAAACTTGGACAGTTTCGTATAAATATCCCTGACTTACTATTTTCGATATCCGTTCCAGGTTGTCTAGGAAGTACTGGACCGAGTCACTCTGAAATAGAGCACAGAAGATCAATAACAAAAATAAAATGTCACTTGTTGAAAAGCCATGACACCTGTTGCTCACTCTGAAACCGGACGGTGCACATGAAAGTAGAGGTAAAACTGGTACTTCGCAGAGAGAACATTCAGTAACAGAGTGAATACAATAGAATTGCGTCATGGCCAAGGAATATTTTCACGAAAATGACAAAACAGGGTTAGGGTGACAAGACAGAAGAGGTTAAGTTTTTGAGGTTATGTCGACAAACTGTACGTACCAGTTGAAATTCTCGTCTTCTCTCATAGGCGCGTTTGATGCCAGCATCCTTCCAGAGACTTTCTAGCGCTGGCACGTAATCTTGGAAAATACTAGCATCCAACGCCTCTCCATTTTGAAAGCTGAGGACATGGAGACCGTGCTTACCATTGCGAGGGTTCTCCCAAGCAATGGATAATTTGTCTCGTGCGTCAACTAGCACTTTCATTCCTCTCACCATATTTAAGTAAATGACATGCTGGTATTCACGCATTAAATCCGGCTCGAACTTCAATCCATGGATTATCCTCATCTGTTTGAGAAATGTTGACTTCCCACTCTCTCCCGCTCCAAGCAGCAATAGCTTCACTTCACGTTTTTTCGATTGCTTATCCTTTTCAATCATTTCGTCAATTCTTTTGCTAGTTATTCGCGGATCCCCTTCTTCAGTAGGACTAAATTTAAAGCGCAGACAGCACGCACACGACCAGCTTACGGTCGCCATCTTTCAAACTGCTTGCCTCGCCCTTCCAAAGAAACACACGATGAGGCACCCCAAACATCAGGCAAAACATTGGACTTGAGGAGGGGGAAGGGGGCTTGGGAGATACCCCGCGTTCGGGACTCTAGCGAGGGAAAGCTTCACCTGACTTCCAGCGGGATTTTGAGTGCGTCCGAAAACATGTTCTAGCATTACATGTAAATTATGCAATTAATGGATGGTGTCAGAAATCGTGAATAGCACATGAGTTTTAATAGGAAGTTCGGTTCCAACTGTTTTGTTTGGAAGAGCCTCGCTGCATCCTGTAAACTGCGGCAGATGGAGAGGACAAAAATAAAGAGAAAGGCAAAAATTCTCCATGAATTCAGTTTTTTATTTGGTCAAGCTTTAGTACAAGTATGCCTTTTAAGCTACACTGAACAGAAAACACTTCTCCAAAACCAATTTGTGACTATAGACCAAAACTTTAAAATGAATTGGGCACTCTGACCTTGGATTTCCACAATTACATCAAGTCTATGATGGAGTGCTTGTAGATTGGCATGACTAAGTGAAGAGAAAACATGATTGGTAATAACAAATTGAAAAAAAAAGAATGTGAGATAGGACATCATTCAATGGCACAAAGGTATCACCCAATGTAGAGTTTTATGTGAAAACTGGACATGAAAGCACAAACAGGAATGATGAAAAGTTTCTTTTAGAGTAGCGTCAACAGTCAATGTGACTTTGGGGAACTTAAGTCCTCTTCCGAGATCAATAAAAATCAGTGGCTTGTTTGCTCTCCTTTGACAGCCATCTTCAGTTAGAGACAGTCTTCAATTCTCACAGTTTGCAAATAAAGCCCTTAAAGTCTTATTCTAATATAACAGTCATTTCTGTGCAACTACACATAAAATGGCATCAAATTGTACACGGACGGACAACTAATTGATGTCATTAATACAAGTTATGCATACTTCTTCAGCCAAAAAAATAATTGTAAAATACTGTAATCTATTACAAAATACTGTTAAAACATTTGCTTTGACTGTACTCCTCATCCTCAGACAAATCATAAAATATTTCAACATTGTCCCTACATTAAAAGCACGGATTCTACAATTCATTAATGCTCTGAATCAAATGTTAGAAAGCAGGTCAGTCATGAAAATCTCAATCAACAATTCATAAATGAGATTACAAATCATAAATTCATGGGCTCACTCATTCTTCTTATTTAGGGAACAACTAATTAATAAATAGTGCAAAGTAAAATCATCACAAGTTTGCAAAAAAATCCATAGAAGCAAAAAGATTGAATATAGTGAAAGCTACTTAAAGATACACTTACTTCAACAGGAACGGTACGTTGATATAATGTCAACAGAACATCTGTCACAATTTATGGAGGGCAAAATACAATCAGATGTCTAAAAAGTTGAATTCGCTACCATAAGTAGTGAATACAATTCTACCAAATGCCCAAATGTTTACCACAATCTAAGCAGAGAAATTGATATTGTTAATGTATGCTTGAGATTGGTTTTATTATAATCATTGCTGATGTTCTAATTTGTTTTAGGCAGCTCCAGTTACAGGTTCAGATGCCCGACCTATTTCTACCCTCCCATTGACTGACATATTGCTAGTCTCACTGCATGTTCCATCACTAGAACCATTCAGAAGCGGTATATGATTTGATTTTGTTGAGTCTACTTGATTTTCAATTTTCTGGAGAGCTTTAGAATCCAACTGGAAAATAATAAAGCATTAATTATCATATCTGAAAACCAAAATGATGCAGAATTGATGATAGAATCAGTCTGAAACATGAACTTACTTTTGCCTGTCCATTGCAGATTTGACTTGACTCGTCAGTTGGATTTAATGGTCTGAAAGCAAACAAAAGGGTGAAAAAACAAAAATTAATACAGAAAAAAAACAAAAAAAAACCTTTCCATGAGGACTTACAGTTTTTTTGAGTGTACAGTGTCGCTTATGGCACGCAAAACTCTGGTTATCAGAGAATCAACGTCGAGAACTTGATCCACTAGATGTCCAGGCATCTCATCGCCTGCACTTGCTTCAGTTTTTATAGCTTCTTCTTGAAGCCTACGGAAGAGAATGGCAGCAGAAAGATTTTGAATACTTTCGCTATTCACAAGACGGGCAGTATCTAGATTCTGGGAGGCAGCTGCAGCACTCTCCCTTTGGCCGCCTCCTTCTTCCTCCAGCTCTGGTTCTGTCACATTATCCAATGTTTGGAAATTGTTCTCCAAGTTCATGCCTGTTTTAAAGGGACATAGTAATTAATCAATGATAAATGCTGTTCCCTACCCTTCCCCTAGAGGTCAAAATAAAACTTACTTAGAGGCCTACAGGCTTCTTTAGTACGTGTAGTGACTGCTTCTGCTTCGGAGGTAAGGGCAGACAAGGCTTTATCCAAAGAACTTTCCTGTGGATGTCACAATAATATTTGGTTGTATGCGTCTTAATCCTTGGCAAAACATAGTTTGTCAAATAACATCCCAGCTTACCTCTAGTTGAATTGCTAAGTCATCAAGACGAGAGCTCAAAGCTGAAAGAGCAACGGAGGCTCCTGACACAGCTGCTCCCTGCTGAAGGAGAGACTCTTTGGATCGTTGTTCCAATGCAGCAACTCGAGCCTGCAGAGTAAGAACTTCTTGACTGCAAAATAAAATCAAACAATAAATAAATTGAATGATTTATGATGAAATGTAAAAATGTTTCAGATCAGACGCATGACTAGTGTTGTACCTGCGTTGCTCACTGATGCGAACGAGATGTTGACATTCTTCACGTTGACGCTCTAACTCAAGATTCAAATTTGCAACAACCTCCTTTTGAGCCACTGCCTACAAGTTGTTTAAAAAAACAGTTTAAAGTTATTTGAAGATAAGATACAATAGTTATATGTACGAATAAAATTGATTCTTACATCTTTCTCAGCTTCTTGAAGACTTTCGGCCATTGCTGCATTTTCTAATTTCAAAAATACTTGCATTTCTTGCGATTCTGCCTCTGTCTCCTCCTGTTGATTTTGAAGACTCTTCCGGAGCCTCTCATTGTGCTCCACTTCGTACCTCAGACGTCCAATTTCATTTCGTTGCATTGAATCTCGTTTCTTGATAGTTGCAGCTCGCTGTTCTAATAACTCCAGTGTCTTCATCCAAGCTGCAAATACACCAAAGAGTTGCAATTTACTTTTTGAAAGATGAAGACAATGCTGGAAGGCATTGGGGATCAATAGGCAAGGCCCACCTGAGTGATCAACTTCCTTCGGGGGAGTATGCACCGTAGAGGTGATGCTGCCTCCAGGCGAGCGAGGAGTGCCGGAGTGCTCAAAGCCCAGCATGTCCATGATGGCCTTCAGGCGGCGGTCCAGCATCATCGTGGCGAAGTCGTCCCTCTCCCTGTCCACCTGCACGCCCTGGTGGCTTTGCTCGCGGGCGTCGATGGGGCGCAGGTGGCACGCCCGGCCCCCCAGGAGGTCCTCCAGGTCCTGGTAGGTCAGGGCCGTCTGGGCACCCGTCTCGTGGTACAGAGTCACCTTCGGTTTCCTGGTGGACTGCGTCGAGGACACCCTCTCGCCGCCAACGCTCTCCACAGAGCGACGCCGCCGCCTCCGAGGAAGAGTCGAAAACTTCTCAGACTGTGTAACAAACGAACAAACCGATGAGTTGATCAAGATAAAATGGTTCCAGGTATAAAAGCACTGTTCCTACAGACCTCTGCCCGGCTGCGGCCGTCAATGCCCACCTTGGACTCGGTGGGCGAAGGGGTGGACGCCGAGTTGGTGGAGTTGACGCTGGTCTTGCTGCTCGAGCTGGTCATGCTGGCCGTGTTGGCCATGGCGTACCGCCGGTCCCGGTCCGCGGCCACGCTCGAGGCCCTGGTCCTCGACAGCGTGGTGGGCCTCTGCACGGTGGAGGGCCAGCGGCCGTCGTCGGTCGAGGTGGACATGGCCGACATGGCGGCCGAGGCGGTGCCGCGGGGTGTGGGCCGCGGCGCAGCGGGGGCCCTGTCGACACCAAGCCGTCAGCACTCGGAGGGGTAGCACGCCCGCGTTCACAGGCCACAGCAGAACCACGCAAGTACCTGGTCGTGCCCCTGCCGCGCACGTTGCTGCTGCCGTGAGTCAGGCTGCCCGTCAAGCTGGCCGTCATCAAGTTGGGGGCGGCCGACGCCGACCCGGAGCGCTGCGACCGCGACGTGGTCCGCGCGGCGGCGTGCGGCGCCTCGGCACACGAAGACCCTTGTCGTCCCTGAGTAGGAAGGCAGCCGGGATGAGTTTCACGTGCCGACAGCTACGGCCAGCAAGTCGCTGCACGGTGCACAGCCTACCCTGGAGCAGCTGGAGCCGCGGCCCGCGGCCGCCGCCGACCTCTCCCGCGGCCTCGGCGTCGGGACGGGCGAGCCGGGGGTGTTGGGCGCCGAGGACACCACCACGGACCGCGACCTGGGGTGGCTCGCGCGGCCCGACGCGGAGCACGACGCCGAGGACGAGGCCGACGAGGCCGAGATCTTCTTCCGCACGGGCGCGTGGGAGAGCACGGAGGACGACTCGCTGCCACCTGCAACAACAACAACAACAACAACTGCGTTATCACCGGGGAAAAACAACAGCAACACAAAGCTTCTTTCATCCCACGCGACGGCGTGGCTGGGTGAAGCGGCAACCCTTGCCGTGCCCTACCTTCACTGGTGCCGTCGTAGTCCAGGTGCGCGGGCGGCGCCGTGCCCGGGCCGGGGGACGCCGACCGCTCGGCGCCGTTCAGCTCCACGCCACTGTCGCTGCCGTCCTGCTTGGCGTCCTGCTTCGAGTCCTTGAGCGGCTTCGCGAACACGTCCCCCACAATCGTCATGTCCGCCACCATCGTCACCTCGCCGTCGTTGAGCGCGAAGTCGCATTCCGAGGCCATGGACACGTCGCCCTCCATGGCGTCGTCGGGGAGGTGCTCCGCTCACGGCGCCCACGCCGCGCCGCGCACAGCGCCCATGCAGCACTGCCAATCGAGAAGAGAGCCGTGATTAAATCACCCGACAATTAAATTATTAAAAACAACAACTCGCCTCGCCTCGGCGTAATGGCGGCGGGCGGTGCAGCTCGGGCTTGGCGCGCGACAGCGAAATTGGCGAGGCGAGTACGGCGCTAATTTGGCGGGGCCGGGGCTCGAACCCGCTCCCCGCGACATGCATAATCACACGTTGCCACTCGGCGTTTTCAGTTTTCACTCTGAGAGAACATCGGGAAGAGGGTGCCGGAGGCACCTCAGCACGCGATGCAAAGAAATCACACCCAGTGCGTGTGTGTGCGTGAGCCCGCTATCCAGACAGACCATGCCTGTCATCCAAGTCTGTCCGACTGCAAGTCTGTCTGTCTGTCTGTCCACCGGCCTGCAAGTCCGTCCGTCCACCTCGCCAAACCAGATCCAATCCGATGTGACCCTTGCCGCCTGACCCCTTTCCCTTGCCCTCTCCCTCGGGGGAGCACGAGCCTGGCGCTAGCTGCACTGGCCGGCCGGCCGGCCGGCCTGGAGGAGGGTTCGTCCAGCCCACTCTCCCTCTCTCGCACGCACGGGCTGCAGGGGTGCGAGAGAGACGGAGCACCGCAGTTCGTCATCGCAGTAATCAGTCCATCATCGGAGCACCGCGGAGGTCGCAGGTCGCGCCGCGGTCGTGCACCGCGGGTCATGGGAGCCTCCCTCCGACCGGACGGAGGCGCCGTGCGCCGCGTCCGCCGCGCCAGTGTGCCTGCTGGCTGGGCAGCGGTGCGTGCGAGTGAGTATGCGTCGCCCGTCGTCGCTGTCCCTGCGCGATGGCCCGGAAAATATTCCACTCCCATCATTATTCGGGCATTCGGGCATTCGGGCACTCCGCCCCTCCGCTCGCCTCCGCCCCCGCAAGCCCGACAGTGCTTTCGTCGCTCTGTCTGCTGGCTTGCTTGGAGGTGGAGTCGAGGGGGCAACCACTCAAGAAATCATGTGTCCCCTTGAGCGCCAGAAATCTCTGGAAATCGGAAATCTTCGCCCAAAAAAGGGCAAAAAATAGACAAAATTTGGGCGTAAAATCGGTCGAAATCTTGCAAATTCTGTAGAAATCTCTTGCCTTGAGGAATCTTGTGTCCCCAAACATACTAATACTAAGTGGTTGCCCCCTCGGGTGGAGTCGTCCACTGTAGGGCCGCAATTCCCAAGTGTTGGATTCGAGGAGCCGCCGATTGCTGCCGCAGCGCGTGCGGCTTCAGGTCCTCGTCGATACGGCAGTGCAATTGTTGGGCTATTGGTCCCACGACTCCCTCCGCAGCAACACGACTTGCCATCACCGCCAGAGACTGCTCGTCTCTCTCGCACCTGGACGGGACGCTTCGCGAGCGCGAGAGAGACAGAGCGACGACAACGCCTCTCAGTCTGCTGGCGGAAGGGGCATTGCCTCGCTCCGCATGACTCCGCCTTGGTTATTGACTTGTCGGAAACTTCCGGGCCGGCGGCACGCCGACGACAGCCTCAAGGGGGGCTGACTCCTATAATACATCGTACACAGCCCAATAATACAAGCGTAATACCTATTATACTATTAACTAATACTATTAACTACTAGTAACATGAAAAGCCACATGTTAAGTGCCGTTTTAGCTTTAAAATGGCAAGATTTTGTAAAATGTAGGCTACGGAAGTTCAGCGATCTCTCAATAGAAAGTAAAAGTAACAAAATAGTGTTTAAAATATGACTAGGTGCTAGGGCTCTTATAAGGGCTCAGAAGCGCGAGCCAAAACCCTAGTTTCTGATGATATCCTTCTTACCCTTCTTGTTTATAGCTCACTTACTAACTTTAAAAAAAATTATTGTGAAGAAAACCACGAAAAATGACACAATTATCTAAATATGATACCCAAAATGATACCTATAATACTCTATAAGACCTATCATATATAATACTTCGTACACGGTTCAAGAGAGTCAGCCCCCTTGGACAGCCTGCATGGCGGCACGCCGACGACAGCCTCCATGGCGGCACGGGCAGGGCGACGCCAAGGCCGTGATTACGCACGGTGGCACACAGTGTGCCTCACCCCGCGACAGCACGTCGGCGTCGAGGTGTCGCTTGGGTTCCACTCCGCCCTCTGAATATTAATTTTAACAACTTGTCTAGTCTGTCGAGTCCCCTCCGCGGCGTGGGCGGCGAGTTCTGACCCACTCACACAGTCACCCACCCACACACACACACAACACACACCGAGACAGAGAGAGACAGAGAGAGAGAGAGAGAGAGAGAGAGAGAGAGAGAGAGAGAGAGAGAGAGAGAGAGAGAGAGAGAGAGAGAGAGAGAGAGAGAGAGAGAGAGAGAGAGAGAGAGAGAGAGAGAGAGAGAGAGAGAGAGAGAGAGAGCCTGTCCCACGCGGCAACGACAGAAAATAAAATCAGGGGCCGGTAGTGTGTTTACCCTGTTGCAGCGCGGCCGGTGACCCCTCGCCTACACTGCATCTCTCAAAATACCCGCCGAACTCGATGCAGCGGTGCAGCGCCCAGGGGGAGGAGACAGCCAATCCCAGCGCAACAAAAGACGCGTCCAAGACAAACAAAACACACGCACCTATTTTTCTTCTCGCTAAATTTTTTGGTGAAAAAAAAAGACAACTAAGATGGCGCTGTTCCACATTCCTTGCTGGCATGCACCGCGGTTGGAGAAAAGCGTGAGAGAGCCCGAATTAAAAGTCCCTTTTTGCTGCGGGGTCGTAGAACAGTTGTAACCACGCGCGGCCCTAGATAGACAGAGAAACCGCACAATGAAAATAACGCCCGCGCCCGCGACCGCAGCGACAGAAGCTGCAGGCACTGCAGGCGGTGCAGGAGCAGTGCAGTAGCGCCGCCTTTTCGTCAAAGCCGCAGGCAGGCACCCGACGCGTGGAGGGAGAGGAAAGGAAAAGGAGTTCATATTAATCGGCGAATGGCTCGTCCCAGTGGGCGCGGCCGCGGCCCATTCCGAGGCTCATTCCGCTCCGTTTCCAGCCGTTCCGTTTTGGGGCGTTTCGGGAGGGCATCGCTTCATCGCCACAAATCGAAAGGCGCCGAAAGGCCATCCACGGCAGCGCGGTCGCATACCAGATGAGCTTCCCCCACTCCCTCTCTCAATCACTCACTCCCAGGAGGATTGCCGGTCCCGTCCGAGAGTCCTATTTCACGACGGGCCATCAGTGGGGAAAACCACTACGGCCGGCCGTGCGGAGACAAACAGTCACGAGTATGCGACGCGATCAAGTTGAGGCAGGTTATCAGCAAAAAAATCAATTTCAAACCATTAGATATTTCGAAAAAAAAAAACAAATAAAAAAAATCCCATTCAACGTGCCCCAACAAAAAATAAAACAACATAAAAGTCACCCGGAAATTAGCAATAATTTGTTTCGAACACAACAACAGGTCTTTTGTCGCGGCTGACAATGCGGTTGCCCTCGGACATGCACACCCTGGTGCCCGCGCGGCCGCCACGCCCGGCGGGAACAACGGTCCGACTCAATGGCGGCCAGACGAGCTATAGAAGCTGTACTTGTGCCGTACGCGCCGCGCAGCGCTGCGGGCTGCACGCCGATCGGATCAGGTTGCGTCACCGCACCCCGTGTCACCGCACGTCAAAACAGCCCGCGCGCGGATTCGTGAGAGAAAGGGTGCGGCCTTTCCTCCTTTCGACGGTACGGCGCGGTACGTCTAAAGAGTAATGGGCAATGGAGCCAGTGGGCAGCCGGTGCAGCGAGCGCATTTGCAACAGGGCTGCGGTTTTCCTCCCTGCATCGCCGCGTGCACCACGTGGGGCTGCACCTCGGGCTGCAGACTCCATCTCTCTCTCCTCTCTCTCTTTCTCTCTCCTCTCTCTCCTCTCTCTCTTTCTCTCTCATCTCTCCCTCTTTCTCTCTCTCTTTCTCTCCTCTCTCTCCTATCTCTCTCCTATCTCTCTCTTCTCCCTCTTTCTCTCTCCTCTTTCTCCCTCTTTCTCTCTCTCTCTCTCCTCTTTCTCCCTCTTTCTCCCTCTTTCTCTCTCTCTCTCCTCTCTTTTTCTCTCTCTCTGTCTCTCTCTCTCTTTCTCTCTCTGTCTTTCTCTCTCTCTCTCTCTCTCTCTCTCTCTCTCTCTCTCTCTCTCTCTCTCTCTCTCTCTCTCTCTCTCTCTCTCTCTCTCTCTCTCTCTCTCTCGCACTCGTGGGGCGTCGCGGCAGGGAGCGAGAGAGACTGGCCGCTTCGGACTCGGCCAGCAGGCATGGCCTGCCATCGCGTGCGCCGAGCGTCCGAAAGTTCCCGCGAGCCAGCAGCAGCAGCAGCAGCAGCGACACAGAGGAAGAAAGAGTTTCTTCCGTACAGAAAAAAAAATGTTCAGCGCAAATCAAGTCCAACTGCGCGCTCGCTCGCCCACAGTGGGGCCAAAACCTAAACAGGGAAAGCCTTTTCGTCAGTTAAGGCCACCACGGTGCAGACTGGAAAAATGCCCTTCCCCCTCTTTTTAAAACTAATCAGAAAAAAAACAAAACAGCATAGCAATTCGACTTTACCGATAAACAACAGTAACATAAACTGAGTCATTTTTATTTTTTTTTCAAAACCTGGCGCGTTTTGTCCACAGTGTACCTCGGCAGCGGCGCGCGGCCGAGGCGGGCCGAGGGGCCTTACCGCAGCCGCTGCACGCACGCCGCAACGCATGCCTGCCCACCGGCGGGCTCAGGCCGATGACGCTGCTAGACGCTGCTCTAGACGCCGGTCTAGGCGGCGAGGGTAGGCTGCCTCCTCTAAGCAGCTAGGTACGGGGACTCCCAAACTCCCACGCAAAAAAAAAACAAAAACAACAAAAGCCACGCTTGCCATATTTCCACGGCTTTTACAGCGAAGCATACGCGGCCCACGAGGCAAGCCGAGGCCATGGCAGCATCACCAGGCCTCGGCATCGACCGCTAAACTAAACGGTTACCCACCGCGGAAACCTGTTTGTTTAAGGATCAGGTGCCTCGGCGCTGCTCGGCGCGCTCGGCGCGGCTCGGCACGACGCACCGAGCACCGCGACGAGGCCATGAGCAGCGTCAAGTTCGACCAGCTTGGTCGAACCGAGGGGTCAACCACTCAAGAAATCATGTGTCCCCTTGAGCGCCAGAAATCTCTGGAAATCGGAAATCTTCCCCCCAAAAAAGGAAAAAAAAAAAACCAAGCAAATTTAGGGCTTAAAATCGGTCGAAATCTTGCGACATCTGTAGAAATCTCTTCCCTTTAGAAATCTTGTGTCCCCAAACATACGAAGTGGTTGCCCCCTCGGGTCGAACCCAGGGAGACGAAGGGAGGAGGCGCCGCGGAGTGAGACCGCGACCGCAGGCGCGGGGTAGGCAGGCCGTGCGCACAGCGGCGCGGCGGGCTGGCCCACCCGCCGCTCGGCAGGCGCTATGTAAACTTGAGTAGCCTGCAGTGCCATGTGGCAGGCCGGTGTGGAACATTGCACGCTCACATTGGCGGATCGGGGTGGCCCTTCTCCCTCCTCTGTAGGACTCTAGCCTGCAGTAGTCCAGCCTTCAAGTTCAATGCATGGTTGGGCGCCAGACGCCAGAGAAGCAGCACGTCGACTCCCCGCCCTCGCCGCAGCCAGCAGAGTCAAAAATGAGCGAGAAAAAAATATTCGTCGGCAGTGTGGCGGCGCCCTTGCGTGTCACCGGCCGTTTCGCGAAAGGTGGAACGAGGAAGTGGGGGAGAGAGAGAGAGAGAGAGAGAGAGAGAGAGAGAGAGAGAGAGAGAGAGAGAGAGAGAGAGAGAGAGAGAGAGAGAGAGAGAGAGAGAGAGAGAGATAAGGATAAAGGGGTCCGATTCGTGCCAATGACCCATAAGGCCAAACCGAGCGCCGCTGCGCCAAGTTGGATAACGCGTCAGTGGCACGGCTCCAAAACAGGTGGCCGGGACGGACGGGCTCCAGGACGGGATGCAGCGGTCAAAGCCGGCCTAAGCGCAGCGCGGCCGGCTGCTTTTTGGAGCAGGATCCAACGCGACTCGCTTCCCGTGTACCGATTCAGATTCAGACCCAAACCGGAAAGAAAAACCACCATCCCGGCTCAGTCCAGATGCACTAGTGTACGAAGCTCCTGCACAAATAATTGCAGTCTTGCGTGAAGCGCTGCAGCCGACCGAAGGAAAGAGATCGTTGTTTTTTTTGTTTTTTTTTTATTCGCAGGGTACGCTCACGCGCGCACGAGGGAAGCCCCAGCTTGCGGTACAAAAGCCACACTCCATTGGGCTGCTGGCGCTAGCTGCGCTGGCCCTGCCGGCGGCCCGCGCCCCGTCCATCCGGATCCACAAGGTGCCCCGCAAGGCGGCCCACGCCCCACAAGGTGCTCCACATCAAGCGCGCGCTGCCCACCGGGGCCCACCGGGCCCCACCGGGCCCACTGGGGCGACAGGACAGTGCATCACAAGCACGGCCTACATTTGGCGATCCTCCTCCTCCTCCGCTTACTTCCCAGCGCCGCCGCAATGGGAACGCGTCCACTGGGCACGGCCTGCCTCGCCGCCTCGGGCCAACCAGGCCGTGCACAGTGGGCAACACGACCCGCCGATAGAGGGATTACTTACACATGTTCGGTGGGAGCGCGGGGCGCATGCACCAGGCTGCGCGCACACACGCACACAGGGAGAGGGAGAGGGAGAGGGAGAGGGAGAGAGAGAGAGAGAGAGAGAGAGAGAGAGAGAGAGAGAGAGAGAGAGAGAGAGAGAGAGAGAGAGAGAGAGAGAGAGAGAGAGAGAGAGAGAGAGAGAGAAAGAAAGAAAGAAAGAAAGAAAGAAAGAAAGAAAGAAAGAAAGAAAGAAAGAAAGAAAGAAAGAAAGAGAGCGAGAGCCACCACAGCCACACACAGACAGACACACACACAAACCGACTCGCGCGAGGCATATTGTTTATTTGCTTTCCGTGGGAGGGAAAATAAAAAGCCGAGGCGGTGCAGCAAGCCAGGCAACCTCAAGCGGACCCGTTGCACGCTACACCAGACACCGAACAACAACACCGGGGTAGGTCGTGGCAACAACACACTGCCCATCGTGCCTTAAAGACCTTAAAGCTGCTACGTACCGCTAGGCAAAACGCAGGGACTGCTTTCAACTGGAGGCAGCACGCCGGCATGGCCCCGGGCGAGTACAGTGCGTTAGTCAGACAGCGACAGCACGCTTCGCTTTTGCACAAAGTTTGTTGCCACTCTCACATCACGGCTTTGGCTTTGCGTGACGCGCCGCCACGCCCTCGCCCGTCAGCGCGGTGACAAGGGCACGGGGGGGGGGGGGGGGGGCGCGCCCTCGGGCCCCTGGGGCTGGCTGGCTGGCTGGCTGGCTGGCTCTACCTCGCGGCCGGGGG
The DNA here is from genome assembly GCA_030522485.1 of Stenchaetothrips biformis. NCBI lineage: Eukaryota > Metazoa > Arthropoda > Insecta > Thysanoptera > Thripidae > Stenchaetothrips > Stenchaetothrips biformis. The sequence continues at coordinate 7,234,587 of CM060100.1, forward strand.
CACCGCGCCGATGCAGCGCGCCACCGAAAGCGCGAACGCCCCAGACAGACCCCGCGCCGAGACGGCTTGGTCCGCCTCCTCCCGGCCGCGCCTCGCGCCGCAACCCGGCGGTGGTGGACCCCGCCAGGGCCACCCCCTCCAGCTCCAGGCGCTGCTGCTCCGGTTCCGGCAGGGGGTCGAGGGGGCGCGGCTCCGGTTGGTTTCCGGGCGCGAGGGGGTGGCTGGCGCCAGGGAAGGTCAGGGTCGCGCCGCCCGCCCGAGCTGGCAGCCTGGACCAGGCAAGGCGCGCACCCTTCTTCCCTGCGTCGTCGTCGCCAAGGTGCAAATGCCGACCGGGGCGGCGCGCGCCCTTTCCCTGGCCGGGTCAGCCCAAAGGGCGCGGAAGGCCCTACTGATTGTCCGGCGAAGAAGGCCCGGGATGAGGGGCCCCGCACAGTGGGCCAGGCGGGCCCCTAATGGAATGGAGGGCCCTGCGACCTTTCGCTTCCGCCCGGCAGACTGGGGGGCCGCCAGCCTAACCCAGCAGCGCCCCGGCCGAGGCTCCCTTTTTGCCAGAGGGTCGGATGGATGGCCGCATGCCGGCCGGACACTGCACCGCTGCACCGCACCTCGGCGTCGTCCGCCCCTTCCCCGCTATTTCTGTTGGCCGTGATGACGGGGAGGGGGAGCCATCGCCCTGCGGCGCGCCCAGCCCAGGGCAGCCCAGGGCCATCTGCCTGCATCGCGACACTGGGCCGCGCGGCCACGCCCTCCGCCCGCTGGACATCGACCAGTGGCGCCTCGTACTCGGTACCGGTCCCGGACGGCGCCAACGGCGGCACGCCACCGCGCCGCCTCCATCGACCCCGTCATCTTGCTCCAACCAGGGATATAACACGCGGGGGTTCGGGTTCCAGGGGACGCTTCGTGGCGCTGTCAGTCTGTCTGTCTGTCTGTTGTCTGTGCGAGCGCGCGGGCATTCCCTGCACGTCCACGACGTCCGCGTCCGGAAGCCCATCATGCAGCTGACTGACAACGACCATCGCCTCGCCCGTCACGCCCTCCGAGCGACGCAGACGCCCTTCGGTCTGCAGCCCTACGCCGCCCGGCCCTTCGAGACGCACCAGTGCGGCGTTTCCTCGTGGCGCCGCAGCGTCGCAGAAAGGGCGCGTTGGACGCGTGCCCAGCGGCCGACCCACTGGGGTCCTCGCTCTGTCCCTCGGATTCCATGAGCGCGAGGGAGACCGCGCGAGGATTGCAGAGTCGCTCGGCAGCACGAGAATGCGGCAATGCGGGCCGCGAGGGTGGCGCCCCGCCGCCACGGGTCGCTCGCTGGGGAAGGCCAACCGGGGGCCCGATGGGGCCACCACGCCCCACGGAGGGGCTCACACTCCACACCGGGCGGCCCCTGTCCAGTCTCGAAGGTAGGAGGGGTAGGGTAGATAGGGTAGGTAGGCAGGTATGGTAGGTAGGGTAGGTAGGGTAGGTAGGGTTGGTAGGGATGGTAGGGTTGGTAGGGATGGTAGGGTTGGTAGGGATGGTAGGGTTGGTAGGGATGGTAGGGATGGTAGGGGTGGTAGGGATGGTACGGTTGGTAGGGTAGGTAGGGTTGGTACGTTTGGTAAGGTAGGTAGGGTAGGTAGGGTTGGTAGAGTAGGTAGGGTAGGTAGGGCTGGTCAGGGAGGCGGGGACCACACCAAACGCGCGCGCTTCAAAGCAAACAGGAGGCAAGGAAGACTTAGCACAGAGCTCAAAAATTGTCAGGGTGAAAGTTAAATTTTGATTTAAGAAAAAAAATTACAGAAACTGTCAAGATTTGGAACTCGAGGCAGGTTAGCTCGTATCCTACCCTACCCACCCTACCCTACCTTCGAAACTAGACAGCCCCCCGCGGACTACGGCGGGGCAGACGGTCTAGCACCGGGAAGCACCGGCCCTCGGCTGGCTCTCGTAACAAACAGAATCAACACGCACCCACTCGCACGCTGCGCCGCCCTGGCGCCGCCCTGGCCCCGCCACGCTCGTAAACGATCACGCACACACTCGCAGCCATAACGCCGCCGCTGCTCCGTTTCACTTGTTTTCCGTTCATTGTTCGAGGCGATCGGGTCAAACTGGCCCGACCTCACCATCGCCGACTTGAACCAACGCTGCGCGGCGCTCCTGCTTGCGGCTCTTTGGGAAAAACGACGCCGTTCTCGCGAGAGTGTTTGCTACCATCTCTGTCTGTCCAGACCGCTGGCCGCGCACAGTGGAAACTACAGGCAGGATCTTTCCCACGCGAAGACCAAGTGAGGCGAAACAAGACGAGGCACGTGATAAACCAAACCGGCTGTGCGGCCACGGCGGCGGCGCGTCCAAGGTAATGGGTGCATCATCAGCAGTGCACTGCACAGGCAGCGGAAAAGTCACGACAGGGAGCTGGAGTTCAAGGCAACAGAAGGGACCACAAAGGTCTGACAATCAACGAGCTTCTGACATTTTCCGTAACACCCATGGGGTCTCTCAAAATAAAACATTTCCTGCCTCTTCAGGATGCGACACCTGTCATTGCATTCCCTGAGACAGAGGACACTTAGTCGTCAGACATGAGCAGGATACGCAGAAGCACAAAAAAAATGGAGGAGTGTGAGTTTGAGTCCTAGCCCCCTGAAACTGTTAATAACGAGATCAATTTTGAGCCCCTGTTAGTTAAAAATTTCAGAGCATGTCCAAAATGCAAAGAACGCAAAGCAGCAGAACTTCCTAATAATGATTCAAAAAATATATATTTCTCATCACTACCACTTCTTCAACTGCGCAGTACCATAATAAAGTCTTCAATGAAAACATGCAGAGAAATGTGATAATAATAGTGAATTTTTTACCATGGAAATCATTTACTATGGAAATAATTGAAAAAATCGCAACAGAGAGGGTTGAGTGCGCAAGCAGATGCAACCAATTTTGAGGGCAGGTAAAAGTTATTAACACCAGAAAAATATTTAAAACAAAAACTAAACCAATGGACTTTTCTTTCGAAGGCAGTAGACCGCTTTCAAAACAATACACAGAAGTTGGGTTAGTGGTGCATCACTACAGCTTAACATAACGTCAGGATATTTACCTTGAATGAACCTCTTCAGCCGGTAGCGGTCAAACGGTCTTCAAGAATTACAGATTGTCGAATGGCAGAGACGGTAAAACGACAACCTTCAATTCAAAATCTACCAAAGGCAGCGAGAAAAAAGCTGAATGAAAAAACATGCCAACAGGAACAGGACCCAGCACAACACTGATTTCAACAGCCCTTCCGGAAAGGCAGAACTTGAGGGGATCGACACAAAACGGCTCAAAAGTAAGTCGGAAAGGGACACTGACTGTATAATTGATTGCGGCAAGATCACTTCTATTCAATCCGGGCAAACGCGAGAAGAAAATTACCAAATTTAAACACCGCTAAGGCTGCGCCGTCCTGGTGGCCTGACAGGACAGACTGGCAGCTGGAGGTGCTCTGCTCGGCGGCACAGGCGCAGCCGCAGAGCGCATAATAGAGGGGTGGGGGTGGGGGTGGGACGGCAGTCTCGGCTTCCCATTGGTCGATCGCCGAGGCTTTGGCAATCCCGCCATGTGGTTGGTCACGCTCCGTTGCGCGCGGAGTAGTGACGAGAACGGTCAGTTGGTTCAGAAATAAATGATTAGGTAGATTGGCAGATTTTATTTTTCCCTTAACAAGCAATTAAAACGAAATGAAGTACACTGATTACAAAAACAACGGAGGAAGGAAACTAGCGACCAAACTGTGATTTTCACAGAGGAATGAATGCTGTTAGTACAATCACGGTATACATTTTTCAAGTCCCATCCCATTTACACATTTTTGATGTGTGTCAACATTGTAGGATTGACAGATTGATTAGACTGTACCTTCATAATGATGGCACCGCATGAACAGAGCAACTTATTAAGAATTAAACATAAACACGAGAATATATTTACCTTAACAATATAAAAATAGGGGCAGCTATAAAATAGAGAGAAAGGGGTAGATTGAAATCATAAGACCAGTGACCACCTCAGTCACACAATTTTGTAGCATCCCCATATCACAGACAGAGGAAATCTCTGATACACTAAAAACTTTTACTGTCAAGACACGAAATTATTACAAAGGGAGACAATAAAAGTTTTACATAAAACAGTAAAGACTTTGTCTGAAACCCTATAAAAGCAGTTCTACAAAATTACGTTGCTGGTTTGTTAAAAGTTTCGACGACGATGATGGAAGAGATTCTCATTCCAAGTCAATTCACAAGCAAGAGCATGTGAACATTAGGGCATTCTGTAATATTTGCATTCTTAAGAATCCTTAAATTACTGAAAAGAAAATAAGAACTGCATACAAAACCATGTGTAAAGCTACCTAATACTGTACTTTAGGTAATATTGCTCCTGATTTACAATAACAATATACAATCAGTCTTAACAGTTCCCTACAATAAACATGAAAATTCGCATACGTAAATTACATCTACATTCGGGAATTTGTTTCCGGGTTTGGTATGGTACAGAAGACAAATCTTATAAGACCATACAAATCTGTTGTGACGAAACAAATCATTGCAGGTCTTTGATTGCAAAGCCCAAGATAAGTACGGTTATTATTATTATTATCATGAAAAAATTTTAGGGCAGTACAAAGCAAAAATAGATAGGGTAGCATATTTCATAAGACATTTACATTAACAGGCCCACATTTACCATTTACTCTAAAAAATTACGAGTCAAGTAATACTTAGCATGACATACAGCAACCAAAGGGATTAGTTATCAAGAGATGAATGAGCTGATTCAAAGTCACACCGTGCTTTACAGATGTCCAAGATTCCTTCCATTATGCGTCTCTGTACGGCTGATGAAAGGGGAGGCTGGCATGCTTCCATGTGTTTTCTGATACTTTCCATGCACTGCAAGATACAAACAGTACAATTTAATCAGTGATAAAAAAAAAGAGTTAAGAGTTCCAGATAAAAAAAAAAAAAGTTAAGAGTTCCAGATAAAAAAAAAAAGTTAAGAGTTCCAGGAGATATAACTGGTATAGGAGAGTATGAAAATGTACCTTTTGTATGCAGCTTAGCACAGGAGCATCTGGACCGTAGGAATATGGTGGACCTTCAAGTGAAGGCTTGCGCATGGAAGCAATTGTTCCATCCACATGCTCCAAAAGCTCTTCAACATCCAAATCCTCAGCAACAATACTCACAGGGAAGCGGTACGGCGTACCTCCGGATTCGCCCTCAGGGTCCACTATCAACACCCTGGTAAAATTTAAAAAAAATAATATTACATTAATTTCTCTACGCTTTTGAGAGAATTAAAAAATATATGGGAGTACATACCGGAAAATACTAGCAAATGATGAGGTATTAGCACAATAAGGTGACAGAATGAGACCCACAAAGGGGGCTGCTTTGGTGTCTGAGAACCATCTTTGCATTTCTGCTTGTGTAGAAAGATCTTGCAAGGAAGGATTTGGGACAAAAGTTGGATGAGAATGGTACCAACCGACTACACTTAGACCATCTTTTGAAATTGTGTCACTGGCTTCACTTTGAGAGACTAAGAAAAGAGAGAAAAATAAAGAGCATTAAGTAGCTTGTAGTCTTACCAAAACACATTGAGTGGAGATGAAAAGGTTGGCAGATTAATGCCATTGCAAAATGAATTACCTGGACACATGTCACAATGGGTGCTGCTACTAAGGCTTGCCTGACATGACACGGCCCGAATGATATGTAATGAGTCCCCTCTCAACTCACCACCCAGCAGACCCATTACTTCAGTGTCGTGAGAACAGTGTGAATGGGTGTCGACCACAAATAGAGCTCCAATATGCAGATTGACTGTAAACGGGGCCTGAAGAGAATTTGAAAGTTTCAAATTATAAATACCTTATTTGTCAAGTTACAACCAAATATTCATAATAAATAAGAAGAAATACAATAACTTACAGGTTTTTCATTTGAAAATTGGGAACAATAAAGTAGTTTAATGGATGAGTCTGTCTTGGAAACTTTGGGTTTTACAATAGTGTTGTATGTTAAGAACGTTTGACCATCTTCCTTGTGTAGAATTGTATAGCCTCCCTCAGTTGATCCCAAGAGGTCCTCCTAAGAGGGAAAACCTAATTAGAAGTCACTGTGGTAAAATGATTTCTGAATTTTAGAATTGGTCCACTTACATCAATTTCTTGCTTCTTCTTTCTAGGGCGCATTCCTTCAATGCACAATAATTCACGATTCACTTTTTCCTTGAGAACAGATATATTGCTCGATCCTACATGTACTTGAGGAGGGTGATGATACTTTGTTTGTTCTGAAATTTAAATTTAAACTCTATGATTCATAAATGTATGACCTAACCTTAACATGGCAGACCATTTTTCACAGCACCTACCGCAGCCAAAATTGATAACACCTGTTTGCTCCAAATATGAATGAATTCTTCCAATGCAGTTGACATCTCCACAATTCCTTAAGCCCCCACGAACAGAGGTTTTTGTGACATAGTTGGGTTTACTTTGGAGCCAGGAATCAATAATATGGTTGCGAATCTGAAATTTAAAAAATTACAATATAAGTAAATGCAGCCTCAAGAGAGAAAGACTTTTTGGAGAAATCAAGGTACCTTTAAATATCTTTTTGGAGTTTTGGCAGGTCTACCTTCAAAAAACTCAGCATGGATGGCCTGCTCTTCTTCTAGAATTTCATCTGGCCGCAGAGTATGTTCATGAGTGGGTGGCGGCAACTGGTATATCTGATCAAGGATATCCTGATGTGAAATCAGGGTCTTCGACTCCTTTCCCAATGTGCTGGGTTCATGACTTACAATATTCAATGAAAATTCAGTAGATGGAAATGCTGTGGCATTTTCAGTTTTCACTTCAGCCAGGAACTCTTCAGAGGTATTAGGCAATGGGCAAGGGACATCTTCTGGTATTTCTACTGGTTCCTGCTTTACAACTACAGTAATCTCCTTTTCCGACGCCGTATTATTATGAAGTGGTTTATCATCAGAACTTGTTTTGTCATCATCATCATCTTCAATATCAATTTCAACATCAGAATCATCTGAACTGAGACTTCTAATTCTTACCTGTTCATTACACAAAAATTCTAAAAATTAATATTCGAATTTTAAATTTTTGAGTGATTGACCAAGAGAGACAGACAACAACTTACCACTTCCTCCCCTAATCCTGGAGTTTCAGTAAGTTCTGAAATTACATTGATGTTTTTTGGATTATCCGTGCTATGATCAGTTGTGGTGCCACCATGCAATTTTCTAGGACGACCACGGCCCCGTTTGAGAGTTGGTTTCTGAGGGGAAATGCGAGGAGGACGCCCTCGTTTAGCTTTCGAGCTGGAGATAAGATAAGAAATAAAGTTAAAATTATTCCAACACATTTACTAATTTTTTGAAAATGGAGATGCATTGCTGATGGGAATGTTTGCTTACGTCTGAGGTGGCTTGGTCTTCCTCTTTTTGAATCTGTTGCTGTTTGCTTCAGATGTGCGACTTGAGTTCCCTGAACTTGAAGATATTGTGGGCTTTGCTGTACTCACAACAGCAATTACCTGAAAATAAGAGAAAATGGTCAATGGGGAGGCATGAAGGAGTTTCTTTGGAAATATATTTTCATTGTTGACAGTATGCAGACCTCCTCCATGGAAGCTGGTATCTGTAAGTCGTCAATAAGTTCTGTGTAAGATATACTGTTTCCACTTGAAATGTTTGGGGCCTGCACATTTCCATCAATGCTTGATGAAATGGAAACTGATAAAGTTTCACTCTCACTGCTTGGCCGAGCAAGCTTCATGTAGCTCTTTATCTGATGAGCAGTCTTGGTTCCAATAAATTGAGAGAGGCGTGACCAGCTCCGTCCAAATAATTCCTAATTGGCAAAAATATATAATTATAAAGCAATAGAAGAAATTTACTTTTATTTTTGAAAAACTACCGCATCATCGTTTATACATACCAAGCCTTCTTCCAAAAGACTGCGCTCCTTGTCTGTCCAACTTGCGGCATTGCCTGCAGAGCTGGACCCAGCAGAGGGATCACTCCACTGCAAGTTATTGGGTGAAGAGCTGAGAGGGAGTGAAAACGGTAGCGGAGAGAAAGAGTCCAATTGGCTTCTTTCATACCAAGGAGGGGAACCAACGTCGAGGTACCATGATGACTGATAATCGCAATGAAGCAAATCAGATCCGACTCCTCCATCATAACAAGAAGCACTGTAAACCAAAAGAATACAATATTATAATAATAATAGGCTAAGAAAGAAGAGTGGAAATCTGCCACATCTACAACTTAAGGTTGGGGGAACGGAGTAGTAGGTAAATGTTCATGTAAGTGGCAACGAAGAACGATTGCTAGACACACTTCATGCATTAAATAAGTGGCTTTGAATGAATGTTTGGATTTTGCCACTGATTGATAAAACATATCACAAGATCACCGAACAGTGACAGAATTCAACAATAATGGCAAACATAAGGGGGAAAATAGCTTAGAGCGTAGAGAACATAAACAAAAGCTAATAAAAACATTATGGAAATGAACGCTTATTCAGGTATTAGAAAATAGAAAGTGACACGAAACTCAAAATGAATATTTGGAATACATAACCTACTCCAACTACACTCGTGACTTGCAGTACAAGACTATCATGACAAGAAGCGTTCAGCTTTTCCCTGAAAAGCACTTGAACGGTTACAAAGATACTTACAGGCGGTTTTCATCTTTAGTGAGAAGGTTTTCCAAATTAAAATCGCCCAAAATATCAACTTCGTCGTCGTCCGCCATGATTGTTGTGAAAGGACCAAGAAGGCATCTTTCATGTATTCATATTGGGATAGGATGAAAAATTCCTTGCAACGGCTTTCCGTGGCTATGAGAAACTTCAATGTCGGAGAAATGGGGTGGCGGGTCGGTTTAAAGCAGTTTAAAGTCGAAGAAGCAACGCTCTCATGCCAACCAAATGTTTTTTGTTTTTTTTTGAGGGGGCAGGGAGAAGGCAGGAAAAGCGTCCGGAACAGCGCGACGTTTGTTGATGTTTGACATTTTTACGGACGGCCCTCCTGACCACTGCAGTGCTGTCGAGGTTTGCCCGTGTGTCCATAATGCACTCTCGTGTCGTCGTAAACGTCCCGCGCACCGCGCACGGCAGCATGCCTGCCCGCCGGCTCTCACTAGCTCTCACGCGCGGCGTTGACTTAACAGCATCAAGGTTGGTGTGTGTGTGTGGGGGGGGGGGGGATCTGGATGCGCGGGAAGCATGGTGTTTGAAGGTGAGACGGCTATCCGTCTAGCCCATTGCAGTGTGGTGCGTGATGGCGCTTGCCCTTCAATGATGCGTCTAAGAGCGGGGGGAGGGGGAGGGGATGATAAAGCTAATACCCCACTTAACCGCCGCCTCTATAAACTCTTGAGAGGCCCCCCTTTCCCCTCCGAGTTTGCGGGCACATGCCACAAAATCGCGCGTCACTCCAATCCGAGGCAGCGTTTATCTTTACTTCTGCCACGCGGCACGCCTGTACCAAAGGAAGCACTCTGTGGCCGCGATCCGCAAGTAATTCACGCACTCCGCGAGCCACCAGGCACGCGTGCCCCGTCCGGACTAAAAAAAAAAGTCAAACATGGAAAAAACTGGATTTGAATTGCAGCTAATTTGGAGTGGTACTTTACAATTACGCAGCTAAAGTACAGGTGGACACTTTTAGGGCGCATGTCAACTTATCTCTCCAGAGCACACGCCAAATTTCTCTGCTAAATAAAGTTAGCGCTGGTCTGAATATTTTCGAGCCGTGGCTAAATTACTCGAATTTCGTCGGTGTACGGCGAGAACCGGGTGCATCGCGCCGGCGGGGGCGGCGCGGCGTGGTGGACGCGGCGTGGTGGACGCGGCGCGACGCGGCACGGTCATAATATGGACACCCGACACGGCCGTCGCGTCGCGTCGTTCAGTCACACCGCGGCCGCGAACCGAGCCGGCAAGGCGCTCCACTTAGCTGTGCCATTTCTAGCGCTGCCAGGCCCGGCCAGGCCACTCCAGCAGTCGCGGCACGACGACGCCTCGACGCGCCGAGCCAGTCACTGACATAGCGGGCCAGAGGCTTGCAACGGAGCGCGCTGTCGCCAGCCAGATTCAACGAGCGCGCCCTGCCCGGCTGGCGTGAGCCACACGGCAAATATGCTTCGAAATTGGTGAGTCTGCTTCACCTTCGTCCGCGCTCGAAGCTCATGGAATGTAGTGTTTGGGAATCTTGGAAAGTTAAAAAAAAACACACACACATACACAAAAAAAATCTTTAACACAGTCGACACTGCAAAAGATAAGAGAAAAAAAAAAGATATTTCTTAAAATCTAAGTTTGAAAGTGCAACCGGGCTAAAACATGTCACGACTGCAGGCGAAGTTTGGCCTGTCTCTGGGCTACTTTCCAGTGGCGGATCCGGAGGCGGCCTTTGGGTGGGGGGGGGGAGTAGCACTTTTTGCCTACCTTTCAGGCGGCTATCTAGGTGCTATGGGGGGGGGGGGCATATCCGTGCCTGCGACTTTCTGAGACAGTCTTTACAGCCAGCTTCGGCGGCAGTTACATCGGTAACTGTCGCGCTGCCCTTTCCCTCGGCGATGGCTCACTGCTCTTAAGCTTAATCCCGAGCCGGGCCGCTGCATGCGGGTCTAGGTCGGCCTGCAGCTGCCTGCAGCGGACTCGGCGCGGTCCTCGCTGCAGACACGCATGGGTCGTTCCGCGCCGCTTCACCGCAGTGAAGGCCTCAGGTGCGCCAGGACGGGTCAGCCCGGCAGTGCAGTTGCCGGCGAGGCGCGGCGGAGAGGAACGGAAGCGAACGGAACCGAACGGGCGTCACGGAGTCACAGCACCCCTCCGACAACAGGAAAGTCACGTTGTCGGACCGGCGGCAACCTGTTGGCGCGACGGCGCACAGTGGGTCTGAAGACCGCGGCGGGGGCCAAAATTCTAGACGCGGTTTGAGCTCCAGAGTCACTAAATGGGACTCGAATCGAACGTGTGACCCCACCAATGGATTGCTCTCCAAACGAGGAATCCATTGGTGGGGTCACACGTTTGATTAGAGTCCCATTTAGCGACTCTAGGGGTCAAAACGTGTCCGGGGGTGTCTTCTGACCCACTGTGCGGCGCAGTTCCGGTTCGGGGAACGGGGAGTTTTCGACCTCGGAGCACAGTGGGGACAGAAGCGCCAAAGTCTGACACGCTTCATCCCTAGGCACGCGCCGAAACCTCGGCTTTCAAAAATTACCTGAACCTGACTTAACCCTCCCTAACCTCATCCAACCCAACCCCGACGTCGCCATCAAGACACCCGCCGTCTTGGCGATAGCCTCGTGCCAATCACAGAGCCATTTTTTTTCGCTGAAGGGGGCCGATGCACCACGACGGCAATCAATTAATGAGTGATCAGCGAGATACGGCCATCGGTCTGCTTTATAGTGTAGGACCATAGATTAGGCCGAGACAAACATAGTCATCATTGTGCACAATATTTTTTTTTCTCCAACTTTGTACGGAGTCTCGCACACAGTTTTGCAAAATGCATTATTTTGCCCCAGTAATTAGTCAAAAAGCTTTACTTTACCCCCCCCCTTTCCTTTGGTAAAATTCTTGATCCGCGCCTGTACATCATCGTCGTCCTATCACGCCAATTTCGCCTGACCCGCTACAATGACATCACTTTGCATGCGTTACATTCTTCAGCGAGATTAGATAAGCGGTCTGAACGGGGAAATGGAGATGGAGAATCGCGGCAGAAAAACTGAGTTTGAAACGAAAAATTTTTGGCAGAAGCGAGGAACTATGCGTACCTTGGCTAAATTGTGTCCCGTGCACAAACTATACAATTTTCCAAGATAATTGAATTGCCCATTGTCTCTCAACAATGGACTTGTTTCTTTTCAAGTAGCAAACGAATGCTCCTCTTATCGGTGCGACGGGTCGTCGTCGCTCGTAAAGCAGGTGTTTGAGTAGTGCGGCCAGCACGCACAAACACACTCGAAAACTTGGAAGATTGAATGCAGTTTCTATCATCTAAAATAAAGATACGAGTACAAATGGAAGTAATTGAGAATTCCGTCTGCAGGTCCCGCCGCACCAAATGGTTGGTGAGCATCGCTGCTGCTGCGGTGGTTGTGGCGGTGGTGATCGTCCTGGCAGTGGTGCTGCAGCCTCAGGACGGTGGTGGTGCGTCACCTGGACTATACACAAAAACATTTAATTTTTAAAATCAAAAGAAATTTGAGCTTACGTATAAAACACTGAAAAAAAAATAAAGTGTCTTTCTGGTTTCGGTTTTCAGACAAAGGCGCCATCGCGACAGACGCAGCGCCCTGCCAAGAAGTTGGAGAGTGAGTATACCCGATGACCTTGGCTTGGCTACTCTGTTATTCAGGGGTGTTCTGAAAGTTGGCGCCTTTTGGCGCCTTTCCCCGATTTTGTAGCGTCTTGAGGCGCCCCCTGACGAGGCGCCAAAAGGTGCCTCATTTCGAGGCGCCTTAGGCGCTTTGGTCAAGCCCACTGGATTACGCAAGGCTCGCCCATAATTACCCAAACCAAAGGTGTGTGGAGGCCAGACACCTCGTCCATGTAGTATGGCCCCTGCCATGCATTCCATATGCATTGCAAGCACACAGAAGGTGTATGGGCAGCAAACCGAGGGGGAATTCACTACCTAAAATGCTCAACCAACCATTACCTTTTTCAAAGTATTACATCTATTACACCTATTACGTCTTCTATTACGGACCTTCAATTTTGACCCACAATGTCGCGTATTTCAAACGTTGTACGGTTTTAAAATTCAATAATGAGTTTCTCTTATTGGGAGCCGTTACAGTCACCGTAATACTGAACGTTAAGACCGAAAAACTAAAGAAAAACTAACTTCATGGCAAGAAAAGTAAAAACATGTCACTAAATTTTCCTGCCAACTGCTCATTTAACCAATTACATTACAGAACTATTACAGATCAATTACACACCGGACAACCAACCATTACCAGAGTGAATTCCCCCTCGCAGCAAACACCTTGTCCTGCATCCATAGGGAACCAGAAGGTTCGGGTTAAAGGGCTGGACCAAATGTTTCTCAAAACTTAGCGCCTAAGGTCCCTCGAAATGAGGCACCTTTAGGCGTGCGCCTTAGGGGGCGCCTCAAGACGCTACAAAATCGGGAAAAGGCGCCAAAAGGCGCCAACTTTCAGAACAACCCCGAATAACAGTGTAGGCTAGGTTGGGCGGGTTACATACAGCACCCTGCTCGTGTCCCAGGCGGCTGCTGCGCGCGGGAGGCAACGCCGTGGAGGTGACGATCGGCGTCCTGTTCTGCGAGGGCGTCTCCTCGGCGCAGAGCATGGGGCTGGGCGGGGGCTTCATCATGACCATCTACGACCGCAAGAAGAAGAAGTCGTACGTGATGACGGCGCGTGAGCCCGCCGCCCTGGCCGCCGACAAGGACATGTACCACGGCAACGGCACCCTGTCGCTGATTGGTAAACACTCGCACGCTAGTTTTGGCGGAACGAAGCGAAACAGTTCGAGGCGACAGTGATTTTCCTATCCCTTAGGCGGCCTGGCTGTGGGCGTGCCGGCCGAGCTGGTGGGCTACGACGTGCTGTACAAGAAGTTCGGCGGCAACCTGCCGTGGGCCCAGCTCGTGGAACCCACCATCCAGATCTGCGAAGACGGCGTGCCCGTCATCCAGTACGTCGAGAACACCCTCAACAACCCCTCTGTAACCAAGCGAATCCTGGAATCGCCCACTCTGAGGTAACAGACAGAGGCTGGCTCGGGTATCGAGATTAGCGGGGTTAGCAGTAAGCGTTCGGAAACAGTGGCGCGAGAGTAGTGCAAAGTTCAAGCGAAGTTCAAGAAGCGCGTTCTTGCAGTGAGATCCTGGCTCCGGGCGGCAAGCTGCTCAAGAAGGGCGACTTGATGAAGCGCCCCAAGCTGGCGGCCACACTGCGCGTCGTCGCCAAGGAGGGCGGCAGGGCGCTGCACAACGGCTCGCTCACGGACGCCTTCGTCCAGGACCTCAAGAACTTCGGCTCCATCGTGACGGCCGAGGACCTCCGCAACTACAAGTAGGCCGCGGTCCCTCGGCACTCTGGTCCAGTCGGAAACACAGGGCATCAGGAACTGACTTTGAACCCGGCAGGCCCCGCCTCATCGAGGACCCCCCCGTGGCCGCGCTCCCCGGCGGCTACAAGCTGGTCACGCCGCCGCTGCCCGGCTCGGGGCCGCTGCTGGCGCACTTCCTCATGCTCACCGGCGACCTCATCAAGACCCCGCTGGACGACAAGCAGTACCAGCGCATCGTCGAGGCCATGAAGTTCGTGTTCGCGGCCCGGACCGACCTCGGCGACGAGGACTTCGTGCCGGAAGCCAAAGTGGTACGCCTCGGAGACGTCACCCACTCTCACTTGACCCACACGCCTCCACAACGCCGCCTCCGTCTGTGTTTCCTAGAAAGCGGCGCAGCTCCTGGATGCCTCGTTCGCCGCGGAGATCCGCGAGAAGATGCGCCAAGTGGACAACCGGACGTCCCAGGACCCCCAGTTCTACGGCGCGACCTGGTCCACCAAGGACCCCAAAGGCACGGCCCACGTGGCCGTCATCACAGAGGACTACGCCGTGTCCGTCACCAGCACGATAAACACCGAGTGAGTAGGCTGGGCTGGCTCACAATAAATCCTTATGTACTTTTTTGTACATTAGTTACTTAGTTATGCACGATTTTGCACATGCGTTTTATGCATAGCATAATCGTTCATAACTATGTACAAAAAAGTGCATAAGGATCTAGTGTGTGTCTGTGAGTGCGAGAGAGACGGAAGCCGTCACCGTGGCCGCTTCCCCAGGTACGGCTCCGCGCTCGTGTCGCCGTCAACGGGCATCATCCTCAACAACGAGATGAACGACTTCTCGCTGCCCGGCGTCAACTCCTACTACGACGTGCCGCCGTCGCCTGCCAACTTCATCGCGCCCCACAAGATTCCGCTGTCCTCCATGACGCCCTCCGTCATCCTGGACACCGACGACAACGTCAGGATGGTCGTCGGGGCCTCCGGCGGCACTCGCATCGTCTCGTCTGTCGCACTGGTACGTGGAATCGACGAGAACTGTTGATTTTTCTTATCGTTTGCTACACGTTACTTTCTTTACCCAGGTGACCTTGTACCACCTGTACCTCGGCATCGGTCTGGACGAGGCCATACGGATGAAACGCCCCCACCACCAGCTCGCACCCATGGCAGTGCAATGCGAGCTGGGCATGGACGAGGCAAGTTTGTTTCTCTTACTAACTTTTTGAGATGAAAGATCTAGCCGGAAAGGTTCTCCCTTGCTGCGAGCCATCCGATGTAGCGCCTGTGAAGTCCGAGGTAGGCCGGCCCGCCGGACTCGCCTATTGTGCGGACATGCATGCCAGGCCGCTCCCAGGCGGCGACGCCGGAAATGAAAGACCTCGAGGAAGTCTCAAGACTTGATGTTTCAGGAGCTGAGGAAGGGCTTCGAGAAGTACGGCCACAAGACGATGGACCTGTCGATGACGGCGTCCAGCGTCATGGCCATCTCCGTGAACGGCAACAAGTACTACCCGTCCGCGGACGCCAGGAGGGAAGGCGTCACCGCACTCATCCCCTTATGAGCTGCCCGGCGAGGAGGGCGCCCTTCAGGCCACTGCACTCCGCAGCACGGAGCACGCCTTATTGCAACATATTAAAAAAAAAACAACAAACAAAAAAAAAAACGAGTTGACGGTGAAGTGATAGGCTAGTCTTCAGACGATGAACGCCTTGTCCGCACGCGCTCTTTAACTTGACTGTGATAATAATTACGCATAGTGCTATATCGTGCCGCGTTTATATTTGTATAAAATGGCTAAGTCGGCGCACGACTACATTTTTTGTGATATGTTCCGATCGAGGACTTTAATGTCTCGGTTGTATTTATTATGACGCATTCGCTCTGTGTGTGTATGTACAATTCTAGTGTTTTATGGAAGATGAACAATGAAGTGGAATATATAGAATCATTGTACAACCAGTGTAGTAAGAAATTAATTTTGAACGAGGTATTTGTTTTTGGTGGCTTTTTTATTGCTCAACACTGTGTCGTGATTACACCTCCGTGAGCATAAACAACGATTGCTCATTCTAAATGATTCTTACTTTTGTTTAGGAAAAAAATCATATGTAAATTACGAGAGAAAAAGAACAGGTTTTTAGTTGAAGTTTTTATTTTATTTACTATAAGACAGATGAAGCCTAAGTCTTAGTATATCTTTTCCACATCTTTTAACACTACCTTTCTTTTATCTCAACTATACACGATGCAGGAATGTTTGTGGAAGAAGCGTTTATGTCATTTACAGGACACTTCTTGTAAAGAATTTACCATTCGTTTTCTTTTTAGATTAGTGGATCTTAAATCACCGAAGTGAGATTAAAATGACCCGGACTAAAGTATCAGAAGAACGACCTGTTTGTAGCAAGACATTATCGTAGGATCGATTTGAATCTAGGCAAGGGTACAGTGATTTTGTTTAGATTAACGCTGGTCTTCTGCTAGGTCATTCCCTGTCGGGACTGTGAAACACACACAGAAGGAAGGCCGGAAGCGTTTTAGAGTCACCCAACTAAATAATTAAACAACTTTTACACGCGGTTTTTTTTAAAAAGAATACTACCTTCATTCTCCTCGAAGTTTACAGACGTCTCAAAATCTTAAAACATCAATTTAGTTTTTAAGGACAAGACATTATCGGTTGAAGAAATCACTCCAGCACTGTATCAGCAGCAGTAACAATGTCTTGTGCAGTTAAGAATTCGATGAAAAAGGTAATAAACAGATATAAGAAGTACAAACCCATTAACTCATTCACACAGTAAATGTGCTGTTAGGACGCCATTTTCACTTAAAACACTAAGAAACATTTTATTCCTTCATAAAAATATCGAAAATTCAATTGGATATTCTAGATGACACAATATACTTATAAAAGCGCACGATGGAGTGGCATGACTGAGTCAGAAGCCTCAGTCACATGGCTCTTAAGTATGAGTAGGCAAAAACAAATATTCTGTCATGTGGTACATTCTCTGCCAAACTATCACAATTTGAAATGCTTTTCAAGCAGTTTCAACCATAACAATCCTAAGACATTTAACAAGGCGACGGGAATGCGGAAGTTTCAGGCTCGTAAGCAACACGTCGTGAATTTAAAGGATTATTAATTCTAAAGAAACTTGCAATTTTTTTTGGGCCCAAGCACAATAGATTGGACGTTTTACAACGTGCACTGCTGCTTTCCTTGGATGAAGCTTGAAGGTTTGCCAGCGTTACATGCACCGTTCTGCCTCTGCAGAATGACCACATTACATTTATCGAATATTTTCAAGCCCGGCGCGATGCTAATACTTGTGCCATATGATTTCTACTGAATAGACGCCATGAAGACCAAAATCTGTAATGAAGCCTCTTCCATCGACAGGAAGCAATACATTCAAAACTGCACAAGCTGACAAACCCACTCAGCCATCGAAGCACAGGTCCAAAATGTCTGTAATAGTTAACTAGATATTTGTGCACATTAATCTAGACAATTATCGAATAAAAGGTGGCTAACGCAATTAACTAACACGGCGTTACAATCATGCTTCAAAAGAAACACTCCCGAAGGACGTCACTCCATGGCATCCTTCCTGGCGTTATTTTATTAGGATAAGAAAGTAAAATTTGGTCCTAATTCAGCAAAGAGTAAAATAGAACAACCAGAAGTATAAAATAGTGTTGAGATTTCTTATTGCTCTTTTGGAGCCTCTAAAAGAGTCAAAGCACCATAGGTTATTGAATAAATAGATATTCAATAAAGTAACAAGGCATTCAACATGACACAGCCATGTATTGAGCCTGATACAAATGATACACAATTCTCTTCATAATCAACATAGCTAAAACAGTTCAGATCTATACAAACCAACAAACATATCCTTATATTACTCTCTCACTCTTTCTTCTCACATCAACTGAAACCATTCTTCCTTCATGATTGGAAAAAATATATTTATATATTGTGTTATCCGCACTAATTTAAACTAAAATTCACAGACGGCCGAGTAAAAGTGGCCATTGCTAGAGGCAATGACGTTTATCTGTACAATTATACAATTTATAAAAAAGCATGTAAGAAGGTGAGCGCCAAGCGAAACAACAGTTCAGCGCACAGTCGAAAGGAATTATCTGCAATTCATCCATTAGACGGCTAACGAAAACCAGCACAAGAGCACTTGGAGATAGCTGTTTTGTTTGATAAAATTTGCACGTGAGTAATACGAGATGACTGCCCCTTGACAATGTGCGCTGAAAACATTGAATACCCCGCATGGCCACGGTGGACGTCCTCTCACATTCACAGAACATTCACAGAATAGGCAAGTCTCTGAAGTGTAACATAGAGTCGTACGTGCAAGTCCTACGTTGTAAATCCTATAAATTTAATTTGCCTGTAATTTGAAGAAAACTCAGACTATAATGAAACCTATGTTACGCGAGACAGTTGAAAAGGAAAACAAAAGAAACACGAACTTCACCGTAAGTGTTTACTACAAAGACATTCGAAAAGGCCACTCCTGGTTAAAATGGTAAACGCCGTGAAATTATAGTCTAAATATTTTGATTTTCGAAGAAAATCTGGATGAATCGTTATCTCCTTTACGATCCACTGGACGAATAAAGCAACATTAACTGCATCCCTTAATAACAATATCTGCGAACAATATCTCAAACAACAATTGGAAGCTCCTCCAAATACCAGGTCTTTTTCGGCTATCTATGGCATTCTATACCGGCATGACTGAAAGTGGTTTAATTACGCTCAGTTTAACTGTGCACATCATAATAAGTGTAACCTGCAATACGTAAAATCTTTAGTCTTGTATATGCCAGGTCTAGTATTTATTAGCTTAGGTGCCATGACAAGAGTACAAGCGTAGTAATTATTTAGGCAGTGCCAGGACACAACAGTAGGCATCCCAATCAGGCGTTAAACCTTGCTAACGGACACCACTGAAAATCATGATTCACGATATTATAAAACTAAACAAGTATCTCAACAACAACTTCAGTTTTACTAAATTGACGAGGTAATATAAAACTTTATTAATAAACTACAACAACTAGTAACAATTTGATAACAGGTCAACAATGTTAAACGGTCCAGTTTGTCATGGCAGTAACTGTTCAGCAAAAAATAAACAAATGGGGAGTGAGACGAGGGGTGGGGCATAACGGCAGTTCCCTCCCCCGCCACTCGGACCTCTGGCAGCAAGACTGTCGTGACCCCGACGGCGCTGAACCTGGACGGCGCGCTGTCGGCCACCCTGTACGACCTGGCCGGGGTGGCGTCACACCCTGGCGCGCCCAGGGTGGGAGGTCCCTCACCTGGGCCTCCCCCCGTGCCCCAGGGCGCCATGGGCGGGCGGCTGCGCGGCTGGCTTTGTTCACGGTGCACCGCGGACCGGCACTCAAGGCGGGTCGGCGCCGTCCTTCTCGCGGATAGCGCGCACCAGGTGTTCCCGCAGCTCGGCCTCGGAGCAGCGTGACAGTCCCAGCAGCTCGTCGCGGGACAGGCGATGCAGCGACCCCGGCCGCCCCTTGCTGCCCTTGGCGCCCTTGCCGGGGTGCCGGCGGCTGGCCACCGCCGCGGCGCCCGCGTCCAGCGCCGCCTTGCACGCCTCCTCGTCCTCCTCCGTCTCCTCCAAGAGCGCGTCCGCTGTCGTGTCCACGGGGACGGCCGGCGGGACGGCCGGCGGCTCCGGGACGGGGCCCACCACCACCACGGTGGTGGAGGACGAGCCGCCGTTGTTGCCGTTGCGTCCGTTGAAGAGGCGCGACGCGGATCGCGAGGCACCGCTCTCGCCGATGGGGTTCAGCTTGCTGCCCACCTGCAAGGCAGACGGGGAGTCAGCGCATATTGTCCTCGGACCGCACCGCGGCGCCGCGAGCACGCAGTACTAGAGTCGAGACTAGTGTCCTAAAGGGTAGAAATATTCCCGTGAATAAAGGGAATTCCCGGGAACGTTCCCGGGCACAATCAGACCCCAAAACAGGAATATTCCCGGGAATTTTCAAGAAAATGTCTAAAATTGACTGTTTTTTGCAGGAAAAACTTCAAAAGTGCAAGACACAAAGCTGTAATTGTGAAATACTTCCATTTTTTTCATTTTTCATGAGGAAGAGAACGAAACAAAACGCTGGGTGTGAAAAACAGTCTCGAAAATGGTACTAAAATTGCAACATTTATCAAATGTCATGAGTTTAACATGAAGCAATATTCCCGGTCCAATGGGAATATTCTGGGTAATTCCCGGGAAGTCTCGGGAATATTCCCCCGTTCCCGGGGTACGCAGTACCCACCGAGTCGAGGTGCGACGCCCGCCTGGAGTTGAGGTCCGGCGGCGAGGTGCTGCCCTTGGACAGGCGGCGGCCCACGGCGGCGCCCAGCAGCCTGGGGCTGAGCGCGGCCTCGGACGAGAAGCGGCGCACGCTCAGCGACGACCTGGAGCCGGCCTCGTCTCCCTTGGGGGAGCGCGAGAACAGCTCCCTGGAGAGCCTGCGCGCGATGTCCAGCCGGCTGGCGCACGGGCTCTTGGAGCGGCGCCGCTGGCCGTCGGGGCGCAGAGAGGGGCCGTCGCCTGGCGAGCCCACCGAGTCACCGCCTTCCTCGCCAGGTGCCGACCCCTCCGCGCGCTCCTCTTGCTGGACCCTGTGCCGCCAGCAGAGAGAGGGGCAGGTCAGGCAGGCGTCGACCGCGGCGACTCCACTCGCACCAGGGGCAGCACTGCTGGCCCCACTGGCACTCGCTGACTAGGGAAGGTGCCTAGCTCGGATTCAACACCTTCCGATGAGGTACCTACCTACGAATCTCCTGGATCATCTCGAAGAACTGGGCTTTGCTCTTTCTCCTTCTCCGCTGTTCGTGTTCCTTCTGGAACAAGGACCACGCGCAAAAGTGCGCGGGCGCCACCATCACATAACCATCGAGGTTCACCACGTCTGAGTGCCTGCCGCATGCCTGCCGCATGCCTGCGGTGTGCCTTGCTTCGACTCGGAGCGACGCGCTGGTGCGCTGCTGGCTGCGAGTGCGTCGACGGGTCCCTGCACCGGTCAGAGGCTGGCCGGAGGTGTGTGAGGAAACGGTCCCGAATGAAGTTTGGGGAGTCGTATCAGGTGTGGGAAACCCGAGGGGGAAACAACTTGAATTATAGTGTACGTTTTCCTTGATATAACGTGTGAAACATGAAATAACGTTTAAAAACAGTGAAATAACATGGAAATAACGTAAAAATTACGTTAGGATAACGTGATTTAACGTGAAATAACTTAAAGTAACGTAAAACACCTTAAAATAAAAAGGGAAATAACGTTCAAATAATGTTACAAGAACATTGAAATAACGTCACATAACGTGAAATAATTTGAATTTGCAATAACGGTGTACCAAATTTTTCGAGGATGTTTGCCCCTGGGGGAAACCCATTTAGTGTCGTAGTCTGTTTGGGGACAAGAAGTCGACGGCTACAACGGCCGATCTATATCGTCGAATCAACTATTAACACTTGATGAAGTGTTAGCGTCGTCAGTCGGACCCGTCTGTGCTTCGCTGTGCTTACGCGAGGCGGCGAAGGGCATGCCGGCAAGCATTCAGAGCGCGCGAGAAAAAATGTTCAACAATCTTGCAGCGAAGTTGAAATAAAGTAAGGAGAAAGACAAGCGACCGCAGCTCGCTGCTACTCTACAAGCGTCCGAACGCGCTCGCTATCCGTCCCACTGCGAGGGGGCTGCCCCTCCACATACCCGCTTGACGCTCTTCTGGAACAGGCTGGTGATCTGGCCCTGCCGCAGGGTGTGCACCAGCTCGCGCGCCGCGTGGTGCGGGGACACGAGCTCCACGCAGTTGATGAAGCGGTACAGCTTCTGCAAGGAGACGGGCAGTGAGAAACCAACTGGTCGAGGCGGAGGACGGCATCCGACTTGGCCGCATCACGTGCCTGGCTGAAGAACATGATGTTGCGGCTCTTCCAGATGGTACCCTTGGGCTTGTGCCGCAGCAGCGGCAGCGTGTACTTGTAGAACAGGTGCTCCACCACCAGGATGAGGATCCCCACGGCCATGCCCAGCCCCAGCAGGATGAAGACCCCGGCCACCGCCGCCACTCCCAGCGGCCGCGGCTGCGCCATGTCGTTGGCCAGCTTGAAGCAGGGCAGCCCGCCGTACCTGGACACACACAATTTTTTTAAAAAAATAATTCAAGGGCTGCAACTTTGCAATTTGACTGTACTTACCACTTCTCCTGCAGGATGTCCATGTAGCCGTTGTTGGTGTACTTGGCGATGACGGCGGACACGCTGTCCTTGAGCGGGAAGCCCTTGGCCATGCCCACGGCGTACGTGTCCTCGTTGATGGCGTCGCCGATCTTCTGCAGCTTGCAGCCGTGGTCCGTGGCGCGGTAGTAGTCCAGGATGGGCGTGTCCGCGATCAGGATGTCCAGCGTGCCGTTCCTGCGGGACCACACTGTCAGCGCGCTGGGCTCGGGGATCGTGCCGCCGGGACGCGTCGCACAGTGGAACAGTCAGAAGACCGTTGAGGCAGCCAAAATTCTACACGCGTTTTGAGCTCCAGAGTCGCTAAATGGAACTCGGAACGAACGTGTGACCCCACCAATGGATTGCTCTGCGAACGGGGAATCCGTTGTTGGGGTCACACGTTCGATTCGAGTCCCATTTCGCGACTCTGGAGCTCAAAACGCGTCCAGAATTTTGCCCGCCTCAACGGTCTTCTGACTGTTCCACTGTGCGTTGCGTGCGCCTACACTGTACCTGAGTCGGTGCACCCCCTCCTCCACCGTGGCCACGCTGAAGCGCTGCATGTGCTCCCACAGGTGAGGGTTGGCCCTGTGCACGTAGTAGTCCGCGGCCGAGTGCCTGGGCGCGCCTACCTTCTGGCTCAGCAGCTGCAACACACAAATATTGCATTTCAAAAAATGGTCTCTCGTTCATGGTGTCAGGGGGCAGTAACGGTCTAGGGAGCGCGTGAAACCATGCCGTGAAACCACCTCGGTGCAGTGGTTACGCACTTCTTCGAGATTATCGAAACTACACAATTTTCGGCAAAACGCTTTGCACTGATATACTGATACTGACGCCAGCGTGATGAAAACATTTTCTATTGTGTTTCAACTTAAAATGAAAGTTTCGTCAGGTCCAATGTGTCTATTTCACCCTAAATTGATTATCTTTCAATCTGTGCAAAGTGTTTTGCAATCAAAGGCCTAGTTTCAAATATCTCGAAGAAGTGCGCAACCCCTGCAGACGTGGAGAGCATAGCTTCACGCGCCCCTACACGGTTGCAACCCCCTGATGGTGTTGACTCGCGGTCGGAGGCACTCACGCTGCGGTCGTGGTAGTTGGAGACGGCGTTGTGGAAGAAGAGGCCGGCGATGAGCGCCGCGATGTTGGCCGTGTAGGAGGCGACGAAGAGCACGGAGAAGCCGCCCCAGACGTTGATGAGGAACTTGTTGGGCCACGACTTGGGGGCCTTGAAGGCCACCAGGTGGCCGCACAGCAAGCCCCACATCACCTGCGCCAAACGACAACGACACGACCTGTGTCACTACTTGACTTTTCCGGCGGCGCAGATTGATTACAAAGTTGCTTTTCTTAAGGAACGCGCACTTTCGTCGTCGCTCCGCACTGCAAGCAAAGACCACAACAAAAGTACAACAAATTCTGGCAAATTTTTTAGTCAGTTTTTGTTGTACTTTCAAAGTACAACAATTTTTGTACAAAGCACACCGATTATTGTACAAAGTACAATGGGGCCCAGTGACGAAACGGTAACAGCCGGTACCAGCCCAGGTGCCGCACTTTTAACAATTCTGATTGTACTTTCCGCCATCATCGTTGTACTTTTTTTTGTACAATCCTTGTCGTACTTTTGTTGTACTATCCACATTTTTTCGTGCATGGTGCGGGCGTTCCACGAGGGTGCCGCGGAAGCTGCTCACCCAGAGCGCTGACGCGATGCTGAAGTTCTTGGAGCGCTGCCGCCCCCAGGGGTTGAGTCCGAAGGGGCTGAGCCACTCGTACACGGCCACGGCGATGGCGGTCAGGTTGAGCGACAGGAAGATGGCGATCCAGAGCTCGGGCGAGAAGGGGAGCAGGAAGGCGTGCAGCGGGATCTCGCTCTTCTGGGTGGGCGCGGCCAGGAAGGACACCCCCGAGTAGAAGAAGGGCACCGAGAAGTCCATGACCTCGGACCGCGAGCTGGACACGCTGAGCGCGGCGAAGGACATGTGCGCGGCGCCCGAGGTGAGGTCCCCGACGATGCCGTTCCACTTCCTGGCCGTGCCCCGCGGCGCCATGCCGGGGGCGCCCCTGTTGACGCGGCTGCGCTGCGCGCGCTGCTCCGAGTACTTCTGCTTCTGGTGGTTGTGCAGGTTGTGCTCCGCGTCGCGCGGCTCGGCGCCCTGCTGTGGTGGCGGCGGCGGCGTGTTCCTCAGGTCCTGCTCCAGGTGGTGCGACTGCTGGCTGTGCTGCGGCTGCCCGCTGGCGTAGTACGGCTTGTGGTTGTGGTGCTGGTGCTCGTGCACCTGGCTGCCGAACACCCCGTCCGACACCACGTACAGGTGGAAGTCGAACTCCAGCTCGTGGGCGATGTTCTCCAGCAGGTCCATGGCCAGCCCGTAGCAGCAGTTGGTTCGATACTGAGAGAAAGCCAAGGCGGCGATCAGTTTTCGCGGCCATCTCCGAATTCAACTAGCAGTAAAAACTGATTTTCTGGCGTTCGGGTGTAGGTCAAGGGGTGCTTGGCGAGGACCCACCCAGATTGGTATCGTCATGTGAGGAGAGGTAAGGCGGTGGCCGGTGGGGCGTAAGGCGATCTTGAGGAATGGGGGGCAGCCACGCAACCAGGCAGCCTGGCAGCTCGCATCGCGTTATTTATGTTCGCTCGTAAAAGCTTCAATCCGCTTCTGCGTCGCCCCCCAGCGCAGCGATTCCCAACACCACGTCGTCGCTCTGTCTCTCTCGCACCTCTAGGGGAAACCCCGTGAGTGCGAGAGAGACAGAGCGACGAAACCACTGTTCGAAATCAGCCTCCAGGGGCCGTCGGCTGGGCCCGCCCTCCGCCACAACCTCTATCACATCGCAGTCTCAGACACCAGAAAAACAGAAGCCCTTGCTACTTTTGCCATTTTCCTGTTCCGAGCTAGCTGTGTGGAACGAGGAAATATCAGTTTCACGCCCAATGCCAAAACGGACTGCTATTTTCGCTGAAGACAGATCAGGCTCGGAAGGAACCCGGCGATACGGGTGGCATGAGGAGAATACGGCAGCGCATTCAAGAAAAGACGGGGAGAGGGGGGAGAGGGGGGAGAGGGGGGGAGAGGGGGAGAGGGGGGAGAGGGGGGAGAGGGGGAGAGGGGGAGAGGGAGGGGGAGGGGGGAGAGTGGGGAGAAGACGTCTGGCAGCGCGCCCCAGACCCACCTTGTATCTCGGCAGGTCGAACT
The DNA here is from genome assembly GCA_030522485.1 of Stenchaetothrips biformis. Taxonomy (NCBI): domain Eukaryota; kingdom Metazoa; phylum Arthropoda; class Insecta; order Thysanoptera; family Thripidae; genus Stenchaetothrips; species Stenchaetothrips biformis. Next base: position 7,260,212 of record CM060100.1, read on the forward strand.
GTTCCTCTGAATCCCCCCTGTCCGACATGAAGTATCGGTCGTGGTCGGTCCTGCCGCCGCCCGCATCCGCGCCCGCCGTGGACTCGGTGGAGGCGGGCCCGTCGTCCCTGTGCTCGGCCCTGGGCTCGTCCTGCGGGTAGTCGGGCACGACGTCCTGCAGGACCGTGAAAAGCAGAGTAGCCAACTTTTTTGTTGTTGTGATTGGTCGGTAGGTATAGAGACCCGTAAGCTGCTGGTAGAGAGGCGCGGGGTTGCTCAGTTATCCACCATCTTGAAATTGGTTTTTTGCTCATAGCTTCAAAACCATTGAAGCTAGAGAGGAATAGTAAGCGAGCCGATTGTCGCTCGAACGGAGAACTACAATCGGCTCGCATACTATTCGCCTGTAACATTAACGGTTTAGATGGTATCAGCGAAAACATTCTCCGGTTCGTTACAAGATGGCGGACCAGACGACACACCCCGCGCCTCGCTACCAGCTGAAGGACTCTAGGTACACTCTGAATTGGGCTTGCCCTGAAACAGGGCGCCTTTATCGCCTGCCCCACCTTTTAGGGTGCTTATGGCGCCCAGTTTCTGGGCACCTTTGTCGCCTAGTCTCAGAGTCCTCAAATCGTCGCACAACCAGCTCTCTCCTATGATGGAGCATGCATAGAGGCATCCAACGTGCCTACTTTCTGGGCAACCAAGGTGCCCAGATTTGGGGCACCTTTGGCGCTCCTGAGCGATAGGTGAAGGCAATTTGCTTGGTGATTTGTGGACCCTGAGAATTGTGTGACAAAGGTGCCCAGAAACTAGGTGCCATAGACACCCTGTAAAGTGGGGCAGGCGACAAAGGCGCCCAGTTTCAGGGCATGCCCAATTTGGAGTGTACACTGTTAGTCAACCAATGTGACGTCATATTCGTTTGAATGTGAATTTCGTCACGTTCTTTTGAATATGACGTCACTTTCGTTGAATAACAGTGTAGGTGAGGCGCTCACCTCCGGGACCACGACCTCCTCGGCGTCCTCGCGCTCCTGCGTCTCCAGCTCGCTGAAGACCAGCGTGAGGTTGTCCCTGCCGCGCGTGAGGAGGCGGTGGCAGGGCAGCCCGCGCAGGCACTGGCCGTCCTCGTCCAGCTCTGCCTCCATCACGAAGGGCGGCGCCAGGGCCGTCACGATGCGGAACACGGAGCGCGCCCTGGCGGACAGCCCCGGCACCACCAGGTCGCCGCCGGGCCACACGATGGTGTCCAGGTCCACGACGCGGCCCAGCACGCGGCCCACGCCCCGCCACATGCCCGTCACCGTCTCGCCTGCAACAGTGGCCGGCGGGGGTGGTGTGACACGAATTGACGAACAGGACGTCCCGGAAGGACGTATCAGTCGGTTGTTTCCGCCGCGATCCACCGGCGCGGTGTTTGGCCAGGGCGGCCCTGGCGGCCTCAGCGACACACAGCACAGTGGGTCAGAAGACCGTTGAGGCGGTCAAAATCCTGGACGCGTCTTGAGCAAGAGAGTCGCTTCAGGGGACTCGAATCGAACGTGTGGTACCCCACCAATGGATTCCTCGTTCGAAGAGCAATCCATTGGTGGGGTCACACGTTCGATTCGAGTCCCATTTAGCGACTCTGGAGCTAAAAACGTGTCCGGGACTTTTGCCGCCTCAACGGTCTTCTGACCCACTGTGCACAGGTGCCCGGCGCGGCGCGGCACAGTACACAGCCCCAAGGCTGGGACAGAAAGGTCCCCGCTGTCTCGGCCACGACGTGCTCGCCGCGCTACGCCGGAACGACCCGCAAACAGGAAGCCCTGCGTCACACTTCCCTCGCCGAAGGCTCTCTCTCTCTCTCTCTCTCTCTCTCTCTCTCTCTCTCTCTCTCTCTCTCTCTCTCTCTCTCTCTCTCTCTCTCTCTCTCGTAGTGGTTGCGAGAGAGAGACAGAGCGACGAAACGATCCTTCGGAGTGAGGTGGCTGGCTGGCGACCGCTAGCCTCCCTTGGGGTGTCTTTCCGTCTGCGTCAAGTTAACGCTGTCTCCTTTACTGTCTCCGTCGGACAGACAGAGAGACAGGCCACGGGCGGGCAAGTGGCCATACGTTTCCAGAGGTCCGCACCAGCCAGGCCCGAAACTCGCCCTCCGTAAAAAGTTCAATACCTTACTTCTGGAAAGGGGCACCGCAAGAAAATAGTGGTCGCCCTGTCACGCCGACTTGAATGGAAAAAGTCTTTCCTCTCCTTCTCGCGGTCCGTTAGACCCTTCTTCCCTTCCGCAGCGGCATCGCCGAGCATCGCAGCCTCGCGGGGTGACGGACATTTGTATTGCCGTCAACTGGGAATTGGATTAGAGGGAAGCAGCCCGCGCTGTGGATCAGCGGGGAAAAGAGGGGGGTGGGGAGGAGACACAGGCGGAGGACGAAATACAATTTTCTCACTTAGGTCACCATTGTACGCGATTACACGCGCGGCCGGGCACTAATGCAGTCCTCGGCCACGCCACCGCGCCCACTGTGCGCCGTCTCGCTCGCACTCCAGGGGCGGGCCGTGGGGGTGCGGCAGGGACGGAGCTACCCTCTAGAATCGGTCGGCTGTGCGCGCAGCCGCCTGGAGCCTCCAGGCGCTTCCAGTGGGCCCAGCGGGACGTGCGGCTGGCTGCTGTGGCGTGAGGGCGGTGCCGGCGCGATACGCCGACCCTGCCGCCACCGATGAGCACGCTGTCACCCGTCTGGGCGGAGGCCGTAATTACCCCGAGTGCCGGCTATTTGGGAGGGAGGGCAGAGGAAAAATTTGTCGTGTTCTTAACTTTTTTTTTTCACGTAAACCGTAATCCGTTTTTTTTAAAAAAAAAAAAAACTTTGAAAAATATTTTTTGACTACACCGTGGAAAGGAGCGAGGGGGCAACCACTTAGTATGTTTCGGGGCACAAGGTTTCTTAAGAGAAGAGATTTCGTCGGATTTCTCAAGATTTCGACCGATTTTACGCCAAAAATTTGCTTGTTTTTTGCCTTTTATGGGGGAAGATTTCCGATTTCCAGAGATTTCTGGCGCTCAAGGGGACACATGATTTCTTGAGTGGTTGACCCCTCGGAAAGGAGTGATGTCGTAAATGTTGCCTTCTTCCTGGGTCGAAGTGCGACTTTTTGCCTACCTTGCAGACGAGCGCACCTAACCTGGACCGGCTCAAACTCACCCTCCTCGTCGATGGCGTCCACCACCTCGTCCGTCTGGTGCGTGGCCTGCTGCAGCAGCGGCGTGGACGCGCGCGCCATGGGCGGCACCGGCTGCCGCACCAGGTTGAGGATCTGGAAGGAGGCGGACAGCGTCTTGGCGGGCCGCTCCTCCAACCAGTCGGCGCGGCCCGCCATCGCCTCCTTGGCCGCCACGCGCAGCTCCCTGCGGAAAGAAAAGACAAGAATCACGGGACGAGTCAGGCAATAAGCGTGGTGACTGCAGGCGGACTGCAGACGCACGGTGGGCCAGAAGACCGGTGCAGGCGGTCAAAATCCCGGACGGGTTTTGAGCTCCAGAGTCGCTAAAAGGGGCTCGAACCGAACGTGTGACCCCAACAATGGATTGCTCTCCGAACGAGGAACCCATAAGTGGGGTCACACGTTCAATTCGAGTCCCATTTAGCGACTTTGGAGCTCAATATGTGTCTAGAGTTTTGACCGCTTGCGCCGGTCTTCTGGCCCACTGTGAGACACCGACTCACTCAGAGGCACAAGATGCCTGATTTGTCGTCTGCAGCAGTCGCTGCTGCTGCTGCTGCTCATGGAGCCAGATGCGCTTAATAGGGTCGCTGGAGGGAATTAAACCCTCGCCACGACGCCTCGCCCGCCCCGCCCGCCCCGCCCTGCCCCGCCCCATCCCGCCACGCCAGGCCGGTCCAGCAGAAGCAATCTTGTAACAACAAAGTACCTCCACCGGTGCGCCTCCCCCAACGCGCCGCCGTCGCCGCCGCTGACGCCAAGACGGACTCCGTCAACCCAACTTCCGGCCCATCGGGAAAGTTGCCTCGCAAAACCGCTTTAGATCGGCGCGGATCGGCCAGCGCCGATGCTGGCGCCCTGCCCTGCTGGCTGGCTAGGGGAGCTGCGATGCTGCCATTCAAAGTCTGGGGTGTCGTGTTTGGACATTGGCGCCCACTCGAGTGCGGGCAAGTGATCCCTCGGGCGGAGTGAATGCGTTTGAAACAATGACCGCCGAAACAGAAACGGTCTCGCCGAGCAAGCGCGACACGAGGGGTTCCTTCCTCTGAATTTGCCTGTACACAGATTGTTTGATTGCGTCGGATTTCTTACGATTCTGTACGATTTTTGTCGCGCTTTTTGCCTACTTACAGGCGTTTCTGACGCAAGATTGTGGGATTGTCTCCTCCAAGCGTGCACAGATTGTTTGAGTGGGGGACCCCTTGCGTGACAGCGTGTTAATCATCGGGTCGAAGAAATCCTCTGCGTGTTGAATCCATGCGGACTCACAGTGCCGACGCGATGTGGTCATCAATCATCCGTCGCTGGACTCGAAACGCCCGATTAACGAATCGCCTCTCTGGAAAAGCCTGCTCTCCGCCCCCGCGCTCCACGCCGGAAACAAAGAGAAATGGTCAAAGGGACTGGCGAGTGGAAATAGAGAAAGATAAAATTAGAAGAAAAAAAAAGTTGCAGGAGGGGTTCTGGAACTTGCCACGGCGCCGCTAAGGCTCTCGTCACCAACGACCGAAGCACCTGGTATGGATTATTTATGACATCGAGGGAAAGGGAATGAGGAAAAAGGAGGGGAAGAAGTAACACGATTTCGGCATGAATTATTGCGGCGGCACCTTGAATCAGTCATCGGACATGCCGCACTAAAACAATTTGCCAAATTGGTCCTTCGCGGTGCCGTGGGAGAAAAATGGGGGGGGGGAATATTGAGCACCCCTCCCATTCAGCCGCTGGTAAGTTGGGGCGCGCAACGATTCCATTCCGCCGCCGTGTGTCGTGCGTGTAAATAACCAGGGATGAATAGAAGGGGCGGGGCGGGGCGGGGCGCGTGCGGTGGGGCCGTCACACCCCTGAGGCCCCCGCCGCCCCCGCCCCCTACGCGGTCCTCCAAACGGCCGGTGGACGGACAGGTCCATTCAAAAGAGATTTGTCGCGCGGTTTTGAATATAAGCTGTCGGCCCCGCGTTGCCTGGACTGCTGCGGGCATTTCACGGACGGACCGTCCGCCGGCAAACGGCTGCTACTGCTGCCCGCCCCGCCCCGCCTCGCCCTACCCCGCCCTGCCCCGCCCTGCCACAGAGAGCCGCGTCGGGCTGGGCCACTCGTGCACGAGTCATTAAACGCAGAGCGGCCTCTGCAGCCAACCGACCCGACCGCCACACTGTCGGGGTGGTATAAGGAAGTGTCGAGAAGTGCTACCTGAGCCTGGCCGGCGAGCTAAGCTCAAGCACTTGCCACGGCGCAGAGAGACATCCACCCAGATCATCGGGCCAGATTGAGACGTTTCCCATGCAGGCGAGAAGGCTTCAATTCCCTCTGCTGACCTCGGCAGGCAAAGTTGCCTATAGTTCTATTATTTTTTTCCCTGCAAAATTTGGCGGTTGATTCCCCGGGACAGCCTGTAGAAAATGACGAACGTACTGAGTGTCAGACCCAGGTCCCGCGGACAGTTCGACGCCTCTACGCTACCGAGACATATATGAGACACCACTGGTGAAGCGGTGCGTTTGACGGTGGCCCAAGCGGTGCTTGGGGTCTCGTTTGTTCCACATTGCACGCACGCGGCTGATAATCGTTCTCTGCAAACTGGGCGACAACCCTTGCGGCCTACACGCCGCACTGCCGTCCCGGGAGGGAGGACGCTCGCTGCGGGCAACGCGTGGCGCAGAAACAAACTAAACTGGAGCGCCTCTCTCTCTCTCTCTCTCTCTCTCTCTCTCTCTCTCTCTCTCTCTCTCTGTCCCTCTCTCTCTCTCTCTCTCTCTCTCTCTCTCTCTCTCTCTCTCTCTCTCTCTCTCTCTCTCTCTCTCTCTCTCTCTCTCTCTCTCTGAGTGCGTTTGAACTCACCACGGTTCGGCAGGAAGGCCAGCCGGGCGGCCGGTGGGGCTTATACAACAACTCGCCCGTTATCCGAGTCTGTGCCGCTGGTCTGCCCCCCCTCACCCCCACCCCCTTTTTTTTCTGTCCGCGCCTACAATGTAAGGAAACGACGCAGGAATGAGAAACTGCGGAAGAGTAGCCGAGACGGAAAGGGGGCGGCTGGGTGCACTCAACGCCCCTTCTCTCTCCCACCCCCTGGTCCCCTGTCCCGCTTCGTCCAAATCTCCGCGCAAGGATTACAACAGCAAACTCCCCTTTCGCCCTCCCCTTTTTCCTTCATCCCCGACCTCTGATGATGGCGCGCGGTCTACTTGCGGGCCGGGACAAGGCGGCCACAAGGGAGTAAAAAAAAAGGTTAAATGAAAAAGACTTAAAGGAATAAAAAATAAGGAAGAGTGAAGAGTGACGCCGCCCGGATTACAGAGCCGTAATTGACAGGATGCGAGAGGGGTGGCAATGCCGGCAGCCCACACTCAGCGGCGAAAGAGAGAGAGAGAGAGAGAGAGAGAGAGAGAGAGAGAGAGAGAGAGAGAGAGAGAGAGAGAGAGAGAGAGAGAGAGAGAGAGAGAGAGAGAGAGAGAGAGAGAGAGAGAGGGTGGGATAGAGAACGAGGTTAATGAAGGGCCGTGCCTGTCCGTTCTGCAAGTTCCTCTCCTCGCTGGGCGGCGGCGCTGCCAAAAAGGAACTGTATTGTCGCGGGGCAAGTTCGAGGCGACAACTCTATCCAGGGCAGCTGCACTCGCAAAAACACTCGCCAGTGTGTTCGGAAGGCGAGACTTCTTCGGTTTGGCGAACACAAAAAGCGACCTTGGCGCATCACCGTGACCTTGGGGTCGGGCACGCGCACAGTGGGCGCGACAGTCATCAATAACGCGCGCTCCGCTTTCTGGCTAAAGCCATTTCGCTCAAAGGGGAGTCCCCGCTGTCTGCGACTGAGCGAAGATTAAGCGACTGGACTGCGTGCCGGGTGCTGGCCCACTGTGCGCGGGGCGTGGGGTCCACAGCGTCCCCCGTTCAAGTTGCCCTGACTCCGTCGGCAGCCCGACCCTGACCTTTCGAACCTCGCCGTGTGGCGACCTAAGAGATGGAAAGCCACAAGGCGGCAGAGGGTCATTGGGGCGCGGCGGCGCGGCGGCCACCCTAACGAGGACGTCCGGTCCGGCCTGGGAGCAGCTAACCGATGGCCACTCGAGGCCACCGACATCCCACCCTTCGTCCTCGGTGGCGGCGGGGAAGGGGGATTTTCCAATTTATTTTTGACAGTGCACTTTTCTCATCCGGCTGGCCGCAGCAGCTGCAGCAAGGTGACTGGACTCGAAAGTGGAGCAGCTTATGACGTCTAGAGTCCTAAATACTGACGTGTTTAGAACTCTAATGCCGTCGGCTTGGTTGCTTTGGCAGGCTTGCCAGGCCGCCGTGAGATTACTCCTCGTCCTGTTTAAGCTGAGCCAGCTTGCAGCAGCTGCAACCGCTCGCAGCCTCTCAGCCTTGCAGCCTCGCAGCCTCGCAGCCTCTCAGCCTCGCAGCCTCGCAGCCGAGCAGCCGAGCAGGGACATGAAAAGTAACGCTCGCGAGGGGGACAAGTGGTGCTGAAGACTAGAGGCTCACTTGGGGGCGGTGGGCGGGGCTGTGGTTGGGGGAAGTAGGGAGTAGGGGGAGTAGGGGGATGCACCCACTTGCCATTCAGAGGTGCGATTTGAAAAAGAACAGGAGATGTGGTGGTGTGGGGGTGGGTTTGGACTGGCGGCAGTTGGGTCGCCTCCAGAGAGGCGGAGGGAAGGAGGGCGCGCTCTTGCCGACGGCCTTGGATTTTGGACCCATTCGAGTTGTAGGCCGCTGCCGTCGATACGCTGGGGCGCAGCAGGATGCAGCTTAGGCTCGCAGGTTACCTACCGCGCGAACAAAGACGGCCTCACTGTTACCAAGACCGCGAGAAGTGGATGTTCACGGAGCTGGGGATGCGCCAAGTAACAGTGCAGGGGTACGAGAGAGGGGGGGATCACTCGAAATAAATCATTGTACACGAAGAAAAAAATCAAAATTAAAATCAGAAAAAAAAATCAAAAATCTAATTTAAAAAACAATCACTTTAAAAAGAGGGACATATTCCCATTTCTTTGGTTTACAGTGTATTTTTAAGTCATTTCTTCTTTATGCCCAATTGTTAGGTTTTATAGTAAGTCAAAAGCTCACATCCTTTCGTGTGTCACTCTTCAGACTTCAAAAAGCCCTGTAAGTTAGGCCATTGTACTCAGAAGAGGTGAAAAAAATCAATTAAATAAAATAAAAAAAATAAAAAAAGAATTTTTTTTTTTAATCGCTGTGCACTCTGGGCCTTAGTGATCCCCCCCTCGGGTACGAGGGCCTGGATGACCGAGTGGCGCGCGAGGAGGCACCGGGTGTCGTCCTCACGTCCTGACGTGTCTTGGGGGTTGGGGGTCTCAGCGGCCCGCAGCACGGCGGCACTGCCAGCACCTGCACCCGCACGCACGGTGCGCGCAAGACGGAGAGGGGAGGGGGTGGAGGGGGTGGAGGGGGGTGGAGGGGGTCCAGATGCGAGGGGCGCTGCTGGTGCGGCTTGGCTGCTCTGCCGGGGAATCAGGTGACGTTGCGCTGCGCGGGGAGCAGGGAGGAGGGGGGCTGTCTCAAACAGGCGTGGGCGTGACTGACCAAAAAAATAAAAAATAATAAAAAATTTAGAAAGTGAAAAAAAAAAAAAATGGGGGAGAGCGTGGGTAGAGGTCGAAAGTAGTCAGTATCGCCAGCGGAGCGCTGCGGCCGGCGGCGGGTGGGCCGGTTTGCGAGTCAGGGCGGCGGCATTTTTATTTTGCGAGGCGATGACGGGCTGGTGCCAGCGCCACCACCAGCGCGGCACATCAATCATGCACGGGCCGCCCTGCCTTCCCAGCAGGGCTGCCAGCCTCAAGCATCGCCGGCCGAGCCGTTTTGCATCGAGCCCATGTTCATGCCATTAAAGTGCAGATGCCGGGGACACAGTTCGGGAAGGGAGGGCGAGATGTTTGCTCGTCCCAACTGGTGTTGTGGAGGGAATGACCCAGCTGGACCAGATAAGCAGATCACGCTTAATCACTTGTTGTTTTTTTAACGAGTGTAAATTTGATTGGGTATCCCGGTGTTGATTGTCCGGGGCGGGGTGGGGCGGGTACACAGTCCCACTGTGCTTGCAGCATGCGGGGCCAGCCAGGCCAGCCAGGCCAGCCAGGGTGTCAGGGGCCAGCGGCTGGCTGCTGGCTGGCTGCTGGCTGGCTGCTGGCTGGCTGCTGGCTGGCTGCTGGCTGGCGCGGCACTGCTGCCCACAGAGGTTAGGGAGGGGGTCGATACTTGTGACGTCACAGGGGGCGGCGCGAGAGAGATAGAAGGGGGCAACGTGTGGGGTCCCCCTTCTCCGCCCCCCTACGCCCCCATACGCCCCCCTACACCCCCTTACGCCCCCCTACGCCCCCATGCGGCTCCAGGCAGTCGGAGGACAAAGTTTTCGTTAAAACGGATCTTACATATTCAGAATATAAAGATGTTCCTGAGAGCGCGCGCGCCGGCTGCGCCACACTCCATTCCCCCCTTTTAATGTCGGAAAGTTTTGAGTAAATAAATAGGCAGTTCTGGATGAGGAGGCGCGGCACGCTAACCGACTGTGGAGATCGTTCGCTGCCGCGGCGGCGCGCCGATTCGTCCGAATCGACGAAGCAACCCTTTCCTCCGGCAGGCAGTCTCTGCTCGTGAAAGAAGCGCATTCACTCGGTCGGAGCCGGCAAGCCGGGGCCGCATCATAAAAGACGCGCTGCCCTGTGAAAGCAGCCCCGGCGGCAGCCCGAAGGATCGGGCGTCCGGAACAACAACCACAACCACAACAACAACAACAACAACAACAACAACAACAACAACAACAACAACAACAACAACAACAACAACAACCACAACAACAACCACAACAACAACAACAACAACAACAACAACAACAACAACCACGACGACGACGACGACGACGACGACGACGACGACAACAAGGACAAGTGGTACATTACCCACTATTCAAAAAAAAATAATCCCGGAGTTTTGAAAAAATTTAAAACGTTTTTTAAAAATGAGATTCCAACCGGTATAGTACAAAAAAAAAAAATCTTTTTGGCAAACGAAGTTTTTGGAAATTTTCAGCTGGAGCTTTCGGAGAGCACTTTCCGGGATTTTCCCATTTGTTTCTGAGATAACTCACTTGGCCATGAGCGAAGAGAAGGTCCTCGGCGCGGTGTTGGGGGTCCTCGGCGCGCCCAGGGAGACGTAGGGCGGCGCCCAGCAGTCGGCGCGCGCGGCCAGCGCGGCGGGGAGGTGGCCGGCCACGCCGAGGCGCCGCAGGGCCTCCACCACGACGCGCAGGCCGCCTTTAATGGCGTGCCGGTCCAGGCGGATGGGCTGCCGACGCAGCGTCAGCATGCCCAGCGGGAAGGGCGGCGGCTCCACCGGCACGCCCGAGCCGCCCGCGCTGATCCAGCCTGCAAGCACGTCAACAAAGGCCCCGCACAGTGGGTCAGAACCCCGCTGAGGCGGCCAAAAGTCTAAAGACGCGATTTGAGCTCCTGAGTCGCTAGATGGGACTCGAACCGAACCGTTTGACCGCACCGATGGATTGCTCTCCGAACGAGGAATCCATTGGTGGGGATCACGCGTTATTTGGTTCGAGTCCTGTTTCGCGACTCTGGAGCTCAAAACGCGTCTAGAACTTTGGCCGCCGAAGCCGGTCTTCTGGCCCACTGTGCACCGTAGAAACTAAAAAAGACTGCAGATCAAAGCGCACGGAAAAACATACTTAGTCGGTCGAACCGATGCGTCGGTTGGTTTCCGCCCAACTAGATGTTTTCGTTCTAGTAACGAAATTTTCGTTCAAAGAACGAAAATTGACTTATAAGAACGGAGAGTTCGTTGCAGCAGTGAGTTCGATCGTCGTCTCAGCGGACCGGTTCGTTTGGCACAACCAAAACTATGTTCGCTACGGCCACGATCCAATTTGCTGCTGCAACGATGGATTCGTTGCGGCAGAGAACTACTCCGTTCTTCGAACGAAATTTTAGTTACTGGAATAAAATTTTAGTTACTGAAACGAAATTGTATTTACTGAAACGAAGTTTTAGTTACTGGAACGAAATTTTAGTAACTGGAACGAAATTTTAGTAACTGGAACGAAAATTTAGTAACTGGAACGAAATTTTAGTAACTGGAACGAAATTTTAGTTACTGGAACGAAATCATCTTTAGTTGGGCGAAAACCAACCGACGCGTCGGTTGGACCGATTAAGTATTTTTTTTTTCCGTGCGTCTCCTTGAGGAACGTACCTCCCCGGTGCCGCATGACGGGCGGCGGCGGCGCCTGGCTGCCGCGCGGCGTGTGCTGCCACTGCCCCTTCTGCCGCTTCCGCTGCCAATCGCTGCCCTCCTCCGAGGTCCGCCTGCGCTCCGAGGGCTGCTGGGCCGGCGGCTTGGCGGCGGCCGCGGCCGCGGCGGACGCCACCCCGCGGGGCCGCCGCACCGACCCCCAGTCGTCGTCGGCGTCCTGGGCGCCCCGCTCGCCGAGGAAGGCGGCGGTGCCGGCCGGCGGCCCGGCCAGCTCGTCGTGCTGCGCGCGCGTGTCCAGCCACAGCCACACGAAGTGGCCGTCCACCATGTTGAGGCGCCGGCCCTCCGCCAGGATGTTCCGCGCGCTGCGCTCGTCGCACATGAGCACCACCACGCCGCGGGTCAGCCGCGACACGTCGGCCAGCCGGCTGCAGGCAGAGCAACGCCGATTACAGCCCCGGTACAGCCCGCCCTGGCAGCCTGCCCAACGCCCCGCGCCGCGGCGCGGCCTTGCACCAAAGGGGGATATCTCTTATGGGTGCGCGTGGCCCGTCTGCGCAGCGCACCGACAGCAGAGGTGCCAACATCTTAACCAAAAAATGGGAGCCGACCCTGCGCGGTCCTCCAACATGCTGTGCTGGACCGCGTTTCTCTTGTGTGATAGTTAGCGCAATGGATAGCGTAGCAGTCAATGGCCTCGGAGATGCGAGTACGACACCCGTACGGGGCGACTACTTTTACAGCTGTTTTGGTTCTCCAAGTTGGTACCACTGACTTAGGGGCGCTGACGTCACGATTTGGAGGCCGTGTTTCATAGCATGGAGTTATCCCCTTGCACTGAGGAGGGCTCGTGGTCCCGCGCGGCCCCCGCTGCCTTCCTCTGTATGCGGCGAGCAGCCCCCGAAAGGCACCAGGGACGACACACGACGCACAGTGGGTCAAAAGACCGTTGAGGCGGCCAAAATTCTAGACGCGTTTTGAGCTCCTGTGTAGCTAAATGGGACTCGAATCGTATGTGTGACCCCACCAATGGATTTCTCGTTCGGGGAGCAATCCATTGGTGGGGTCACACACGTTCGGTTCGAGTCCCATTAAGCGATTTTGGAGCTCTAAACGCGTCCGGTATTTTGACCACCTCAACGGTCTTCTGGCCCACTGTGCGACGGCACGGGCACAGTCCGCCTGTCAGACACAGCAGCCCGCACTTCTCAAAACTCCCGCATTGTCTAGCTGCCCGGGAAATGATTAAAATCTTGCAAAAAGCTAATTTGTTAGTTTTAGTTTGCAAGTGCTGCTGTTGGTCTACAAAATTGTGTGTGTACGCCGTTCGGTTTAAAGATAACGTTTCCTTTACACGGCCCTGCGACCAGTTACCCAGCTGACAAAGTGTCTTGTGCTAAGAGTTTGCACAGCAAGAAATGAACAGTGTCCTAAAGTAGACGATGCCGGACTGCAGGAGGACTGACTGGCCGCGGCCCAACGCGCCGTCATCAGGGGCCGGGAAATAACCTGTCCGAACTAACTTGAGGCTCCGGGGCCGCGAAGCGGCGCGGTTACGATAAGCGGCCAATGACGACCCGTTTGACGACCAACTCCGTCGAGGCCAGGACTCATCTCCACCGTCGGTGACGTCACTCGGTCGCCGCGTGACGTCATTTTCAAGGACTCATACCTGAAGATGTGGTGCGGCGCGGCGCTGGCGCGCAGCGGCACGAAGGTGGGGTGCAGCGGCGCGGCGCGGAGGATGGCGGCGAGGTCCGCCTTGAGCAGCACGGACGCGGACGCCGCCTCGTCCGCCATCAGCGTGAAGGAGTGCCAGTGCGTGGCCACCAGCAGCGCGCGCAGCGCGTCCACCATCTGCCGCCCGCCGGGCTCCAGGCGCACCTCGATGGGGCTCAGCTCCTGGAACAGCAGGGCGGCCGCGTCAGCCTCGGCGGGCAAAAGCTGGCAGGGATGAAGAGAGGAAGGACGAAAAGGGGCGGAAGGCGAGCGAGGAATCTTAATGACGACGCACTGGATCATGAAGAGGCATGCATGAACTACTTAGGGCACTTCCCCTCCCCTGCCGCCGTGAACTGGGATACTCTCACTACCTGCCTAACTGCCTGCCTGCCTGCCTGCCTGCCTGGCTGCCTGAAAGCATGCTGAAAGGCAGTCCGCGCCTCTCCCGATTAAAAGGGAATGTCACTGGAGGTGGTTCTGGCGGCAGATCCACCGCGGCGCCCGCCTGGAGAAACAGCGCGGTGAAGCGAGCCTTCAAACTAACGCCCGCTAAAAGCCAGGCAGAATGACTGGCAGCGAGAGAGAGAGAGAGAGAGAGAGAGAGAGAGAGAGAGAGAGAGAGAGAGAGAGAGAGAGAGAGAGAGAGAGAGAGAGAGAGAGAGAGAGAGAGAGAGAGAGAGAGAGAGAGAGCGGCAGCGGTGAGCCAGCCTGGAGCGCAGCGCCACGCGCCGAGAAAGGAGAGACAGAAAGAGAAAGAGAGAGAAAGAGGGAGAGAGAGAAGCAGGCAGCTCCTGGTCGAAGTTTCACGAGCACTCTCATTTAAACGAGCAAACGGCCGGCGGCGTTCGCGGGCAAACATGAACGGTACAACAGGGGAGCACACGGCCAAAAAAAAGGCCTTCATCGATTTATCATTGCCTCCCAACTTGTCTTAGTAACCCGAGTGAAGGACGCTAGTGCCGGCCACCGGACCTCCTTCGGTGTCTTTAATGATCGACGCGGATAGGCGGAACAGCGAACGGCGCGCTCACAGAGAGCGCTGCGCCAAAACGTAGCTATCATTGGTTTGGCTGTCCCTGCCGCCGCGGACGCAAAGTTGAAACCGAGCCGAGAGGGAAACGGGGACACCCCCCCTCCCCCCCCCCCTTCCACCCGGCACTTCCGCCGCCAAAGTAATTGGTGCCGGCGACAGGGGAAAAGATTCCCACCCAGTATCGGACGGGCCGTTTTTGCTCGCATCAAACAAACTTTGGTGACACTACTGGGGGGCGGGGCGGGGCGGGGCGGGGCGGGGCGGGGCGGTGGTGTCGCTGCCGCGCACAAAATATCAGCAGGGGAGCCATGTGGACTCGGAGATCGGGCCGTCCCCGGGGAGGGAAGGGGGAGGGGGAGGGGGGTGGGGGGGGGAATCGGCACACAGTTGTTCGTACACTATCATCAATCCCGGGACGTCATCCTCGCCGCGGTGGAGGCCCACACCGCGGAGGCCGTGTTGGAGGCCGTGTTGGAGGCCGTGCTGGCCGAGGCGGTGGCGGCCATCATGCATCACGGCCTCGGTGTCGCTGCCAACCGCAGCCGGCCGCACCCCAAATCAACGACTAATGTGTATTTTAGTTGAAGAGGCGCTCGCTTTGTCGTCTGCTACAGATCCCTCCCCTCCTCCCCCCGCAAACGGCGATACCTTGTCGCCAGGCTGGGATTTGCATGGGAGCTGCGGTGGTCGCGCCCTAGCCGCGCCGGGCGGACCGGTCGACCGCGCCAAGCGAAGCGCTCGGAAGCGCTGGATGTCCTTTTGTACGTGTCAAGCGAAGGTTAGCGGCGGCGCGCTACCCTTCAGTGAAAAGCAAAGACGACAAAAAAGGAAACTCACACACTCGCGGAAAAAAAGCGGTTGCCGGTGAAAGTTTTCTCGTTGCCATCGGCAGCAAGTGGCTACGCGCAAGAAGCGCGGGGTGCTATTGAACCCTCTTGCAGCTGAGGAACCAATTCTCAAAGTTCAAGTCAAAAAATGTCGTCGCGCAGAACGGAAAAGGTAAGCGAAAAACTGTCCGAGACAAAAATTCGCGGGCTCTTTCTGGCACGGCGCTCTGGAGCTCTTGTTGGTGCCGCGAGAAGCTTGTCTTATTGTGCTGTGGCGCCGCGCCCAGCGGCGTCAACAAAGGTGTCCCCGCCCCACCCGCCCCGCCCCTTGATGAAATTTGTATCATGAGAGATTTGGTTGTGAGTCCCTTTTGGTTGTTACCGTTGTAACATCCCGTGTCGCAGAGCTTCGTAGCGAGCGGGAAGGGACGCCGTGCGGAGTGCGAAGTGGCCCGGTATAACTCCGTGTTTATGTGATCAAATTAAGGAAATTCAAGTGGTTAAATTACCCCTCGAGTGCCCGGAGTGGAGCCTGACGTGTCCACGAAAGTGAACCGCATCGGTAAGCGCGTAGATGGAAACAACACAACTCGGGTTCGTGTCTGACTTCGACCGTTCCTAACCCTCTCGCCTTGTTTACCCTGTAGTATGCGGTACTTTTACTGGGCGAGCGTAGACGTGAGAATGAGCGGCTAGGACGCCGTAGGCGAGGGGCGCCTCTGCCGCCGTACGACAAGATGTGACCCGAGGGGACGAGTGTACGGGGGCCCGGTATAGGAGCTTTGATGGAAATGTCATCAATGTGCGATGAAATTGTCATCATTTTAAAGTGATGAAAAGATCCACGCTTTTGTCATAAAGTGACAGTGCAAGCCGTGTTGCCCCACACTATGGCACAGCTCCAAACAACTCATAATAGAACAATAATACTTTTTTTTTTGTAAAAAAGAAAATTTTCGACGTGGCCTTTGCCGTGAAGAGGGCCTGGCTAAGAGGCGCGCCGTAAGGCCCACCTGCCCCGAGCCACTCCGCGCCGTACAAGGGGGACGCCCGGGGGTGAAAAATGCAGGGCGGGAAATCACACCCCAGACGGCACTTGCATGCACGGCAGACGACAGGGGGGCGGGGGAGGCAACTTTGACGAGGCGGCGTCGCCTGCTGCTCCACTCGGGACTCGAGAGGCAGAGAGACAGATGGACACGCGGAGAGAGAGAGAGAGAGAGAGAGAGAGAGAGAGAGAGAGAGAGAGAGAGAGAGAGAG
Source organism: Stenchaetothrips biformis (assembly GCA_030522485.1). NCBI lineage: Eukaryota > Metazoa > Arthropoda > Insecta > Thysanoptera > Thripidae > Stenchaetothrips > Stenchaetothrips biformis. The sequence goes on from CM060100.1 coordinate 7,276,464, forward strand.
AGAGAGAGAGAGAGAGAGAGAGAGAGAGAGAGAGAGAGAGAGAGAGAGAGAGAGAGAGAGAGAGAGAGAGAGAGAGAGAGAGAGAGAGAGAGAGAGAGAGAGAGAGCGCCTGCGAGGTAGGCCACCGACGCCCTGCCGCGTAGCCGTGCTCGGCGGGCTGGCCTACCCTGGCTTTGGTGGGCGCTCCCACCAGCGGCTCGGTCCACAGTGGGCCAGAGGGCCTTTTTACATCCCCCTCTCGACGTGGGGGAGTAGGCCTACATAATCTCTACGAAAAATGTACTCCCCGTGTAGTACATTATCCCTAGGAAAAATGTACTCCCCGTGGAGTACATTATCTCTAGAAAAAAATGTATTCCCCGTGGAGTACATTATCCCTAGAAAACTGTACTCCCCGTGCAGTACATTATTCCTACGGATTACGTGCCCCATCCTTAGGGGGAGTGCATATATGCCCTAGGGGTGGTGCACTTCGTGAGGACGGGAGTAATTACTTTACCCCGATGACACCGGCTGACTTTTGGCGGTCGCTGCGTGGGAGGCCGACGCGACACGCGCGGCGCACCACGGCGTCTCGCTAAGGGGACACGCTCGCCACGCCCCACTCCCTCCTGGGCCAGGTCAGTTCCTCGGAGAGCAAGCAGTGTAAGGGCGGGCTGCCCCCCACCCCCCCTGTTTGTCTCTGTCCCCCGCCCCCGGAGCGCAGCGCGGACGTGCCCCACAATCAGCAAGGAGGACAAGGAAGAATTGGATTTGTAGGCAACGGGAAGAAAGGGGCGCGGGGGGCGTCAAGGGGCACGGCGTGCAGGCCGGCAGGGCGGCAGAGCGGCGGCTGTGCCGGCAGGGGCAGGAATGACCGGAGGGAAAGGGGGGGGGGGACTCGTTCCTGGCCTACCGCTGGGCCGAGGCGGCCGAGGCCGTGCGGTCGCGCTGATTGGGGCCTGCTTGACTCGGCCGAGGCCCTGGTGGAGGCCGTGGCTGGTGCTACGCCGCGCCGAGTGTAGTAGAGTCCTAAATATTTCCTAAATAAATCGACACTCTCAAAACCTTACAAACTATTTTGCTCCTTACGAAGAAAAGAAGCTTGTTATAACAAAGTATTTTGTGCATACATAAGCTTACAAAGAAAAAAATACGTAATTAACGACCTATTTCTTCGCATAACAAACTTAATAGTTTGTACCTATGCTCAAAATACTTCGTAAGGTTTTATCCGTGCAAGTATTTAGGACTATAGAGTCTAGTATGCGCGAAACGATAGAAATTTTCAAATTTTGCTCTGACTGTCACTGGTTTTTTGTTAGTTTTTTTTTGGTTTGTTGGGAGGGGGCGTTTATTATTAAATATGGTACTATAAAAATGCCACCCAACCGGCGGAACAACTTTTGGGGCGTGAGGCGAGAGGAGCGACCGACTGGGAGCAATTTTGAGATTCGAATAAAAAGATTCCAGACAGCGACCGCGCAGCGAGTCTGGGCGGCGGGCGCCTTGCCCGGCGCTGCCCTGGCCGCCGCACAGGGGTGTTCAAAAGAATGCGCATTCCCGTGGCCGAGGGGGTCCCCCGGTCCGACGGGGTCTCGCGTGCTAAAAGAGGGGGTGCAAGGGGGGGTTAAGAGGCCCCCACCCCCTGGCCCCTCCGGACCCTACCCTGCCGCGGATCGATTCGGCTTCTGGACCATCCCCATTCCCAGGCCGGGCCCGCTCCGCTCCCCCACCCCAGCCGCTGCCCCCGGCTGCCCCCTTCCCCCCAGCCGGCCCCCCTAAACCCATGAGTGCAATCAAGAAGCCTTCCCGAGCGCTACCAGTGCGGAACCTAGCCGGCGGGCCAGGGACGGCCTGCGCGGGACAGCGCTGCAACTAACTGGTCGACAGTGACTACGCTGCGCCCCGGTCCAGTAACCAGTTCAGAATGCATCGAATTTATTTTTTTTAACTCTTGCGTTTTAAAAGACGGGTATTCCAGCACTATGACTGCAACACTATTGATCCAAATTTCTACTTACGTAAACTGTGGAAATTTCCAATACTAATCTGATTTTTTTTTTAATTTTTCGTAAAAACCAAAACCCGAGTTTTTCCTGCAATTTTCAGACGCAGTAGCAAAATGCGCAAACTGACCTCCCCGAGTGGGCAAGTCGTGTCACGCCGCGTGGCGACAGAGAAATAAAAATTGGCCTCGTAAAACAAACATCATCAGGACCCAAAACCAGCGTAGAGAAAGGCTCGGGGCTCCATTATTATTGAGTTGCAGCGACCGACGGGGACCCGGCCCAGGGCTGGAAGAAAGGGAGAAGGGAGAGCGCGCGAGAGAGAAATGGGCAACGGAGAGAAATGCCGACCGTTATTTTATTCCGAACACAGGAAATGATTTACTGGTTTCGATAGCCTTGCGACTCAGGAACACACACACACGGTCAATCGATCACGGGCACAACAAGAAAACAAGGAATATGGGATCTGAGTGGCCAAGACGGGCGAGAGGAGGGCACATTACACACAGAAAGAGAGAGAGAGAGAGAGAGAGAGAGAGAGAGAGAGAGAGAGAGAGAGAGAGAGAGAGAGAGAGAGAGAGAGAGAGAGAGAGGCTGGCCGACAGACAGACGGATAAACAGACCGACAGACAGACAGACAAACACACACACACACACACACACACACAAACACACACACACACACACACACACACACCAAACAAGGCAGTTTGGAAAGGTGCGACCCGTTGCTCGCTGCGTGGCGCGCGCACTCATCGCGGCGGTGGCTATGTAGGTCACACAGCAGGCAGAGCGCCTCGTCTTCCAGTCGCCATGGTGCGCAGCCATCGTGCAGCCATTGTGCAGCCATTGTGCAGCCATTGTGCAGCCATTGTGCAGCCACTTCGTGGAAGAGCTTCTCTTCACACAGCCGCTGCACCGATGGAGACAAAGGCCGTGGACACTGTTCCTGCCGCGGGCTGATTCAGAGATGGGACGGGGCGTGAAAGCGAGAGAGACAGAGCGACGAAGACGACTCTGAGTCTGCGGTGGCGGCGGTGGCGGCGGTGGCGGCCAGCGAGGGGGCGATCCGCGGGAAACGGAAGCGACAACGGGAGGAACCTGTAGGCGGCGCGGTGAAAGAAAAGCCAAGTTGTGAAAGAGGAGATAGCGCCGGGAGTGGTGCGGGGGGCGGTGTCTGTTGGTCGGCCTAGCGGCCCGGCGGCGCGCTGCCGAACGCCATTCAGTGGGTCAGAAGACCGTTCAGGACGCGTTTTGACCTCCGGAGTCGTTAAATGTGGGACTCGACTCGACCGAGTGACCCCACCCATGGATTCCTCGTTTGGAGAGCAATCCATTGGTGGGGTCACACGTTCGAGTCGAGTCCCATTTAGCGACTCTGGAGGTCAAAACGCGTCCGAGATTTTGGCCGTCTGAACGGTCTTCTGGCCCACTGTGCGCCACGCGCCGCGCCGGCCCCGCCGCCCTGCTGATGAAGGCAGTAATGTGAGAGGGTGGCGCCTCAACTCGCGGTGGCGCCGTCGCCCGGAAAATGAAGCGCGCCGCGATGATGCGATGTGAGGAGGGGGGAGGGGGGAGGGGAGGGGGGCTAAAGGGGACACTTGCGATTCACGGGACGATGATGAATTACACTGCGCAATAACGTTCGCACGGCCGCAGGGCGACAGGCCCACTGTGCGCGCGGGGGGGGGGGGCGACAGGCGGGCGGCAAATGGAAAGGAAGTCGGGAAAGGTTCGTGGCGACCCTCAAGGCCGAGACCCTCCACGGCGGGGAGCAGGCCGCCGGAACGCCGCAGGCCCGGCCACACACGCCTTGAACCAACACGCGTGCTGCCGGAGCGGCATGAGTAGGGCCGTGGCGACGCGCCCTAATAGAAACCGAAGTCCCTGGATGGCTCCTATTTTGTTCCTCCAAAGTCCCCCGGGGATTTCAGGAGATTTGAAGTCCCTACTTAGTCCCTCTTAAGTCCCTCCCCCGATCAAGTCCCTGCGAAGTCCCTGATCTGGCAGTATGGTCTGCGAAATCTCTCGCAAGTCCCTTAAAGTAAGCTTATGCCCTCTGAATACTCTTAACAAATGTATGCACGACACCATGCGTGTCGATACTTGCATTCACTCATATTCGTGTTTAGCAATGAGTCTATTTCAATAAAGCTGTTTATGTTCATTGTTCCAACAAAATCGGCAAAAAAAAAAAAAAAAAAAAGCTGGTCACCTTCCGTCAAAGTTATGATAAAAAAGCAATGTCTTATTCAAATATGAATATTGATCATCTTGTAAATATGCATTTGAGGAGAAAACGGACGGCGCCATTGCGTTTATCTGCCCTTGAAACCCCCTAGTTCAACCCTCAACCACGCAAAACTGCAACGGACACAGCCGTGCGCCTGACTGAGCTCCGGCAGATATTGGTAGGCAGGCTGACCCGATCTCTCCACGAAGGGCCGGCAGCGTAGTGGATAACGTCTCCTGGCAGTAGGATGAAGACCACGGGTTCAACTCCGTCTGCCTCTTTTTCTTTTGCCTCTAAGAGAGACTTCGGAGGGATTTCAAGTCCCTTTCAAATCCCTTTTCACTCCAAATCCCTAAACCCTGAAATGCACCATCTAGGTACTTCGGAGGGATTTGAAATAGGGACTTCAGAGGGACTTGCCAAAAAGGACTCTAGGAGGACTTCACTTTTCTATTAGGGCGGTGCCGGGCCGCATATCCCTCACGCGATTGTTAGCGCAATGGATAGCGTAACAGTCAAAGGCCTCGGAGATGCGGGTTCGACACCCGTACGGGGCGACTACTTTTACAGCTGTTTCGGTTCTCTAAGTTGGTACCACTGACTTAGGGGCGCTGACGTCACGATGTGGAGGCCGTGTTTCATAGCATGGAGTTATCCCCCTTTGGCCCGCAGACTCACCCCCGATAAATGATAAATTGGTTTCTCATGACGCGGACGTCTGCCCGGTCGCACCGCTAGCAGTCCCGTCAATGAGCAGCCGCGGCCTCTGCAGGACGGGGCGAGCCCAGCCAGCGCAGCGCAGCGCGGAGGGGCGGTCCTTTTGTCCCCCCTCCCCCCTCCCCCCTTCCACACCCTCTCGGCTCGGTCCTCCCAGCACAGCGTCAGTGCCGCTCGTCTCGAGGCCGCGAGATAAATCCTAATGTTTTCCCTTTCCTACCCACCGCAAGGGGGTGGGGGGTGGGGGGGAACTATGCCGTAAAGCGGGGTGCCCGCGGCGGCGCTCGAGAGGCATGGAATCGAGATGGACCCCGCCGGATCATTATTCGGTACAGAGACTGCTGACAAGTGGCAGGCGGACAGACAGACAGAAGACAGACAGACAGACAGACACTCACGGCCTGAGTGGTGCGGGAGGTAGGGGAGGTACACTGTCAGAAATTTTGTTGTTAATTAACAACAAATCTGTAGCTAATTTTTTTCTGACAACAGTTGTTTTTAAACGACAGCAGTCGTTTACGAACAGAGAATGTTGTTGATAAATGACAGTTGGGCGAGGGGGAAACGACTTCTGTTATCCGGTGTACAGCAAATCGGTAATCCGTAATCCGGATAACCAGAAATTTCGAAGTAATCCGGTGGTAATCCGGGGAAATTCTGAGGTAATCCGGGGTAATCCGGCGTGATCCAATGGTAATCCGGGAAATTTTTCGATGTTATCCGGAGGTAATCTGCGGGTTATCCGGGGTAATCCCTATCCGATGTACACAAAATTTCTCAGTCGTTTCCCCCTCGCAGTTGGGTCATTATAAAACAACTTTCTTGTTGGAAGACAACTTTTCCGTCGTTTCAGTTTTAAACAAAGATGTTGTAGGAAAACGACCATGGTGTTGACAGTTTTGTTGTTTTCGAACAATCGTTACGGACAGTGTAGGGGAGTTACACGGTGCACAGTCGCGTGGCTGCAGCCCGCCGGCCCCGGCCAAGTTTCAATCCGATTCTGTTCCCAGCCAGCGCTCTGCACACGGCGGAGCGGCACAAGCCCCGTGTCCTCAGGACGCACACACACACACACTCATCAAACAACGCACACACACGGAACCCCCTTTTTGTGAAGGTGGAATTAATTGCTGAGGCACACAGCAGGCGTGGCGGAAGCGGCACGAGGGGCAGACGGGGAGAGAAGATAGGAGGTGCACCCCGAAAAAGAAATTTATCATTCTGTTTTTTTTTTTTTTGTTTTATTTATTTTTCTCAAGGAAAGCATTTTTGATTCAACATTTTTCCGTACCCCATTTCCGTCCCAAACTACGCAATTTTTTTTGTGCAGTGTATGCAGCCGGTGGCGTGCGCTCTGCTGGGTGGTGCCCCACGGCGCAGAGCTGCGCCGCTACACCCAGAGAAATGAATTCTAGATTCTTGATCCTTTCAAGAAATGTTTCTTGATTCAAGAAAAAAATTCTTGGCTCAAGAAAAAAATTCTTGGCTCAAGTAAAAAAGTCTTGAATCAAGAAATATTTCTTGAAAGGATCAAGAATCTAGAATTCATTTCTCTGGGTGTATGAGGCATGGAGTACTCCCATTGCGACACTCGGATGGAAAACGAGGAAAAGAGTCACATTAAAAGGAACCTTTGATGTTTGTGGGTCCGCAACCTGTTGCCGGCCGTCCCTTCGCCATCCTTCAAAGCGGAAACGGCGGCACCTGTCCGCAGTGCGGCGCACAGTGGGTCAGAAGACCGCTGAGGCGGCCAAAGTCCCGGACACGTTTAGAGCTCCAGGGTCGCTACATAGGACTCTAATCAAACGTGTGACCCCACCAATGGATTCCTCGTGTGGAGAGCAATCCATTGGTGGGGTCACACGTTCCAGTCGAGTCCCATTTAGCGACTCTGGAGGTCAAAACGCGTCCGAGATTTTGGCTGTCTGAACGGTCTTCTGGCCCACTGTGCGGCGCGCGGGCCGGGGAGGCATCACATTCCGTGTCTTTTCATCCCGCCGCTCGGCGCTGGTGCATGGCCCTTCCGCATCACAGTGCCAACTCGGGCCGTCCGGGTCAACTCGCCGTCCCCCCGAGAGCGAGCGAGAGCGATTCAGGGTGTTCGGTTGTTGTGTTTTGGTCTGCCGCGTGGATTAGTCGGTATTTGGGCTGGTGTCTGACAGGGGTGCGGCGGGCGAGGTGTGCAGCGTGCGGTCGTCGCGCCGCGCCGCACCGATCCACCGGGCGTACTCGCCCCGCCCCGCCCCACCCCCTTGTTTGTTGCTGCGGTTTTTGCCGCTGCGGTTAGCTCGCTGCTGCCGAGAATTCCCAGACGGGCGGTCGGTCGTGATTGGTCAGATCGGCGGCTTGGCCGCTCTCGGCGACGCTGATTGGCTGAGGGCACTGTTATTCAACGAATGTGACGTCATATTCGGTCGAAAGTGAATTTTGTCACGTTCGTTTGAATATGACGTCACATTCGATTGAATGTTGACGCTCTCTCTCTCCCCCCCCCCCCCCCCTATACGGGACGTCCTCTGAGTGCGGGAGAGACAGAGCGACGACTCTGAGCGTGCAATGCTCCGCCGCCACGCGCCGCAGTCCCTCAACAACGCCAGCCTCGTCGATAGAGGCCGCCGCCAACGCGTCTTCCGCGTCAACCCCGCAGAAAAAATAAATGAAAATATGTATTCCAGCGGCGGACGTGTGGGGAAGATGAAACCTGCTGGCCCGGCCATTCCACGTGGCGCATCCCGGTGAGAGGAGAGGGAGAGAGACAGAGAAAGAGAGAGAGAGAGAGAGAGAGAGAGAGAGAGAGAGAGAGAGAGAGAGAGAGAGAGAGAGAGAGAGAGAGAGAGAGAGAGAGAGAGAGAGAGAGAGAGAGAGAGAGAGAGAGAATAGAGGGGGCATGGCTCGAGCAACACCAGGATTTACATTCTACACCGTAGGAAAAATCGTTTCCCGATAATTTGATCCATAACCACATGGGAAGGAGAGCCCGCGGCAGGATGCAGAGCGGGTGTTGGTGGTGGTGTTGGCATCAGGTGGAGGGCTTTTGGGGGTTGCTGGAGTGCTGGAGTGGGGGGTGGGAATGGATAAAAAAGGAGGGGGGCCCAACACGGTGCGCCAGCACTGACACAGATAACTCGTGTGAGCGGATGTGGATTAGAGCAGGCCTCCCACACACTCTCTCCACGCGGAATGAATCGAGCTGAATTCCAAAGCGAGAAAGGAAGACGATTGCGAGACGTTCCCTTGTTGTTGGTTAACTTCGCTATTGGTGGCGTTCATTCCCCATAAATCAGTTAAGCTGCTCGTGAATGGCGGGGAGCCCTGAGGTGAGAAGCGCCTGCTTGTCACTTCCTATTACCGTGTCACAGCGTGTCGCGGCGAGTCGCGGCGAGTCGCACTGGTGTGACCCGCCACGCCTCGCAGACAGCACTGACAGCAGACAGGGTGAGCTGGCTGCTTGACGACGGTCAGAGAGAGTGTCACCATAGTGTCACCAGCCCACTGACAAAATTTCGTTTGGCACGGGCACGACGCACTTCCCGGACGTGTGAATCAATAAAAGAAAGACTTTTTCTCGGTGTTAAAGACTTGAAAAACCAAGTGGCGAATATTTTAATGCTGCTGTGGTCCTGGTCCTGGTCCGCAATTCATCACGCCAAGGTTTACACCCCTACAACGCAGTACAAGGCCCGCGCTACAAATTTAGAGGGCAAAGTGATAGCAGTCCCGTTTTTCTTTTTTACTCCTTTTTTATGACTTTCCGCTGGGCGCGTGCAGCTTATGGGCTTCTCATTTGTGAGGAACTGGGTCGCCAGGCACAGTGGGCCGGGCGTTTCCATTCCGCGGCCATTTGTCTGCCAGCGAATCGTCCCCGGTGACGACTGACGTAACGTACCTGTGCCTTGTGGCGCCGGGCCGCCCACTGGACCGCCCACTGGGCCGCCCACTGGACCGCCCACTGGACCGCCCACTGGGCCGCCCGTGCGGTACTTGCTATGAAAAATGTAGCGACTCGCGCAGCGGCAGCGCTGGGGCGTCGCTGGGGCGCTTTGAGCACGTCGCTCTCGAATCAAGGTCCACTTTAGCCTCCCTGCCACACCTCGCTCTGCCCGCCTCATAGCCAGCCTGCAGGCATGCCTCTGGCGTAGTGTCTCTCTCTCTCTCTCTCTCTCTCTCTCTCTCTCTCTCTCTCGCTCGCTTTCCTTCTGTGTGAGTGTGTGTGAGTGTGAGTGAGTGTGTGTGTGTGTGTGAGTGAGAGAGAGAGAGAGAGAGAGAGAGAGAGAGAGAGAGAGAGAGAGAAAGAGAGAAAGAGGGAGAGAGAGAGAGAGAGAGAGAGAGAGAGAGAGAGAGAGAGAGAGAGAGAGAGAGAGAGAGAGAGAGAGAGAGAGAGAGAGAGAGAGAGAGATAGGCGGCGGGTGTCTGTGTGCGTGCTTCCCAGAATGGCCTGCGCGTGTGCTCACCATCGCCTCGCGCTGCACGCTTCGCGGTGCTACGTGTCCGCAGTTAGGTCCATCTGTGTCCCCGGCCTGCGCCTTGTCAGTGGTTTTGTCAGATTATCTGTCAGCGAAATACATATCTCCTCCCCTTTATCCTCGTTTCCCCGTCTGCCGATCTTATGTCATTTCACTCCTTCTCGCGACGCCCGAATAGAATACGACACATTGGCGCCCAAAACGGGCAAAACTGGCACTTAAAAATATGTTTTAAAAATACTTTTGAAAATTGCATTTTTGTGCTGTTAGCAGCCTTGATTTGATTCGATTTGGAAGGATTCGCACATCTCCAGGCATGCTGCAGGAGGCCGTGATCCCTTAGTGCTGCACTCTAAATGTCTTACGAAGAAATTTCCCATAATACCAAGGAAATAGCGCAAGCATAATACGAAGGTGGTTTTTCTTCGTATTACGAAAGTTTTTCTCTGTATCTTACAATGGAGAAGATAAAAAGATTCGTATTACGAAGAAATATTGCTTCGTATTATGTCTGCGCCGAATTCATTGTAACATACAAAAAACATTGGTCAAATTTCATTGCAAGACATTTTGGGCAATGAGCGCCGGGCTCCTCCACCCCTCGGCTCGCACTTGGTCAATTATTCAGAAACAATGGCGCATCTTTTATCCTCCCCCGGCGATAAAAATAACCGTGCCGGACAGGCGAGTTAGCAGCGGGGCCGTCCCGTCCAACTAGGGACTCCTCAGTGCCCCCGCCGCCTCCGCCCATTCATTAGCCATGCAAACAAGACGAGGAGAGGATTGATTCCCGGCATTGCCGTCTCCCAATACAAGAGTGGCCCTCGCTCGCTCTGCCCCGCGTGGACCCAGGGAAAGGGGGGGGGAGGAAGGGGGACAGTGTCGTACTTATACAGGCAACTTTTCCCGAGCCGCCAGCCCCGCCTACCTACCCCTTCCTCCGGCTGGACCCGCCCCTGCCTCCGTCCCACTTTCACACGTCGGCCGCGCGGCGGCGGCCGTAGTGCGAAAATAATATGCCTGCCTAATCCCTTAAGATCTCTTAGGGAACTTGATCCAAGTGTACTTACGCAGAGACGCGCGTGAGGCGACGGGGCCAAGCACTTCCGCGCGCGCGCGTGTATGTGTGTGTGTGAGAGGGGGAGAGAGAGTGAGAGAGAGAGAGAGAGAGAGAGAGAGAGAGAGAGAGAGAGAGAGAGAGAGAGAGAGAGAGAGAGAGAGAGAGAGAGTGCGAGAGAGAGAGAGAGATTATTGTGTCGTTGTGTCGTCGTCGACGCTGCACTCTCAGACTATCGTCCTGATTTTTTGTTTAATAACGTATTGACGTTTGTGCACATAAATAGGCTTATTAACATCTTTTTTTTTTTGTAACGGTCGTAACACTTTTATCAATTTTGTCTTAACAAATCTGTTAAGCTTCTTAACGACATCCTATTAATGTGCACAAACGTCAGATTATAAATAAAATGTCTACACGCTTAAAACCTTACGAATTATTTTGAGCATAAATAATACAAACTTATTTACTTTGTTGTACGAAGAGTTCGTAAGTTACGAATTATTTTCTTTGTAAGCTTATGTAGGCTCAAAATACTTTGTTATAACAAGCTGCTTTTCTTTGTAAGGCCTAAAATAGTTTGTCAGGTTTTCTCAGTGTATTGAAGGACGTGCCACTCACCTGGTAGCCGAAGCCCGTGGAGTAGCGTCCGCCGCCCCGCAGCCACAGCACGGGTACCTTGGCGGAGACGCCGACCATGGCGGCCGCCAGCGCCGCGGGGCCGCCGCCCACGACGAGCAGGGCGACGACGCGGCGGCCCGCCACCAGCGCGCACAGCCTCTCGATGACCGTGCCGCCCCCCTCACCGGCCCCCAGGCCCGGGCCCGCCCCCGCGCCCGCCCCCACGCCGGCCGTCGTCACGCCGCCCCCCGGCCCCCCCGGCAGGCTGAGCAGCAGCGGGGCCACGGACACGTTGCCGACCACCTGCAAAAACACAAGCGTTGACAGGTAACACACACGAAATCAAATTGCCAAAAAATAATAAAAAAAATATCAAAGAATAAAATTGGTGTAATTTTTTTTTGTGAATGGGTGCACTTTAATTAAGCGGCTTGTGTCCTACTCGAACACCAAAAAAGAAACGAGGTCCTTGCGAAAATACGAGGACCGGGATTGGGCGTGTGACCTGGCGGCGTGCCCACTGGGCGTGCCGTGGCGTGCCGTGGCGTGCCGTGGCGTGCCGTGGCGTGCCGTGGCTGCAGGTGCCGGTCGCGCCCCCCGCGGCACTCGCGAACCGCAACTTGCGCGCCACTCAGGCTCGCCTCGCAGGGTGGATGGATGGGGAGTGAGTAATTGGGAAATGGGTCTTGTGACAAAGTGCCGTCGGGCCACACCCTGCCTGTCCCACACGGCCCGGTCCCTTCGTGCGGCGTGGTGGCCGCGCGGGCGGGTACCTGGAGGGGGGGGGGGGGGAAAGCCGCACTAGGGCAGGCAATGGCAGCGCTGCACGCTCCAACAACAGCACGTACAGTGGCACATCCGTTTCGGCCCGGTTCTATCAAAAGAACCGACCAAAGAGAATTCGTTCGTTATTTCGGGAAATTTTTGGGGAAAAAAATTGATCCGTTCCTACCATGGTACGGGAGTTTTCACCTTCACCCACGTGGCTGTACATAACGTTTAGACACTTTGGAGATAACAGGACTCCCTCCCGCGGTAGGGAAGGGAGGAAGGGGGGGGGGGGTCGTAACGCGCCTGAGTGGTGGCGGCGGAAGTGTGCCGACTTTTTTCGTATTTTCACACCGTGAAGCCTGCGGCCCGTGAAAAGTGCAAACTGCATACAAATTCACTTTGATGGAGTGGAACAATGTGGGGGTGGGGGGAGAAGGGGGAATCAATTTTTTTTCTCTCCATCCACTCACCGCGAGTCGACAGACAGACGGACGACTGGGCAGCCGAGCGGACAGACAGACACGTGTTGTGTCAGGAATAAATATGAGCTCGTCTACGACAGATTCAACCCACAAAACACAAAGCCCGGTTTTCCTCTTTCCGCCCACGCGCGTGCACATAGTGGAAGGAATAACAGAAGGCAATGGGTTCGACGCACAGACAGACAGACCGACAGACGGATAGACAGACAGACAGACAGACAGACAGACAGACAGACAGACAAACAGACAGACGGACAGACAGCTGTAATCATAACCCGCATGGGCCGGGGGTGCGCGGAGAGTTCATCAAAAGAGCTCATTACGCAAATATCCGGCCAGAAAGCTGGCTTCCAGGAATGGGCTCTGTGGGGAAGCGAGCCCCCCCCACCACCACCACCACCACTCCAACTCCCCCCTTCCAGCCTTTCGTGGCAGTTCAAGTTCACGAGGGCTGGATATGAGCCGCCAGCCACCACGCCCACATAGTCATCGAACCCTACGTACTTGCTATGGGCCACGCGCATGATTGATTATTTTCCCTGGCCCTCCGTGCACCATTAGGCAAGGTATTGTTACTGAAAGGGCACTTTACTAACGCGAATCACTGCTTATCACAAAGAGTCTCAGTCAAATTATTCAACAGGAAATAATTGTTAACGAAAATCTTTATAGGAAACTATTGGTCTCATATAACTTTTTTTGTTTTGTTTTCCGGGCGCTGTGAACGTGTTACGGGAGACAGCACACTGTCGGATCAAAGTCTGACAGTGGGGAGGGCGGGGCTTGGTGGGGCTCGGGGGGTTTGGACGGGTTAGGGGGATAGGACTTGTTCCTGTATCCCGTAATTTATGGATGATCCCCTATCGAATTGGATTGCCGGAGAAAAATATTCGCCGGCGCTGTCACTCCGGTGTCGTATACTCGCCATGACCTTGAAGGGGCCGAGTTGAGACATTCAAGATGGGGAGGGGGGGGGGGAGAGAGAGAGTAGGAGGGAGAGAGTAAAAGAGAGAAAGAGGAGGAGAGGGAATGCAGGAAAGACTCGGCGGGCAACACCGACTTCGTTGCCTCCATCAACAACAAAGACATTCCAGACCACCCCTTCCCCGGTTATCTCCAGCGGCTCTGCTGGAAGCCCAGCAGATATTGACCCCAACCACCTTCCCTTTTCACGTTCCGGTCCTCACCTCCGTCGAGGAGTGCGGGGCATTCAGGGCCAGGCAGCCAGGGCGCACAGTGGGTCAGAAGACCGTTGAAGCGGCCTATATTCTGGACGCGTTTTGAGCTCCAGAATCGCTAAATGGGACTCGCATTGAACGAGTGATTCCTCGTTTGGAGAGCAATCCATTAGTGGGTCACACGTTCGATTCGAGTCCAATTTGGCGACTGGAGCTCAAAACGCGTCTAGACTTTCGGCTGCCTCAACGGTCTTTTGACCCACTGTGGGCCCCTGGGCGGGGCGAGGGGTGCGCGTGGACAGTGTCACAAACCGAGGAATTCCGGGGGCAACAGGAATGCCGGCTGGAGGAAGGGACTACTCACGTGGAGGAACTCCTTGGTCATGTTGGCGAGCGTGCGGTGCACGATTCTCGCCATGGCCTGGTCCTGTGGCCCCGCCAGCGCCACCGCGATGTGCAGCGTGGCGTCCGTCTGGGGCTCGGCATGGGGCTCGGCGGCGTCCGCGGCGGCCTCGGCCCCCTCGGCTGGCGGCAGGCACAGCGCGGTGGACGCGAGCAGCAGCAGCGCCGCGCCCCGCCAGGGGCTTCTCCAGGGGGCCCTGGGGGCGGCTCTAGGGGGGGCTCTAGGGGGGCGGGCCCTAGAGGGGGCCCTAGAGGGGGCCTCAGGACCCCGAGCAAATGCCCAGCCCATCCCATCAAGGCCACCTCAGGCTGCACCAGGCAGCCGCGCACGCCAATACCTGCGGCAGAGAAACACAGCAACGATTAGCACGGCAGTCGACGTCAGTAGTACAGTGGGTCCACAGTCGCGGGCCGCCATGCGATACCTCCTAGCAATAGGCACGTACTTCGGGCACGCTTCTCAAAACTCACGTACTTTCGGCAGCTTGTGCAACAAACACGCAGTTTCACGATTTCTGGTCAAAAAGCACGCAGTTTTCGCATTTTCCTCCTAGCGGGTATGAAAATGCATTCTGGGTAGGTTTTTTTGGTTGGGCTAGTGAGGTACCTTATCTAAGTCACCATTGATAACCTGGAAACGGTTCCAGGAGTGATCCACCATCAAATATTACTGAAGGTTTGAAGGTCAAGGGTTGACCTATATTTAATGGCAGATCGTTCCTGAAACGGTTTTGAGCTTATCAATGGTTACTTACTGAGTGCATTTTACTTGCCCAACCATAAAACTTACCCAGAATGCATTTTCGTACCCGCTAGGAGGAAAATGCGAAAACTGCGTGCTTTTTGACCAGAAATCGCGAAACTGCGTGTTTGTTGCACAAGGTGCCGAAAGTACGTGAGTTTTGAGAAGCGTGCCCGAAGTACGTGCCTATTGCTAGGAGGTATCGCATGGCGAACCCCCGCTTGTCCTTGTCCCACGAGAGTTCCCACATTGGCAGGTGAAAACTCCTGATGCGGTTGTACGCTTCCTTAGGTGGCAACACTGTTGCACACTGTGATATCGGAAGTGGCGTTTGCCTCGTCCGCTTCCAGCGCCCCCTCCCGCCTGGAATGCGCCTCGCCGTCTGATACAATTTGGTGGGTCGTGGCGTCGCGGTGTCGCACGGTGGCTGAAGTTAGTTACCGAATTAATCGCCTCGAGGCTCCGCGAGCGGAAAGGAGCAGGCAGCCAATGGCAGGCCGCACGTAAAAACTTTTTATGCGGCCTACAATGTAAAGAATGACCCGGATTACAATCAAACCGCGTCCACCACACACCGGCTCCATTTCTCTCTACGAGCAGCGCGCTAGGGCCATCCGCCCACCAGCCCCGTTGGCCTCGCGCTGCGAAACACGATTTGGCACTGGATGGTTTCAAGACGAAACTAAGCAAATTTGTGTAAATTTTGTTATTTTTGATATTTTTGACTTATTATTTCTTAAGAGTGACAAATAGAGTTTAATTAATTCTTTAAAAAAAAAAATTGTTTTAAGTTGCGTTGCAGGGTTCTGAGGTATTCCGGAACTGTTGGAATACTAGAGGCCCCTGTCCGTTCGTGATGGAAAACCACTTTCCTGCCCGTCGATCTTTCCTCCGGATTTGACGGTTTTCCTCCATTTTTCCTGCAGATGGGACGCCAGGTGGCGGAAATGTCGTTCTAGGCCCCTTTCACCCCCCTTCCGCGTCCTTGCCAGCCCAGGGCCGCGGCCCCAGCCGGCCGGCACGGCCCCAAGGACTCCGAGAGGCCGGCTCGCCACGGCCCGGTCGATGTGATCCGGGAAGCAATCTTGTCAAAGCACATAAGTCCGGCCACCCTGCTGCCTGCCTTGCTCCAATCAGAGGTCGCATTCCTGTGGCTGTGGGGCTGCCCGTCTGCCCGTACTATTTGGCGCCACATCCGCAAACTACGGCATGTTCTGCAGTGAGGACCAGCCACACACCACAGCCTTGCGTGACAGCCACAGTGACGAAAGCTCAGGCTCCCGCTGTTAATAAACTCGCTCGGCCCCCTTTCGGAAAGTGGCTCCCGGCGTGGTAATGGAGTCTCTCAGCGCTGTCGGGATGGTGGTCCGGGTGGGTCCGGGTGGGTCCGGGTGGGTCCGGGTGTCCAGGACGGTCCGGCCACGTAGCATGCAGCCGCCAGGATATATGGCTCGGGACAAGGACAAAGCTTCCGCCAGAGTGGTCTGGCCCAGTGTCGGGTCGCACGCCGCGCTGCACAGTGGGTCAGAAGACCGTTGAGGCGGCCAAAATAACGGACGCGCTTTGAGCTCCAGAGTCGCTAAATCGGATTCGCATTGAACGATTGACCCCACCAATGGATTCCTCGTTTGGAGAGCAATCCATTGGTGGGTCACATGTGCGGTTCGAGTCCCATTTTGCGACTCTGGAGCTCAAAACGCGTATTGAATTTTGGCCGCCTCAACGGTCTTCTGACCTACTGTGCGCTGGCGGCCCCCACCCCCTCCCCTTTTCTAACTGCCTCCGAACTGCCGCCACATGAACCTGACGCGCCCCCCCACCCCTTGGCAGACTCCCCCGGGCCACGCGATGGGTCTTGTAGCACCCCCTCCCCCCTCCCTTTTGGCTGGCCTTTGGCCGACGAGAACGGCTCACTCTCACGGAAGCTGCGAAGCTTCATTTATCGGGGATCAATTTGGCACGCGAGGCTGCCAAGGAGTCGGTCGGACTTGCCAGGATTGCCGCCAGATTGCACGGCAGAAGCAACTCGGGGCGCCGTGTCGGCTTTTTCATCACCGCCACTGGAAATAATTTTGCGAGCGGCGCGGGACTTGAACCCGTGCTAATTGGAGACCTTGGAGCCTTGCAGCCTCACTGCTGGCACGTAGGAAGCTGCGTCGAGTCGTCACAGACACAGCTAGCCACGCCGTTATTGATCACCTTGATTAAGTGGGAGAGTGAGAGTGAGAGAGAGAGAGAGAGAGAGAGAGAGAGAGAGAGAGAGAGAGAGAGAGAGAGAGAGAGAGAGAGAGAGAGAGAGAGAGAGAGAGAGAGAGAGAGAGAGAGAGAGAGAGAGAGAGAGAGAGAGAGAGAGAGAGAGAGAGAGAGATACGCAAGGGAGGCTTTCTGCGAGGGGGAACGACAAGGAAGGCGATAGCAGTCTTATCGAGGTGCTTACAAGCGTTTACCAATAGGCGACTACTGCCGAGCAGCCATTCCGAAGGGCCGTTTCGTCGCTGTCTCTCTCGCAGCCCTACGAGGCGCCCTGTGGGTGCGACACAGACAAAGCAACGCAACGGCTCTGCGTAACCGGCCTGCCCGGCCTGTCGGGGCGACTGGGTGGCTGTGACGGTGGTGTAGTGTCGCCCGGCCCCGCCTGCATGCCTCCTGGCCGGGACCAAGTTAGAGGGCTGACTGATTTATCACCTGACAGCCAGTGCAGGGGGGAGGGGGGATGGAATACTGTACCCCCTCATGCAGTGACCGGCGCCAAGCAGTGCCGGCGCGCGAATACATAACAGGATTTATCCCCGTCTCGTAGTACAAACACGAATACACGCAACCTGACACAGTGGGAGGGAAAAGCAGGGACGAGGCCAGAAACAAAGGGCCGAACGGACGATTCGGGGCAAGTTCTCGCGCGCGCGCACGCACACACACACACACACACACACACACACACACACTCACACAAAACAACAACACAAACTCACACATTCACGCCCGACCCGCCACCCTCCATCCCACTCATTCAAAGCGTATAAGCGCAGGCCGGCGCAGGCTCCCCATAGACCGCGATCGGTCACGATTCGGAACCTGTAACAGTTCCGCTTTCTCTTTGTCCCGTTTTCTTTTTTGCGGACTTCCATGTAAATGGGATTTAAAAAAACACCCGGTCAACTCTGCTCCGCACAACAGAGCTCAAGTTTCTTTGGCGTGCGCACCGCTGCCGCCGGTTGAATGACGTCATTTTGTCACACTGCACCCAGGAAAAAAGACATTCCATTTTGTTCATTTTCCTCCAGAATAATTTACACGGGTAAAATATATCCTCCTCAAAGAAAAAAGGAAACGCAATGGTAAGGCTCAGCGAGAAATGAAAAAGCAAACCACAAAACATTTGATGGACAGTTTGTTATTCTTTTTTGAATGTATAATATTATTCCGTGCCATCACGATGAAGGGCAATGTCTCGCTGCGAGGTATCGTCTGCGTCGGTCTGGCCTCGCGGAACGGACAGCGAATAAGCAGACCCACCGCCCTCCAAGGGCCTCTGCAGGGCCGCAGGGCCCACAGGGCCGAGGCAATGGCGGAGGGGATCGGCCGCCAAGGACCGCCAAGGGGCGCCAAGGGCCGCGGGGCCGCCAAGGGCGAGAGAGGCGCTTTAATCTGCTCAACATCCGATTCCCTTGGGCGGTTAGTCCACGTGGTGTAAGAAGAAAAGGATAAAGCCAAAAGCTGGCTAAAAAGTCTCAAGCCTCTGTGGAAGGGCAAAGGGACTGTCCGACCGCGGATGGGGCGCTGCGCCGCGCCCTAAGGGCCCTGTGAGGGCAGTGAGCGCGGTAAGCGACAAAAGGAAGATTCATCGCACGTTGGGCTGGTCCGGTTGAGTCCAGCCCAGTCAAGCAGCGTAGAGAAAGACAGAGAGAGAGCTTTGCTCGCGTCTTGGCGGCGGCGCACGCGCCAAGCAGCGCCCCAACGGCAGCCCTCGAGGAGGGGCGGGGCGAGGGGTTCCCAACCGAGCCGACGAGCCTACGCTGACTTTAAGTCAAAAGTGACTTTTTGACTTTTTCCAGATTTTTAGCAGATGATACCTTCACACCTCACATTTCATTTCAACATACTTAAAACTACTATACACATGAAGGTGTCAGCTTGCTTTTACTATAGATATTAGTAGGAGCGGGCAGTAAGGGGCGGACCATGTCTGCCTGCCTGTCGCTCATCCGCGCAGCGGCCGGGCGTAAACAATGGCACCCCCTCCTCGCGCCTGCGCGGAAAATTGACAATCCCTCCCCGCCTGCCACGTCACAAAGGGTGACTCGGGCGGGCCTCGGCTCTGCTCAGCTCGTGCCGACTTCGGCGCCAGCTCGGCCTCGTTCGGACGATAGCGATGCAGCGCGGCACTGCTATAATAAACACACGACAATACCAAACGAATATCATCGAAAGAAAACCAAACGAGTATCATCTGCTTTCATTAACGTTCGTTGAATGAGATTTTTAAATTTTTATATATTTTTTTATATTTTTTTTTTTTTTTTTTACCCTTTTGTGAGTTTTTATAATCTTTTTAGACTTACTGCGTCTATTTTGCTCTAGAACTTTTCGGACTTTTAGACTTTTTAATGACTTTTTGACTTTTTAATAACTTTTTGACTTTTAAATAACTTTTGACTTTTTAATGACTTTTTGCTTATTTTCAATTTCAAAATTACTCATCCACCGGCGTTCACTGACTTTTAGCATTTTGAAAGGCTGATTCGAGAATTTTTTGAGAATTTATGTTTTTTTCCGTTTTTCTGTTACTTTTTGACTTTTGCGTCTTTTTTGACTTTTTTGACTTTTCAATGACTTTTCAAATGACTTTTTTCACCCGCGTGCACCGATTTTCACCGGTTAAGAACCTCTCGGGGCGGGGTGTAGCGGGGCGGGGTTTGGTGGGGCGGGGCGGGGCAGGGCGGGGCGGGTGGGACTACTAAGCCGGCACTCACCTTGACGTCGCTAGACTAGCACGTGCGCGGAGCTGCGCGCCCCGGCCGCCCCCTGCAACCGGACAGCGAGCCATCAGTACGAGGAGGAGCAGTGCGCGTGCATTGCGAGTCTCAGTCACTGAATGGGCTCGTAACCCTGCATCCATTCGCGGCGTGCATGTTGCAATCAGGCAGGTCAACTTGTTGCGCATTCGTCGCCGCGCTGCCGTGCCGTCGGCGCATTGCGCGCGCTTCATGCAAGTCTGATGGCGTTCAGCACTCGCGCTTGCACGCGTTGGCTCATCGCCGGGCTGCAGCGCGGCGCTGTCGGCCCTCCCTCGGTCCGGAGGGCAGCCCAGCCACCCGCCGGATCCGCCTCGAACCGCCTCACACCGCCGGCCGGCGCCGCCACACACCCGCCCTGCCCTGCCCTGCTCCGAGGCGGTGACCCGCCCAGGCGCCCTCAGTGCGAGCCAAAAGTCCGAGGGGGGAACGACTGAGAAATTTTGTGTACATCAGATAGGGATTACCCGCGGATTACCTCCGTATAACATCGAAAAATTTCCAGAAAAACCATCGGATTACGCCGGTTTACCCCAGATTACCTTAGAATTTCCCTGGATTACCACCGGATTACTTCGAAATTTCTGGTTATCCGGATTACGGATTACCAATTTGCTGTACGCCGGATAACCGAAGTCGTTTGCCCCTCGCAAAAGTCCCATGATCGAGGGGTCGACCTGTATATTACCATGTAATATATGCATATTAACACAATTTTGCCTCCATAATACCTCTATATTACTTTATATTACACATATATTACCTATATTACTTGTAATAAACGTATACTCCCTCGTACGCAGGCAAGGGGAGTTGTCGACCCCTCGCCCATGATCCACCCTATGTTTCTTTAAAAAAAAAAAAAAAAAAAAAAAAACAAAAAAAAAAACCAAGTAGTGTTGAGTTTGAGCGCCACGCACTCTCTCGGCGCGGCATCCGGTCCGCCTCGCGGAAGGAAGAAATTTCCAAGAGTTGATCGCATCGCGCGCGCAGGTCGGGAAGCTTAGCTGCGAAATCCCGGGCAAGTTTTATTGCATGCCACAGCATCCTCTCCCCCCCCCCCCCCTCGGCCCCGCTGTCGTTCTCGACCAGAAAGCTTATTACGGGAAGCAGCAGACCCGTCGGGAGGGATAAAACAAAGAGTGCGGACGCTACAGCAGTGCATTCTGGGAGACGCAGTGTCATGGTCTGCAGTCCTTAACCGGCAGCACGCCCCCCTCTCCTCTGCCAGGCGCACCCTTCCCTTCACTGGCAGCCCTGAGACCAGCAGGCTTTTCTTTTGCTTTGTTCACAGATTTTCTTTAAAAAGTGGGAAACGGAATGGGCGAGGTTCGCAACGCCCTGCAGGCTGGGGAGGTGTCGGGTGTCGCGGCGGACTGCACTGCCGCGTCGAAGCGTATCGGAGCGCATCAGAACGGGACTTCAGCCCTCTGAACCTTTCGTCTCTGCCCGTAACACATTTTTCATCATTCCCCTTGTAATGACGAACTCCTCTCATTTTTATCCACGGTATCCTTTCAGGAAAAAGGAACAGTCGGTCATCAACTCTTCTTGGCTGTTTTGTCTCGGAGATTTTTTTTTTCTCCCTCTCTGTCCTCGAGGTTTTCTTCTCGGTGGTGCCGCGATGGGGATGCAGGGGACGGCGGCGGGGCGGGCGTGGCGGAGCGTGGAGTGAAATTGGGTCAGTGTGCTCGAGTTTCCCTCAGGCTTTGGAGTGGGCAGGTCAGCGGGGAACGGCCAAAAACACACACAACCAGCCGCAACGTCGCCAAACTCATCGGCGTGATTCAGGGGAAGGGTTTCCAAAAGTTATGTCCAGTGGTGTCGTCCCAGCGCGGGAAGCAGGCAGACTGACATCGCAGCGACAAGCTTTGAACAGCGGCAGCGTGTGTCGAAGTAAGCCTCTGTGAGTGAGTGAATGAGTGAGTGAGTGAGTGTTTGTGTGTGTGTGCGCGCGCGCGCCTGCGTAATAGAAGTGTGAATGTCCATCCATCACAGGCATTATCCTTCGCGTTGTACAGGCCCTGGGGTTGGACCGGCATCAACGGGGGGGATCACCCCAAAACGACCGAACAATCTCCTCACAGAGTCATCACTTTTCTCCCCTTCTATCCTCTTTTTTTTCCCGTCGCAAATCCCGTTTTTTGCTTGTTTGCAGGAGGATCACCACCAACGGCCATCGCGTAAGGCGATTTGCAAATCAGGTGCACCACAGCCGAAAAAAACATACACACACACAATTAGAAACATGATGTTACACACACAAAAAACATTAGTCGTATTACGGACAGAATCATCAGTATTGCAAACTTCAGCTCCATCTGCCTGCACAAAACCATCCGTAACGTAAATACCCCGCATCAGGAAGGGCCTCAGTGCGAAGGCCTTCGTCTGCGTGACTTTTACTGAGTAGGGAAATGATTGGCCTCAAAAGGACTCGAGAAATGATTGGGACCGGGCGTGAGAGAGAAAAAGAAATAAAGAGACAAAGAGAGAGAGGGGGAGAGAGAGAGAGAGAGAGAGAGAGAGAGAGAGAGAGAGAGAGAGAGAGAGAGAGAGAGAGAGAGAGAGAGAGAGAGAGAGAGAGAGAGAGAGAGAGGGAGAGAGAGAGAGAGAGGGGGGGGGGGAAGGCCCTGTTGCCTACTGCAGAGGCCGGGCCGCCAGCACGCATTTCCGGTTTCCCGGTGCAGGAAGTGGGCCGGGGCCGGAAACGAACGGGGTGGGGCAGGACGATAAGGGATACCTCGTCACCATTAACGATTCACACTGTTTACCTGTCGACTGATGCTGGGGATCATCCCCCCCACCGGCGGCGAGGGCCGAGGGACCGGCCCAGTGTGGTCCTCCGACACCCCCGAGGTACTTAGTTAGCGCGCATTAACTTTTCACGGCTCTGTTTAGTCGGCAACACGCCACATCGCCACTGCTGCTGCGTCCCGCGTCCCGCTCGCGTCTATGCTTTTGATTTTGTGTGTGTGTGTGTGTGTGTGTGTGTGTGTGTGTGTGTGTGTGTGTGTGTGTGCGTGCGCGCACTGAGAATGAAAGAGTCTTGATCAATACCCAATTTTGGGTGAGGAACACTTTATCACCCGAATTTGGGTGAGGAAGGTTCCTATCCTCGCCCAAATTTGGGTGAGGCAGGGGTATCAGCTACCTGTATGGCTATACATAGTATTTTCACCCAAATTTGGGTGATAAAGAATTCCTCACTAAAAATTTTACTCATGAACATGACTCTTTCATTCTCAGTGTGTGTGTGTGTGTGTGTGTGTGTGTGTGTGTGTGTGTGTGTGTGTGTGTGTGTGTGTGTGTGTGTGCGTTCCTCCTTTGTGGCCAGGGGAAAAGCGTGCGCTGCTTGTCAACAGGTTGCCAGGCTATACAGCCAGTCCATTATTGCGTTCCAGGCGACTTGCTCTTCAGATTTCCGTGTCGTGCCCGCCCAGCCAGGCAGTGCCCGCGAGAATAATTTGGAGCGGGTTCTATCTCTCCTCGCCGAGCAATCGAGAAATACTTCTGCTGAGGTGTGCCATGCGAGCGGTGCTCCCCGCCGCACGCAGCGGCAGGAGATTCGCTGAACCGCCTTATTTGCGATGTTTGCATGAGAGCGCAGCAGACCTAGCCGTCATTTTTACGGAGGGATCTTTTTTATTGCGTGCAAAGGAAGAGGTATTCATGTATTAATTTGAGGAAGCAGTGTAGCTCTCACTCGCTCGGAGGATGCAAGTCACGTCCTCGACACGTCCGCTGCACGTGTCCTTGACGCGTCCTTGACGCGTCCTTGACGCGTCCTTGACCCATCGGCAGCCGCTTCATCAGGAGCGATTACCGAGTGGGCTGCAAGTCTGATCCCGAATAGCGCCTCTGTCTCCGTGGCAGCCCTGCGGGCCGGGGGGCTGCGAGAACGAGAGAGACAGGGCGCGGAAGGCGCCGCCGCACAGTGGGTCAGAAGACCGTTGAGGCGGCCAACCGGACGCGTTTTGAGCTCCAGAGTCGCTATATGGGTCTCGAATCAAACGTGTGACCTCACCAATGGATTCCTCTTTTAGGGAGCAATCCATTGGTGGGGTCACACGTTCGATTCCAGTCCCACCTAGCGACTCTGGAGCTCAAAACGCGTCTAGAGTTCTGGCCGCCTCAACGGTCTTCTGGCCCACTGTGCGCCGCGGAGGGCGGCTCCTCGACGCTGCTGCCGCGAGCAGACGACAGGGCGTCGATAGCAGAATAAATGATGGAGGGCCTCTTCTGCTGCTCCCTCTCCTAATCCCCCAACCTCCCCCCCCCCCCAAACGCCTCACCGCGGCCCACCCCACGCCGACCCGACAGCCTTGGCTTCGTACAAGAGCGCACACAGTTCGGCTGATACGAACTTCTATCGTGAACGGTGGGAAATTGCGAGGCTGCGAGCGGGAAATCCCCAATTTTCCTCGCAAGTCTCGTAGAGTGTAGACGAAATGACGCGGTGACGCAAAACATTTGCCGAGGAGGGCATGACGCACGGTACAGCGTCCATCATCGCGTGTTTTCCATCACCGACCGAGTCCCGCGCTGACTTCAAAGTCGGGCGAATCGAATCTCGCGGTAAGATTATTGACACAGGTCCACCGACAGACCCTGTCTCCGTCCGTCTCCGTCCGTCTCCCTCCCTCCTCCTGCCGCGTAGCTCGGCGATCTTAAACGCTCTGCGGCCTTGCGGCAGCCGACAGCCTCCACCGCACGGCGGCCGCGGTGTTTACATGGCCCCCGCTGCGGTCGGGATGGGCTGGCTGGCTGGCGCTAAGTCTCGTCATGGGCTTCACGCCTCGGACCGCACCTGCACCTCGAGGCTAACCTCTTTGGACAACTAGATTGACTGATAACAATCAGTTCTGAATACGAGGATGTGAAACAAAGGCTCGAGCATCAGATTTTTTTTTTCAGTGCGGTCCAACTTTTTCTGTCTTCTTGAGTGAGAGTGAGTCTTGAGCGTGTCGAATAAATGACCTTAATGGGCTTAAATCGCAGACACGGAAGGTCCGTAAATGGCTTGGAAATTGTCTTAAAAAGTTGACAAATGCCCCCACAGCGCAGCCCTCGCTACACTGTCTGGGGAAGCTGGGGCAGCTTCGCCATTCTTATTCCGAGCCAGCGGAGCCTAGGGGGTTACCCTGAGGGGCTGCCGCCCCCGAGGGGGCCCGGAGGCTGAGAGCATAAGGTCCTGGAGTCTGCGGGGTGGGGCGGGGTGGGGCGGGGTGGGGCGGGGCGAGCAACACAACAGCAGCCCACTCTGACTCTGCTGGGCTCGGCAAGGTCAGCGGGGTGGCCTGGGCTGGGCTGGGCCCGGCTGGCCTCGGCTGGCCTGGGCTGGCCTCGGCTGGCCTCGGTGGCCCGGCTGGCCTGGGTAGCCCGGCTGGCCTGGGCTGGCCTGGGCTAGGCTGGGTGGCCTGGGCTGGCCTGGGCTGGCCTGGGTGGCCTGGGTGGCCTGGGCTGGCCTGGGCTGGCCTGGGCTGGCCTGGGTGGCCCGGCTGGCCTGGGTGGCCAGGCTGGCCTGGGTGGCCCGGCTGGCCTGGGTGGCCCGGCTGGCCTCGGTGGCCCAGGCTGGCCTGGGAGAGCTGCTGCTATCCGTACCGCAGCCTGCCTTGCCAGCACGGTGCCAGCTTCACCCGGGAAATGCAGGCGACCCCGACCCCTTCGGTTGCAGCGCCGCGGACGTGACGGTATGCCATCGGATAGGCGAGGCGCCTTCCTGCAAGCTTCCGTTGCCCCGCCCCGCCAGTGCGCTGCCGTCCTGTTGTCGCACCAGGGCGCGGCGGGGCGGGGCGGGGCGGGGCGGGGCGGGGCGGGATGCACCCGGAGCGCCGCCCTGCTGCAGCGGGACGTGTCCTGGCACCGCCAAGCGCGCCAAAAGGCAGGGCACAGCCAACAGTGTTCATTTTCAACAGTCACAAAATCAAAGACATGTCAACGTTTGGACCCTCTTTGCGGCAGCGCTGCTCCAAGGTGGCTGATCGCAACGCCCCAGCAAAGGCATGCCAAATGACATCCCTCCGTAGAGAGAGCCGCCCAAAGTCAGCCGAAATGGCTCTGGGCTGTGATGGGGCCTTGCTTTGCATGCTTTGCATTTGGGTCGACGCCGCAACCGGCTGACGCTCCCTAGCTAATACCCGCCGAGCCCCTCGCTCTGTCTCTCTCGCACTCATGGGTCGTCCCGTAGGGGTGCGAGAGAGACAGAGGCGGCCCCTGCAGGTAGAGGCGCCCCGGGTCACTGGCAGTGCGGTGTCCCAGCGGCAGGCGGCCAGCCAGCAGCCAGCCAGCCCTAGGGATGACCAGAGAAGTGAATTGAGAGCTTAGTCAATCGGACCGAAGGGAGGGGGGGAGTAGCGACCCAGCGCCAAAGGGCGCTGCCGGCCGACGCCGGGGCGTGGAGGGAGTGGGGGGAGTGGGGGGAGCGGGGGAGTGGGGGGAGTGGGGGGGGAGTGGGGATGAAGGGGTTGTTTTATGGCGAATCGCCGGCACAGCGTCCAAAGGGTCCATGACCACTCAAACCAGCCAGCCCCAGTGGCCATGAGGGCCGCCAACGAACGGCATCGGCACACTGTAAAAAAAATTTTGTAGTCAAATTCCTATACATGTGTATGAAACAATTCACATATACATGTATACGAATATTACCACACACTTGTATGGCAATTTTCCTATACATCGGTATGGCATTATGACTACACGCGTATAGGCGTTGCCCTATCTGTTGTGCAGGATTTTTCCTATACATCGGTATAGCAGCTCTGCTACGCATGTATAGAATTTCTCGGATTTCCCAAAAAAGAACGCAAATTATGCAAGCCGTTAGGCTGTGTTGACGTTATCATATTCTAACCTCCACGGCTATGATTGTAGCCGTGTTATGACTTGAGGTGCAGCCGGCCCGCCAATCTGACGAAGTCAGACCTCTACCTGTCCTCCCATGGTGAAGGGGGACGTATCATGGTCTAAAAATGTAGGCAGTCGAATTGCCACCCGACTATCTCACACTCAAGGAAAGCGCGTGCCTCTCCACCCAACGAAATTCCTAACCGTAGCTTCTACCGAGAAGTAAGTCCGTAAAAACGATACTAGCGCCATCTAGCGGATCATCTGGGTTACAGACATAGAAGCAGCTTTGTGACTTTTGTCACAAGTGAACAATTAATCGCATTGGTTCCCATTATTTGTACAAGTTACAAAAATTTGAATCTCTGCTAAAACACTTCAGAACAAAATTCTTTTTTTCAGTCAGTCATATTTCTATACACGGGTTGGAAAGTTCCTATACATGAATAGGATTTCAGGGAGTTCCTATACATGGATAGGAATTTTCCTATACATTTTCGGCTTGAATACCAAAAAACCTATACAAATCGGAAAATTCCTATACATGTATCGGAATATCCATGTTTCCTATACATGTATAGGAATTTTGCTAGACCACTGTATGGTAAAAGTCCGATCATTTTTTACAGTGAAATCACGCCGGCGTTGAGACACGTCGCAGTGGGCAGTGTTAATAGGCAGGGAATCAAAGTCCTCGCGGGAGCGGGGGGAGCAGCAGCCTGGCCAGCAGCCAGGCCAGCCAGGCCAGCCAGCCAGGCAGCCAGGCCAGCCAGCCAGGCCAGCCAGGCCAGCCAGCCAGGCCAGCCAGGCCAGCAGCCAGGCCAGCCAGGCCAGCCAGGCCAGCCAGGCCAGCCAGGCCAGCCAGCCAGGCCAGCCAGGCCAGCCAGGCCAGCCAGGCCAGCCAGGCCAGCCAGGCCAGCCAGGCCAGCCAGGCCAGCCAGGCCAGCCAGGCCAGCCAGGCCAGCCAGGCCAGCCAGGCCAGCCAGGCCAGCCAGGCCAGCCAGGCCAGCCAGGCCAGCCAGGCCAGCCAGGCCAGCCAGGCCAGCCAGGCCAGCCAGGCCAGCCAGGCCCGCCAGGCCAGCCAGGCAGCCAGGCCAGCCAGGCCAGCCAGCCAGCCAGGCCAGCCCGCAGCGCACCGCGTCCGTCGCGTTGCCTACCCTCTCTTCAGCGGGCGCTCGGCCTGGCCCACTGTGTGGTGGCGTGCCGCCTGGCGTTCCTTTTGGGACTCCAAAAAGGGGCTAGGCAAACAGCAGCGCGGCCGGCCGAATCGTCGATGCAGGGAGAGAGCGTCTTCCTCCGACCCGACTCTGCTTTCTGCTCGGCTCTCTGTTGGCAGAAGAAATTAGCAAACGAAATGGCGGCGGCGGCAGGCGGGTGTGTCATCGCCACCCAAGTTTGTTTGAATTTCGCGCCCTCTGTCGATGACTTTGCCTGCTCGGGTCCCTCGGCGCCGCCAGAACACAACACCAATTAGGGAGAGTCTGCACGAGAGCCATCCCCCCCCCCCCCCCCCCGATATCGCCTACCCTCGACACTACGGCCAGCATCACCTCCGTCAAGGAGCCGCGCCGCCTTGGCCACCACGGCCTTGGCCACCACGGCCTTGGCCACCACGGCCTTGGCCACCACGGCCTTGGCCACCACGGCCTTGGCCACCACGGCCTTGGCCACCACGGCCTTGGCCACCACGGCCTTGGCCACCACGGCCTTGGCCACCACGGCCTTGGCCACCACGGCCTTGGCCACCACGGCCTTGGCCACCACGGCCTTGGCCACCACGGCCTTGGCCACCACGGCCTTGGCCACCACGGCCTTGGCCACCACGGCCTTGGCCACCACGGCCTTGGCCACCACGGCCTCGGCCACCACGGCCTCGGCCACCACGGCCTTGGCCACCACGGCCTCGGCCACCACGGCCTCGGCCACCACGGCCTTGGCCACCACGGCCTTGGCCACCACGGCATTGGCCACCACGGCCTTGGCCACCACGGCCTCGGCCACCACGGCCTCGGCCAACACGGCCTCGGCCACCACGGCCTCGGCCACCACGGCCTCGGCCACCACGGCCTTGGCCACCACGGCCTCGGCCACCACGGCCTCGGCCACCACGGCCTTGGCCACCACGGCCTTGGCCACCACGAGTTGGCTCGTTGGCTGCGCCGCCGGAATATCGACATCACCGAACTGCAGTAGCAAAAAATTTCAAACAAAAAGAAATTTATTTATAAAAAAAAAAAAAAAAGTTTTTTGCTATCGACTACTGAGCAACATTCTAATGAAATGAGGTAATCAAGCCGGAACACAACGAATGCAGTTTTGCGTAATGAGTGCAGAGGCAACACTGTCTTTTTTAAAAAGCAGATAAGGGGAGAGGAAAAAGAGGAAATCCGAAAAAAAAATGTCTAGAAATTAAGTCTTAGAATTCAAGCATAAGACAGAACTTGATTGAAGCAAGGTTCGAAGAAACCATTTCTCTGGGTGTGGGAGGATCCTTGAAGAGTGCTGTGGGATGGTTCTAAAAGGGTCCTGGATAGGTCCTGGAAGAGTCCTGGACGAGTCCTGGATGGGTCCTGGCAGGGAGCACGTCCCCGTCTGGCCGTTGGCTGCCGTTGGCGCCAGTCTATCGATCCCCGAGTGTCTGTCTGTAGCCTCGCGCCCCGCGGCCCGCGCCATGGTGCACAGCAGCGAGCGCCGCGCTAGCGCCTCGGCCCAGAGGTCCTGGGGGTGCGAGAGAGACAGAGAGCTGCTGGCTGCGTCTCGTGGCTGGCTCCAGCCCCGCGGTGCCGCCTCACCCCAGGCCACGTGTGACTACGTGACTCCGGGCGAGAGCCCGGCCAACTCCACGAAAACAGCGCCAATGTCGGATGATTGAAATCGAGACGGTATACGTGTTGCGAGCTTCACGCATCAAGTGACAAAGAAAAACAAATTTTAAAATTTTTATTTAAAAAATAAGGATGGAAATGTTTGTTTTAAATGTAATTAGTTGTCGTGACTAGGTTGGCGAGGCGGGGCGGGGTGGGCGCAGCCGATAACGCGGAACGACAACATCGGCATTCGCGTCGGCGCTCTGGGGACGCCCTGGGGATGAAGGCGATACGGCGCGAAACGGGAATCTCGCTGCGGAGGAGAAAAACACGCGCAACTCGAGACAGTATAGCGCGGAGCAGGCCACTCGACAACAACCCCAGGAAGGCAGGGATGACGTCTCGGCACGGACAACAGTCCACCCGCAGCCGCCAGCGATGCGAGAGCAAAAAAAAGGGAGATCCTGTCATACTCAGTCGCGACAAGTGTTTACATTCCGCAGCACCCACCCCCCTCTCCCTTTTCTGCTTCGCTAACATCCTGGGGGGGGTGGGGGGCTGTGCCTCTTTTGCGGCGTGATATGGATACGACGTAATTATGGTCAGGGCGTTCCCCAACAAAACGCGCCCCATGTTGACCCGGCCCTCGGCCCGTGTGTACACAGCTGCCCTCCCCTTCCCCTTTCATTCATCAAAAGAGTGCCCCGGCCACGCCGGCCACGCCGGCCACGCGCTGCGCCCAGGTAACCCGAGGGGGCCGCCGCCGAGCAAGACAGGTTGAAGCACGCGCGAGGATTATCCCAGACTGGACGCATTAAACCCGTTCCATAGTCTGCGCCCCTCCCACTTTGCTTCCGAAAACGACCCGCTGATGATGCCCCCCACCCCCACCCCAACCCCCACTCCCTCGGCCATCCGCGAGGCTGCATCAGCAGGGCTTGACAAACGCGGCCCTTTGCGGCCCTTTTCCGGTAGGACTGCGCGCACTTAGGGGCCTATTTTCGCAGGCATAAAGCAGACGTCCCGCTCGTCGCGCAATGCGCGCGTTGCCGAAAGCACTCCAGTACTGCTTTATTGCGAGGCTCGTTCGCGAAACAATTCCAGATTGTTGTTGTTGTTTTTTTTAATAACAAAAAGTTTGTTTAGGTTTTTTTTTAATAAAAAAAATTTAAATGTTGTGGTTGTTATGGCTCGTTTACGCATTTGTTTGGCAACGATGCACCCAAAAAAGACCCAGAAAAGTAGAGATCCCGACCGACCTTTTACCGTTGACATTTTTATGCCGTAGGCCCCATTTTTTGTCCTTTTTTTTCCGCCGTCCGAGACCAGCGGATAGAAGAGGATAGAGGACGATAGAGCCGTCCACCGCGTCCGCCCCGAGGAGCGCAGCGGCGACAACAAGGCGAGAGCAAGTCGTAGCCCCTAAACTTGACAATAAAATTTATACGACGCTCCTATCGGGGAAATAATGTACCAGCGCGCCCCTCGGCCTGAGAGAGAGATACAGAGAGAGAGAGAGAGAGAGAGAGAGAGAGGAGAGAGAGAGAGAGAGAGAGAGGAGAGAGAGAGAGAGGAGAGAGAGAGAGAGAGAGGAGAGAGAGAGAGAGAGAGACGAGGAGTCCATCAGTCAGCCCAGGAGTGTACACAGGATTACTGATTACCAGTGTTTATCTACAAAAATTCTCTAAAAACTCAACAATTTTGGCCAGCATTTTTTGCCTATTTTCATAAGACTAACCCCCAAAAGCCGATAAAAACAGCAAAAATATCCAAATTTGGCATATGATTACCAATGATCACTGGACGAAGTGTACACCCGACTACCAGAGTGGAGGACCCCTCGGAGAGAGAGAGAGACTATCTTTTAACGAGAGCGCCGTTCGAACATTAAATAGGCGTGTGCCCCGGCATGATTCCATGGTGGCGGCCGGCCGGACGGTCTGCCACGCAGATGAGGGCCGTGAGTGCCATGAGCGGGGCGGTCAGGCAGAGGCATGGGGGGAGGGTGGCGGGGCTCCGAGGGCATGGCGTCGTCATGCGGTCGTTTCTCCCAGGCGCAACGCAGCGCGTTGGCGGTCGGAAACGGGGGCGCGGCGCGGCAAGGACCTCAATGGCGGCTTGGTGGAGTCCTCCTGGTCGTCCTGCCCCTCCCCCGCGCCGCTGCACCGCCCTTACTTTGTACGGCGCGTCGGCGTGCTTGGGCTGCTCCGTGTGTTTCGCGCCCCTTTGCAGTGCCAGACCGCCTCGCCGCCTTTCCAACCCGACGCATACAGACGCCACAAGCCTCCCCCCGCCCAAATAAAAGGAATATGGTATCTTGTGCGCTATTTTAGCAGATGATACATTTATGTACATCTGCTTTCACGTTAGCGTTAGCGTTAACGGTTGTTTTTGTTTCCTTTTTCGGGTGGCGGATGCGGGCGCAGCGTCGTGCGAGTGGGGCGCCGAGCGGCGCCGAGCCACTCCCCCGCCGTCGGCGGTCGCGGCGTCCTTGCCACTTGTGTGCAGTGTGCGGAGCACGCAGGGGCGTGCACAGCTCGCCTCCTCGGGAGGGGCGGTGGGACCTTTTTTCGGAGACTTTGCCTAACTTCCAGGGGTTATACGCCAAAAACTGCCTCATAAGTATACCTTTTTGCGCCTTTTTGGGGTCCCCCCCTTGGGCACGCCCCTGGGAGCAGGGCCGTGCAGGGCCGTGCACTCCCCCGGGGGCGCCGCGGCGCTGGCGTCGCTAGGCCTGCCTGCTGAGCCGCCGCCTGTCGTCACCGGTCGACTGTTTATCCAGCCACTCTTTCACGGCACACCTTTTGTGCGGCCTGACACCCTCCCCTCCCCCTCCCTCCCTGCTCCTTTATTCCGCCTGGGTGCCACGGCCCGTGCGGCCCGGCACATCAATCAATGGGCCATCAGCCGCCTCCAAGTGGGCCAGTCCTACTCCATTGACGGCCCCGTCTAATGACCCGCACGTCGCCGCACCGCCGCTCCACGCACACCGCCCCAGTCCGATCAATTTCAAACCGGAAACATGGCGCTGAGATTTGAGCTCAAAACGGCAAAGCACCCTCGGAAGGATTAAATAAAAATTTTAAAAAAAAAAATAAAAAAAAAAAAGATGGAAGAAGGCCACGCGGTCCAGGATTGAATTTTCCCATGCCATGCCTGCTGCTTCAAACGCGAAAATAATTGAGTCTCTGGTTCCCACGCTGGCGTCCAATGCCGGCGTCGCCAACTGGAAAGGACAGATTGGGTGCCGTTCTTCGCCGTCGTCCCAGAACGGGCCGGACGAAGCCGAGGCGAGAGAAATGAAAATAAAACTACTTCTGGTCTCCCCAGCCGGATGCCGGATCGAGATCGTATCCCGCGCCGCTCTCCCGAGCGGAGCCTGGAAGCATGGGAAAATCGTTCTCGGAGACGCTTAAACACGCTCGTCGCCCCTTGCGAGCCGGTGCTCGCCGCCGATCTGGACAAAGCATCGATTCCCGTCGAGTCGCGCGGTTTCCTAAACGGCGAGAGAGAGAGAGAGAGAGAGAGAGAGAGAGAGAGAGAGAGAGAGAGAGAGAGAGAGAGAGAGAGAGAGAGAGGAGAGGAGAGAGAGAGAGAGAGAGAGAGAGAGAGAGGAGAGAGAGAGAGAGAGAGAGAGAGAGAGAGAGCTAAGTTGCGAAAAGTTTTCAGTTGTAGGTGCATGCCTTGTAAGTAGTGAGCGCTACGCACAGGACAACTTAGTTCCGAAATCCCATTTTCCATGATTACCCGACTGGGCTCGGCGTCCCCGCGGCGGTGGCTGAGTCCTGCGGC
The DNA here is from genome assembly GCA_030522485.1 of Stenchaetothrips biformis. NCBI lineage: Eukaryota > Metazoa > Arthropoda > Insecta > Thysanoptera > Thripidae > Stenchaetothrips > Stenchaetothrips biformis. Next base: position 7,309,581 of record CM060100.1, read on the forward strand.
GAGGCGGGCGGTGGCTGAGGCCATCACTAATGCAGCAGGCAATCGTTGTTTCTTTCCAAACGTGTCTTGGCGTCCCGATCCCCGATCGCGACGGGCCATAACTCGGGGGGGCTATGCGGGGCTATGCGGGGCTATGCGGGGCTCAGAGGCCTTGGCGGCCTCTATGGGATGGCAGAGGAGGCGGCGTCGCGCTGGGATTTGGCCCGGGATGGCCGAGGTCGAAAGGCCGGCCCCGATAAGCCCGCCCAGCCGCCGGCCCCAGTGGGCCCCAGTGGGCCTCACGCCGCACAACAGGATGCTAAACCTCGTCGCCGTGACGGTGGCCGGGGCCGGGCCGGCTGGCCAGGGGGGAGGCCAGGTGGAAGGCCCGGGGGAGGCCGTTCGTCATCGTGGCTGAAGAGGCCGCCAGGGGCAGGCAGGCTGGCCGGGCCGCAGAGGGTTTAATTAAAACCGAGTCGGAGGCGATTGATTAAAGTGTAGCACTTGGCTCCCGGCGCTGCGTGCGTGGCCGTGTGATTGGGTTTGTGTGTGAGTGTGGGTGCACTGCAGAAAAAAAGGGACATTTTTTACGTTAATTTATTGCCAGGATTTTCCGTGCTCAGAGACCCAGGTTTCTCCGCGATTTGAGACCCAGAATTTTCCGTGACTTGCGGTCCAGTCTTTTTTCCATCGTTTGAAAGACAGGTTTCCGTACACTGTGAAATCAAATGAAGGCTTTAGCTTTGGAAAACTTCCTCTTAGGGTACGGTGTAGACTGTCATGTAAGTTCACAGCCAAAGCCTTCATTCTATCTCACAAATCTCTGTCTTCCAAACGAAAGGAAAAAGACTAGATCGCAAACCACGGAAAATTCTGGGTCTCAAATCACGGAGAATCCTGGGTCTCAAATCACGGAAAATACTGGCAATAAATTAACGGAAAAAATGACCCTTTTTTCTGCAGTGTGTGTCTGTGCGCGTGTCTATGAGTGTGAGGGTGATGTGTCCACACCGCCGAGGCACCCCGTTCATAAATCACAAGACGACCTCATTTTGGGTCGCGGAAAAATATTTTGGGATCCCCGCACAGGTGTGAGACACACTGTAGAAATTTTAGTTGTCACTTGATGACAATACCAAGACTAATTCTCCTTGCAAGCATGTCATCAAAACGATTGATGACATTTTTGTCACGCCCGCATGCAAAAGGTATAGAAGCTTTAATGAAAATGTCATCAATTTTCGATCGCAATTTGAGATCGGTGATATTGTCATCATTTGAAAGTGATGAAAAGATCATCCACGCTTTTGTCATTAAGTGACAACACATTTCTACAGTGCAGAGCGACGGGATGCACGGCTCGGAGTCGGGGTGCTGGCTGTTGGCGAACAAAGCCGGGCCCGCGTCTGAATGTGGTCAGTGATGCGCTTTCTGCCCCCTGCGCCCCCTTCCCCCTCACGGCCTGCCCCCTGCGCCCCCTTCCCCCTCACAGCCTGCCCCCTGCGCCCCCGTCCCCCTCACGGCCTGCCCCCTGCGCCCCTTCCCCTTCCCGGCCTGCCCCCTGCGCCCCTTCCCCCTCACGGCCTGCCCCCTGCGCCCCTTCTTGTTGGACACCATTTTGGACCCATAAGACTCGGCCAACAACGCCGTGGCCACCACAATCCGGTTACGCTACAGTGAGGAGAATTACAACGCAAATATGCGAACACGCGCGGGGAAAAAAAGAAAGAGTTTCGGCAAGCGTGATTTACGCATCAACGTGTCTTCTTGTTTTGGGGTTTTTTTTGCTGGGGGGGGGGGTTGAGAGCACATCGTACGCACGGGACAGGGCTTTCGCTTTCCGAACAGTCGAAGAAGGTATCCCGCACTACGGCGGTCCCCTCCGCAAGACTTGCCGGTACAACAACTATAATAGGACAGTGCCGCGTCCAACTTGTTTCCAACTTGACTGTACCTGTTCACAGGAGAGGCGCTCCGCCGCTGCCGGCGCCCATCGGCGGCCCAAAACGTCGAGGAAAAGGTCGGGGACGAGTTCGATCACGGTGCGAGTCGGTCCCAGGGCCGGGCCCACTGTGCGCCCCGGGCCCGGCTCTGTGGCCCGGCGGCTTGCGGCGCCATCAGACTGACAGCCTATTCATCATAACCGTCCCGATGTCGTTCACTTTAAAGGCGTCCCAGTCCGCATCATCAAGATATCAGCGCCGCCCTCGTGATAGAGCGTTTACTCGCAAACATTTTCCCCCTTGAGCGTCTTTCTTGAACAGCTTTAAAAGTAAAAGGAATGTTATCACCGTGCCGGATTTTTTTCTTAAAAAAGAAAAAAAAAAGAGCGCAAAGACGCGCTTTTCCTCGACGATTCTTCAAACTCTCGGCGAGAGGGACCACTTATGAACCCTGTCCCTCTTGCTTGCTTGCCGCGAAACCTACGGAGAGAAAGAGAGATGCACTTCCACTTCCACGCAACGTGAGGAGAGAGGAGAAGGTCGTCGGGAGGGCTGAGAGAGAGAGAGAGAGAGAGAGAGAGAGAGAGAGAGAGAGAGAGAGAGAGAGAGAGAGAGAGAGAGAGAGAGAGAGAGAGAGAGAGAGAGAGAGAGAGAGAGAGAGAGAGAGAGAGAGAGAGAGAGAGAGAGAGAGAGAGAGAGAGAGAGAGAGAGAGAGAGAGAGAGAGAGAGAGAGAGAGAGAGAGAGAAAGAGAGAGAAAGAGAGAGAAAGAGAGAGAGGGGAAGGGAAGGGCGGAAATGTTGTTGTTTTAGTTCCGCGAGGCCAGTTCAGACGCCAATGGTTTTTCGCGCCTTGAGCGGCAATACGAGTGTACCCAACAACAATAACAACAACCACAACAAGCGATCGGACAAACAAACAGCAATAGCAACACTGTTATTCCTGGGTGTTCTGTAAGTAAGCGCCTTAGGCGTTGAGCTACTAACTGCCCTAAGGCGTCTTGGTTTTTGAGGCAAACGCCTTAAGGCGCTTACTTACAGAACACCCAGGAATAACAATGTACCCAACAATAACAACAACAACAACAACAACAACAACAACAACAAGCGATCGGACAAACAAACAGCAATAGCAGGCCACTCGAACACACAGTCTCTCGCTCTCTCTCAACCCACACACGCTCACATTGGAAGAAAAGCAAAGAGTTAGTCACACGGAATAGTCCATTACGCTGATGGTACCCGACGACTAATGCAGCGAGCGCACGCCCTCCTTCGCCTTTTCCTCTTCCTGGTTTTCCTTCCCTTTATTTCCTAATTTTCCCCTCCTTTTTTTCCCTTCCTGACGGCCTGCTTTTAACCGAGCATGGCGGGGAGCCGCCACGCCGCGCCACGGGGTTGGGGTGGGGGGGGGGGGGAGGGGGAGGGCGCGGCGGGGATACAGCGGCGGATGAAAGTTTCTCTCAAGCAGCGCGCCGCTCGCCGCCGCTCTCTCGTGTTGACGGCCAGGCGGCTTGGGGTGGATCCGGACGAGCACCGCGGCGTGGCGGGGCGCGCACAGTGCCAAACAAACCGCGGCCATCCGCGCGACGATGGCGGGAAGTGCGAAAAAAAAAAAAAAGACCTTAATGAAAAATACGGAGAAACGAAAAACAAGAAAGCCGTAAGCGGCTGGCCACGCTGCTGTCACCATGCCGCGCGGATGACTTTCGGGTGGCGGCGAAGTGGTGATCGCCCCGCCCGGCACAGTGGGTCAGAAGACCACTGAGGAGGCCAAAATTCTAGACGCGTTTTGAGCTCCAGAGTCGCTGAACAGAACTTGAACCGAACGTGTGATCCCACCAATGGATTGCTCTCAAAACGAGGAGTCCATTGGTGGGGTCAGACGTTCGATTCGGGTCCCATTTAGCGCCCATGGAGCTCAAAACGCGTCCGAGATTTTGGCCGCCTCAACCGTCTTCTGACCCACTGTACCTAGAGTCCTATAGTCCTATAGTGTCCTAGAGTCCTCCCACTATGGGACTCTAACTGTACCCGGCCCGGCCCGACCGTGCACCAATCACGTAACACGCAACGCGCGCTCGTTCGCTACAACGAGCGGATGGCGGCGGGCCGTGGGCGGAGGCGGACATCGCTGCCCGTTTAGATTAGGCTCTCCAGACCAGCAGGGCCGGCTGCAACAAACAGTGAGAGGGTCGCGGGGTGGAGCGGTGAGAGGGGTGAGCCAATGCTGATTGCACGGGGGGTGGGGTGACACCGCTCGGGGGGTCGGCGACGTTCTAATAAAGACACGTTGCGGTGGGGCCCCGCCCTCACTTCAGCGATTTCCCCCTCTTCCTACCCCCGCCTTTCTTCCCTCGATATCTCCCCCTGTCCATTTGTCAGTCCTTCCTCCCCGTCCCGCCCCGGGGCCCCGCGCGAGGCGGCCGGGTGCTGACCCCGACGGTGGGTTAACGGTTCAAGTTGGGGGGCACAACTGCTTGGCCTTCAAACACGTGCCGCGGGCGGGCCCGCAGCCGGCGCCCTGCTCCACGCCGACCGTGGACGGGGTGGACGGGGTGCAGCCGCCCCGGTGCCCCAGGGGTCCACCACTCAGCTCAGGAGTGTACACAGGATTACTGATTACCAGTGATTACCTATAAATATTCTTTAAAAAAACTATAATTTTGGCCAGGTAGGAGAATTTTTTGCCTATTTTTCATAAGAAGAATCCCCGAAAGCCGATGAGAGCAGCGAAAATATCCAGTTTTGGCATGTGATTACCAATGATTACTGGACGAAGTGTACACAAGATTACCAGAGTGGTGGACCCCTCGCCGGTGCCCCAGGGGGGACGCACACTGGGCAACTAGTGCAGGACGGCAAGGCACGGACCTCTCTGCTGGAATCGGCGTCAGAAAAAGAGGACGCCGAAAATGAGATGCAGATACGAAAAACGGCCCGAGCAAATCACTTTCATTAAAAAGCGGAATAATTCAGACCACGCTCCGAGTGAGTTCGAGTCGGGGCCCCAGACTGTCGGAGCGCGAGGGAATGCGGGACGCGGCGGTCGTGCCGCTCTGGAGCCGTAACCAAACGGCACTGCCAAGAAACAAATCCAACTTCCGCTTGAGAGGAAAAAAAAAAAAAAAAAAAAAAAACTTTTACGCTAACGCTAATGTGAAAGCAGATGGTACTAATGTTTATTTCAAAGTATGTTTGTTTATCTGCTACTTTTTAAAAGACATTTTTGGTACGTAAAACTGCGCTCTGGCCTTTCCCGCCTGGCCGTCCCGATTGCTGTCTTTTACGAATGGATGCCGCATGGTTCCCGATGATGCATCGCCTTGGCCAGCATGACAGAGCCAATCCAGTATTCACGCGGCCACTTCCGCTGGCCACCGGAGGCCGCGGTCCGGGCACTGGGCACAGTGGGTGCGCCAGGCAGTGTTGCCACGCCAGTAACAGAAAAACATTCCCACGATGTGTCGGAACGCTATGGGTCGAGTCCCCCAGTCCGAGCGCCCGCCGAAGCCAGGGTAGGCAACACGACGGACGCGGCGCGCCGCGGCGCCGCGGGCTGGTCGGCCTGGGCCGCAGGCTCTTCGCTGACGCCTCCGCCCCCTTCCCCGCCAGCAGTCCGCCGCGGTCCATTCTTGCCCGGCAAGCCTCACTTTATATCTGCCCTCAAATCTGCCGCTTCCCGCTTCCCTCGAGGTCCCTCGCCCCATCCCGTGCTTTTCTTGCTTTCCCCGGCGCGCGGCCCGCAGGCTCCACGGGGCTCCAAACAGCCGCACAGCGGGACGCCTCCTCTTGCCCCAATATGCGCGTCCGCGTCGCCGCGTCGCCCCGCTATTCATTCCCATTCACCCCGCCTTCATTCGGCTGCGTTTCTAAGCGCCATTCCCAGGCCGGGCTGCGCCGAGTTCCCTCGGTCCGTACCGACAGCGGTGCGGAAACACGGCGAGCAGACGGGAAAGCAGGCAGACAGACGGACTGGGTCCTTGAGAGGGCTACTCACATGTCTCGCCTGGCGGCCTGGGTCCTCACTCGGCAGATGAAGGCAATCCTAACGCTGGCACGCCGTGCCCGGCCACGCCATGCCCGGCAACGCCATGCCCGGCCACGCCATGCCCGGCAACGCCATGCCCGGCCACGCCGTGCTCCGCCCGACGAGCTGGAGCCGCTAGAGTCTCGGTAGGCGGCGGCGCATGCCGGAGTCTGCGGCCGAGGGGGCGGCGGGGGCGGCGGGGGCGGCGGGGGGCGACAGCCAGTCCGCCGGCAGGGCGAACCCCAACCCCCACTTGAACTGCTTTCTCGACTCTGCCTTCCGCGCGACACGTCGCGTCCGCACTGGTCCGCTCACCGGGTGCGACTGGGAGAGGGACTGGACCACCAGGCACGCCTCCAGCCACGCCGCCGCGCCGCCACGCCAGCCCGCCTGCCACGGCACGCCCTTTGGGGGGCGGAGGGCTGCCCTACAGGGGGTGGGGTGACGTCACGCCCCCACCACACCCCCACCACACTCCCACCACACCCCCACCACACCGTGGCCCGCAGCACGGCCCCATCCCTGCTATGTTCCCCCATTACGCACGTCGGCTAAGTGCACGCACTTGCACTCACTCGCGGGCGCGCGCGCACACACACACTCGCACGCACGCACACGCACGTACGCACGGTTTCAAAACGGAACTACAAGAATGGGGCCAGTCTCTGCCAGGATCGCCCGGGACGCAGGACTCGAGGGTGCGGCCGTGCTCCGCTCTGCTCGGAGCCGGAAGCTGCCCCGTGACGTAATGGCCTTCCCTCCCCGCTTCCCCCTCATCGGCCTTTTATTCGTCTCCGTTTCCGCCTTTTGCCCCATTACCAACTTTCCCCGAAGAGTTCCCGCAGGATTGAACCGTTTTCTTCCCTTTTCCATTCACTTTTCCGTTTGAAGACTCCGCCCCATCGGCCAGACGATCCCGGACTGCGTCCGATCGCGTTGGAGGGCAGCGAGCCGGATCATTTCAGACAGTCGATGTTGGCCGTCGGGCCCGGCTGCGTGGGACCCGAACGCCACCGCGAAGTAAAGCCATCCAGCCAGCCAGACCCATGTTCTGATCGCGGAGGTTTACGCGTAATCACCCTGCAGGGCAATTTGGAATCCGAACAGTGCCTCGTCGCTCTCCATCTCTCTCGCGAACCCGAGGCACGCCCCGTGAGTGCGAGAGAGACAGAGAACCGTTCGGCATCGCTCTGCGGGCATCTCGCTCCATGCAGAAGCTGCACAGTGTTTACCATTATGTTTATTTCAACTTCTTCAGTTGAAGAAAAATAAATAATTAATTTGAATTGAAGACTTTTTTTCTCCATTTGTATCCTGCATCTTGATTTGCAGCCGCCCCCTCCTCTCCCTAAACGTTTTGTTTTTCATACCCTCCCCTCAGTAGCCTCGCGTCGGGAACCTCTTGCTCTTCGGAATCGCTGTGAATAACAGTTGGCGATCGTATTCGCACTGTTACGCACTTCTGCTTCGGCTTTTCGTTGCTGTTGTTTGTTTATTTGTAACATTAGTGGTTAAACATTGGTTTAGCTATCACATTTGACATGGGTACTTGAAGAAGGACCTTTTACGCCGGAAGAGACGTCATATCACTACTGTTACTTTTTTATTCATTGTTTATTGTTTAATTTGTGTAGGTCGTAATGTTACTTTGCTCACCTGTTCTGTAACCTACACCTGTCACTTGAGATCATCAATCAACCTGCCTCACTTCATTACAGGGTTCAAAATGCAGATTGACGGTAGGTTGGCAGCTCTAAGGGAGCTGTCCCAGCTGCGGCTGGTAAACATCTTCAATCACATTCCTGGAAAGAAGGACCTAATCATCGATGCTCCACTAATGAAAGCACTAGATAGAATAACAGGAATTTCAGTCTTAAGGTTGGTTTCCAAACAATTTGTGCCCAGATTTAGTTGATTTTGGTCTTAGTTTTATTTTGAATGATGTTACAGAAAACACGACGTGGATAAGATATTCAAGCTGGACGCTAACACATCTCAAAATTCCGTTAACAATCAACGGCTCTATTTGATTATGTCAGATCTCATATCAGCCAAGAGAGTCTGTGATCAAGTGAATGCAGAGCAAAGGAAGGATATTGATTATCACATTATTGTTGTTCCACGAAAGTATGTTGTGTGTTAGATCACTTTCCTTATCGGATTTTCCAACTGCGGCAGGTGAATTAATTAAGTTTCATTATGTGTCTGGACAGATTAGCTGCAATCGATCAACTTCTGGAAGAGGAAGGCTTATGGGGAAGAGTTACAATTCATGTGTATCAGTGGGAACCGATTCAGTTGGACATGGGACTCATATCACTTGAATTACCTTCACTATTTCCTCAGCTGTTTGTAGATGGTGATCAGACCCTTCTTCCTGCAGTTGCAAAATCTCTCTGGTCCCTACAGATGCTTCTTGGACGTTCTCAGGTGACCCTGACATTAGGAAGATATGCCAAGCAGATCCAGTCGATGACTGAAGTAAGGGGATACCAATGGTGTTTGTTTAATTTTCTTACAAAACCAGGATTGATGAACAAACATTTTGTGACAATCAGGTGCTTATGGACCAAATTGGTGAGCCTGATAAACCTCAGACAGACATAGGATGCATTGTTCTAGTGGATAGAGATGTAGACTATGCTGCATCACTTTTAACTCCAGCCACATACACAAGTTTAATGGATGAAGTTCTTGGCATACGAAGTGGTGTTGTAGAACTTCCCAAGTCTGATGCAAAACCAGGCGAAAAGCTAACAATTGGGTAAGTCTTCAAAGAGTGACTTCTGCATCAAAAAATTGGAGCTCTTTAACTTTTTGACATTCCCTTTTTTTCTTTTTGAATTGTCCTTTAAGGCATTTGCTTAGCAGTGAAGATGAAATTTACAATCAAATTAAAAATCGCCATTTCTCTGATGTATTTTCATTTTTATCTGCGAAAGCCAAACAATTATCAAATGAGTATGATCAAAGTAGAAAGATGGCTCTCCATGAAATGAAACAGTATGTGTCTTCTCAATTAAAGACAGTCATGGCTCGGAAAAGAGCTCTTGCCATGCACATTGCAGGATGTGAAGCGGTTATAACTGCAATTGGTGCTAGGTACTGTAATTCTTAATCAATTCTGTATTGCAAATTAAAATTAAATTGTACTTTTTTGAAAAAAAAATACATTATTTTTCATTTTTAGATTTGAAAGTTTACAAGATATGGAACAGAACATGCTGGAAGGCACCAACCGGCGCAGTGTTCAGTCATATATAGAAGAAAATATTGTCACCGGTGGAGGAGGAAAGCTAGCCAATTTAAGACTAATGTGCCTCCTGTCCCTTACTCAAGTACTTACTTAGATTATTATTATTATTATTAGTATTAGATTATGTTTCTAATTTGGAAAGATGTGTGATTATATAGGAACAAACTTTTTTTGCAGGATGGATTATTCTCTGAAGACTCCTGGTCTTTGAAAACACAATTTCTACATGCATATGGTTATGATCTGCTCCCAGGCCTTCACAACCTTGAAAATCTAGGACTTCTGACAACCTCCAGCGCTGGTCTAGGCTCTGGATTGGTTACTGGTCCAGTGAGTGATGCTACTGGAAGGCTGGCAAACAAAGTTGCTCAGGTTGTTTCTCTTCCTAAAAGATCATCATTCCAGGTAAACTTTGCTCCTCTAACTTTTTAGAGCGTTCTCTGCTGTCTTGCAAAAAAGAGGCATAAAATGGATTTCATCTTTTCTGCAGGTTCTACGCCAGAAATTAAAATTGTTTTCGTCAAATAGAGAAGATATTAATCTAAAGCAACCTACAGACATGAGCTATGTGTATGGAGGAGCTTACATTCCTATAGCATGCCAGTTGGTTCAGCTGCTGATTAAAAAGGAGATCAGCTTTGAAGACATAGTGAATCAACTCATTCCTGGATCATCAGTTACTCCCTCTAAACCATCAATCGACTTTTTACCTCGATCATTTATTGTGTATTTTATTGGTGGAGTGACTTATGCAGAAGTTGCAGCTTTTCAACTTCTAGAAAAGTTAACTGGAACTAGAATAATAGTAGCTAGTACTTCAGTTATGAACGGAAGTACTTTGATAGATAGTGTAATTTAATGATTGTTTTATTCATGCAATATATTTTTATCATCTTCTTGATGTTTTCTTCAATGATTGTTTCCTTGTCAAATTTCAAATACGCGGCAAAGAATATTAAACAGGGAGAATTTGAGGTCACACTGAACATGGACAATTTGGTGATAGTTGCAGGGGGAAGTTCCAGGGATATGCTTACGGTATAAGGGAGAGAGAGACGTCGAGGTTTACGAGATTTACGGAATGTGCCATTGATCAAACGTTTTATACACGGTCACGAGGGGTCAATATAATAACACTCGCTCGCAAATCAAGCGATTACGTTGTGGGCTCGCTAGATGTGGCGTGGGCAGGCAGGAACCCAAGCAGACGAAAAACCGATTTCTCATACAGGAATCTAGCCTCGCACAGGAATCGTACCTCAGCCCTCCATGTACAGAGCTGGGTACGGAGTCAAATCTAGCGTCTGCAGTGCAGAGAAGAATCCCGATAACCTCATCGTTGAAAGAAGTGTTTATTACTAAAATGTCGAAAAATAAACTTAATTTAACGTTGCGTCCTGGTTCTTTGGAACCCTTGGCTCTAACTCCGCAGTCTGAAAACGAGTGAGTAAATTATATTTGCTATTGTGTCTAAATAGAGAACTCACATACCTGTTGGTTCATTATCTGAATGGTTACAAAACCCCTTCCTTGTACATGGCTCAATGGAAAAGCTGTAGTTTTGTCTTCTTTCCACCTCAAATCAGTTGTTTTTTATGTTTCGAATAAATATTTGACCCCTTATTACCCTTAGTTATTATAGTTTTTACTCCTAGACATCCATTGAGGTTAAGATTCCAATGATTACAAATGTTAACCGTACTCAATCATTCCTTTCCTTTTATTATTTTCTCCTGCCTTTGAAGGTATTTTCGTTCATATAATTGTATTTTTTTTTTTTTTCCAGCTCTGGTCAATCTTCAATTGATAACATTCAAGAACGCATTGAAGAGCTCAATATGAATGACACAGAGAAAAAACGTTTAGAAAATTTCCTCTGCCAAAAGTCGACCATTGGTGAGCTGACAGATGATGACCTGGAAAAATTAGGGGAATTGGGTGCTGGAAACGGTGGAGTTGTCATGAAAGTCAGGCATAAAAAAAGTGGTTATATCATGGCTAGAAAGGTGAGCATGAGCGCAAATCAGGTAGATCTTTCTCTTTAATTTTCTTGGTTCTTGTTGTAGACCCCCTTTTCCACTTCCTACAGTTAATTCATCTTGAAGTAAAACCAGCTATCAAAAAGCAAATTATCAGAGAGTTGAAAGTTCTTCATCAGTGCAACTTTCCTCATATTGTAGGGTTCTATGGAGCATTTTACAGGTAAGAGATGTAATTATTTTGTTCTAATTTTCAGTTCTTATGAACTTTATTTGTATTTTCCTCATCATTTTCCCCCTTCTTGTGTCTGTAATCAATGCTTGTGACAGCGATGGAGAGATAAGCATATGTATGGAGTACATGGATGGTGGCTCTCTTGATCTTATCTTGAAAAAGGCTGGCCGCATACCGGAACCCATACTTGGCAGCATTACCTTAGCGGTAGGCATATATGATGATTGGTTCAAATTTCTTTCTCACATTTTTTAGCATGCATGTCATGATTTTATTTACTTAAATTTTCATTTTTATGACAGGTATTGAAGGGCTTAAGCTATTTACGGGACAAGCATGCCATAATGCATAGAGATGTTAAGCCTAGCAACATTCTTGTCAATAGCGCTGGGGAAATCAAGATTTGTGATTTTGGTGTTTCTGGTCAACTTATCGACTCTATGGCTAATTCCTTTGTTGGCACAAGAAGTTATATGGCAGTAAGTTTGCCAGTCCTATGACATTATTTGATTAAAATGTAAAATTAAAATTTATTACACAATATTTATGGTTTCTTATCTTTTTACAGCCGGAACGATTGCAGGGGACCCACTATTCAGTCCAGTCTGACATATGGTCTCTTGGTTTGTCGTTGGTTGAAATGGCCATTGGAATGTACCCTATTCCACCTGCTGACGCAAAAACACTTGCTGCCATATTTGGAACAGTCAGTGGTAACATAGAAGAAATTTCAGGAACCCCACCTAATAACAATAGTGAGTGAAAATTTGTCTTACCTAAACTGGTTTCTTGTCCATGGGATCTTACTATAATCCTGCATTTTATGTTGAACAGGTAGTGGCAGTAGCTCTAGCAATGGTCCAAGACCAATGGCAATTTTTGAGTTATTAGACTACATTGTGAATGAGCCTCCGCCCAAGCTCCCAGCAGGACTGTTTTCTGATGCTTTCAAAGACTTTGTTGAACGTTGTCTCAAAAAGAACCCAGAGGAACGAGCAGATCTTAAATCTCTCATGGTATGAGTCCAGTACTTGCTTGTCTGCAGAGTTTCACCACAATACTTGTGTCTATTCTTGTTTTTCATTCTTGTTCCAGAACCATGAGTGGATCAAAAAGGCAGACCAAGAGAGAGTTGAAATTGCAAGTTGGGTGTGCCAGACAATGGACCTGAAGCCAACCACTCCTACAAGAATGGTTCCTTTATCTTCATGAGAACAAACTCCGCCTTGCAACTGTATCTGCAACATTCCATACTTTGAGCATTGACTCTGTTGATCCTTGCTGACCACACCCACTGATTGGTCAGCTTAATTGTAATAGGCTTTGAGCTGACATCAATACATGAACAACAATTTCAGTTTCTGCTAGTCCTGCAGGCTAGCTAGCACAATCAAGTGCAATTGTGTTGTGCGTATGTGATGTTCACAATAAATTATTTTCGCTGCGCCCATAGACTTTGTTCAATTACGGGGGGCTCTGTTTGTATGGTGCACATTATTATTATTACTGTTATTGTTATTATTTTTATTACTGTGAATGCATAATATGGTAATTAAGTATGTATGTTGTTTGTAAAGTTGCCACTGGCCTGCTTGGTATCCATCTTCTCAAATAGAATAGTTATTCTTCCCTTTGAGACCTCATGTGAATGAACTTATAAAATTAATTCAGAGGTCAAATAGATGTTTTTGGCTTGAAAATTCGTTACCTTACTAATCAAAGAATTTGTCAATTGCACTCATCAGAAGTTTGTCAGATTTTTAAAATCTACACTGTGAGAATAAAGTATTCCTTCAATTTCTTAAATTACAATTTAAGTACCTTGAACTATTTAATGCCAAACATTTTGACTGGATTCATATCCATGTAAACTCGTATCTTATTGTATTAGCTATGCTGATCATTTACACAACTCGCATGAAGTAAGCGGTTTATGTCGGCTGTATTTAAAATTTGCATTTCCACAATTATAAAGCCCTAAACAATGTTTTACTTCCAAATTTCCTCTTTCTTGTAAGACTTATGTCATGTCTTTACCCTTGTCTTCAGTCAAAAATTTGTGTGCATTCTGTACATAAAAGGTAAACTTTATGTTAATTTTAACTCAAACTAATGTAGGGTATTATATTATAGTGTATTTTAATCAACAAGAGTACTCTGGGCTTAAAAAAATATGGTTTAGTCAGAGCCTTTCAAAATATTTTTGTAGGCTGAGTGTCGACCAAAGCTGCAGGAAATTGAACCACTTTGTATAGATAATTATGAAATTATTCTGTACAGTAATTATGAGTTTATCTACTGTCCATATAAAATCAGATATGATATTTGTTTTAACCGCTGATCCAGAGATATGGCTGCTTTGTGATAGTGCTTTGAAATTAATATTAATGGTATTATCCTTAACTACATTTATGTACTGTTTCGCATATACTTGTGTTGAGCATGCTCTTTCATGATAGCTTGATGCCATCTAGTGAAGGTCCATGTCAGTTACCGCTTTCTACACCTTTAAAATTTTGCACAAATTTGTTTGCAGTCTTCATTATTGTACGCTGGCTAGATGTATTTTTTAATGATATGTACCTGTTAATATGTGGTATTATAGTGCAAATGAACCCATGCTATGTAGTACATGTCTACATTGGGTTGCATTCACTGTTTTATATCTTTGGTAAATTTAATTATTGGCTTGTTCTGTCCCGCAAGGAGAAAACATTCTTTAATACTTACATACAAATGATGTGATGTGATAGAAATCTATTCACTTCAAGGACAGAATGGCTGTGTGTTACCTTTTCTGAAGTTACTCGACTGTTGTACTGTTTGTTTTTACCTCTACTACATTGCTAATTACCTCACAGAGCACTCAGAGCTTGAGTTTTTTACATATATCGGATGGTAGTGCAGCAACGTTAATTAAAGCTGGTTCTGTTGACTGCTGTTACTTACATCCATGCTACTAAGTGAAAATTTTCCCATTTTTATTTCATTAGTTTTTATTCATTTTTATCAGATAATAATTTTTGAATCCATTCAACCTTTATTTTAAATTGTCTGTTGAATCCTCTCAGCAATCATACCTGATAGATTTAAAGTGGATAGTCTATTGTGGAAAACTTTGTTTTGAATACTTATTTAAAAGCATTATGTTTACCATATTTGAGTCTGAGAGAAGTGTATCCAGTATTTGTTGAGCCCAAAATGAACAGGTTTTGTTCATGTTTTTTGCTAGTCGTGTCATCAACCAACTGCCAAATGACTTTCATGATTAGGAACCCGTTGGTTTATGTTAGCGTCAGTTGAATTGTACTTTTTATTTGACATAAATGCTTTTTATGATGTTGGATAAAGTTGTGCTTTGACTGAACTTTTATTTAATACTGCTCTTCTTTTTCATGTCAAGCATGTTGAAACCCTCTGCTGGTAACTTACTTATGCACTCGCTCTGTGTTGCGAACCAACCAGAGATGTATTAATTGTGTACATGTATATTAAAGAATAAGTCAGCTGCTCTTGGCTAAAATTTTGAATTTGTTCTTGAACTTGACTCCAGCCCTATCCCGCAACCCAATTGGCTGGCGCCTTGTCCTGCCCTGCGCGGGGGGAGTATGGAAAGTTTTGGCCTTTGGCCGCGCGCGAAGAACGCGAACGCGGGCGAGGCGACAACTTTCAGAACCGCAAAGGACTCCGGGAATGGCTCAAGGAGTCGGCAAGCAGGCGCTCCCTGCACTGTAAGCCTAATTCCGCAAGCCCACTGCTTATTTCCTTCGCACCCTGTTTAGTGGAAGTCACGAGAGAGAGAGAGAGAAAAGACCCCAGTTTTGGATCCCCCACTCCTTTCTTTTGCGTCTCAGTCTGCGCCACGGCCCGCTCTATTTCGAATTCCGCGCCCCGTGTTCCGTTCGCTGGACCTGCCCCCCGCTCCTCTGCATCCGCACGGCCCGTTTTCCGATCTGCGAGCCCCCCGCCCGCATCCGCAAGGCCCGATGGGTACGTACAGATTTTCGGGTCTTTCAAGAACATAGCGGCCGCACAGTGAGCCCGATGACCGGCGCAGGCGGCCGAAATTCTCGGCACGTTTTGAGCTCCAGAGCCGCTGAATGGGACTCGAACCGAACGTGTGACCCCACCAATGGTTTCCTCGTTCGGAGAGCAATCCATTGGTGGGGTCACACGTTCGGTTCGAGTCCTGTTCAGCGAGCGACTCTGGAGCTCAAAACGCGTCTAGAGCTTTGGCCGCCTGCCACTGTGGGCCGCCTACCCCTGAACTGCTATCGGCACTTTTCAGCACTTCACGGCCGGGCAGGACGCCGTCCCAATCGCTCAATCACTCCGCGAAACTCACGAGGCCCAGGCCGAGAGTCAACGTTCCGCGCCCAGCCTCCTCGAGACGCGGCTGTCAACGCGAGCACCACTTCCACCACCCCGCCACGCCTCGCCGGCCCGGCCGGTGGCATCGGGCTATCTGCACCCCGCAGAGACGCGCCAAGGCGTCAAGCCGTCAAGCCTCGAGTCCAACACGGCACGGCTGGCCGGGCACGCTGTGCAAGCGGGAGACAACGTCTCCGTACTTCCCGAACGCGTCGTTCACCACGTCGATACCTGATGTAACTCATTGGGAAGAGGGGGCACACCTGTACGGAACGCCCCACAGTGGGCCAGAGGACCGACGCAGGCGGCCAAAACTCTACACGCGTTTTGAGCTCCAGAGTCGCTAAATGGGACTCGAATCGAACGATTAACCCCGCAAAGAGATTGCTCTCCGAACGAGGAATCCATTGGTGGGGTAACACGTTCGGTTCGAGTCCCATTTAGCGACTCTGGAGCTCAAAGCGTGTCCGGGATTTTGGCCGCCCCAACGGTCTTCTGACCCACTGTGCGCCCCATGAGTGCGAGAGAGACAGAGTGACTCTCAGCGTCCAGGGTTCGGGTCGGCGCGTGGCGGCGTGTGCTGACCCTTAGGGTTCAGTGCCGGCGTCGTTGGATGGCGCGATAGGCGCCTGTTCGACGCGTGGTGATGAGCGCGGCTGCTGACTAGACAAACGCCAAGGCTTTTCCGTTGAGCCACGTGCACCGGCCCGTGTCTGTCTCACTCCGCGGGTCGCAGACGAGCCATGCTGCGACCGGTCGAGGTTCAAACGCAAGGGCGGATCCAGATCTGGTCTGAGCGGGGGGGAGGGGGGCTGCAGTCAGTTTAAGGTGAGGGGGGGATGAAGACGCACTCGCGTTTTTGTGTGTGGGAGAGCGTTTGTGTGAGTGAATGAGAGAGAGAAAGCGTGTGGTAGTGAGTGAGTGAGAGAGATTGGCTGGCCGCGCTTCGCTTTAGGGGACGTCCATAAAATCCGTAACGCTTTTTGAGGCCATTTTGACCCCCCAATGAAACGCATCGTAACTGCAGCAGCTCTGACCCCCTCCCCCCCTCAAGTGCGTTACGCATTTTATAGACGACACCTTAATGGTGGCCCGGGGCCGCGTTTCGTCGGTCCGTCTTTCTCACACCCCCACCGCGCGCCGCGTGAGTGCGAGAGACACAGAGCGACGGCGAGACGGTGCCGGTGTCGGTGCCGGGCCGCGCCGCCGCGCCGCGCCGCTGTGAGCGAGGCCGCCGCCGCCGACATGGCGCTGCGCTGGCTGCCGCTGGCTGCCGCTGGCTGCGCTGCCGGTGTTGAGTCCAGTGTCGGGCCAGACGCCCCCCGACGCGCACCGCTTGGGAGGGAAGGGGCATCTCCGCCGCGCCAGTCGGCCAGTCGGCGGCCACGCCACGCCGCGGAACGCCCGCCCGGTACGCCCGGTACGCCCGGTACGCCGCGGGCCTCGCCGCACGCAGCACAGCGTGCCGCACGCGCAGTCAGTCCCGCGTGCCGAGTCCGCACGCACGGCTCGCCTCCCGCGCTCTCTAAACGTGTAGTCTGTGTCAGTGGGTGCTCGTGAAAGTGTCAGAGGTGATCATCATCAATGTGGTTCCAAGTTTCGGGGCGTGAGTGTAGTGTGCGTCGTGTCGTGCCAGTGGTGTGAGTGCATCAGTGCAGTGAGTGTGTGCCGGAGGAAGGCGCCCTGGGCTATGGCGCCGAGAAGCTCTCGCTCGGACAGGACTTCCCTCAGGTTGGTACTCGGCTGCTTCCGTGCCTGTCGTCGCTCCGTCTCTCTCGCACTCATGGGCGTCGCATGGAACGTTCGTTGCTCGTCTATCGCTTCAGTGCACACTGAGAAAACCTCACAAACTATTTTAGGCCTTACAAAGAAAAGCAGCTTGTTAAAACTAAGTATTTTGAGCCTACATTAGCGTACAAAGAAAATACTTCGTAATTTACGAACTATTTCTTCGTATATAATTTACGAACTATTTCTTCGTATAACAAAGTAAATTAGTTTGTATTATGTGTGCTCAAAATACTTTGTAAGGTTTTAAGCGTGCAAGACTAGTCAAACTTAAGTCACCAGCTTGAGTAACGATTGACATTTGCATCTACACCGGCGTGTGGCTCCAGTCTCTCTCTTTCTCTCTCTCTCTCTCTCTCTCTCTCTCTCTCTCTCTCTCTCTCTCTCTCTCTCTCTCTCTCTCTCTCTCTCTCTCTCTCTCTCTCTCTCTCTCTCTCTCTCTCTCTCTCTCTTCGATTCACCTCCGAGACATAGCAAGGGATGCCAGTAGTCCACCCCTTACGCGTCATGTCAGCGGCGGATTAGCAAGTGTAATTGTCTCTCTGTCGTTGCAACCGACCCGAGTCGGACGAGGTGACCGTCGCCGTGACACCAGCCGTTGACCTGTGCAAATATGTTTTTGATTGTCCTGGAGCGCGGAGGGGTGATGGGGGGCCGTGCCTCCCGAAGCGCTTCCAGCCATACTTGTTGCCTTGGACAGCAATACCACGCGACCCGGGGCGGGGCACCCCTTCCAGTTGGCTGGCTTCTTTCATTGGTCCCTTTACCGACTCAATCGAGGGGGAAACCACCTTCGATGTGTGGGCACACAAGATTGCTGAAGGGGAGAGATTTCGTTGGATTTCGCCGAGTATTAGGCCCAATTATGCATGTTTTTCTTTATTTCTTTTTTTTTATTTTTTTGCCAGTCGCTGGAGGTAATCATTTCCTGTTTTTGCGGGTGACTTAACACCTTCGCGCCGAAGCCTAACCAAACCTTCGGCCGGTACTAGAACATGGTTTTCGTACCGGCGTGAAGGTAATAATGAAATCATTCATGAAATTTTTACAAATTTTCAAGCGAATTTCTTTTAGTGTTTTTTTTTTTTTGCGCGTACGTTGCTATTTTTATTTCCCTCTGCTTCCCGCCCGCGAGCTTTCTGGACCGCCCTGGTGGTAAACGAACAGCTCGCCCGAAACTGTACCTCGGAACTATTATCGCACCTTGGTAGATCTGAGACAGGCGGATAATGCGGTCGTAGCGCGGTAATCGCTGCCTGTCGTTTTCAGCCCATCGAGATGAGCCCTTTTCAGTCCACTGCCTGCTGTGTGAAGTGGGCCGGCTCGGTCTACGGCTCAGCGCGATGAAGCGACGCACAGAATTTATTTCTCAGTCGTGGACCCCGTCGTAGGACTGTCTCGGTACCGTCGCGTTCTTACACGACGACAGAAGGACAACCAAGCGACACGCGCCATGAAGAAATAAAAACGCTGCCCCCCCCCCCCAAAAAAAAAGTGAAGACAAATCTGCAACAACTGAGCAGATCATCGTAGCAACGTCGCTTTGAATAAGAGAGAACCTTATGATGACCTCTCAGTAAAAACGACCAAAACTGATTTGACTCTACTCTTTTTTTTCCAGTGGAAAGAGTCGGTCAAACAAAAAAAATGCACAGAATTTATTCCTGAGAGGTGCCGTGACCTCAACTGCGCGAATTAAAAATTATAATCGATGATAATGATACTATGGAGGGAATGCGAGACGCTTGATGAAAGCGGAGAGCCGAGGGGAGGCAGCAAAGAAGTTCACGTGAGGGGTGCCATATTTTCGTCCGCCCCCGGCCTTGGGGTCCCCCCCTTCCCCCACCCCCCGCGAATCTGTCACAAGAGCCGGCGGCACAAGGCAACTTGCCTGCAAGTTACCCACTACTTGTTTCAGTTCGACCAAATGACTCCCGCTTTTACTGTCTTCTCCATTTCGGACGCGAGAATGGCGCCGACGGCGGCGCCGCCGCGAGCACCGCAAAATCAGCTCGAATCGCGAGGTTTGGTTGCTCCGCCGCGCGGCAAGCGGCGGCAAGGCTGACTGCGGCTGAATGGCTGATTTTGGACCGGTTTAACTCGGTGACCGCGTGCCCCCGCCTTGTCCAGGCCAGTAATGCTCTCCTCGTATTATTTTTATAATTTTTTTTCTTTTGCAAAACTCATTTTCTTTTGGCATTCCCCGAGCGGCTCGCCGAGTGTGGCGCGCGGGGTCGGTCCGTTCCCGAGAACGCGGCCCTACCATCTTTCTCCCGATTTCCTCGCATGCACGCTGCCTCGAGTACCTTGACGGGCCGCCCGTCCTCCTTTCATATTTCCCTCCACTTTTCTTCCCCTTCATAAATTTTTCTTTCAGTTTCGTTTCGTGCGGGTATTCCATCGCTACACCCAGAAAAATGATTTCTTGAATCAAGTAAAATTTACTTGATGCAAGTATTTTTTTGCATTAATGTGCCGAAGTAAAATTCTGCTTTGAGTGAAGTAGAAATATTCTTGATATGGTTAGAGTTGAATGAATGCAAAGCCTATTAGTATTGATCCGACACTCTGTTTAGCGTTTTTCAAGTATTTTTAATCATGAAAAATATTTTACTTGATTCAAGAAATCATTTTTCTGGGTGTGCGTGCGCGCCGAGCTACCGGCCGGACAGTCCTTCGCGGCCGCTGCTGCAGCTTCGCGGCCAATTTTTATTATTTTTGAGTTGGTCGAGTCATCAGCATCGGCAACAGGTTTGACAGGCGTTCTCACGTGAGGTGAGGCACCTGCCCCGCCCCGCCCCGCCCCGCCCCGCCCTGCCGGCGTGCCGCTTGCCTGGCCAGCTCTAGAGCCAGCTCCAGCAGCACGACTAGATGCCCCAGTGCCTGCTGCTCTGCTGCTGGCGTTGCCTTGTCGTTGCCGCTGCCGTTGCGGTAGGTGTGATAACCCATCACGCGAGCCGCGCAGCGCCGCAGCGCCGAGACCTTTTTGTCCCTTTTTCCATTATTTGCACAACGCCGCCAACGCGACGCCACCCGCGGTCCCGATCCTCGAAACGAGTAGTGTATGAAAGTCGTTGGCTCCGTCTCTCTCGCACCGCCACGGAACGCCCCGGGAGTGCGAGAGAGACCGGAGCACCGTGTTGGCGTCAGTCTGCCGTGCAAGTTGCGTTGCACCCAGAAGAATGATTTCCTGAATCAAGTTAAATATTTTTCTTGATTAAAAATACTTGGTTCAAGCTAAACTGAGTGTCAGACCCAAAGGGTCCCCCCCACTTAAACAATCTGTGTACGCCTCGCGGAGACAATTCCACAATCTTGCGTCATAAACGCCTGCAAGTAGGCAAAAAGCGCGACAAAATCATTCAGAATTCTAAACAATCTGACACAATCAAACAATCTGTGTACAGATCTGACCTTTTGGTCAGATCCATTCTAATAGGCTTTGCATTCATTCAACTCTAACCATATCAAGAATATTTCTACTTCACTCAAAGCAGAACTTTACTTCGGCACATTAATTCCAAAAATTACATGCATCAAGTAGATTTTACTTGATTCAAGAAATCATTTTTCTGGGTGTGTAACACGCGGTCGGCCTCCGCGCGGGCTGGGCCGCCATTGGCTGCCGCGCCGCAACAAACTAGGCGTGCGGATATGTTTTTGCAACTGTCAGGGACAATGCGGGTGTGCTATGCGGCCGTGTCGTTCGTGTGTGTGTGTGTGTGTGTGTGTGTGTGTGTGTGTGTGTGTGTGTATCACAGCCGTGCTCACACCTACACGGACACACGGCACACGCGGACGACAAGCAGGGGCCCCGCGCTGCAGCGTGCGCCCCCCCCCCCCTCTCTCTCTCTCTCTCTCTCTCTCTCTCTCTCTCTCTCTCTCTCTCTCTCTCTCTCTCTCTCTCTCTCTCTCTCTCTCTCTCTCACTCACTCTCACACACACACCGACAGACAGACCGACCGACCGACCGACAGAAACGCACACACGCAGCCGTGTGTGGTTTGTTTAAATTATTTAAATTAGCATTCACTATATCGCGGGCCGCAATTTGAGGCGCTGGACGAGAACTGTCTGTGCAACATAACGACGGGGAATTAATGCTGAGTTTATGCGCGCTCGGAGAGAACGGATTGCGAGGTGGATGGAGGCGCGGGCTCCCCCCTCCCCCCCCCCTCGATATTAATTGGCTGCCGTTGTTAAAGATTGGGGGACAATGAGCGCAGGGACGGGGCGCAGCGGGCTCTGTCTGTCTCTCTCGCACTCAGGCGGCGTGCCGTCCAGGTGCGAGAGAGACAGGGGCGCGTGGAATCAGTCTGCCGGGGCTGCTGCAGCCCTGGCCCGGCGCCAGCGCACGATGGGCAGAAGACCGTTGAGGCGGCCAAAATCTAGACGCGTTTTGAGCTCCGGAGTCGCTAAATGGGACTCGAATTGAACGTGTGACCCCACCAATGGATTCCTCGTTTCGAGAGCAATTTATTGAAGGGGTCCCACGTTCGATTCGAGTCCCATTTAGCGACTCTGGAGCTCAAAACGCTTCTGGATTTTGGCCGCCTCAACGGTCTTCTGACCCACTGTGCAGCGCGCGCCAACGCCTGGGGCGACGCGCGGCGCTGGGGACCGGCGGTGAGCTCGGACCATCTATATTTCCGGACAGTTAAAGCCCGGTCCCGATGACCTTGGCGGCCACCGCATCCCTGCGGGCCACCGCTGGCCCACCCCGACCGGGCGACGCGGCGACGCCGTGCTAACTCACGGGGGAATGGGATCCGCCCCCGGGTGGCGCTCATAGCGGCGCGCTATCGAGTGGCTCGTCGAGTCGAGTGGCCGCCGCGCCACGCCGCGCGCTATGCAGTGGACCCGTCTCATGTCCCGCAGTGATTGGTTTTTAGCAGAGCGGAACGTGCACACCGTTCAAAATGATTAACGCCCAAGAAGTCGACGCGGAGCACCGCGCCCGCGGCTCGGCAGCGCGCACGCCCTATGGCCAGCCCTAAGGCTCTTTCGGTTCGGCGTTAACTTGGTCCTACTGTCTCCGAAAACTATCGGCGCAGCCCCGGGCTCAGTTGTGTGTCCGTTTCCGAGGCAGACCATCCCTGCCGCCTCCTGGCCGCCGCCACCCACGCCTTGGCTAACTGCATGCCCACTGCGCCCCGCTGGGCGCCGCTGGGCCCCACTGGGTCATCGAGTGTTACGTGCGGCGAGTGCACCGTGCACCGGAAGTGCCGCCACTCAGTCTCTCCGGCAGTCTCTCCTGAAGTCTCTCCAAAGAAGTCTCTCTCCAACACCCAGAAAAATAATTAGAAGAATAATTAGTAGAATATTTTTGTTGATTAAAAATACCTGATTCAATCTAAACTGAATGTCAGATCAATACTGATAGGCTATTCATTCACTTAACTCTAACCATATCAAGAATATTTCAACTTCACTCCAAGCAGAATTTTACTTAGGCCCATAAATGTCAAAGATTACTTGCATCAAGTAAATTTTAATTGATTCAGGAAATCATTTTTCTGGGTGCAGCAGTCTTTCGGGCAGTGTCTCCAAAGAAGTCTCTCTCCAGCAGTCTTTCCAGCAGTCTCTCCAGCATCCAGCAGTCTCTCAAGCAGTCTCTCCAGCAGTCTCTCCAGCAATCTCTCCAGCAGTCTCTCCAGCATCCAGCAGTCTCTCCAGCCGTCTCTCCAGCAGTCTCTCTCTGCAGTTTCTCCCCAGCAGTCCCTGCCGCCCCCCGCACTTTAATGCTCCGCCCCGCGCGGTGCAAGTTGTCGCCGTGGATCCACCCGCGCGTCTCTGGACAGCCTCCAGCCAGAGTCTGGAGCCTCCAGCGGCCCTCCAGTGTCGTGCGTGCGGTGTGCGCCAACTTCTGAGCACCTCGACCGCGAACCCCCGTGGGTCGCGTCCGTGCCGCGTCCGCCGACGGCGTCCCGAGAGGTGAATGAATAGTGTACTCATTCGCACACTGAATGTTTATGTAGAATTTTGTACGTGTCACGTGCACGATTTTGTGCATGCGGGACTTTGCATAATATTATTCGTAAAAATGCATAAGTTTATGCAAAGTTGTGCACAATTTTATGCAAAATGTTACGCAGGTTTAAAATCATGCATCATCACGTACAAAATTCTACCCAACCATTAAGTGTGTGTAAAAATTGGCCCATACTCAGTGTACTCACAAGTTTAAATAGGGCAAAATTTGCTTATTTTTTTGCACGGTTTGGCGTTGTATGTCGTCTGCAACGCATGCAATCTCTTCCCTTAAGAAATCTTGTGTCCCCAAACATACTACGTGGTTGCCCCCTCGCACTCATGCTCTGCAAACTCTACAGTGTACTCAGTACACTATATTCAGCGTGTACTCACAAGCACACTCTCATCAGAGTGTACTCATCTGATCACACTCTCATCACAGTGTACTCATCTGAGCACACTCTCATCACAGTGTACTCAGATAAGCACACTCCAACGAGAGTGTACTCAGATGACTACACTCTAATGAGAGTGTGCTCAGATGAGTACGCACCTTAGCACGCATTATATATAGCTGTAGGTGTGTACTCATCTGAGTACACTCTCGTTGGAGTGTGCTCATCTGAGTACACTGTGATGAGAGTGTGCTCAGATGAGTACACTCTGATGGGAGTGTGCTAGTGAGTACACGCTGAACAGAGTGTACTGAGTACACTGTTGAGTTTGCAGAGTGTGTACACCAAAACACTAAGTGATTCAACCCTCGCGGCGTCCCCCCTCGCGTCCCCTTCGTCGGTCACCGCGGCGCTGAGAACGCGTGCGGCGTGCTGCCGGCAGGCCTCACTCACGCGAACCCGCGAGGCGCAGCGCGGCGCAGCGCGGCGGCCGGGCAGCACCGATCACGCCCCGGCCCCGCCACGCTCTAGCTACGCTCCGGCCACGCTCCGTTGTCAAGTTTTCTTGGAAGAGCGTGCGCGCCGTGCGGCCAAGTTGCAGCAGCGAACCGGTGGCGGGGAGAAACTTTAGAAATTTTCATGGAAAGTTATTGCGGGACGCGTCGTCTGGGCGGGGCGGCTGGTCCGGAAAAGTCTTTTCGACGAGTGCAGATTTGCCGAGTTCTGGAGGGAGGGTGGCAGGCCAGGTGGTCCTGGATTGATTGGGGACAAAGAGTGGGTCCTCCACTGTTACGCATGGGCACACACATACATACACACGTACTCATACACACACTCTCTCTCTCTCTCTCTCTCTCTCTCTCTCTCTCTCTCTCTCTCTCTTTTTCTTTCACACACACACACACACACACACACGTCAGCGTGGAGGCAAACCACATGCTGCCGAAGCCGTCCGTTTCTGGGCGGTCTGCAGGCAGAATCCGAAAACAGCTCCTGCAACGAGACGCCCTATGAGTGCGAGAGAGACAGCCTGCTGGCGGTGGCACTGTGCAGCGTAACTGAACTGCCCAATTACGTGCAAGCGACGCTGCGTTGCTCTGCCAGTGGTGCGCGGTCGTTGGCCGGAACCACTCGGGGAACAAAACGCTTGCAAAGTTTGTTTTCATTCGGGAAGTGGATAGTGTCGTCAAATCAGTAAAATGTCTCGGAAAAAGCCACGTGCTTTGTACTTCCCCGCTTGCTGAAAGCCGCACGCCGCACCCAGAAAAATGATTTTATTAAAAAATACTTGATTCAAGCTAAATTGAGTGTCAGATCAATAGTAATAGGCTTTGCATTCATTCAACTCTAACCATATCAAGAATATTTCTACTTCACTCCAAGCTCTGTACTTAGGGACATTAATGCAAAAAATTACTTGCATCAAGTAAATTTTACTTGATTCAAGAAAACATTAATCTGGGTGCGGGCAAGCCGTGCGTCGAAAACCCTCGCCGTCCACGCTTCGTGACAAGTGTGTCGCGAAAAGGAAGGGGGCCAGCGTTAAATCGACTACATACCGGTGAAGGACTGTCGGTCCAGGAATTGCGTGACGGCATTTGGGTAACTTCCGTCGCTGCAAACCGATTCGGAGCACGGCTTTCGTCGCTCTGTCTCTCTCGCACCCCTAAGTGAGTGCGAGACAGACAGAGAGATGCCTCCTGCGTGTGGCGCGGCCCCTTCGAGGGGTTCCTACTTCTCATTTTGGTGTACACACGATACCGGATTCCCACGATTCCCGAACAAATCCCACGGAAAA
Organism: Stenchaetothrips biformis; assembly: GCA_030522485.1. NCBI lineage: Eukaryota > Metazoa > Arthropoda > Insecta > Thysanoptera > Thripidae > Stenchaetothrips > Stenchaetothrips biformis. The sequence continues at coordinate 7,335,325 of CM060100.1, forward strand.
AGTGAGGATTTCTCAAGAATTTCCTTTGTTTCTTTGTGTTTTTGGACACTATTGCAAGATTACGACGACATAACATTGAAATTACAAGGATTTTCAATAAAATTTAAAAAAAATAAAAATCGAATGATTCCCACACTGGTAGAAAAAAGTACGGAAAAAGTACGGAGCATTGTCTGGTCAACAATTTGCCTGGACCGTCCGCACTTGCCAAGTATGGAACTTTCTGTACTTTTTTCCGTACCCGTTTACATGAGCTTTTATGGAGCAGGTGTGGGAATGTACGAGACATAAGACGGAACCGTAATCCTAATCTTAATTGTGGCACAAATGTCGGATAAAAGTGTTGTATTGACTTCGGTATTATAAATAACCTGTGAGCAAGGACGATGCGCCGGTCAATGGACCGCGCCGTCCTTGCTCACAGGTTTATAACACCGAAGTCAATACAACACTTTCATCCCACACAGGTACGGACGTTCCGTACTTTCGTCAGTACTTCCGTACTATATTCTTCTGTACATTTTCGGTATACAAAAGAACAGAAATTTTTACAGTGCAGGTTGAGTGTACACAGGATTCCCGGAGTGTGTGTGTGGGGGGGGGAGGGGGGTGTGTCTTGCGGCCTAGCAGTGGCGATGCCCGTCGTGGTTGTGGCTTTGCCTAAGCTTGTGCCGCCACGCCGAGCGCGTCGAGCCACCGTCCTTCACCCACACCGCGCACCGCGCGAGGCCGGAGCACGGCGTCGATGAGTCTGCGCGAGGACCGCGCGCCAAGGCTGCAGCCGAGGCGGTCGCCGGTTAGCCGAAAATGAGTGACTCGCACCGCGGCCTCGGCCAGAGCACGAGTGGAAACGGAAAGGCACCGCTTGGTTGGATCGGCAGGAGGGTGGTGCCCTTGAACTGCTGCTTGGCGTCGCCGGCGACTGACACGGTGCTACGCTGACCCTGGCCGCCGCGACCGGTGACCCCTGCCATTGTAAGCGTTGCGAGGTGGGTGAGCCCCGCCGTGTGCTTCGCGTGCCGCGCGGCCGCGGGTTTACCGGGTTTACCGAACCACGCACTCAGCGCCTTGCTAAAGAGCCTCGCGCCTCCACAGCCTCATTCAGGGAAACTTCCACACGCCGCTCTGTCTCTCTCTCACTTTCGTGGGGCGTCCCGCACAGGTGCGATAGGGACGGAAACGAGGGGTCCACCACTCTGGTAATCGTGTGTACACTTCGTCCAATAATCATTAGTAATCACACGCCAAAACTGGCTATTTTCGCTGTTTTTTATCGGATTTTGGCGGTTTTTCTCATGAAATTAGGCCAAAAATGTTATTGGCTGGCCAAAATTATAGATTTTTTTGCCCATTTCCGTAGGTAATCACTGGTAATCAGTAATCCTGTGTACACTCCTGAGCTGAGTGGTGGACCCCTCGGACGGAAAGGCACAGTGGGTCAGAAGACCGTTGAGGCGGCCGAAATTCCGGACGCGTTTCGAGCTCCAGAGTCGCTAAATGTCGGCTAAATGGGACTCGAATCGAACGTGTGACCCCACCAATGGATTGCTCTTCAAACGAGGAATCCATTGGTGGGGTAACACGTTCGATTCGCGTCCCATTTAGCGACTCTGGAGCTCGAAAGGCGTCAAGAATTTTGGCCGCCTCGACGGTCTTCTGACCAATGTGAAAGGTCGCCCGGAATCCGTCTGCAGCCGGTCATCAGGCCGAATCACGAATCACTCGCGCTTAGCCGCGACGCACTGGCCATCATTACGGCGGAGGGACCGTGGCTACCCAACTACGCAGCGGGACAGACCTCCGGCCAGAGGCAGCCAGAGGCCCAGCGCCTGGCCCGCCGGCTCCGAGGCTAGGTCAGTGTGCGGCCTAAGCCGGCTAGGCCGACTACCAAATCAGGAAACAAAACTACTCTCTCTCTCTCTCTCTCTCTCTCTCTCTCTCTCTCTCTCTCTCTCTCTCTCTCTCTCTCTCTCTCTCTCTCTCTCTCTCTCTCTCTCTCTCTCTCTCTCTCTCTCTCTCTCTCTCTCTCTCTCTCTCTCTCACTCACTCACACACTCACACACACACACACACACACACACACACACACACACACACGAAAACCAAATGGCCAAACCGGGCCATGCTCCCGACTGTACTGTTTCAAATGAATAGTGATCCACCTAGTGGAGCGGGACCCGTCTGGATGGGAACATCGCGATGCCTGATTCCTGATTCCTAGGGCCGATGGGTCGGCCGGGCTGCTTAGCGCGCCGCGACCCGCTTCCAACAACCTGCAGCCGTAATCGGCGCGCGCGCGCACACACACACACACACACACACGTACGGTGTCTGGCGTCTTCCTAGGCTATTCACAAACAGGTTGTGTAGCCTCCCGGCTCAGGCAGGCACCTTCCGTGGTGTTACCCCAATCACGTACTCTGAGCATGGAAAACAGCATTTTTTTTTTGTCGTCACGTCGTCGCGACTAAAAGGCAGGAGTTTGAAGGATTCCCATCCCTAGTCGCCTCTAATTTCTAATCAGCCTCCCCGGGGCCCAAGGGGACGACCCCTAGGCGCGGCGGCGGCGCGGCGCACATGTGTATAGTCGTAATCGACGCCAACCGAGTTGAGTTCTTTTCCACTGCTGGTTTCTTCCTGGACTGCGCCTGGTTGGCTACGCCTGGCTATGTAACCTGCCCACCGGCATGGCAGGCCCTCTCCAGGTTGCACCTTTCCAGGCTTTGAGCCTTGAACTTTATCTTCCACCTGTCCGGGCGGTCCACGCGACGCGCAGTGGGCCGGACCGGTGGAGGCGGTCAAAATCCCGGACAGGTTTTGACCTCTCCAAACGAGAAATCCTTGGTGGGGTCACACACGGGGACTCTCCAGCTCAAAATGCGTCTAAAGTTTTGGCCGCCTGCGCCGGTATTCTGGCCCCCTGTGCGGCGACCGCCTTTTGGAAGTGGAACCACTGGAATGACGCGGCCTGCCGAGCGCCTGCGGGGTAGGCAGTCCCGTTGAGCCGGCGTGCACCGCGTCGCTGCCTGTCCTGCACTTCGCAGGCGTTTGCTACACAAATGCGTCCCGGTTTTTGTATCTCGGTCTTCGTCCCGTCCGCGACGGCGAGGAATGTCCAGCGATGTCTAGCGATGTCCAGCGATGTCCAGCGACGTCCAGCGATGTCCAGCGATGTCCAGCGTTGTCCAGCGATGTCCAGCGTTGTCCAGCGATCGATGCATCCGGTCAGAAATGGCCGATCTGCTGAGCGCCTGACTTCAATGTCCGATCTACACAGCGCTTGACAACAACGTCCGATCTACATAGGCGCAGTTTAAAACGTCCGATCCTGCATTTTTGCCGAGTTTTAATTTTTGCTCCTAGATGAAAATAAACTATCTAGAACTCCATTTTAGGCCTTAACTAGAAAATTTGCAAAAATGCAGATCGGACCTTTTAACCCGCACCTATGTACAGCGGACGTTGTAGTCAAGTGTCCTGTAGATCGGACATTGTAGTCAGGCGCTCTGCAGATCGGCCATTTCTGACCGGATGCATCGCGATGTCCAGCGACGTCCAGCCATGTCCAGCGATGTCCAGCGATGTCCATCGAGCCGCCCCCGTCACCTCCATTACGCGCTGCATGGATGCCAACGCGGCCGTCACCCTAACCGCCTCGTCCCTTGTGTTGCCCTTATTACCATAGAGGTTTTTTCCCTTCAAGAGACTGGATAAAAAGAAAGTAAAAAGGCCCTGCCGATTGCGGTGGACGCGACTTTTTGCGGAAGCGCGCGTCCACATCGTGCTAATCACAAAATTAGAGCGTTCGCATCGAAAAATAAAAAAAATTAAAAAGTTTGTGTCGTTTTGTTTTTGTTTTCCAGATTACCCTTTGGGATGGGCGTCGCCGCGCTGGACGGGGACGCCTCCAGAGAGGCCCCCGCCCCCTGAGCCGTTGAGCCCCACGCCGCCATGGACGCCGAGAATGCGACGGAGGCTGACAGCGACGCCGCGGGGCTGGCCGTGCTGGCCCTGGGGCTGGGCGCGGCCAACGGCACGGCCACCGGCACCGCCAACAACACCACCCTCGAGTTCCTCGCATCGCTGCCGGAGCTGTACAAGCCCCTGTACAGGGACCTGGTGGCCTGGCTGGCGGGCGTCGGGGTGGCCGTGGACGCCAACGACACCATGTTCTGCGAGCCCAAGGCCAACGTGAGCCGCCTGCCCGTGGAGGTGTGCGACCGGCTGGCCGAGCTGCACGCCCCGATGAACGGCACACTGTGCCAGGAACACGCGCCCCAGCTCACCAACCCCGACGTGGTCCGCGCCGCGCTGCTGGCGCTGCTGGCGCTGCTGTCCTTCGTCGGCAACTGCTACACCATCAACAGCATCAGGAACAAGGCGGTGAGTGGAGTGCCGGCAGTCAGACTGAGAGCCGCTCCCACTGTGCAGGGCAGGCCCGGCCAGAGCCCGGCATCCACGCTCCAAATGGGACTCGTTTGCGAGTCGCCGATCCGGCGACATCCGGAGATTCGGACGCCACCGGTGCCGGCTTCGCTCAAGGCAGACCGCGGTTCGACTCCACGCAGCGGCGGCGGTTTTCCAGTTAGATGGTACTTTTAGGGTTTTGCTTATCACAGTACGTTGGCGGACTACTGCCCAGCTGTGATGCGTCGCGAAAAATCCGAAATTCGTCTGTGAAAATTAGCCCATTGGACGACGGGTGGTTTCGAACCCGGGCACTCAGTACATTTGACCGCCACACCTCTCCCCCTCACTCAGCAAATGGGACTCAGTGAGCCAGCGACTGAGCCCGGCCCGGGTCAGGAAGGTCACTGCAAGACACAGCCCGGTATCGACGCTCAGACGCTGCTCGTTGTGTCCCACTCGGTTCGAAACTCAGTCCTGCTCGTGCCCACTCGCTCTGTCCCGCTCATGCTCGCTCACTGAGTCTCGGTCTTCGAATGAGTCCCATTTGCTGAGCCAGGGTGAGGGGGGAGAGGTGTGGCGGTCAGATGTACTGATTGCCCGGGTTCGAAACCACCCGTCGTCCAATGGGCGGATTTTCACAAACGAATTTCGGATTTTTTTGCGACGCATAATTGCTGGGCAGTAGTCCGCCAACGTACTGTGATAAGCAAAACCCTAAAAATACCATCTAACTCTGAGAAAAACGGCCGCCGCTGCGTGGAGTCGAACCGCGGCCTGTCTTGAGCGAAGCCGGCACCGGTGGCGTCCGAATCTCCGGATGTCGCCGGATCGGCCTCTCGCAAACGAGTCCCATTCGAGCATGGATGCCGGGCTCTGCTGCGAGACGGGGAGCCGCCCCTAATTCGTCCGGCGCGGCGTCGCTTCGCCAGCGATGCCGCAGACTCGCAGACCCACACGTCTCGCGAGCCCTCCCCCTGCACGTCCCTGGAAGCCATCAGCGCGGCGCCGTTCCCGCGGGGACGTAGTGGACTCCGCGTCGTCTGTCTCTGTCCGCCCCGGTTAGCCGTCCTGCATGGCCGGGCCGGCCGGGCCGGGCGAACCAGGGCGGCGACCGGCGGCGACCCCCGCGCGTGCGGCTGCGTCTGGTCCACCTGATGGAGCTAGACCCATCCAGACGATGTGGGCAACCCAGCGACACAGTGCAGCACAGCAGTCCGCTGGCCACACGGCCGCCGGCGCGTCAGTGGTTGGTTTGGCCAGCTGGGCTCGAGGGGTCGACAACTCATATATTACCTCGTGCGCGGTGGCTATATTACCTGTATTACCTGTATATTACCATGTAATATATGCATATTACCACAATTTTGCCTTTATATTACCCCCATATTACTATATATGACACTTTTATACGTATTATACGTATTAGACATATTATAAGTATTATACGTATTATACGAATACTCCCTCTTACGCAGCAAAGGGGAGTTGTCGATCCCTTGTCCGGGCTAGGGTAGGGTGGCCGTTGGAGCCGCGCTGATATTTAGTCGTTTAGTCAAATCCAGTTGGTCAAGATCCGACCGGGGCCGGGAATTTTATGTATTCAGGGAGCGGACTCTATTGTCACCCTCTCTCACTCCCTCTCTCCCCCTCTACCTCCTCCAATCTGAGCATCTCCGTTTTTATCCGTCGTTTTCTCCCTGGGAGAGGCCGCCTCTCTGACGCCCCGTCGTCCACCGCACGCCGCGCACACAGTGTTGTATCACAGGAGGAGTCAATCAAGCCGGAGCCGCGTGCACAGTGGGTCAGAAGACCGTTGAGGCGGCCAAAATTCCGCTCGCGTTTTGAGCTCCAGAGTCGCTAAATGGAACTCGAATCGAACGTTTGACCCCACCAATGGATTGCTTTGCAAACGAGGAATCCATTTGTGGGGTGACACGTTTGATTTGAGTGCCATTTAGCGACTCTGGAGCTCAAAACGCGTCTAGAATTTCGGCCACCTCCTCAACGGTCTCCTGACCCACTGTGGCGCGTCTTCACTCGTGAGGCGGATGCTTCCTAGTCGAGCGCCTAGCGGCCACGCTCCGGACGTGCCGGGCGTGGCGGGATGCGCCCCTCGCCCCCACCCCTGGGTGCACCGAGGGGGCAGGGGAGGGGTCCATTCACAACCGTCTACTACGTGAATGAAACGGCCCACTACGCGACGTGACGCGTGCCGTGTCCGCCGCGCCCGCCGTGCCCCGTGACGTCAGCATGACGTCACGATGACGCACGTAGCCTCACAGCTGATCGAGCTGCTGTTACTGCACCATTCATCCCACGGCAAGTGTATATGTGTGTGTGTGTGTGTGTCTGTGTGTGTGTGCGAGAGTGAGTCACTGTGTCGATGCACTCGGGGGAAGCCCTTGCCGGGGTTCGAACCTCCGTCGGCCCGCCCAGCGAGCCGCGGCGCCGGACTGTGTATCGTTCGTGTTCGCTTCACCTGCATGCATGGACGTCGACTCGTTGAACGGACACTGGTCTCTGATGAGCGTTCTGCGATTGCAAAACGGGCAAATTAAGACTAGGTTAAACAAATCCTTAAAAAAATAATAATAATAAATTTTAAAAATAATTCTTTGGAGTTTTAATATATTGTTGAGTCGCTCCTCGGTGGCTGCACGCGCGTACAGCATCTGTCTCGCGTCACTGATTTGTGTTGCTATCAGCAAAGTGTCAATAGGCCTTTGTTTTATGGGCCGCCGTGCATTCGCAGGGAGCGGTAGCGAGACCTCGAAATGACCGCGAGGCAGTATCCCCCGCCCCGCCCCACCCCACCCCGCCTCGGCGACGCCGGCAACGTATTGGCAGGCCTCCGTGCGTGGAAACTTTCTGGGCTGTAATCATCGGAGCCAAGCGGCCTCTTTCCTGAGCCGGTGTCCTCCACACTCTGCGCTCCGCGGAAATGAGAAAATGCGTGTGGTTGCGGAATGCCAATGCCGCTGCAGCTGCAGAAAAGGGGGGGGGGGGTAGATCTCGAAAGACCGAGTGGGGGATCACTCGAAAAAATCATTGCACACGAGGGGAAAAAAATCAAAATTAAAATCAGAAAAAATATTAAAATAAATCGAAAATCAAATTTTTAAAATAACCACTTTGAAAAGAGAAAAGTGTTCCTATTTCTTTGGTTTAAAATGTGTTTTTATGTCATTTCTTCTTTATGATCAATTATTTGGTTTTACAGTAAGTCAAAAGCTCACATCCTTTCGTGTATCACACCTCAGACTTCAAAAACCCCTGTAAGTTAAGCAATTGTACTCAGAAGAGGAAAAAAGATCAATTGAAAAAATCAAAAAATCAGAAGAAAAAAAAAACAGAAACAAAAAATTATTGTACACTTTGGACCTTAGTGATCCCTCCCTCGCAGAAGACTCACGAGCCGCAAGCCGCAGTCACGAGGCATCGCGCTACTCCAACGCGTTATGTCACGCGTACTTGATGGGGTCGGTGGGAGGGAGGCCGTATGTATATTTAAAGTCCAATCATTTGTTTCCACATTAAAGTTGCACAACGACTTTATAGAGTGTGTCAACTCAACTGGCATTCAAAAAAAAACAAAAAAAAACAACGCCAATTATGGAACCTATATCTCTGGTAGAAAAAAGAGTAGAACATGTCTAGTCAACACTTGGCCCGGACCGTCCGTACTTGCCAAGTACGGAACTTTCTGTACTTTTTTCCTTACCCGTTTACATGAGCTTATATGGAACAGATACGGACGTTCCGTACTCCCGTACTTTATTCTTCTGTACATTTTCCGTTCAAAAGTACAGAAATTTTTACAGTGAAGGCGCTCCGCGAACGAGGCGACTCGACTCGCTTGAAATTGGGTCATTTGCCGTGGACGACCAGGGATCAAGGTTGTCCCAAGTTTACCCGCTTCAATCCAGCCGGATCGAATTTGATCTAATGAGGGAGTAATTGCTGTGCGCGCGTCAACACACGAGGGAGGACCGCGATACGGCCACCGTGGTGGACCCCATGGCCGGGGGCCGGGCCAAGGCTCTGCAGCGAACCCTGCCAATCAGGTGTCACTGCGTGTAACCTAACCTAACCTAACCTTACCCTGCCAAACAAGTGTCACTGGGTGTAATCTAACCTAACCTTACCCTGCCAAACAGGTGTCACTGGGTGTTACATAACCTAACCTAACCCTGCCAATCAGGCGTCATTGGGTGTAACCTAACCTAACCCTGCCAATCAGGTGTCACTGGGTGTAACCTAACCTAACGCTGCCAATCAGGTGTCACTGGGTATAACCAGGAGCATTCGGCCGTCTGCCTGTAATCACAGCTGGTGTGGTTGCCCCGGCCATGCCTCGGCCAGCGAGCAGCAAAGCAAAGCAATGCAGAGTGCTTAGCCCTGCTGTCGGGCATGCCATTAGCATGTTTCCCTGGAGCGACTCCTCATACCGGATGGCCGGAGTGCTGGGGATCTTCCCCTCCACCGCCCTTCCCCAGTCCGGGATGGCGCTGGCACCGCCCCACGCGAAAGCAGCATTTATAGCGCCGGGACTCGTTGACTCGTGGCAGAATCATGATCCTGCTCGGGTCCTTGTACATATATCTGCCTCCTGGCCCACTGTGCGCACCGCGCCGCGGTCCTTGCGACCAACCAGAGCTGTTGGCAACGCGGAAAAATTACGATTCGTTTCACGCAGGTACTTGCTTTGCTCGTTCTCGGCAGAGTCCTAAACAATCTTCGATGCGTTTGACGCAAACAAAGTTTATTCATCTTCGTTTATTTTTATTTTTTTTGGACATAGTCTCACAGAATTCAGCGGGGCTTTTGAAGGGCCCATAACACGCCATCTACTTGAGCGCAAACGTCAGAAGATCCACTGGCAGTGTGGCGGCGAATCCACGCAAGTCAACCGAGAGTTAATAATGGAATTACGTATATTGAAATGCCTTATTGAAACTCAGGCAAACTAGTGCGTGGAGCCACCCACAAGTGCGAGGCGGTAGCGGGGCGGGGCGGAGCGGGGCGGGGCGGGGCGGGGCGGGGCGGGGCGGGGCGGGGCGGGGCGGGGCGCTCCCTGGCGGACGGTTGGTCACAAACTAGAGGGTAAAGAAGGGTTGGGTAACCACAGGGGCTGCACCCCGGCTCTGGTTCGGCTACCCGCTGCTCCCAAAGGATGTGTAGTCCGAGCCGGGCGGGGCCCCTAAGCAGGGCCCACCGAGAATCGGGCAGCAAGGAGTCCGGCCCGGGGTCCTGGCGAGGCCTGGCGGGTCCTTGCGGGGTCTGGCGGGGCCCTGCTGACCGGGCCTGCACCAAGGCGCTGAGCAGCCCTGCTTGCTGACCGGGCCTGCACCAAGGCGCTGAGCAGCCCTGCTTGCTGACCGGGCCTGCACCAAGGCGCTGAGCAGCCCTGCTTGCTGACCGGGCCTGCACCAAGGCGCTGAGCAGCCCTGCTTGCTGACCGGGCCTGCACCAAGGCGCTGAGCAGCCCTGCTTGCTGACCGGGCCTGCACCAAGGCGCTGAGCAGCCCTGCTTGCTGACCGGGCCTGCACCAAGGCGCTGAGCAGCCCTGCTTGCTGACCGGGCCTGCACCAAGGCGCTGAGCAGCCCTGCTTGCTGACCGGGCCTGCACCAAGGCGCTGAGCAGCCCTGCAAACTTGAGCAAACTCGGGGAAGGAAATGAAAGGACACCAGCACGGAGCGCTCGATGGCTGTCTCGGCCAACTGCGCAGCCAGGGCGACGCAGTACGGCTTTTGCGCGCCGGATTTGGGTGTACAGTCGCGCAGCAGCCTCGGTAACTACTTCGGCGGTTGACAAAGACAAGCCCCCGAGGCGGTGGGGTGGCGGCTGGGTAGCCGGACGGCCACTAGATCGTCATCAATAACCTTTCCGATTTGTTTTTAATGCAACTGCCGACCGGCCGGGCCGGTGTGACTGGCCTCGCCGTGTGCACTTGTTCGATACATCGAGAGTTGTACTCGGGCAGGCATAGCGCCTTTTTCTTGGTGTGTTTTAACAGAGTCAAGGCAAGCTCGGACCTTGTTTTTTGCGCGTGCGAAGGTGTCTTTGCTGTTGAAGTGGACGCCGCGCCGGCCACGTGACTGGCTTGGAATATTTTTCTGCGCGCGGCTGACTGTGTCACCGTCTTTAATTCCGGCAGCTTGAGACAGACGCCCTTAACGAAGCGCTCGTTATTACTGGTCCAGTTTGTTGTTTTTTTGATTCGTGAAATCGAGAAGTCCCGTCCGTCCGCGATGCGGCAGTGAGGCAACCTTCTATCTGGATGCGATCCGCGGGAAACTTTCTGATTTAAAGAAGAAGAAGAAGAAGAAGAAGAAGAAGAAGAAGAAGAAGAAGAAGAAGAAGAAGAAGAAGAAGAAGAAGAAGAAGAAGAAGAAGAAGAAGAAGAAGAAGAAGAAATATTTGCTGATCTCGTGAGACATCATACCAGTGTTTCACTCGGGCCAACGGAAAGCCTCCCTTCCGTTTCCTTTGGTGCCCCGGGCGCGGGTGGGCCTTCCCTCGGGGCGGAGGCGTCCAATCGGCGTGCAGGAGGCGGTCGGACTCGGTCCGATCGCTGCCCCGCTGCAGCTCGCGGCCGAAACGACATTGCACGCGGGACGACCCAAGCTAACAATAAAAGCTGCCGTGGAATTTGGATTTCTAAAAGTCGTTCCGGTTTTTGCTGTTTCTTTTTTCTTTTTTTGCTTGGCTTTGATTTTTTTTTTAAATCCAAGCCGCGAAGAAAATGTCGACGTTGAAAACTTACATTGACCTGCATGTTTTTTTTATAGTGCAGGTGGGCCGCTCTGTGTACATACGCTGCAGGGCCTCGAAGTGTGTTTACCTCCCCTCGTCCTTGTGTGAGTTAGTAACGGTTGAGGTCTCGAAACAGCGAAAAAAGAGAGAAAGAGAGAGAGAAGGAGGAAGTTTGGAGGGAAAGGCGCCTTGGCAGGAAAGGCTCAAGGAGTATCGAGTCCAGGGGCGGGGTCGGGCGGGGAGGGGGGAGGGGTGCTCAAATCGAATGATAAACTGAAGGATATGCCCCGGGCTGCCGCGGCTACCTCCACCCGCACGACCGCAGCAGCGCACCGCAGCACGCGCAGCACGTGGCGCTGTCTGTCTCTCTCGCACACTCACGGGGCGTCGCGGCGGAGCGGCCGGCCGTTCCGCCCTAGCCGCAGGATGCAGGATCGGCGTCCTGGACGTCCGGGACCGTTACCACAGCGTCTCCCTGTCTCTCTCGCACGTGACGTGACGCCCCATGAGTGCGAGAGAGACACGCTGCAGCTCCCTTGTGGTGCCGCGGTGGGTAAACAGAAAGGCAAGGCCCGCCGCAAATTAAGCAAGCGAGCCGGGCGGCAGGCGAAGCTGGCCGCCAAAGTCGACGGAGACTCGGAGACGCCGTGCCTGCCGTCGCTGCACGACGGCGGCCTCGATGTCTGCGAGGGCGACGCGTCGTCGCATGCTCCAGCCACACGGAAATTGACTGAGAACGTCGTCGTGCATCCCTCCTCAAATTTTATCCCGTTTGCATTTAGCGCGTGCGGCTCCAAAATGATGATTGTCTGGGTAATGGGCGGGACTGGGACAGAGATGGACTCCAGAGAGGGCAGGGCACGGCAGGGCAGGGCAGGGCTCGGCAGGGCACGGCACGACAGGGCACGACAGGGCACGGCAGGGCACGGCAGGGCAGGGCAGGGCAGGGCACGGCAGGGCACGGCAGGGCAGGGCTCGGCAGGGCACGGCAGGGCAGGGCACGTCGCCCACAAGTTCATTGTGTTCCTCGCTTCGCGTTTGGCAATTTGCGGCGCCCGGCGGCGCCGAGCCAAAATGCACAGGCAGTTGTTTGACCCTCCTGCTCGCTCGCCCCCCCCCCCCTGCCACCGGCCGCCACGGGACAGAAATCGAGGGGACAGTCAGTGGCCGTGGGAACGGAAAGGCGGGGGAGATGTGTCTATGTGTGTGTGTTTGTGTGTGTGTGTGTGCGCGTGTCGTGCGACACCTCACTAGCGCCGTCTAATGATATGGCGGGGCCAGGGCAAGGGGAAAGGAAATGATGATGGCCAAAAAAAAATTTAAAAAAAAAAACGGAAAAGTGAAAATGCCGGCACTTGAACCCGTGCCCGCCATTGTCAACACGAGACTACCTGGCCGCGTAATGAAGCTCGCTTTTTGTTGTCGCCTGTTCCGGACTGTGTTTGTGCGGTTGTGGGTATATTTGTGTGTTGGGGACGAGAAGAGGCAATTGAATCGTTTGCTTCCACTGGGCCGGGCTGCGGATAGAGACATCGAGGGTTGACGCGGCCGCACGGCCAGCAGGGAGCTCCACTGCTTCTTGGCTCACCAGCCTCATGAGCGATCAGGCGGAAAACCAAGGGCGTCTCTCCCTCTCCAATTTTGTTGTAACTCGCATTTTCAGCGAGTCGCTCGCTCGAACGGCTTCCCCGTCGGAAGGTCGCGGTAAGTTTCATATGCCGCGGCCTGCTTGCCGCCGGGGGCGTTGTACTCGTTTGATCGCGGCATCGCGGCCGGCCTGGGCCAGAATAACTCCCGTTTATTGGTGGAGGTACCAGAGGAGGGAACGAAATTGTGGCGGTCGTTGCCTCGGAGGGAGGGAGGGAGAGAGAGAGAGAGAGAGAGAGAGAGAGAGAGAGAGAGAGAGAGAGAGAGAGAGAGAGAGAGAGAGAAGGGGAGGAATGTACGATTAAAGCCCGCATGGTCCATTAATTGCATAACCTTACACAACGCTTTTTACCTAACCTAACCTTAATGAGACCACGAGTGCGGCTCTTCTTCCTCTGCGTTAGGTGGGCTCAGTGGAGTCGCGCTAATAGACACTTCCACCAGAACGCCGAGTGAAGAACAAGAGGAATAAAGAGCACCGGAACCAGTCCACAAAATCTTCTTATTTAGAGGTTTGACGGTCTTAAATCTCAATCTCCTTTAATTTTATTTGATTTCTTTGATCCAAATGAAATGGACGCATTATATTCACAAATAAGCGACTTTTCTGAACTGTATCCGGCTCTTCTTCTTCCTATTATTATTATTATTATTATTATTATTATTATTATTATTATTATTATTATTATTATTATTATTATTATTATTATTATTATTATTATTATTTAGCGGCTCGTGGCTCGTGTCAAAGTTGGCGCGCCTGTTCCCCCCAGGGCTGCCAATCCCTGTTTACTCTCGGGACGAAATAACAACGGCGATGTGATGGTAATGCCGATGCCATCCGAATCGGATTCGGATAATCGGGCGAAAGTGGGTAGGCAGGCCTGCCTTGGCGTTCCTGCCTTCGGCCTGCGCGCGGCCGGCTCGCGGTTCTACCGCTCTGGTGCAGGCTGCCGTGGCTGCGGTCCCGTTGGGGATTCGGCGTTCTGCCGTTTTAATTCTTGATGAGCATGAGCCTGGTTGCCAGGCCGTGATGTGTCCGTTCCGGCCGGGCACCCTCACTCCTCAGCACCTCTCATAGGACAGGCAGGCCAATAGAGTTGAGGAATGGGCTGGCCCATGGGCTGAGCGGCTGCGGTGGCAGAGACCGCTCGTCTCGCTCCGGTGACTACTGCTGCAGCCGATACCGCCGCACTGGCGGAGGGCCGCCGTGGGCTGGCCCATTCCTCATCTCTCCAGGCCAAGCAGGCGTTTTGGAGATGTGGCGGGCAGGGCGAGGGACCCCTATCCACTGCCTCCGCTGACAATAGCGCCGAATCCGCGTCCATCTCGCACCGGGGCTCGGCACTCGACACTCGACCCGTAGCTGTAGCGCTATAGCGCCGCCACGCTCCGCGCTGCTGTCGTCGCCGTCTCTCTCGCACCATGAGTGCGAGAGAGACAGCGCAGGCCGGCCCAGCCATGACACGGCACGTATGAGTCTGTGGATGCCGGCCGCCGCCTCGGCGCCTGCCAGCTCGCCAGTTCGGCTCGCCCTGCGCTGCCAGCTCGCCAGTTTGACGCGCCCTTGCTCGCCCAGGCGTCTGTATTCACTATTCACGACAAACGCGTGAAGGGGCCGCGGTCGGCACATCACCCGTCTGCTCTATTTCCGCTCCTCTGAATAGAAATTCGGGGTCCTTATTTCGCGCGTCGCGCCTTCCTCACTGTGAAACATTGTTCCCACTGTATGACAAAATAGAGGATGAGATTTTTACGAGGGGTCATCAACTCACATCCCGCATGTACGAAGTAGTACAGTAATATATGGTAATATACGTCCTATATTACCCATTTTTGGCTGCTTTTTCGTTCTAACTTTGCTTAAAGCAGTTTAATTGGTAATATTTATGGATTTCCAACGGTAATATATGAGTAATATAAAAGTAATATGCAGCCTGTGTACGAAGTAATATGCGAGTTGACGACCCCTTGGATTTTTACCAACCCTCCTATACTTGTTTGCATGTTCAAGTGGTTCATGGCATTCTTGTTAGAAAAATTAATTGTGAACTTGTCATCAAGTGACAACCGAACTTCACAGTGCGTGCGGCCCCTGGTGGGGCTTCAGGAGAGGGGCTTCCGTGGGGCTTTGGGGCTTTGGCGCGTCGTGACTGAAAGCGCTTCAAGGTTTTGCTCGCGGCGCGGAGGCGGTCTTGGAGGCGGCAGTTGGAGGAGCGCATGCAGCTTATGGAGGAGCAGCCTCTGGAGCTGAAAGTTTGAACGGCGGGCTGTCTGTTTCCGTCTCGTGTTGCACACTCACTGCGGCAGAGGTGGCGAGGGCATGAATGGAGGAATCATGCGAGTTAAGAGAGGTTTAAGCGGGTTGATGGAGGGCCGCAGTCGGTTCCCCTTAGGCCGGTGGGCTGCCCTTGCAAGCGTCGGACTTGAATGGCGCGGACAAGGAGCCGCATTCATCCCGATTCATCTTGGAACTGATTTCAGGCGACTGCCTTTCGACGCCCATTCTAGAGGAGCGAATGGCAGGGCCGGGCAGGGCCCAGCACACGGTGGGCCAGAAGACCGTTGAGGCGGCTGAAATCCCGGACACGTTTTGAGCTCCAGAGTCGCTTAAAGGGACTCGAATCGAACGTGTGACCCTACCAATGGATTGCTTTCCGGACGAGGAATCCATTGGTGGGGTCACACGTTCGGTTCGAGTCCTATTCAGCGACTCTGGAGCTCAAAACTCGTCTAGAATTTTGGCCACCTTAACGGTCTTCTGACCAACTGTGCAGCACGGCCTCACAGTGCACCCGCACCGACTCGCTGCAGACATTGTCCAGCCAATGGGAGCTGCGGGCCGCGCGAGCCTTGACAAGCCGAGGGACTGCCAGGCCGCCGCCGCCGCGCCGTAGGAAACTTCCAGGGTTCCAACCGGTTCGGCGCCGACCTGGTCCGGCTCGCGGCTCGCCGGCTCGGCTCACTTTTGCTGGCATTGCTGAGCCAGACAGAGGCCAACTCCGCGGGGCGGGCGGGGCGGGCTTATTGCAGCGTCGCGCTGTGGGTCTGCTGCTGCAGCACATGTGTCAGTCCTGTCAGTCGCCGCCTGCCAGGCCTTTTGGGCTCATTCAGTGCCGGATCGTTCGGTTAAATAAGGTTAGGTCAGGTCAGGAAAAACACGTCAAGTGACAGACTTCACGAAAAAGAGAAGAAAGGGAGAAAAAAAAGACTTTAAAGTGGTAATTAACTTTGTTCGGGCTGAATTCGATAGATGCAGACGAAAATCCGGCTGTCTTGGTTGCCGCGTCCTTGCCACCTCCATGACCTGCATTGCGTTTGCAGTCTGCGAATCCGTTTGGCGGGCTGGGCGTTCCAGGCCGGCGCTGCACCCGATACGACGGCAGCCGCGCAGCGCGTGCACCGCCCGCTTCAAAATGACTGCCGACGACTCAGTCTGACTCGGCGAGGAAATAGGCAAGGCTAATGCACTAGCCGGTCGCCGCCTCGGAAGCACCTTGTGTGGCAAGTGACGACGGTACACCGTCAGTCCGCGCTCTGAAAACCTTTCAAACAAAAGGAGCTTCCAAAGTATTTGAGCATGCATTAGCTTACAAAGAAAATACTTCGCAGTTTACGCAACAATTTACGTACCTTGTACCTTACTTAAGCTCATAACGCCTCGCAAGTTTTTAAGGGTGCAGTTATTTTTTTCCGTCGAGCAGGCGGCAGGTCGTGATAACCAGCAAATCGTTTGACACTGGTTTACGGCGTCAGATTCTTCAGCAGCGTCTTCGTTTTTCTCATTCTGGCCGTGGCGTTGGTCGCCTGGCGATGCGCGGGGCATGACTCCATGCCAGGCCGTCGCCCGGGAAGGCCCACTCTGCGCTGGCTACCTGTAATACGGGTCGCGTCCTTGGCGGGGCAGGGCAGGTCGGGCAAGGCTTGTCCCCCGAGCACCTTGTGGCTCCCCGATTATTAAGAGGTCGTTTCTCTCTCTCTCTCTCTCTCTCTCTCTCTCTCTCTCTCTCTCTCTCTCTCTCTCTCTCTCTCTCTCTCTCTCTCTCTCTCTCTCTCTCTCTCTCTCTCTCTCTCTCTCTCTCTCTCTCTCTCTCTCTCTCTCTCAAAATCCCCCCAATAAATCATTGCAACCCTCCCCTCTCTCTCTCTCTCTCTCTCTCTCTCTCTCTCTCTCTCTCTCTCCCTCTCTCTCTAAGTACACCTAAAAGTTTTTAAATAAAATCTTATGGAAAGTTTGAAAAATAATAAAACATCACCTCCGACCCTTCCCGTGCAACAGTTGTATGCACCCTTGTGCCACTTTGCACTGTCTCTACGAGGCTCATCTGCATACTGCGTGGCAGGGTAGCCGGGCAGCGCGGGGCCAACGTATCGCCTCGCTGCCGGCCGGCGCGGCCACACGGCCTTCGCGATGGGACAAGCAAGATAGGCAACGCGGACACACGCGCGCCAGCGGGTTGCCTACCCGCCGGGCGGCTAGCGTAGTGCGGACCTCGAGGAGCTCGTCTCGCGATTGCGAAGGTGAAATGTTACTTGCCGCCTTACTCTAGCAGCCCACGACGTAACTTGCATCCAATGGCGCTTTGGCCGCCTGGCATCGCGCTGCCCCCCCCCCTCTGCTGGGGCTGGCGGCGAGCTAGACCTTGGTCTGGTCATGTGAGTCGACGGGCCGCGTCTGCACCCTCGCGGCTTGCCTGAGTCAGGGCCTTTGCAAAATAAACAAGCAGATCTCCCCATCTCGCTGCGCCACGCCACGCCCCGCCACGCCCCGCCACGCCTCGCCAAGCGAGGGCCGTTCGCAATGCTTCACAATTTTCCAGTGTGGAAAATTCCGTCTGGAGGCGGACCTGGCCCACCAGGACCAGGCGGCTCACTGACCCGGGCGGCCCGTGCGCGCGCCGAGCCGCTGTCGTCCAGAGGCCCCCGAAAACACTCCGCGACTGCATTCCACGCAAATTTAGACACCGTCTAGGCCTATAATTTTTTATTAGCTCTTTGCCTTTTTTTCGGTGATACTTTTTGCTTGCCGCCGAACATGGGTCAGATGTCCCACCCTTTGAGTGCCTGCAGCTCACGCGGCCCACTGTGCGGCGACGCGGCATTCAGGCCGAACTAACGCTGACGACGCGACTGCCGGCGGGAGGCACCACAACGCGCTGGCGGCGCCGCTCGCCCTGTGTTTGAGAACTCGACACACTCGTGCCGCTTTCGAACCGTGGAACTGATTCCGAGTGAGATCTCCGGCATTGCACTCAAGGGGTCCCCCACTTAAACAATCTGTGTACGCTTGGAGGACACAATACCACAATCTTGCCTCAAAAACGCCTGTAAGTGGGCAAATAGCGCGACAAAATCATTAAAAATTCTAAACAATCTAACACAATCAGACAATCTGTTTACACCGAAATTCTGAGTGGGGGACCCCTTGATTGCACTACTGTGTCAAAATTTGTCGTCACTTTATGAGAAGAGTCGTGGCGTTTTCATCACTTAAAAATGATGGCATCTTGTTGGCAAGTTCATCAGCCTTTGTTATGAAGAGGAATACGGAGTGGCTCAAGCACGTCGCGGTGTTGCGGGTGCGAGCGTCGCGGCTCCAATGCAGATTATGTCGCGGCGTAAAACAACGTCGCGGCGTGCGTCCATGCAACTTTGCAAGTGAACCATTCCTCGGTCGTCAAGGTTGACAAAGTTTCTCGCTCGCTACTTCTATGAGTGCGAGAAAGACAGAGCGACAAGGAGTCCACTGCGCTTGCCACGCTACTCGTCCCGCCGAGACCCACACGCCAAGCTCGCCAAGCCGAACGCTTTGTTCCGCTCGGTTCGGCCCAAAAATTATATTGTGCCTCGGTTCCGGACTCGGTCATCCGCGAAAGCAGTTATTCCCCCGACCGGCTTTATTGGGGCTGCCTCCCGAGTGCCTAATGCCAAAGCGCAGCCGAACAACAAAAGATTATTTTACTTTATTTTTACTTTTTTAGATTGGCCGCACCGGTAGTGCACCAGTTCGTTGGAGGGAAGTCAAGTTGGCGGGAAGTGGCGGGAACGCGGGGAAGTCGACTAGCGGCGCACTGGCCTCCGCTTCCATAGCGCGGCTCGCAGCGTCGAGTTTCGATCCTCTCGAGGATTGGGATGGCCTCTTTCTGGTTAAGTCAGAAAAGAAGGGACAGTGAATCAGATAGACCAATTGGTCTCTGCCCACAGGGACGCGATACGGACAAACCAAAAGAGAGAGAGAGAGAGAGAGAGAGAGAGAGAGAGAGAGAGAGAGAGAGAGAGAGAGAGAGAGAGAGAGAGAGAGAGAGAGAGAGAGAGAGAGAGAGAGAGAGAGAGAGAGTAAAAATCCGAAAACTTGCCCTTTCGTGTCTAAATGTGTATCACTCCGTTTACGTTGTGAGTCGAAAGTTGCCACAATTCCACCCACTGGAATGGACACAAAACGAAGGCTCACGCGAGCGCACATCGGCCCGGGCGTGATTTGCTAACAAGGCGTTTGTGCCATTCTATGGACCTCTACAGTCTGTTAGTTTTTGGTTTTTTTTTATTGTTTTTTGCGGTTGTTTTGTTTGTTGTTGTTTTTTAATGAAAATGGACTGATTGCGAATGAAGCTCCTGGAGGCTGGAGGTGCGGAATTCCGCGCGAACGGTGTGCTGTGCGTCTCGGCAACTGTTTAATATGTTGGCTGGGAAACTTCCACGGCATCGGCCGAGCCTGGAGCCTTGGCACGGCGTGGCACAGCGTGGCACGGCGTGGCACGGCACGGCCCGGCACGGCCTGGAGAGCCGCGGCAGAGCCAACGAGTCACGGCCAATGTAATCCCCAATACGCGACACGCGGGAGGCGCGGCCGGGCGCGCTATGCAAAGCAGGAAAATTGTTTCCTCTTTTCGGTCTCCGGCTGCTGTTGCTGGTGTCGCCCTGTCGCCCCTCGCGGTGGCACCCGGCTCACCCATGGGGCCCGTCAGACAGGCGCGGATCCAGGATTTTTACAAGGAGGGGGTAAAGCAGTGCTTTTTGTCTACCTACAGGGGCAAAGTAGGCATTTTTGCCGACCTTTCAGGCGGCCTTTCTAATGCCTAAGGAGGAGGTAATTACCCCCATTACTCCTCCCATAAATCCGCGCCTGCCGTCAGACCACGCAGCGCAGCGGGGCAGTGCAGTTGCATCCTGAAATATTTTTTTAAAAGTAATTTTTGTTGTTTGTTTGTTGTGCGATGACTGAGATACTCTGCGGCGCGGCTTATGGCGGGGAGCGGCGCGATCCAGTTCAACAGTGCTGTGAAGCCGGTCGCGGCAAAAGGGGGCTCGTGTTCTTAATTTAATGTGCGCGGCGCGCCCGTGCCCTGCGCGGCTCAACAGTGTCGCTCTGTCTCTCTCGCACCCGCACCGGACGCCGTGTGCGCGAGAGAGACAGGAAGCACTTTGTGGCCGGATGCATATCCCGCCTTATTACCATCAGCACGGTGTAGCACGGCACGTAAGGTAACAATGATGTGCTGCAGGTCTTAATGCAGCAATTAGCCGCGCATAACGCTTTCTGCATTTACCGTAACGGCGAGCCCATACTGTGCAGTCCGGCTTCAGGTATAGAGATCGACCCGACACACGGACGGGCAGACGATTTTTTTAGTTCGTGAAAATGTTTCTGCAGACAGACAACTTATTGTTTTTTTAATTGTGTTTTTATTATTTTTCATATTTTCGCGTCCCTGTTGGCAAAGAGGTTCCGCCTAACGGACGCGCTGCTCAAACCGCGGCGCCTCGCGGTGCGGGAGTGGGGGTAGGGGGGGGGGACTCTCGATGCTGCGATAAGCATTAGACAGGTTGTGGCCCAACAATGTTACGTCACGCTGCCCATCGGCTCTCGGACGCGCGCGCCACGCGAGCTGGACCCGCCACGCTCAGCCACGCTCGCTGTACTCGCCGCACGCTCAGCTACGCGACTACAGATGACGTCACGCTCGCTGCACACAGTGCGCGACCACGCTCACCCACCCTCAGTCACGCTCTGGGCGGACGGGCCTGGGCGAGGGCTTGGCCACGCTGGGCGAGCATGTGCTGACACTGTTCTGCTCGCCACCACTCCAGCCACGGCCGCGCTGCCAGCCGCGATAATTGAATGGCGCGCCGGGCGGCGAGCTCTTCCACCAGATTATCGTTTCCCTCCGCTTCTCGCTTCTCTCTCGCATCGACGTGCCGCATCAACGTGCCGCATCGACGTGCCGCATCGACGCGCCGCATCGACGCGCCGCATCGACGTGCCGCATCGACGTGCTGCATTGCCGTGCCGCGTCGACGTGCCGCATCGACGTGCCGCATCGACGTGCCGCATCGACGTGCCGCATCGACGTGCCGCATCGACGTGCTGCATCGCCGTGCCGCGTCGACGTGCCGCATCGACGTGCCGCATCAACGTGCCGCATCGCCGTGCCACCAGCGCCGCGGCGCCGACAGTTATGGCGGATGGCGGACGCCCAATCGCGAACCCACGGACCTCGTGTCCGTGTTTCCGTGTTTCCGTCGACCCGAAACTGTTAGCGCGATGCCGGCGGCGCGCTGATGGTGCTGATGGCGGCGGCGGCCGCGCTGCGGGTTGCCTACCCTCCCGACTACAGGCGCTGCCCACTGGCCGCGCCCAGCCCGCCGGGCCACAGGCACCGGCCCACTGGGACTTACTGGGACTGGGGCACGGACACGCGCTGCGTCCAGCGTGTCCAGGCCACCTGTCCGGCCGGCGTAAATGCGCCACGACGCGCACGGCGCTCTCGGCGGGGACGTCGTCTCGCGACGCTGCCCAGCCTGGAGGAGTCGTCCCAGCGCGGCGCGCTCGCCCCCACCACTTTGCGAAATCGGCGGGTTTGGTCATCGCGGCTCGCGGCTGGGGCTGCACGCGTTGCTTCGGCAGGGCAGGTCCGGGGGGCGACCGACCCGCGGCAAACCACTCAGCCTGAGCCGAGCCTCAATGACGGCGACGGCCCCGGAGGCTTTGCCAGTAGATTGATTTTCCGACTCATCGCGCTCCACCCTGAAAACAGAGCCCGGCATCCACGCTCGAATGGGACTCGTTTGCGAGTCGCCGATCCGGTGACATCCGGAGATTCGGACGCCACCGGTGCCGGCTTCGCTCAATACAGACCGCGGTTCGACTCCACGCAGCGGCGGCCGTTTTTCTTAGAGTTAGATCGTACTTTTAGGGTTTTGCTTATCACACAGTACGTTGGCGGACTACTGCCCAGCAATGATGCGTCGCAAAAAATCCGAAATTCGTTTGTGAAAATCCGCCCATTGGACGACGGGTGGTTTCGAACCCGGGCAATCAGTACATCTGACCGCCACACCTCTCCCCCCTCACCCTGGCTCAGCAAATGGGACTCATTCGAAGACCGAGACTCAGTGAGCGAGCATGAGCGGGACAGAGCGAGTGTGCACGAGCAAGACTGAGTTTCAAACCGAGTTGGACACAACGAGCAGCGTGTGATACCGGGCTCTGCCTGAAAACCGCCTCCTCTTGACCGTTCTCCCTGCCTGTTCCAGAGCCCGGCGCCGGTGTACAAGCTGATCCTGCACCTGTCCGTGGCGGACGCGCTCGTGTCGCTGGTGTGCATCGCCGGCGAGGCCGCCTGGATGCTGGTGGTGCAGTGGACGTTCGGCAACGTGGCCTGCAAGGTGTTCAAGTTCCTAGAGATGACCGCCCTGCACGGCTCGTCCTACGTCGTGGTGCTGATCGCGCAGAACCGCTGGGTGGCTGTGAGTCACCCCCTGGCCTCGCGCCGCCACAACTCGTCGCTGTGCGGCACGGTGTGGGACACGGTGCGCTGCGCCTCGCCCCGGTCCGTGCTCTTCGTCTGGATCCTGGGCGCCGTCGCCAGCGTGCCGCAGGTGAGTGCCCAGGCCTGTGCGTGCGGAGGTCACAATCGAAATCGACCGATTGTAAAAATACCCGACCGATTCGATGGTTCGTAATCGACAATCGAAAACGCTTTCGATTAATCGACAAAAACCGATTCATCGAATAATTAATAATTGGACATGGTCTCTCCAAAGCTCTCTCGTTGATTGCAACTAGAAGTGGCGACTATTTCGCCAGTCACCTTCCAAGTTTTAGGATGATTTAATGTTAATAGTATCGAACCAAAGTTAGCAATAACCGGATAAATCTATTAATCGGCCAAAGTCGGAATCGATAAAAAAAAATCGGCCATAGGCCGATTACTAAGCATGGAATTGGTCCTTCAAATTAATCGTCGATAACTAAAATAATCGAAAGTCGATTTCGATTTTCCGATTAATCGGCCAGGCCTTGCCGCCTGCTCTGTCTCCCTCGCATCCCTGTGGTCTAATCCTCGTTCCTCCCCCAGCTCATCATGTTCAGCGTGAAGGAGGGCCCGTTCATCGAGCCCTACTACCAGTGCGTCACCCACGGCGTGGTGTCCACCGAGTCGGTGCGCATGTACAACATCATCAACTTCATCACGCTGTTTGTGTTCCCGCTGCTGGGACTCATCTGCTCCTACCTGTCCATCTACTGCACCCTGTCCAGTGAGTAGTGCGTGCGAGAACCTTACGAGTCGCCCGGTCTGTGGGTGACGGGTGGACGTCCGAGTCTCGCGGGCGGGCCTAAAATCAAAACGGGCCGAATGCATAAGTCAGCGAGTCTGAACGGCGGCCGTGGCCTGGAAGCCCGTCTGCCTTCGCGGGGCGGCGCGGCGCGCAAGCCGTGACCCCCTTCTGCCTTGACGCGGCGACGTCCTTCCAGGGTCTAACATGCTCGTCTTGTTGCAGAGGGCCAGAGGGAGATCCACAGCGTGGACAAGATCACCATCGCGGCGCACGACCAGAACCGGCAGCGCAGCATGAAGCGCGCCATGGTCAAGTCGCGCTGGATCGCCGTGGTCATCGTGTGCGCGTACCTCGTGTCGTGGATCCCCTACTACATCTCCATGCTCGCGCACTTCCTCTCCTCCGGGCCCGAAGTGGTAGGTGCCTGTCGACACGATGATGGTCGTTCCCCGTCAGACTTGTGCTCGAGGGGGTAAACGCTTTCGTAATGCCCTGTACAAAACAGCCGTGTATTACGCGTAATACACGTAGTTGTAATACCGTTTTAGGGTCAAATGTGGCAAAATTGAGCTTTTTAATGCCGTAATACACGTTTAATACTACCGTAATTCAGCGTAATACCGAATAGTCTGTACACGATTTCTTAAAGTGTTTACCCCCTCGCTTGTGCTTGATTGGTATTGGCCTGCCGCAGCCGCTGCCCTCCTCCGAATGGATGGACTGGATCTTCTTCTTCGGGATGGCCAACAGCGTCGTCAACCCCGCCATCTACGGCATGTTCCAGCTCTGGAAGCCCAAAGCCAGGCGACAATGGTCCTGCTTCCGACAAAGGTGCGTACCGGCGGCGGCGCGGCGCTCGAGACACAGTGGGCCAGCAAACTGCAGCGGGACTGTGTTCGCAGGGACGGCTCCACGCAGATGACGCAGTTCACGGACAGCTTCCGGCGCCACGCCATGCTGGGCCTGACGCCGCCCGAGGACCAGGCCCTGCAGGGCGTCAACGGGCACGCCAACGGACACGCCAACGGCGGCGTGCCGCCCCTGCGGCGGATGCCGTCCTCGGAGCGGGCGCTCCCCCCGCCGGCACCGACGCCCTCGGCGCCGCCACCCTCCACCGAGGTCACCGCCGAGACCATGCTGCTGGACAGCGCGGCCTCCGCCAACCACGCCGCCTCGCGCGCCCCGAACGACGCGGTCCTGGAGGTGCCCGTCATCAGGCCCAAGGCCGGCCCGTTCAGCTGGCGGACGCGCTTCCTGCGCAAGTACAGGGCGCTGCGGGCACACTCGGCGCACCAGACGCACATTTGATGGACTGCGAGGACCCCGTCAGCGGCTCTAGTCGGCCCCGCGGCCAACCTGCCGGGCAGCGCTTCCTGCGCAAGTACAGGGCGCTGCGGGCACACTCGGCGCACCAGACGCACATTTGATGGACTGCGAGGACCCCGTCAGCGGCTCTAGTCGGCCCCGCGGCCTACCTGCCGGGCAGCGCTTCCTGCGCAAGTACAGGGCGCTGCGGGCACACTCGGCGCACCAGACGCACATTTGATGGACTGCGAGGACCCCGTCAGCGGCTCTAGTCGGCCCCGCGGCCAACCTGCCGGGCAGCGCTTCCTCCCCAGAACGTACTAGTCAATGGAGAGTTCCGTCGGCCAGCCGAAGGAAGCTCTATCAGGTCACACAATTCGCGGGAGAAGTTCGTGACACTTATTAAACAAACGGGTCATGTTAATGCTAGGATTAAGTATTTCGCACTGGGGGCAGTCCCAGTCGAACCACACGATCTCAGAACGGGTTTTATGACATCGAATCGGGAAATTAGTATTTATTGTCGTAGCATGGCTTCAGATGAATTCTGCTGCATTTCTCAGTGACGCTTGCATTGTATTGTACAAATAATTGGATATAAACCAACAGCGCGACGTAAATTGGTGCAGCTCTCTTGGTGTTGAGACGACCACTCCCGTACGACGGAGCCCAAAACTTTGGCCCTGAGGCGGAAACGTATGTTTTGTCGTGCATTAGGTAGTCTTGAGTCATAGTGCTGATTAATGGAATTGTAAATATGTAATGTTGCAAAAGTCTCTTTATTTCCGGTTGTATTTCTTCCTCATAATTTAATTCTAGGGGTAGGGAGTCGTTTTAGATATTTATTTGATTTGTCTCTCTCATTTAAGATTCATTTCCATTCATCATCTCCATCGGGCTTTGTAAAAAAAGAGGATCTACAGGATGCTCACAAGCCATGCAATGTGAACATCGTTCTGGCATCGAGCTCTACTATGTCCTTGAACTCATAAGAAGCCTTTAAGATACCGCCTGATTTTCAGTATTATATGAAAAGGCTCAGATACGAAACTATACATTCCTAGAAAAAGTTTAATTCCACGATGCAATAGTTCTGTTGTGATTGATTGCGAGGCTCTGCGTACACCGCAAGTTATGAAGGATGATGAGGGTGGGGAGTATTGTGGCCCGTTGTGAATCGCGACCGTGGCGCCTGATGGTTAGGCAACACATTTCACGATCCTTTGGTTTAGTGGCCGATAAAGATCCCACCCCACTTGTCAACGATGTGGATAACTCTATCTTTTAAATGTATTATTGAGGCATGACCAAAGATAACCGTCTGAAAAACGCCGGTTGAATTCCCCCCCCCCCTTTTCGGCTGTCGTCAAGATCTGCTACTGCGGCTATGTCTCTCTATCTAGGTTTCTTTCATACAATGTAGTGTAAAAAAAAGAAGGGAAAAAAATGTGTCTGTAAGTAAAATGGCAAAGACTGTCTATGAATTGTTTTGGTTTCTTTATTGTATAGCATGTCCCTATTCAAATAAAATATGAGAGTTTCCACAAGTTCCTTGATTGTTAAGTAACTCTAGATGTGTTTATAATTTGGTTTTAATGTGTTTCTCGGTGTTTCACGTAGCCCCCTCAAAGTTAATTCTGAATCTGTATAAATATGTATACTGTGATAAAGTAGCATTCTCAAATCGATTATGATTGTTCATATAGAAGACCATGGAGGATAGAGGCAGAAGTAGTCAACATTTTTTTTCTCTGCCACTTCCTGTATGAAAGGCAGGCCGATCGTTTCAATTTGTCTGATCTGTACGAAAAATGCGTTAATCTCATGAAGGCATGAAATAAAACAAAGTCGCAATTTCCCAAATGCTTCTTGATTTTAACCGTGGCATTCCCTCCAGAACACAGCATATTTGTACCAACCTACATACCCGAACAACTGCCGTTCAAACCACTTTGACAACTCATGTTAGGGTTCAGAGCGTCTGCAGCACGATAAGAAATCTTATTTTATCATTATATGTAACAAAATGCGCCTTCAACGGATCCATATTTACAAGAAAACGCAATTGAATCTTCACACCGTTATGTTGGCACTACAAGCCTGACAAACCCTCCCCCTCCCCTCCCGTCCTCAGCCCCCCACCCTCACTCCGCTCCTCTCCGCACCCGCAGTCCGCAGCCTCATGTTTCTGCCTGCGACCGCTCCGCTCACCGCTGGCCACCGGTTGATTCAGCATTCAGCGTGTTTCCGCGTTGCGGGTGCCTGTGTTTCGACTGCGCCACTCACGTGCTGATTGTTTTCCTTTGCATTAAGTAAGGTAAGTGTTTGGGCGCATGGTGTCGTCGTTGTTTACTAATTTCTCGATCTGTTGATTGTCTGGTCGCCGCTGCCTGTCGGTGCCCGTTTGGTGCCGGTCAGATCCATTTGATCGAGAGCGTTATCGCGACTGTTTTCCTTTTCAAATTGACGCAGCAGCTCTCGAACGTGCAGCTTTCATTGTTGGAACTTGCATGTTCTCCGTTTCGGTTTCTCCCATCGATAGAGGTTCAGGTCTTTTTCGTGGTCACTGCTCACACATTTCACTGACTAGTGGTGTTGACATCTGTTTCTTTGTTTCAGCTTCGGTTTCCTCATCATGGACTCCTATGTTCATGCTTCACCATGTAGGGATGAAAGGAAGTTCCCCACCAACACAGTCTGCTCGGTATACCACAATTTCAATACTTTTATGTGCAGGTGTGTCGAACTTGCTTTGTTGATTTTCTTTCTTGTCTACGTTTGTAGGTGCATGTTCAATGGATAGAAAACGATGGATCTTTGTGGGTCTTACTGAGTCCAGAAGTTAAAACCATGGAATATGTGTCCCAATACCTTGCAGATTGTGCCAATTTTGATGGATTGAATTCCATGGCAGTTGGTGATGTTGTGTGTGCTTTTGATTCACATTATGGTTCCTGGTAAGTTAAGGTATCTGACAAAACAATTGGTTATTTACTGCATCTTCCTCAATGCACTGTCTTTCATTTCAGGTATCGAGCCAAAATCTTGGAGACTGAACCATTGACGATTAAATTTATTGACTACGGAAATGTGACGAAAGTAACTCCTGAGTTCGTGGCCGCCCTACCACCTGACCTCTCATTCATTCACCAACTGGTCAGTATAACCAACACTTTAAATTGGATTGTGGGAGAAGGAGGAGGGAGGAATGATGGGAGTACGTTGCTACCTTTTTATTTTTATTTACAGGCCATTCATGTGAAACTAGCCCCTGAATCAAATATAATGCCATCTATTGGAGATGAGCTCCTTGTGAATTATGTTACATCAGTAAGTGTGTCTCCTGCCCTCATATTATTTCTAGTATGGTTCTCTTTCTCTATATATATATGAACTAATTTATTACTTGTATTTTATCAGGAAAATGGAATAGCTGTTGTGAGTGTGGAAGTACCGATGGAAACACAGGCACCAGTTGAAGTGAACCTGGCACTACCAAGTGATAAGGATAATAGATATGCTGTACCAAAAGTGGTAGTAACACATCATGTATCTGACACCCTGCTTGATGTAACTATGCCGACGGTATCCAGTGAGCAGGGTACTTCTGACACAGGTTTTGATTTGGATGGTGAAAGCACAGACAATATTTTTGAGTCAAGTGACAATTATTCAAGTGAAAGGATTGCTTCTGTACCAAGTGTTGCAAAGTCAAGTGACAATTATTCAAGTGAAAGGATTGCTTCTGTACCAAGTGTTGCAAAGTCAAGTGACAATTATTCAAGTGAAAGGATTGCTTCTGTACCAAGTGTTGCAACCGACAGAAGTTCTGCTAAATCAAGAGAAAGCATCACAGAACTGGTGACTGCAGACGTGTGCACCTCGATGCAATCTGAATTGCCTGATAGCAATATTCCTGTGGACAAAGTTTTGATTTTACAGGGTCGGTCTAGCACTGTAGTTGAACCCGAGGAGTCAGTGTCAGTGGACACAACCCTGTTAACTGCACCAGGAGTAGGAGAGGCTACAACAGTCTTGTCAGTGGACACAACCCTGTTAACTGCACCAGGAGTAGGAGAGGCTACAACAGCCTTGTCAGTGGACAAAACCCTGTTAACTGCACCAGGAGTAGGAGAGGCTACAACAGCCTTGTCAGTGGACACAACCCTGTTAACTGCACCAGGAGTAGGAGAGGCTACAACAGCCTTGTCAGGGAAAGCAACCATGCCAACCATATCAATTGAAGAGGTGATTCCACCTGTACCAATAGAAATGGTGGCTGATGCAGGGTTTGACTTGAAAAGTGAATCAAAAGATACCATCTTGAAGTCAAATGATTCAACTGATACGATTGCCTATGTACCTAGAGTTGTTACAACAGACACAGGATCAGTTAAATCAAGAGAAGTTGTTGCAGATCTAGTGACTGTAGATGTGCACAACTCTTTGCACCCTGAATTGCCTGGTAGCAATGCTCCTCCAGTTGATGCATTGGGTTTGCTGGGGGACTCCAGCCCGGCAGTAATGTCTGAGGAATCGGCACCTGTAGAAGCAACTTCTACAACCATACCAATTGCTCAGGAAATTCTAGCAATTGACTTCTCAGTCAAAGCAACTCTTCCAAACTCGAATTCTCATGAACAAATTTCTGCTTTACCTAAAAATGAAGTTTTCAATAATTTATGTCATGATTCACTTGAAACAGTTTCTGCTGCACCACCAACTGTTACAACTGAAATAGTTTCTGGCTCATCAGTTGAAGGTTTTACTGATGTTGTTTCTCATGCCTCTGAAAAAGTTTTCAAGCCACTGGAAGGTGTCACATCTGGGCCACGTAACAAAAGTACAACTCAAACAATTGCTGACACATCTATGACTTTAAATGAGTTAAGTTCCACTCCAACAGTGACTCAGTCTGATAGTGGCCTAAATGCATCAGCGAAAGCTTTTAGCATGTCTGGAAGTCCATCATCTCTTAATGGGCAGAGTTTCATGGCTCACCGGCCACTTAGTGACAATCCCAAAAGAAAGAAAGAAACGAAAAAGGAGAAAGCTGAGTAAGTTGAATGTCTTCTTTCCTCTTTATGCTATTTTTAATTGAAATCCTTGGTTCCTTAATTTTTTTATTGTTTTAATAGATTTTCTCATCACTTCGAGTTGAGTATCATTCAAGAACAAGTGAGAATTCAAATGCTACAACTTCAGAAGAAAGTGGAACAGGACGTAGCCTATCAGATGAATTCTTTCAAACAAGAAATGTCGAGGCAGATGTCATCTGTTGGACATCAATTGGCAACTTTATTTGCTGATGTCGCTTTGATGAAGAATGACATTCAGATGGGCAGATATTCTGAGCGTAGTCCACCTATGAATCCTGCGCAGCATCAGAATTCAAATCTCTCTGGTAATGAGCAACCCTTCCAACATACCACTGCAGGCCATTCAAATGGTCATCAACTGTATGGGTATGAAACAGCCGGAAAACATAGAGGAATGGATTGCTCCTCCCCTTATTCTCATAGTGCGCCATCTGAGCAGCAGTCCTTCAGTACTAATAACAGAGCCAAATTGGTATGCATCTGTGCTCCTTTTAATTTTAAGTTTCCTTTCCATCTGTTCACCAAAGTACACTTGGCATTTATTTCCAACAGGACACTCGTGCCCCTTCTGCAAGTTCAAAGGTCGAGACGCCTGGCTCAAAATTCCTCTTTGTCGGCAAAATTTCACAGGTACATTATGGGATTTTTAAAATCTGCGTTTATTCTTTTTTTTGTGGTTGTAAAGTCATTCTTTTAAATTTTCAGGAGGTAACATTGGATCACCTGTTTAATCTGTTCAGTATGTATGAGTTAAAGTTAAAGTTCCAAATTACTGTTTTTATCTTTAAAATTTATAAGTAGAACACTGTTGTTCTGTTCAGGTCTATATGGAAATGTCCAAAAGATGAAAAAAATGTCACCTGTGTGTGCTGTGATTGAAATGAGTGACCCTGCCCAAGCTGCACTGGGTGGGTGCTTTCAATTCTGGTAGTGTTAAATATTTTTGAAGTTTAGAGCTTTATCAACTTGTTTCTATTTGTTTCAGCTGTTCGTTTCTTAAATTTTGCCCCATTAAAAGGTTCAAAGCTGCATGTGGCCCTGTCCAAATTTTCTTCTCTTTTTACTAATCGTCAAGACTTTGAATCAGGGCTTGCAAAGGACTTCTCCAAATCAAGGTTGCACCGCTTTAAGGCCGGCAGTAGGGAATGGAATGCTGACAAATTAGATCCCCCTTGCAACAGATTGAGAGTGTCAGTCTTGTGAGTGATTTAGATATTTTTGTCAAGTAAGCTTAAAATTTTATCAACTTACCAATTTTATTTCTGTGTTTTTCTTTCTTTTTTCAAGGAAATCTATTTTGGATGATAAGATCAAAGAAATATTCAAAAGTAAAGGACATGATGTGTTAATTACCTCAAAGCCGTAAGTTTCAGGCTCTATTGTGTTTGGATTTCCATTATCTTACAAGCAGCTGTTACTAATATGGGTGTTTTTTTTTTGTTTTTTTTTGTTCCATGTGCCTTTTAAAGAGGGCGGATTTCTGACACAAAGACATTATACATTACTCTTAGTTCAACAGAAGAAGCCATCGATGCATTGTGTGTAAGTTTTTGTCAGTTTTGTGTTACCTTAACTAAAACCTCTAGCTGAACTTTCAGGCATTTGCTGTTTTCAGACATTTTACTGGCAACTTCTATTCCAAAGGCTTCTTAGGCCAATGCCTTGTTGGAACACTGGAATAGTGCCTTCTTGTCTGGAAATGAGTTTTGTTTTGAGGAATTTGATGTACCTCTTATTCACGCTTTAACCACTTGTTGCAGGAATTGCATTCCACTGAGTATGCTGACTGGTCATGCTTGCACATTACATTTGCCAGACCCTCCAATTTTTAAGTTCGCATGTCTTCAATCATGCATTATGCATTGATGTATCACTATATGTGCAAACAGAATTTTTGTATTTTTTATCAAGAAAAATAATTTCTTCATCTGTATTGCTATCAGCAGGAGGCTTTATTATTTTGTATTGTGGATTGATCACAGAATCAATTAATCATTTATTTTTTTTATTATCTGCTGTTTGTACATTGAGTTGGTTTATGTGTTTTTCTCATCTTTTGATTTCGCATGTAAAGATGTGAAAGACGGGAAAGGTAATAAAGAGAAGTTTTTCCCACTTACGATTTGTCTGTATTTCCAATGCCTTACATACGTTATTGCTCAGTTATTTTGGGTATCATAAATCAAAAGTGTCCACTAAACACAATACCATCTTCAAAACACCAAATGCATCATTACCACATTGTATGACAATACATACATAGGTCAGTCTAAAAGAGTAATTCATTTATCTCATATAAATATTACATCGAAATACTTAAACAAAGGTTACACTTGATCTACTCTCAGGTACCAAGAATGGAAAGAAAGCCCATATCCCTTAGTGAACAGTGAACTTTCTAGATCATATAACCGAAACAACACCACAACAGTTTACTTATTCAAATTAGTTTTTAAAACCCAGATATAACCAGTGAAGAAAAAATAAAGCAGTACAAGTGGTGGGGTACTCGGCTGCACAAACACATCATGTGTCAACCCACAAAACATGAAATCAGTGCAGACAGTTACATAAGCAGCTTTATCTTCACCTACCCAAGAATAGAATTTATGCGCTCAAGTTGATTCCTAACATCAGAAATACAACTGGTGAAGTAAAACCATTTTCCATCTTCTTCCGGCATTGAATACAGATAAGGGAATGTCACTTAAAAATTCTGACAGATTCCCCCTTGCATTATGTGCCAATGACACCTGACTAGAATTGAAGAAAAAAATGTGTCTGCAGTGAGAGGGACACTTATAAAACAGTAATGTGGAATGTGGAAAGATAACATGATTTTACAGCTTTAAAAAATAAAATGACTGACCAAAGGACCGGAGACATGTACCATAGTGGTTGAGATAGGATAGTTAGATACGGAACCAGTTGAAATGAAGAGGAAGGTGTCTTAAAGTCTCCTGTTTGATCTACACATACAATTCAGACAACATCCTGACAGGCAAATACTAAACCCTAAGGGCCTTGACTAAAGAAATACAAATTTTATCGTGTCATCCATACCAGGGAGCCAGACCTGGAACTCGTGGAAGACCTTGGTCAGAATACTTACAATGCATGAACATGAAAAGAAAGAGAATGTTTAAGAAAAAATAATCTTTAATCTTTCCTTTTTTTTAAGATTTAAAATAGTTAGTTCAGTTGAGGTGCTTACAATAATGATCAGGATAGAAAAGTACAACACAGATAAAAATATCTAAATGATAGGAAGTTAACTTTAACTACAATGATGAAGTCAATACTTCAGACAGCACGCAACACCCAATTTAAATGAGGGAGGTGGGAAAATGGGATATAGAGGAAAAAATGTCCTGAAAAATTCACAATACCCCACATATAATGAGATCAAATAATAATAAATAAATGTACAATGTACAAAGTGAGAACATTGCAAAAGATTTCCACTACCAGGGAAGCAAACAATACATTGCCAAGTAACACATAAAATTAAATTATGAAAAACATTAAATAATCAGGATTAACACAGCAATAACTACCAATTGCTTCTCTGATGTTGGCTTATAACAAATATATAAGATATTGGGCATGCTGAACACACCTTGAGGAAACTTCCCATCACAATAAATAACAGAGGAAAATGCACAAGGGAAAGATTGGGGCAAATCATTTGAACCAGGTGGAAACTTGCCTGAGGAATCCATTAGATTTGTAATGAAGCCAAAGCAAACTTCCCTTCTGTCATAATAGCTCTGACTAGGGAGGGAACAGAGAGGGAAAGTCAGAGTTTTTACGTTCATATAACTACTAACTTTTTTTCTGCAATTCATTATACAAAACTTGCTTGAGTCAAGTTGGAGCTTTCCACTAGGTACACATGTATAAGACAAACACAAAGGATTTCTATGACATAATACATATGATACATAATATTTTACACAAAGCCCAAACTAAGGGCCTAATATAAATTTGGTAGTTGTGTCTTTCTAAGACAAGACTTTAATGAAACCTAAACAACGATCAAATTAATTCATTTTTAAGTCACTGATTAATCACTATGAAGAAATTAACATCCTTAGATGAATGTTAGTCACGAAAATTTGAAGGTACTTAAAGGCCTAGACTGAGATCCATACAAAGTTAGAGGTAAAGTATCAACAACAACTTATTTACAAACACATGCACACACAGCCACTTAAACTTAGTAAATTCCTAAGTATGTGTAAACAAGTATAAATAGAAGTGGAAGGGAGCACTAAAAATACAAAATGAAATACAGTTAAAAGAGGAAAGAAACAGGGAATGAGATTTCCACTAAAGCAAATTGGGCACAAGGAATAACAAGAAAAAAAAAACATAACAGAGAAAAAAAAAAAAAACTATATGGGTGACCCATCATAACTTTTAAGTGGCTGTGAAAAATTCCTGTAATTTACGAACCGTGTTTGCATCAAGAGCACATAAATCAAAATCAAATGTTTGTTTTGTGATCTCATACTGTCCAGTTTCAGCAATCACTTGCACAACTCTCTTCAATTCATCGTTATTCTCTAAGGTCATAATTTTGCGCTGTAGCTCTTTCAGTTGGCAGACATATTCTGCTGTGAAGCCTTCTACTTGAATTTTAGACCATTCTGGTGCACATGTTTCAGCAGTGTCTGGTAAAGAAGCATCTGGTTCAGTGGTAGTAGAATCAGGCTCTTCATTTGCAGTAAGATCTCTTCTTGCTGACTTTGCTAGAGGCTCATCAGAAGATTTGTCCTTCTTCCTTCTTCGCTTCTTTTCTTCCTTATCTTTTTTCTTTTTCTCTTTCTCAGTGCTTGCTCCAGCCTTACTAGGTCTTCCAGGCTTTCGCTTAGTGGGTGTCACGTCTGAATCACTACTTTTCTTTCCTTTCCCTTTCTTGCCTTTCATTTTCACAACTACAGGACTTGCAGGAGACTCTTCAGATATGTTGTGAACCTTCTTTTTGATACTCGGGGGAGATGGAGGAACTGATGCATCTGAATCATGTTTTATATCAGACGAAGTTCCTTGGGCAGATTTTCTGTTCTTTTTAGATTTTGCCATTTTACGATCTGACAAGCTTGAAGAATCCTCATCATCAGACTTCTTTGCAGCAGGAGAGTCACTGTCCGAGGATGATGATGATGATGAATCCCCATCAATATCTTCCAATAGAGTAGATAGTGGTTTTTTCTTCACATTCTTAGGTGGACTAGGAGATCTCCTTTTTCTTGATTCTTCAACCTCTTTGGCTAATCGCTCTTTTTCGCGTCGTTTTTCTTCTTCCCTCCGCATCTTCTCTCGCTCTTTCTCCTTTTCTCTTTCCCTTAGTTCCTGTTCTCGTTCACGTTGCTCCCGTTCCTTTTGCTCAATTTCTCGCTGCTCCCGTTCCTTCAGCTCAATTTCACGCTGCTCCCTTTCTCTAGCTTCTCTTTCTCTTGCCTCCCTCTCCTCTCGTTCTCTCCGCTCCTTTTCTCGCTGCTCCCTTTCCCTAACTTCTCTTTCTCTAGCCTCCCTTTCTTCACGTTCTCTCCTCTCTTTTTCTCGTTGCTCTCTTTCCCTTGCTTCTCGTTCTCTGGTCTCCCTTTCTCTTTGTAATTCTCTCTCTTTTTCTTCACGTTCTCTTCTTTCCTTTTCTCGCTGCTCCCTTTCTTTAGCTTCTCTTTCTCTTGCTTCCTTCTCTCTTTGTAATTCACGTTCTTTTTCTTCTCTCTCCTTCTTTTCCTTTTCTCTTTGTTCTCTTTCTTTGGCTTCCTTTTCTCTCTGAGCCTGCCTCTCCTTTTCTTTTTCTCGTTCCGCTTCTTCTTTACGTTCCTTCTCCCGAAGGACTTCCCTTTCGCGTTCCCTTTCCTTCTCTCTTGAAACCTCCCTATCCTTATCTTTGGATCGGTCTTTCTCTTCTTTCTCCTTGTCTCTATCTTTGTCTTTCTCTTTGTTTTTCTTCTTATGTTTATGCTTATCCTTGTGTTTATCCTTGCTTTCAACACTCTCAATCTTTTCCTTGCTCTTTTCAGAGCTCTCTTTCAATTTCTTTTCGGTTTCCTTTTCTTTCGGTTTATCTGAGGGGGCAGGTTTTTCACCTAATTTATCACTTTTCACTCCAGTGGAGGTCCCACTTACAGTTTTTGGAGTCAAGTCATGGTCTTTGTGGCGTTTTTCTTTATCAGGTTTCTCACCTTTATCTTTTTCACCTTCCTTCACTTTCTCTTTCTTTACTTTTTCCTTCACTTTTTCTTTGTCTCGATGCTTTTCCTTTTTTTCATCCTTTTCTTTTTCTTTGTGGCTCTCTTTGTCTCTGTCCTTTTTGTCTTTCTTGTGTTTTTCATGTTTCCTGTCCCTGTCTTCATTATCTGTATGGGTTGATTTCTTCTCTTCTTTAGAGGGAGGTTTAGAGGGTGTTAATGGTCGTTTTGGTGAAAAAGCCCGTTTTGGTGACAACGATCGCTTGGGAGGTGTTGGTTCAGAACTAGTCTTCAGCGAAGATGAAGCTGATGAGCTTGACTTGGATGGAGTGAGTGGTCTTTTAGGTGATGTAGACAGCTTTCGCTGTTCTTTACTCTTGTCCCTGTCTCTACTTCTATCTTTCTCCTTTTTCTCGTCTTTGTCACGTTTGCTTTCTTTGTGGTGAGATTTGCTACTGCTTGGCACCTATGAGCAAGAAAGACAGATTACAGAAAATTGAATTGATTGCTACTTCAGGAAGTACATGATGGTAAAATACATGTGCATGAGTGAAAATGCCAACACAGCAAAAGTTAAGCAGGAAACCATAGAAACAAAAATTAACATGAACTAGCACATACAGCCCATTAGCTCATGCAATAATTACTACAAATAAAATAATAGAAAACATGCACATGCACATATACACTTTGAAATTGATGATAAAAAGGTTGCCCAGGTACAAGCAGATTGTTTCTTAGGTCCTTCTTAAGCTGAAGTTTGCTCCCATCATCTCCGTATTCTCCCCCTAACCATCCACACTTTACTTTTCATGCTTACCTTCTCGGTTGATAAAGGTTTACTGCTACTGCTGCTGCCTGTATTGCTGCCACTAGTGCTGTTGCCACTACTGCTATTGCTACTGGATTTGGGTGTGGGAGAGGGCTTGCTGCTCTTTTGGCTAGGTGGTTTGAAGATATCGCCATTCGAAGTAGAAGGAGGCCCTGGTCCTGCCGAACTGTTGGAGCTGCTTGAGCTACTAGAGGCACGCGGAAGGTGTGGGGCATGCAGGACATCGTCTGAGCCTGATCTCACAATTTCCTGGCCAGACGCAATTGTTGGATTCAGAAAAGGGGGAGAGAAGTACGTAGTTAGTATCAAGTGCTTAAGCACACACATGCTTATTGGTAGGGTATGTTAAAAGGACAAATGGTGTTGAAAAAACTGACAAAAATAATAAATATTGAAAAGTACATCTAACTTAGAAAGGTGTCAAAAGCAATCGACTACTGACAAAGATAATGCAATGAAGCAAAATAATCAAAAACCCTGCAGAATACTTTTCTCCGCTGATAAATTAGACAATGGAGGATAATGATATCTAAATGTTTTCCATTTGAGAATATAATGAACCCCTTCAACTGCTACATATACTAAATCCAACTGGATTTTAAAACAAAAAAAAATTGTCAACACACACAGGTTTTAGCATCAGTGCATTAAATGGTAACTTAAATCATGCGTGTTTAATATTGAGATAAAATTTACCCACATGCACGCAAGGTCTAAGAATTATTAACATTAATTTACTTTCCAATATCAGCAAAAACAAGTTTCAAATAATGTGAACCTAACAAAAAATAAACCACAAAAACATATTTTCAAAGGCACATACCCCTCCTCCACGTATCAGTCTCTTTCTGAAGTCATCATTGACATTAACCACTGTATGCCGTTCAATGATGGAACGTTTAGTGGCCATTTGAGTGTCCAGAATAAGGTCATAAGGAACATTGATAATTTGATGATTTTTTAAATGCACTTCAACAGGAAAGAGAAAACCTGCATACCCAGATTCTTTAACCTGGTATGGAGGTTCTTTACAAACTATAAAGTTAAAGAAAGTCAAGATTAGTCATTTAATAAAATACATTTTTTTCAAATCTGCAGAGTCAGAAATCTCTTGGGACATATTACCTCTTTTTGGCTTTGGAAAGGTTTCATGTAACTGAAAAACAACTTTGTCAATATAATGATGGATTTCAGCACCATCAATACCCCGCACATACACTTCCCAATCATGAGTGAATCCTTCTGGGGAACGTTTGTTTTTAGGAACTGCTTCATGTCCCACCTCAAAAGCTATTTTCACACTCTGCAACAGAAGGTAAAACCGATTAATAAAACGAATACATCCAAACACAAGCTAACATGATGAATTAGACAATATTCAGCTAAAGTCAGGGTAAACATAGATTTATACATTGAGAACATCAAACCCAGGGATCACTATTTTAAAAGAGACAAAATGTCAGAAGTTTCCACTAGCGGGTATCTTGACGGACACTAGTAATTTTAACAGCGAAGCCAGACGATATGAGAGTTTTCTTGACATAAAGTCAAAGGAGGAAGATATCAAGAACTGTCTAACCTCCAAATCTCGAGTCATGTTGCCCACGCATCAGATCAAAACAAACACTTTTACTATTCTAAGGACCAGTTCGGAAACAATTTTAAATTCAAATTTCGATTGTTTCAAGCGAAATTTACCAATGCCGTAAGTTTACGCTAGTCCAAACTTGATTTGTTGTTAAAGATACATGGAAGATTTAGTCTCATCATAAAACGTAAAGAAAATGCCAAAATTTTCGGGAAATGTACTTACGGAATGTGCCATTGAACAAGCCGAGTCTTAAATGGTCAAGTAGAGTCAATATTTCACACTTCCTTGCAAAACTGCAGTGAAACTAACGAATGTTTGGAAAGTGAAACTCGTCGAAACACCACCTTCCATTTTGTTGTGACGAATGTTCGTCTGCTGTTGATTGGGGAAGGGCTGCCAACGACAAATTCAACGACCGTGACTTTTCCCGACTTGCGGCAAATGACGGATAAACATACGACAAGGGGAAATCTTGGGAATAAGACAGCGGGCGTTCCCTCTTCAACTCAAAATTTTCTGACACGTAGCGACAAGGTTCTGATTTCTGATATATTTTGCTTTGTTGGTGTAAGCGGCCAAAATAAGAAATAAAAAAGGGAGCCCTTCTGTCCTTTAGTTTAAATTCACAAGTGCTCAGCCAATGAAAACACAGGCTAATCGCTTATCTCATTTGGATATTCTATGGGAATGTGGAGAAAGGGCCCAGAATGAGCCTGTCTCCTGCCACCCTCAGGCCTCTTGCTTCCAACAAGCTTGTAATTATTTAAACATGTTCAGGTGTATGGTACTGGTGATTGATGGAGAGAGTGTTAAGAGAGGAGGGAAGTAACAGTTACACAGGTGTCATTTTGTAAATTTGATTTTTTTATTTGTACAAACAGAATCTTGTAGATACCAAATTTTGGCTTACCTAACACACTTAAGTTTTGAGTTACGAACCATAAAATTAATAAAATGAAGTCACTATAGAAGTAAAACGGTGATAACTAGAGATTTTGCTGAAATCAAATCATTCCTAAGAAGTAAATTAATCACAAATGAAATGTGTTTGATGAATGACAGGAATGACAGTGCTAACTACCTTAACACCTTTCAAAGAAGTAGTTTTGTGTCTAACCAATTAGACAAACCTCTTGCAATATTGAATGGGATGAATACTCAATCTATGTGTACTTCTTTTACACAAACTGAGCTTACAAACAAGTTGCAAAGAAACAAAATAATTCTAATTCAGATACAATGAGCTGGAAGTGTCAGCGATTTACTTTTGAACTTTGTTTACATAGGCATCCAGCTCTGCGTCTAATTCTTCTGCAGTGGGAACAGTCTTTGATGCTCGTGCACCACCACCTCTTCCTCCTCTACCTCCACGGGCGCCTGAAGAAAGACAGGAGTTCAGGTAGAGATACACAAGGTGGAGCAAAAGAAATTCTGAACTGAATATAAAGTTGGCAATTATCTTACCTCCTCGACCCCTACCAGCACCAGCACTCCTAAAGTTACCGCCGCCACCACCAATTCTGTTTTGAGGTCTGTTTTGTGTGAAGTTGCTGTTGCCACCAATTCGGGGGTTGCTCCTGGGTGCAGCTGACGTTATTTCATTGGTTGCCAAGGCAATCTCCATAGGCCGGCCTGTTAGAAATTCCTAATTTAGGCACAAAAGATACACTCTATAAAAATTTCATGACATCTGATAGAATTTTTACCATCCAAAGGTACGCCATTATATTGTTTTAAGGCTTTTACTGCGTCCGGTCTTCTCTCAAAAATAACATCAGCAGTTCCAAGAGATCTGCCCGATCTGTCATAGTGAACAGCCGCTGATTTCAGAGGTCCAAATTCGGTGAACAGTTCCTAAAAATCAGAAGAATACTGTTATGTTCATACAGCAAAAGCGTAAGGCCCATAATGATATTTAAGAAACCTACTTTAATATCTGAATCTGAAACGCCATATTCCAAGTTAGAAACCAAAAGTTTCGTGGGGCCTCCACCGCTGACGATACCACCACGTCCTGATGACAGCTGACGCCCTGGTGCTCCAGCATACATATCATGTTGCCACCGGCTGTTGACATCACCCTACAACCACAAAACAAAAGAAGTTATTCAAACAGGCACAGTAGACAAACAGGAACAGATGAGAGAGATTAGAATCCTGCAGCTAAGCTAATGAAGAGCCCAAGCAGACTAGCATCCGGAGCTTCTAACATGGCACACTGGCATCAAAGGGGTATGGAAATGGAAGTGGAACCAAGAGGCGCAATGAGCTCCACGCAGTTGCACCACGATTACTGACCGATTCAACAGCAACAGTCGCTGCTGCGTGGGTTATGGCAGTGAGTCACACGCAGTCGCAATGGCGTGGGTTATGGGCAGGGCCAACCAAAACAATACTCACTCGTGCGTATAAGGGACTACGTGCGGGGGCCGCGCCGGGCCCCGTTCGCCGCTTCACGATTCCTCCCTGCGCTACTCGGCCGGTGTTCCGCTGAGGACCGCCGCCGCCTCCCCGTCGAGGGAAAGCAGAGTTGCTTCTTTGGTTGCCCCCGGCTGCGCCGCGGCCTCTGCGGGCGCCGCCACGGGCCGGCTTGTTTCGCTTGATGATTTCATCAAGACTCATTTCGATTTTGTCGGCCATGGTGGTATTTAAGTTCGACCGCACTAGCACATCAACGGATAAAGACTCTTGGAACCAACCAGCTACGCACAATCACCTACAATCAGCCGGCAAACGTAAGAAACAGAAATAACTTGCAATAATGGCTGCTTTGCTTGCTGTGCTGCGCGGCGGCGCGTTCTCAAGTCAGTCTTGTTGTTCTTGGGCTAGTCGTGGCTGTGGGATACTCACAAGCCAGGGGTCACTTGTCACCAACACCAACTAAAACAAAACCACGCAAAAACATAGACAAAACCATACACAACCAACAACATTACGAGGCGAGATGAAAAGAACATGAAAAAGATTTTTCTGATTTTATCTACGGTTGATAAGCAAGCATCAAAGAAAAAATAAAAATAATCGAATGAGAGAGGGGGACACCCCCCCCCCCCCAGCCCAACCTCGCCAAACAGAAACAGCCTCCTCTCCCTCAACTGTGATATATCAAAGATGGTGGAAGCAAGAGAGTCCAGTCTTTCAAGGTTTGTTATGGATTATTTGCGATGGTTTTGTCAGGTCGTATTGGTTAAGCACAAATCCGAAGTTTCGAAATCTAATTACTTTTTCTCACTTAATTACGGTGCATGTCCAGTCCGTAAGACTTTTGAATGTGAAGTGAAAACATAGCCGTTCGTGCAGCGAACCCCATGGGTTGTGAGATGTTCTAGTTAACTTTTTGAATTTTCTATACAGCTCAAACTAAATATAGCTGTTTTGAAGAAAAATTGTAGTTATTTAAATTTGCAGTGATTTTTTTTTCATGTCTTTGCTCAAGGTTTACATGGCTGAGTCGTGTGTTCAACCTCTTGTCATGGTGACTTTGAATACAGTGGTTGGATACTTTTGTTAGACATTTACTGCCCTTGTGACACAGCTATTTCCCTCCGGTCAACATTAAAAGTTTTTACGTCCGTGTGCGTCTGATGATGTTATTTCTTCCCTCTGTACATTTTGATGAATATTCTGACATGCTTTAAATCCTTAATTTTGAAAAATCTAAAATCTGTCGTCTGTCAAAATTTTGTCAAAATTTCAGGAACACTTGCTTTCGTTGTTGAGGTTGTGCTCCCTCAGTATGTTATCAGATCCACCTTTTCAATTGACCTGTAACTCTGGTTATTCAGTTAAATACTTCATTGAATATTTACTGTTGGTTACTTATCTGCCACTGTTTTCCTTTCAGTTCTCGGCTTCCTCCTACTGGGGAGGTGGCCATCATACATGAAGTATATGATAGTGAGAACGCCCAGTGGAAGTTTGAAAATGAGCTGGAGCTAGCTTTGGACCGAGGATACAAAATCATTGTTATTGAGCCCTCCAGACTAGGAGATGAAACAGCCCGATGGATTGCTTTTGGAAACTGTCTGCATAAAACTGCCATCATTTCTGGCTTAAGTGCCGTTTGTACTGGTATGTTCATTTTTGACTTTTAATTCTATCCTACCTTTTCATCATGTTGCATACGTTAACCTAACGTAATTTTTTCCAGGTCTTATTTGGGAACGGCCTTTAGTTTGCACACCATTAGGTGTCGTGTCCCTTTTGTGTTCTGGTTTATACACAGTATCATGGCAATTCGATCCTTGCTGCAAGTATCAAGTGGAGCGAAACCATCAGAATTTGCCAAAAATGCCTATCCTACAATCTGTGTCTTCTACATCGCCTGTCGTTCTTGTGCGCCGAGATGACAGCAGGCGCAAAATTCTGCACTCCAGTGTTTCTGTTGTGGCTGCTTTGTTTTGCATCTGGCGAATTTATTCTTCATACAAGTAATACACCCTATATGTCCACCAGAGTAGTATTGTGCGGTAATCTTAGGGAAACAAATGGAAGGAAGTTTGTCCAGAACATATCAAGCATGGCTCTGTATCAACACAATGTTTTGGATTTTAGAAGCATCCTTAGAAAAGTGAAAGAATAGAGTGCTACATGTAGTATACTATAGATATGACATTATCATTGCCATTATTTGGTCCCTGAATGCTTTATGGCCTGGCCAAGCAAAGGATGTGATGGGGTTAGATTGAGAAAATAGTGAATTGAAATTTAATTGAAATTCCATTTGGTTTAACTCACCCCTGTGTAAGAAATTTTTTTCAACTGTCATGCTTCTGTTAACTGATGGAACTTGAAATTTGAAGACGCCCCAGCATTGATTAAAGAAAATTAGTCAGGCACCTACACAGACAGAGAGAAACTCTATGTGAAACAAGTGAAGTTGAAGTTAAAACATCACATGTCTCCAAATCAAGAGAAGAAAAATGTTGCAAACTGAGCATACTAGAATATCTCAGGTTGTCTTATTTTACTTCTATTTTATTTTTGAAAAAAGGGAAAGAAAAAAAAAAGGGAAGCTGTGATGTGATGTAGTGGCATTTAGATTATTTTTCTGTTGTGAGCATTTATTGTAGACTTCAGTCTCCCCCGTATGCCTAGTTTTCACCTTCTATTTGTTTTAATTTTTTCTCTCTTGCATTTTGGTGAAAATGGTTCCACTAAAAGTGCCTTTCTTTACCATAATATTTTTGAAAGCAATTGTCAGATTTTTTTAATTTATTGCTGTGTTACCAAATAGAAACTTCTAATTTTGTTAATGAATTCATGTTAGTAGATCTTGATTTTTTTCTCATAATTGGCGCCAGAATAAAAAGTTGCTCTTTTAGCATTGGTCATAGCCATCTTTCATAGGTAGCTGTTGCCCTAACGGTGTTCTCTTAGCTAAGTTCGAATTATAGTTTGTGATCAGAGTGTTTCTCACTGACACTCTCCCTCTTGTAGTAGTGTTTTGCACAATACTGGTTATTGTGCAAAGGAAGCATTGAAGCTCAAGCATAGTTAAATTGTATTTTTACTCCTACTTGTTTTGTCATGTTCATGTTGTTTGGCCACCACATTTGTTTATGGGTGGACTAATTGCATTCAGTTGGTGTAATTGTAAGGGTTATGGCAACACAGTTGTGATTTAGGAAGCAGATGTGACAACTTATTTTCTTCATGACAAGACTGATCACAGTACCTTAGATACAAATTTGTAAATTGTGGCACAATGTTAGAATGTTGTTGTTAGTATGTCCTGAAAGTCCTGAAAGTAGGCGTTAAAATAATTATTTTAAAGGTATTCTAATACATGTACATAAAAGCAGGAATAAATGTAGGTAGCTACAATGTGTCACCTGTGTGAGTTAATTCTGTTTCTCCCCACATTGTCTGAATATTGAGGGCTTTGGGATGTAAGAAGACAGTATATTAAATTGCGGCAGGGTTT
This sequence comes from Stenchaetothrips biformis, assembly GCA_030522485.1. NCBI lineage: Eukaryota > Metazoa > Arthropoda > Insecta > Thysanoptera > Thripidae > Stenchaetothrips > Stenchaetothrips biformis. The sequence continues at coordinate 7,379,659 of CM060100.1, forward strand.
AATTGCAAGCTTCCCTAATGAGAAAAGCATCAGGTTTCACATACTCCATTGACGTTGGTATCTCTGTTCTCCGTTTGAAATGGCATTGGACACCCTCCTGGTGAGACTCGCCGTTTTTGTGTAGCCATTTCGCCTTCTTAAAGGGTCATCCTCAGAAACAAGTGTGGGATATTTAATCTTGTGCCTGGCCACAGACTTCACCGTCAACGCCAAAATGTACAGGATGAGGTAAAGGCTGAACCATAGAGGGACGTACCTGCAGGGAAAGAGGATGTTACTTGGAAAAATGAAAAGAATATCTAGAAACCGGAAATGCACATGAGTGTTGGCATGCATACCACAGCTTGCGCCCTAACAGAAAAGGGCGCGCTACAACGTTGCCGTTTTGACGTCCAGTGTCGCCGGCGACGTCCTTCGACTCGAGATCGGCGGATCGCTTCTCTCTGTCCGAGCCCTCTGAGGATTCTTTGTTTGCTGCTGGGGGGCGCCGAAGCAAGAGGAACAATTAGACAACGAACCCAAACCGCATTCTAGAGTCCCACTGAAAGGATCTGGAGCTGCACGGCGGGATGCCACTCTACCTGGAACACGCGCTTCCTGCCCACTCTGGCTGTCGTACACGATGAGGCTGCCGTTGGCCTTCACCTCGTTGTCCGACACCTGCTCCTCCACCGCATACACTATCTTCCTCAACGGCTTCTCTTCCTCGTCGTCCTCCTCCGAAGACCTGGAAAGGCACTCGTTTGAAAATGGTCGTCGACAGAGGGTGCCCACGGTGCGGGGAAGTCCCTGGCGGCGCGCTGCTTCCATTGGCCCGACTTAATTAAAGTTGCTGCCACGATGGATCGCATTCTCGGGTGAAGGGGTTGGCCGAGGGGGGCACAACTTCCCACATTCATTGTACAAAATTTTAGCACATTCCCACATTCTGGAGGTAAAAACGCCTGTAAATAGGCAACAAGTGTGACAAATAGAGCAGAAATCTTGCACATTCCAACACATTCCCACATTCATTGTACACAAAATCTTAGTGTGAGTCACCCCTCGGGGTTAGCGCACCGACCGATGGCCAAAACGCGCCGTTCTCCCCGTCCCGCGACAAAAACGACCGCCATCTGTACTCACTGCGGGTCGGGGCGGCGCTCCTGGAGGCGCGCGACGGTCTGCAGGAAGCCCACGATGCCGTCCCACGGCGCGGGCGCGGCGGCGGCGGCCGCGCAGGCGGGCGAGGGCGCGAGGGAAGGCCGTCCTCCCAGGAGCAGCAGCAGGGCCACCAGACGGGCCAGCATCGCAGCGGACATGTCGAGCACTGCGAGCACCACGGTGACGAGTGCGGCCCTGGGGCCCTGGGCTACTGACCACTGCTGCGGGTGGCACGGAGACGATCGTCGATGGGAGTAGCGGGTCCAGCAATTGGCGGCCACATGCAAACGCAACGCCCGGGCGGGTCACTGCCCTCGGCGAGCCTCAGGACCAGCCAGGCTAGCCAGGCCCCACGGGGCGCCCTGCGTCGCGGCGAGTCCCGCTGGCTGCCCCAGTTGCCCTTGCTCCGGTGAGGATCCCGTGCAGTGTCATGCCGACGGCACGATGCCCACCAGCTCCCTGATCTCGCCTGTTCCGCGCAGGGTGCTCCCACCCGAAAATGCCTCTCAGAGGATGGCGCCTCCGGTAGATTCACGATCGAACAGTCCCTCTGGGTTGTGGATCTAAATGACTTCGAGTTGATGCAGTGTAGCATTTAGGGCAGCATCGGTGAGCACTGTGGCAGACTACAACACGTGGGGAAAAAGCAAACTCATTGGAAAAATTGGTTTCAACCTGTTTAATGATATTCATTGTGTAGCTCACAGTGTTTAGGTGATATGACCTATTCAATTAAATTTTTCAAATAGTAAAACAGTAACACAATATTCATAATTAGAAGATGATAAAAAATATATCAACCTCACAATACATCGTTGACCAGTGGAATGTTGAATCACACAGCACACATTAATAAAAGGTTGGAGAAAAACTCCTTTCACCAGTTGAGCTTTAAGTGGAAAGGTAGACATGCTATTTGGATCTAACTCTAAATGGTAAGCTAAGCCTTCACACTACATCTCATTTAGCCAAACTACTATCTACTGGTAATATGGTTATATTGTACACATCACAAAAAAAAAAACGAAAATTACAAAAACAATAAAGACAAAAGTTTGTCATGGTTCTGACTATGCTCAGTAGAGCACTTAATTACAGTAAGTACTAATTCACACACATTAAAAATTTTAACAAGAAAAAAATAATGAAAACTTCAGCAAAGCAAAATCTTTGCTAAGGGGATATATCAAGAATGATTGGACACAATGACTTCTGTAGGTTCTCCTTCAGTCAACCTACATATGTACCATACAAAGGGTAAATTAAATACATTTGGAATGTCAAAGTACAAGATACAGGAAAAGTTACTCTTAAACACTGAACTACCACATTCACAACCATCAGTCTAACAAATCTCAATGGAAAAGTAGTACATTTAATAGCTGCTCATGATGAACCAAGGCAAACAAGAGAGCTCCCAAATGCTAGGAATTCTACTTAAGACCCACTAGTCTATAGTAAGGCTCAGAACCATTCTCTCCACTCAACAAAAATACTAAACAAATTAAAACAATTAGAACAAAAAAATTAGTTTCATTACAGGTCATTTGAAATTGATTTAAAATTCATAAATCCAACACTTGGTTTGTAACCATGGTCCCTAACTTGCCAATCCTTCAAGTTACATTTATTAAAACAATTTAGACCTTGCATCATAAATAAAAAAGAAATGCACCAAAAACACCTACAAGGCAGCAAGCTTTGGAAGAGACTTCATACCCGTAATAATAGTTTGAAAGAAATGGACAAACCCATTATAAACTACGGTATGGAGGTAGGAACGAAACCTATCCATCCTGAGCTCACATACTACTGATGAGACTAAAATTTTCTGAAGTCATGAATAATCATACTGCACGGCACTGATCAACAGCACTGTCTTGCTCACACTACTGGCAGGCGACTTTTGAGCAATAAAATTGATAAAAGGCTTTTTTTTCCCTTTTTTTTTTTTTTTTTAAGAAGAGGCAAGTAAATATATTTGCATCCTGGCACTGCCAGAATGAGTTTCAGGTAATTTGAGAATGCTAGAATCAGACCTAATTTACTTATTTTTCTTGACAGCCTTCTTTTGTTTGGTGTTCTCAGACTTTTGACCCCTCTTGTTTGGTGACTTCTTTGCCAGTTTCTTCAGTTTCCAGATGGTGGTGATAAAGATCAGGAAGTTGATAGCGTAAGTAGCAACACAGACTAGGCAAAGTGACTTGATGACATACATAAGAAGGTAACCAAGGTACATAGACAGACAGTTGGAAATGAAAGACAGGCTGAGCTGAATGTTGGAGACAACAGAGTTGTTGATCAAACCTGGAAATTAGTATTTTCTTTAAAATTCAATTAACATACAAACAAAAGATTGCACTGAATTTCCAGCTTGAGACTGTTTACTTACTCAGAATAGCAAGGAAAGCGTAGAAGAAAATACCGTAGACACTGTTGGGCTGGTTAAGGAAGTGGCTCTCACCAAAGTACTTCGCGACTATTCCGAACCCTTTGGCATGCCTGCAAATAATAGTGACACAGTTGTTAGTTACAGATAATTTTCCAAAGTCTCTACATCGGAAAAGGATCACCCAAGAGGTTGACAGTGACAACCCCGGATCAATAAGCAGTGCCTTAAATTACTTTGAACCTTCCACTTGAGAACTGAAGGGACATTTCCTGCCTGGAAATGGAAACTGAGCAGGGAGGGACTGTGCATGGCATGCCTGACAGGATCTCATGTGACAGGGAGGCCACCGGCAGCCACCGGCCGGCACCCATTCCGTGGGGTGACAGGAGTACCCGTCACTTAACCTAGTCCCCTAAAAGGGAGACTTGAAGGTACTCACTTGGAAGCAAAAACTTTGGTGCAGCTGATATGTTCGTTAACATCGCACATCGCCTCGTATTTATCACTGCGCTCGACATTGCTTTCCACGAAGAAGGCGTAATATGACACACCGACGCCAGCGGCGCACAGCAGCACAAGGCAGGCGTTCACCCCGGTTAATCCAGCCATTTTGGTTATTTTGACTGAACCAGATGTCCTCAGGGCACGACAGACCGCAATGACCTTTCAGCTCGGCAACCCAGGAGCCCTGAACCCCGTCTGACACGCTGGCAAGCCGTCACAGGTTCGTGGCACTACAATCTACCGCTCGTTAGACGCCTCCGCCTCCGTCTGATGTTTTTCCGTTACTTCCCTATTTTTTGCAGGGTTGGATTAGCGGTGACGCCTTGGAAAATGGAGGCGATTGTTACGGCATCTGTGGTTCCGTTTCCGTACGTCTGCTAATCCGGACGCAACATTCAGATTGCGATTCGGCATCAGCGTGAACGGTGGTCACAATGGTCAATCTGTCACTGTTCAGTGGCATCAGAGCCAAGTCAGGGCTATTCAGATATTTGGGTATTTTTTTTTATTTTTTATTTTTTGCAATATTGCGTTGAAATTGCGAGTTTGCATGTCGCAAGGGCGGTATGAATCGAAGACCTCGAGAGATCGTTATTCGTTCGAGACCTCTAGGAAGAGCGAGTACGACTTCAAGTGTGATGTGTGTGCATTTCTCGTGCAAATCGCAGAGGGATAGCTCTCGTTGAATCAAATGACCCAAGTGATTTTCACGTGCAAGGCGGGGTTACTCAGTGTCACATGATAAATGTACTTACGAGAGATTTGGCCATGTATTTATTACTGTGCCTTCATGTTCTGACCGTTACATATCCTCTTTGAGCGAGTATCTGTCTTGCACCCTACGGAGCGGCCATGTTGATTTGTAGCTAGCAGAACACTTGATGATAACTTCACACCACTAGAACTATTACAGAATGCCCAAATGCAATCTCAAGACCAGATACATACCTGCCACATTCGCCTGGACCCTCCTCCTCGTCGTTACAGCTCTATTCTTTTATTTTCCGTAAGTATCTTGGATGTATTTCCCTCCCCTCCCCCTGCCGTCAGATGTCAGACACGTATTTTCGTCGACTTTTAAGTATTGATTCCATTTGACTGGACGCCCTATCGTGCTTAAGAGGAACGATTCTACATCTTGCTGACGTGAATAGTTGCCAAGCTCACTTTGTCACTTGGTGAAAGCACACTGCTCTTTCTGTCAAGTGCAGATGGTCAGTCTCTGTGCATTTTACTTACTTTCACCTATTCTTCAGTAATTTTCGTGTTGTTGACTTTTTACTGGAATTCTCACTTTCAATGTTCTGAATATATTGACCAGTTGTTCATTTCCACAGAAAGCCTAACCTTCCCTCTTATCAGAACATTTCTGTTCAAGTTCTCTGCGTTGTTGTGTTGTTTACGCTACACTGATGAGGTTTTCTCAGTGGGTAGTCTCCTTATGTATTTCTTTTTCTGTCAATGTTTCCTTCTCACTATGAGGACATTATAACATTCTCATCTCTGGCTATCTTGGATCTGTTGCAGATGCCAGTATTATTTCCGGGAGATACCATGGATACCACCTCTTCAAATTGCCATGACATTTTTTGTGTTAGCAAATTTCACTCTTGCCACATTTATGGACCCAGGGGCTATTCCAAAAGGTATTGCATACAATTCAAAATAAAAATCCTTTTGTTTCGTATAATCATTTTTCTTGGATTTTCATGTACAATAATTTACTTCCAGCCCCACCTGACGAAGACAAAGATGATGACTTGCGCTCACCACTGTACAAAAATATAGAGATAAATGGAATCACTGTGCGTATGAAATGGTGCGTTACATGCAAATTTTATCGTCCTCCAAGATGTTCTCATTGCAGTGTGTGCAACCATTGTATCCACGTAAGTTCTACTTAGCAAGAAATTTAAGTGAAGCTATCACTTGGAAATTATCTCTGAATTTCTTTTTCTCTTTTCTTATTCAGACATTTGATCATCACTGCCCTTGGGTGAACAATTGCATTGGCCGCCGCAATTACCGCTACTTTTTTTTCTTTTTGGTTACTCTAAGTGCTCACATGGCAAGCATTTTTTCTCTTAGTTTAGGATTTGTCTTATTCAATAAGAATAAGCTCCATGAAATTTCAGTCATTGTTTCTATGATTATCATGGGGGTCATTGTGCTCCTCTTCATTCCCATCTATGGGCTCACTGGCTTTCACATGGTACTTGTTGCACGGGGCCGCACAACTAACGAACAAGTGACTGGGAAATTCAAAGGTGGCTACAACCCCTTCTCTCGAGGGTGTCTTGGTAATTGTTTCTACTCATTGTGTGGACCACAGTATCCTAGGTAATGCTCAAATTAGATTCTACTGTGTTTTCTTATGCATTTTGGTACAGAACTAATGTAATGATTTCTTGTTGTTTTTTTCTTATGCAATATAGTCTCATGCATCCCAGCAAGTACACTGGCAAGCGGAAAAAGCATCTACAACCGACTATCACTACTGTGGAAAACGGTGAAAATCAAGTTAAAACGTATATGGACAACAGCAATGGTGTCAGGAATCCTAGCTCAAATGCCTACAACAAGGTAATTCTTCAAAATATTTCTTGTTGTTTTTATTCTCAATCTCTTATTTGTTTGAAGGTTTCATGTTCCATATTATTTATAAATAACTATAACATAGTTATGGGGTTCATCACTGGTTCTATTTCATACACTTTTAATTATAGCTAAGGGACTTCACATACTGAAAACTCCCCTACACTTCATGTGGGAATCTCTTAAATTTACTCCTATTTTTAAAAATTTTGCTTACTTTTACACTAGCAAACCAAGGTGCTGGGACATTCAACAATTGATACTGTAAGATGCCCATTTGACATGCTGTGTAGATTTGTCATGGCTTAAAATTTTGGATAAACATTTTGGGTTTTTATGTTTTATGCAAATGTTTGAAGTGCTAAAATGATTGAGAATAGGCTGCTTTGCCTATCAAAGTTGTTAATGTGCATGCAATTAGTGGTTCCAGGTATCCTCATAGCTTGTATAATACGGTAATAATGTGCTGCTTGACCATAATTTTGGACCAGAATCCTTTTCAATTTGAAACAATCGCATTCCTTTGTAATACCATGTTAAAATACTGTGGCAGTCCTCTCCCATTCAAGTTCTAATTTTTAGTTCAAAGAGAAAAATGAAAAGGTGAAATCCTGTGGATAGCTCGCCATGTAGTCTAGATAGCTTTTGGCCAGTAAAAAAGTGTCAAGTATGCTGGTAGCCCCTTTTTCTTTTGGTTAAATGCTGTTAAGATCCCCGTCAGCTTGGTTCGATTCTTTTAAATAAACCATTTGCAGTATCTTGTCATTTATGACTGCTAGCTTGTATTACTAAACTTCGGTCAAAACATGTCTCTGCTGCTTCTGAAGTGCTGTTTCTAATGCCCCTCTCTTACTGTCCTCAGCTGTCTCCGGGTCGAGATGGCTCTGACACTGATATGGAGCCAACAGCATCACAGTCACAGGACTGTGAACCCACTCCCCCACTTCAACGACATGGCTCAAAAAACAACTTCTATCTTCCATCTGTGGATGCAACTGGTCAAAGTGGAGATTCTCCAAGACATCCACTGCAGTTGAGAGGCGGTTATGCAATTCGTAACAGTCCTCATCCTACACCCCACCCGTTGACGCAACAGCATCAGCGACCCTCATCAAGGAGTCACACCCCTGATCCGCTTTCACCTAGTCCCACCATGCAGCAGAGGGTCAAGGCCATTGGAGTTGCCACACCCCTTGTCATGTCCAGCCCTGTTCGCAGGTAAGCAACTTGTTTCTATTATAGGGGTTAAAAATGATAAATTGAAGCCCTTGTGTATCCGATGGTGCTGAAATCGACTGAATAATCCGTTGCTATGGTTGTTTACAAGTATGTGGCATGCTCTTGCTCTTTCCTGGCAATTAGGTGGGATGTGACGTGCTGAATATTTTTCTTTTGAGGGATATACCTATCAAAGTATTAAATTTATGTTATCTAAATTAAAAGTTCCCAGTAGTAATAATTCCCCTGAAGTTCTCTAATATATTTTTTTCACATATCAAAGGAAGATATCCCCACAGCGAGCTCATTTTATACTGGCAAAGTTTACTTATCTTCATCAGTTTGCAATTTCCCGTGTGTTCTAAGTTATGTTGCGGTGAAAACACTTGGTTATTTTGCCGTATTGCATATTATTTCTTTGTGCTGAGAGTGTAAATCATTTCGGCATGTTTCACAGGTGACAGTAACTTGGAACAGTTCGAATCAAGGTAAAAAAATTAGCCAGCCAGTTTGGCAGGCTGTGTCAAAGAGGCCATGTTGCTTGATTTGCTCGCATTGTGTCCATGTAGATTATTTAATAATCCGGGTGTTCAGGATGAGGTTAGCGAAAGTTCCAGGAATGTGATAACAGATTGCCCACTAAAATTGGTTTCCTAAAAAATGAACATAAACAATTTTGTTTTCTTGTACAGTATTGATTTTCTTTGCTTGGGGTAGGATTTTACAGAAACAAGCTGTGGAGAAAGGAATTGACAGGTTAAATTAAAAGTTGGATTTTTCTCTTGAGTAGATTTTGAACTTCTTCCAGCATTTTTTGTAATACGTAAGATATGGGATTATCATTCCTTGTTCTTTATCTCTCTTTCAATTTTTCAATACTCCAGTAGTATTTATGTGAGTGTGAATTACCTTTTGTTGTCTGAACATACATTGTACAACTAAAGTGTCTCCCTATGGCTACTAATTTGATACAAAATTGTTATTGCTGCCAACTTAATTTCTTGATTGAGCTTGGTTGCCATCATAGCATTGTTTTCTTGTTTTTATTTTCTTGTATATGTAATTTACTATGTTGCTGCAATATTTGCTATTCTAGAGGTAGTGTATATTGTTAGAAAGCTGCAGTACGCTAACTTTTGCAAAAGAACAAAACAATGGTTTGTTTTTTTTGCAAAAGAATTTTTACAATCTCTTGTGCAGTAAGCAAGGTAAAGAGTGTAAGGTCCTATTCATATTCTTGATTTTTATAATTGTGTCAGCATTGGACATTAGGACTGCTGTAAGCTGAAGTACAGTTTACCTTGAGTACTACTTTTAACATTTTCGTGTATGGATCTCGTAAGTTACTTGCGTCTACTTTTTATATTGTAGAAGAAAACGTACTGCCCCTTTTTTTCCCTTAATGTTTGTTGGAGGCACTGTTTTGCTAAACGCAATTAGAGGCAGAAGGCTTGTATAATCAGTAGGTCAATGATTACTCCTAGTCACTTCTTTCTTGCAGTTTTCAAGAACGATACGTTAATTTTTAGATATGTATGCCTTTTTGCACAGTAATATATGTTATAATGTGTATAGAATGGCACAGGCCTTCTTTGTTGACGCATGGTTATCACTACTGATCTCATTTATAGTTTACAGAATGCTTCTCAATTCAGCTTTTTCAGTGGACGTTTACTTAATGGAATGTTGGGTCAAAATATTTGCTTTCAGTCTTTTTTTCTAATGTTCTGTATGATATTTGATACCGGCTATGCGAAGCAAAGATTCCATGTCTTAAGTCTGTTTATATTGATTGTTGTATGGCTACTTGTTGTGCTCCTTATTAATGTATTTGCTTGTTTCCTGCAGGTCTAACCCAGGCACGCCAACCCAGGCTCGTCGTCCAGACTTCATTGGTGTTGGAGGAGCTCCTCCAATGTATTATGAAATGCAGTCGCAGCCCATGGTGCATCAAGGTGGACCACCACAGGGATATGCTCAAGCCAACTATTCTCAGCAAGGGTACGCTCAAGTTGGGTACAACCCAGGGGGCTATGGGAGTCCACAACGCCGTTTCCTATCAGAGGGAGAGCTGGTGCGACAAGGAGAACTTGCAGCGTATTCTCGCGCTAACAACACCTCAGATAACATCCGGGAGCTGGCTGGCTCTCCTCAGCGAGGTGTATACATGTGGAAGGATACACCATCGAATAACTACACTCAGCATCAACCTCAACACCTCCAACAACAGCAGCAGCAGCAGCAACAGCAAGCTCGCATGCCTGGACCCTCAGGGCCTGGTCCATATGACTACTATCGATCAACACCAACGAGTCCAACTCAGCAGCAGCCTCAATACAGACCAGCACATTACCCGCCTGTAAGAGGTGGAGTGCCTGTGCTTCCTCCTGCACAATCACCTCAGCTCAAGCGCAAAAACATGGCAACTCCGACCACTCCTACCTCATGTGATGCTCGCCGTAGACCCATGTCGTTTGTTCGGGCTTTAGAAATGTCAGACTCTATGGAAAACAATTCAAATACCGCTGGGACGCCTCGCACTGAACACAGGCGAGGAACCACACCCACTCCTGACAGAGCCAGTGTTTATGATATGAACTACGAGATCTCAGTGTAACACGTTATGACAAGTCAGCCTCACATGTGCAATGTGTCCAGCGGTGAGCTATGTTGTGGCGCAATCTCCATATTTTTATTCTGAAATTATTTTACATACCATATAGACTAAATATTATTTATTTTATCTTTGTTTAGTTTTTTATGTGATTCATGGACATACCGGATAGCAGCAGAATACTGTATCATACTGTACAAAAATGTGTCCCACACTTTGAATGAATATATCTTGCCTTCCCACTCTGTACATAATTAAAATTAATTTTTAAAGTTGATGTGCAACTAATGTTGTGTGATTATTAATGAAATAGAATGTGTACATTTCTTTAAAGTTTTGCAACTAATGTTGTGTGATTGAGATTTGTAATCAAATGATATCTGTACACTTATTAGTTCCATAAAGTAAGTGTTTGTAGCGAGCCAAAAAACAGTAATCAAATGTCTGATTTTTAAAATAAGAAATGAAATTATGTATGTTGATAGTGACTTGATATGAAATGGTCTTATATTGTGTTCCTGACTGTTTTTCCCAAACGGTTCCTCCTAGATAATCATGTTAATCCTCTGGGTAATGTTGGTTGATGTCATCTGAGTGAAGTGAAAATTTTACACAATTTGCAGGTTTTTAATGCGACAAAATAAGTTTAAAAAAAAAAAAGAACAACTACTTAACCCTTGATTGGGGAGACAGTACCTGGATTTCTCTAGATTAGTAATGTCTGTGTTTTTTTCCCTTTTTGACCCCCATTGTGTTGATAAGTACAGTATGTATGTGTGTATGTGGGTTTGAGTGTGTGTGATTTGCATACTGCTACTAAATGGCAAGTTAACGTTGACATCAAGTGCCAATGTTTCGTGACCTCATACAAGCATTTCAAAATTTCAATACAGATAACTGTTGTGATTTGAAGTTTAATTGTTTTATCTCTTGGCAACTTTCTGTCAGGGCTCAATTTGCCTGTTTGGTTGTCAGTTGGCATTCTGCAAAGTTTTACTATTACATGAATGCCTTTTTGACAACCAAAAGAAATAATGGAGATGTTAGTTTGAGGCTGACTGGCATTTCTTTTGTATCTCATGCTCCCAGCCTCATTCATAAAGGAGGATTTTTCACTTGCCAATATTTTAACACAATTAAAAATTAACATTCATCTCTTAAAACTTGCCTTGCAAGTAAATGGTTTTGTTGTGTGACGCTGATCTGAGTTTTAGTTTTGTTATTTTTAACAGCCTGTGTGTGGTGATGATGAGGTCAATTTTGTGAGAAGTGCTGTTTTCTTCCCTGCTCTTCAGTGATGGGTTTTATCAGGGAAGAAACTAATGGAAATATTGTTTCTTTTCTTTCTTGTTATGGGAAAAACTTTCTAGGAATGCTTGTGTTAGTGTGTTTTGCCTGGTGCCAGATATTCTCACTAGTCAGGGAAGAGGGAGCAAATATGGGCTGAATTATTAACATTTTTTAAAATTTAAATTTTTATTTTACCTATTGAACTATTGTCTCTTTTCTCTTCATCCATTAATGTACAATCTTTCCAAATAAATGTTTTGTATGGAAATAGTTGTACTCTTGCCGATTCACTCTCCTTGTCCTGCTTTAGCTGCTCAAGACTGGGCATAGTATGTACCAAGGCAGTACAAAGCACAAAGCCGGAAAGTGTTGATGTGTACGAGTGACAATTGCTGATGCATGCTATTTGCATGTTAAACTTTGGCGCGGCTTGTCTGTGCAGTTTAGCCAACAGTTCAAAGCATCTTTTTAAGATTGAACTAGACTTTTCATAGAATACAAATGTTTTTTTAACAACAGAAGCCTCATGAATAAAGACACATTGAATTTTATCGCATATCACACAGCACTTTTCGACAAATTTAGTCCCTTTCCTAAGTCTGCTTACTGAGTCATATTGGTCATGCGTCATTCTTAATGAAGACGAAAAGAAGAAGTTCGTTGTAATTTCAGGACGATTTCTGTCAAAATTTAAGGATTTTGCGACTTGTTTGTGTTGGCTTATCGAAACTGAAAAGTGAATTTCTGCGTTCTTGATGTGCTTTGACCCGCAAATATGGGCGGATTAGTTTTCTTTACGACCCCTCAAGGTCAAGATTCACGGTCAAAGTTCGGCTTTTGAGGTTATGGTGTACCGACCGAATATTTTGTCAAAGTGTCGAAGATCTCTTAAGCAAATTTTTAAAGTTCGAAAAGAGAAATGTCATCTCAAGAAACATTGAATTTGCCGCACATTTTGAAACAATTGGAGTCCACTTCTCCCTCCGTTATATTTAGGGGACTCCAAGAAATAAGGTATAATGTATTGAAGACCCCCAGTGGAGCCCAGCTGTTCCAGCAGTACAATGGGCTCAAATACCTTTTCCGGTTTGTGAGAAAGCCCAATGAAAAACTCCTTGATTTGACTCTTAGTATATTAGGCAACTTATGTTTAGAAGATGATGTCAAAACTAAGGCAAGTAAATTAAATTATTGTCATTGTTGAGATTTTTTTCTTTTTAAATTTTTGATGTAAATTTCTGTTAGGCATTTTACTTCTTGTGTACTTGTTAAGTAGGTTTACCAGATTTGCTCTCAAAATGTTGTTCTGGCTTATTGGCATTTTAATCTTTAATCACTGTCTCTGTGCTTTCAGGTGGCTGAGGAAAATGGATTTTTATCCCATATTTTAAATTTGATTGCACATATGCAAAAAGATAGCATTATTGGGCGAGCTTGTCGGCTACTTGGGAATCTAGCTACTAACCAAATTATAGCTGTGACATTACATCAAAAAGGTGCTGTACCAAAGTTAATCGAGTCCATTAAAAGCAAGGATACCTCACCTGGAACAAAGCACATGGCTGTTAGAGCTTTAAGGTTTGTCAAGTATTGTCTTAAATCTTCCTCTGCTCAAAATTTTTGCTCTTCATCCATAAATTTATATTGACAGATTGTTGTGGGAACCTGACACTAATAGGAACAAAATGCTTCAAGATCAGGTGGTACATACTGTCGCAAGTTTGTTAAGTACACCAGTTGATGAACTGCTTCAGGCTGTCTTGAAAGCTTTAGGGACATTCACATATAAGTGTTCAGAAAGATGTGCTTTGCAGGTAAATTACATCAAGATTATTTTGTGTATAAAAAAAATAAATTCAAATAGATTTAGTTTTTCCTAACATATTTGTGTATCCCTGGCTTAGGTGCAGGGAGACGGCAAAGGTTTTGAGGAACTTGTTGCAAGCTTGAAACAATGCTCTAAAAGTGAGCTACCCATTAGTGTCATCTTAAATTTATGCTTTGTGTCAGAAGTAAGGCCATTACTTGGAACTGCTGGAGTTGTTGAAGCAGTCCTTAGTCTTGCAAATAGCACCAGTGGCCCTAAGTTTTGTAAGTGTTTATAAAAATTACATTTTTAATCATTCAGACATGCGTAATTTTTTCTTTTCTTAAAAGTGCATTGTGATGTGGTTTTTGCAGCCTCAGAAATTGTGTCCATACTGTCTCTTTTGTGTCGAGAATCTGTAAATCGCAGTAAAGTACGAAGAAATGGTGGTTTAGATGTTCTTTTAGATACCTTAAAATGTGGATCCCATCCAAATATGGAGGCAAGGGCACTGAATGCAATGCTTCATTTTATTTATGATGAAGTTGGACTTGAGGTTAGTTCAATAAGTAAATAATCATTTGCATGTTTAATATTTAAATTAATGTGAGGGAGTAATTTTTTTACCTGTCTATATTTTGACAGATTTTAATTAAGGAAGGTTTAGTTCCAGTACTTGTTAACAAATTAGTTAAAGTGGTGGATAATCATGGATCCATTCATATAAATCAGAACCGGAAAGGGGGATCCTCTGCTCCTTTGACCACTCAAAAGCGCATGCGCTTTTCTGGTCCGAAAGAAGAAACCCCACTGTTTTCATATGACAATGATCCTCTTGGACTCAAGTAAGCTTTAATCTTTGCTTTTGATTGTTAAAAGTATTTTGTATTATATGTAATAATGCTCTAATGCAATATTGGATCTTGCAGAACTCGAGAGTTGGCTTCAACATCCTTTCGGACTGATAACAGTACTCTTGGTGGCCATTGGAGCCCTGGAAGTTCAAGAAGTGTTGAATTTTCACCTGATACCACACGAATGTATAGTCCTCCTCCACTGAATACAAGTTGTAGTCCTACTTCATCAGCACTCTCTCCTGCATCGCAGTCCTCTCCCCCATCTCCATTGTCAGATGCCTACTCACCCGTTTGTGGGTACAGCAGCAGTGAGGATGAAAAGCCGGAGGACACAGATGCTGAAGTTACCGTTGAATGTGAAGTAGACTCTGATTGTGAAGTGACCAGCCCTCACCTGTGAGTAAATGTGGACCAAGTCATAATTAAAATATCTTTGAGACAGGGAATCACTGTCATGAAAAGGATAATGATGATAATGATATTTCAGGAAGGACAAAGATGATGTTGATGATATACAGGATGCATTAAGTGCTAGCCTACCATCAAATGTTACGTCAAGACATGGCTTGGTGGAAAGCTGGTGCCTTCTCCTTCTATCCAGGGTATCGCATATGGACTCCCTTGTTGAAGATATGGTGTCTAGTAACACTTTGGATGCACTGTTGCAGTATTATACATTGTTAGACCCTCCACATCCTCGAGCAGCGAGGATTCTCCAACGAATTGCAAGGTACCATTGTCATCAGTTGTTTATGAATTAAGCATTCTTCATGCATTGGTACTTTATGCCCTTCCCTCCTTTTTTGTTTAGAAATCATTACTATCTTGTACCCCTCTTACGCGCTGGCCTTGTTCTAAAAGTAAATGCAAGATTGACCAGGAGAATCCATGATGGCTGTTCTCGTTGTCTTGAGTTTGATGGATTGGGTAAATCGTTGCTCTCCCAAATATCTGTTATAGCAGAGTCTGGATTTGGTGAAGGGGAAATTGCACATAGTCTCATGCGAGGTGCAAGACATGTTCAAACATTTCTCATCATAAGTATTCCATATATTATCAGGTTTGTACATAAATACTTCTGACTTTGAATTTTTAGTATGCTAGCCTTTAACAAATTGATTTACCTCCTCTTTTTTCGATTATAATTTCAGAAAGAGAAAACTGATACACCTTATGATGAATTGTAAAGTCAATGAAAAAAGTGCTCTAGATTTACTTTTTCAGTTAATGACTGATGAATGTGGAGATGGACTCTCATCTGAGGCTGTTGATAGTATAAGTCGACTTGCACGACAGATTGGTGCATTATCGATGAAGACGCTTAAGCTTGCAAACACCCAACTGTGTAAACGGGGTGCAAATAACTGCTCTAAAAATATACTAAAATTTTCCGGCGATGAGTTAAGTGCTGATGTCGTTGTTTTGGAGTTGGATAACGGTACTTTTGTTTCAGTTAGAAAAGGAGAAATGTGTGAAGAATCTCCAATGTTTGCAGCTATGTTAACAGGGAGCTTTTACGAGTCAGGACGTGAGAGAGTGTCTATGAAAGATGTGCGGAAAGAGAACCTTTGTTCTGTGTTATCTTTAATGCGCGCCCCAGCTTGGTGTCAGTGCTGTTTGACAGATCATGACACTAGTTTTGCATTTGATGTTCTTAAACTTGCAGATCGTTTCATACTACCAAAAGTAGTTAATAAAGTTGCCGATTGGTTAATAACTCAAATAGCCCCAGATGTCATACCATTGTTTTACTCTCAGGCTCAAAATTTGAGACACGTTCTGTCCATGAGTGAGAAGCTTTCCAAAGAATCTTTACAATTTGCCTTGTCTGAAGATATCGACCCAAACAAACGTTACAAAATATTTTCTACAATTTTAAATTCAGAGCTGAAAGAGCAGTTTATTGAAGACCTATCTGTTCTTCTCAAATTTCACCTAGACCAGCCATACTCCATTCATTAAAATTCATCTCATGTGTTAGTTTTTATGACCGCTTTTCTGTTATGTTCTGATTTTTTTCTTTTTTATTACCTTCTTATTGAAAGTATAATTTACTTTTTTGCCTGTGATTTTTTTTTTTTAATGGTTTTGATTTTTTTTAAATATTTTGTGTTTCTTTGCTTAGCTGCCCTATCATAATGAACTTTGCATCAAGCCCCGAATGTGCACATTTATTCTAGCAGCTGGTATTTGTGGAACCAATTAGTTGTTTTTGCTGTTCAAGTTTCCCTCTAGTCAAGTCACTTAGTTGCACTGTTTCTTTTTTTGTGTTTTTTTTTTTGTCTCTTAGATGCAATTTTGTTAAATCTCATGTTTGCCCTGTGACCCAGTGTATGAAAGGGTTGTAATGAGCGTTGGTGTAGAGTATACAGAGTAAATGATTGTGATAAGCAGAACATTTCTAGTTGGCAACCTGCTTATCCAGACCTATAAATTCTCACCACAGTTGATGATTGCTGTTTTCAGCAATAGCGGTGAAGCACCTGTGACAGATTTTTACTGTGATGTTAGCTATTGGCATTAATTTGAAGTTTGTTTTTCTAACAAGTGGTTTGTCTCCAATGTTAAGGAGCAAATTGTGATATTTGTGTGATCTTTTGCAGTGACATTACTTTTAAACCTTGGTTATAGAGGTGACGTTTGTACTTTTATAATTGAATGAAATGTTGCTATCTACACAATAAATTTTTGAAAAAAATGTAAACAAGGTTTATTTTAGCATGCGAGAGAATGCCCACATTGCTTCTTGAACCCTTCACCAACTTAGAACCTTAAAACCTTAGTGGCGAACAATAACAATAAAATGATCATCCATGCAGTGAGGTAGACATAAACATCAATAATGAAAGACAATTAACAATAAATATACAAACATGCAATGCTCAGATGTTACAACAAATCTTAATAGTGTCTTGTAGGGTATCCTTTTGAAGGAAATAAACAAAAATTGAATTTGGATTTGTTGATAACCAATTTCACTTCAACATACTTCAAAATTGAAACTTACCATAACACAGGTCTAATACTGAAAAATGACCTTCCACAGGAACAACACCAATGTGTCATGATGGTTATTTCTGCCACATTTCCATAAAGGACAGTCTTGATTCTCTGAAAAGAGGCAGAGAGAACGATGGTTATCTTAATATGCATTAAAATCATGGTATGTTGAGTCAGTGCCCATAGGCTTGTTTGGGTATGGGGCAGAGGGTGGTGCTGAGCTCAGGATGCTTCGTGCTGGTCTGAGCATACGTACCTCCGATTTCTTGCTTGTCTCTCTAAATCAGCTGCAACTGAAGCTGCTCTAATGAGCAAACTTTTGTCTAAATTGGCTAATCGAGCAACATTGATTCCATAACTACGGTCAGCAGCTCCTCTGACTACCTCATATAGAAATGTGAGAAATTCAGCTTCGTCTAAAAGGGTTAAAATATGTTAATAAACAGGACCATTTTCTTCATAAGTCTTTACCCATACAATCCAATACCTTGTTCATGCAAGACAAAAGCCATGTGATAGTTTGAGGCCTTTCCTTCCAATTCAGTAGCAGT
This sequence comes from Stenchaetothrips biformis, assembly GCA_030522485.1. Classification (NCBI taxonomy): domain Eukaryota; kingdom Metazoa; phylum Arthropoda; class Insecta; order Thysanoptera; family Thripidae; genus Stenchaetothrips; species Stenchaetothrips biformis. Next base: position 7,397,630 of record CM060100.1, read on the forward strand.
ATCCATGACTGAAGGGTAGTGGGTTACAAATAAGGAAAGACACTGAACCTGAAAACAACAAGAGTTAAAAGGATCCTTAATTATTAATGAAGCACAACCTTTGAAGAGAAAGGTAAATACATACCTCCAGAGCAATATGACGTAAAGTGGCACATGCAATAGCAGATCCGTCACATGATCCTGTTCCACGGCCCAGCTCATCAAGTAAAACAAGTGAATGTTTAGATACTTTACGCAGAATTGCTGATGTCTCATCTAACTCAACCATTAAAGTGCTTCGGCCATTGAATAATTCATCACGTGCACCCATACTGCAGAGCAAATTGTTTCATTATGCATAAAATTAAGACAATGATGAGAACGATTAAAATGGCATGACTAAAGGAATTACCGGGTAAAAATTGAGTCCAGTAGTGAAATTTCTGCGCAGTCAGCAGGTACAAAAGACCCAACATGAGCTAGTAACGCAATTAAAGCTACTTGGCGAATGTAGCAAGATTTTCCACCCATATTTGGGCCCGATAGGACCATGCAGCATTCCCCTGAGCTCTGAACAGAGAGAAAATTAATACTAGTAGTGCACCACATTTTCTATTTCCCCTTCTGGGACGCTTACATTTAGCTGCGTGTCATTGGGTACAAATTGCCCAGCACTGGTCAAGAGGAGTGGAACAATGGGATGCCTCCCTCTTTTAATTGAAATTTGAGGACTTTCACTTTCCAGGAGTTTAGGTCTGAAAAGAATAGACATAATACAAGATACTGAAGGTGCTGAAAAGGGCTTGTTATTGGTATTACATCAGGAACATACTTGCAGTAGCCTTCTTGTTGGGCAACATGAGCCAGTGATAAGATGACATCTAAAGTTGCAACTTTGTAGATTGCCTGTTTATGCTTAAAATACTGTTGACTGAAATCCTGCAACAGGCCGATCCATGCTAGCTGGCATTCTGCTCGTAACATTTCCTTGAGACGTTGCAAGTCACCAAATAATTTATCAACAGCCGGAGGTCTATATCTTCCAACTTGTTTCGTGCTGCATATGAGAACACAGACATAGAATTGTAAAACTTGAGAATGAAATCAATGCACTTCTGGATTCTAGTTACCTGCTGATTTTCCTCCAATTAGCTGGTACCCTTCTTGAATCATTATTTTTAACTTCAATAAGATATTCTTGCCCAGATACACATGTATACTGAATGGAAAATAAAGAAAGCTTCTTGGCAATTTCTGGTCTTAGTGAGTCAATGGACTGAACGGTTTCTTCAATTTTACTCTTTAACTTCAAAACATTAGGAAATGCAGAAAAGTCCCTCAACAATTTGGTCTTATCTCCATCTCTAAAATTTCAAACAAATAAGTTACATTTTTTAAAGGTTGAATAAAGTATTGAACAGACATTCGTAGAATCTGGAATAAGCAGCATGATGCAACTCTTACTTAGCAGCGCTAACAACTATATTATCTCTGTATGCTTGAACACCATCAAGTAGACTGATAGAGTCTTGCATGGCTTCCAACAGACGGGGAGTTGAGGTGTCTTGTTCTAAAACAGCTAATAATGATGAAAATTCTGAACTCATACCACATAATGCATCCAGAATAGTGAAGAATTGCATGGGGCTACACTGAAAAATCATAAAAATTATTCACATTGTTAGAAGCACTAGTAATATTACTTCAGTTTGAAAAATTGTTTTTATCAGATCGACACAGAGATGCGTTTACCTTGTTATGCAGAATTGTGGTCAATCCCTTTTCAATGTCTGGCAGAGTAGACAAAATATTTTTTAATTGAGTAATATGGGCCTGATCTGCACTCAGGAGTTCTTCGATAAATTCCTGTCTTTCTTCTAATCCTTTTTTTACCCTTATGGGCTGAGACAACCATTTGTGTAACAGTCGGGCACCAAACTTTGTCTTGGTGTGATTGAGAGCCCAGAACAAACTCCCATGAATGGTCCCAGAGTCACTACTAAAAATTTGCAAATTTCGTATGGTTGAAGAGTCTATATAAAGAAAATCTTCTCCAGATGGTAACTTTTGAAGACTGGACAAACAGTTTTTAAATACACATGAAAATACATAACAACGACAACAACAACAAAAAAAAAATTAACAAAAATAAATAGATAAGGTACTGTTTCCCTCACCCATCCAGTCTGATAGCCCTGTGAAGACCAAATTCATTCAAGTGCTTCTGTGCAGCTGCTAAACAGCCCAACACAGCAAGTGGCAGCTCTGTCAGCTCCTCAAGAGCTGCTGATTCTGGCTTGCCATAATCTTTGCTAGTAAAGTAACCAACAACTCGAGTTAAAGCATCAGTGGTTTCAAACCAATCTGATGGCAACCTTTCAATTCTGGCATTGCTATAATGAAATGAAGAGATAAACCATATTACTTGTATAATAAAGGGATCAACTCTGTAACAAAGATTAAGACTGAAGATCTTTTTACCTGTGATTTAGCAATCGTTCACTGTCTGTAGAGAGACTAGTTGGGCAGAGTATTTCTGAGGGGTTAATAATTTGAAGTCTCTTGTGAAGCTCCTCTCGGGTTGAGTTATCCTGGAATTGCTCATAGCTGCACTCCCCTGTTGAAGGGTTTACTGCCTAGAAAATAAAAGATGTATGCCTCATTCAATTTTTAAAAATGAATGTGCCATAAAGACAGTTTTGTTATGTCTTCTACATCTGATCCTGAAGCTAGCGCAGTCCCATTATATAATAGATACAGACAAAATTTAATTCGTGATAATCTTTTACTTGCATACGTAGAGACGCTTACCACAAAAACTATATTAAAGACGTTCTGCTCAATTTTTTCCTCATAAAAGCAGAATATATGACCAGCAGATATTCCCTGTTGATCAATGGAATCAACATGTAAGTAAAAATTAAGGAAAAACAACTGTCACAAAAATTTATAACAGCATACTGAAAAGGAAAACAAAAAGCTTTGGAAAGGATATCTTCCCCGATAAGAGTTGCACATGTGAAAAGGTGTTGAAGTTTGCGAGTAAAGGGAGCACTCTTGTTATCACTCATTGCTTTGAGAGCAGCTGTCTCCACCTGCTTCACAACACCAACTTTATGACCTGGTAACCAGAAATAAAATGAATCACAGAATGCAGTATGATAAAATTATTCCAAAGAAGATTGAGAATTGAATTGGCAACCAGCTTTTAATTACCCTTTTCCACTAAACGGCCGACATGTGCATGTAGGCGATGAACAGGAATGCTTGCCGTCATGAAATTATGATCGAGATGAGCATAAATATTTAGTTCTTGGGCTGCGATTTCTGCATCTTCGCCAAAAAATCTATATTTGTACCCACACTCAACAAACAAAAGCACACCTGGATGTTCCTTCTTTAAGTCTACAACTTGCTGTTCCAAAGCAGTGAACTTCACCTTGCTAAATTTGCCTTGACTTATCACTTCAGAAATTTTGAGAGACCTTGATCCTAATGCACCTGAACTTGATTTGAATCCATCATTGTGACTTGCTTCCTCGATCTTCTCAACAGGAATACTTGAAAGGGAAGTTGAGGCAGTGCCAATAGACCGAGGCCGAGGCTCTGCAGTTCTCTTGTCATTACTTCCAGAATCTGTTACTGCTTCGGGTGAAGTGGAGAAACTCTTTAGTTTTAATAGGGTGGAGTCAGAAAGTTTTAAAGGGGCCTTGTCTTTCAGGACAACTTCTGTTGTTGGCTCGTCATCCAATTTGATGCGTTTGGAGGGTTCTTCTGAATCGTCAAGGCTATCATCCTAAAGTCAATAAAGAGCACACAACAAGAATTTCAAAATTTAATCAACAGAAGCCGGTGCAAACATATTAGCACATGAATTAAGTGTAGATTCCAAATTCTGGTCTCAGCCTACAGCCATCATGTTTCACTGAGAAAAATGAGAAACCGGAGCAATGACAGCTCACAGAGGTGCATGGATCGAGAGGAGCAAAGCATCCTTAATGATAGAAACAGATAGTCTGAGACATTTTCGGATGACTACACGTGCAATCAAGGGACAAAGGCACATTACCTTTGAATCCACACCTAGGTTAGATGATTTCTTAGAGCCAAAAAAACTTGATATTGTTTTCTGTGATAGACTGGGAGGGTTTGACACAGATGATTCAACTTTGTCTTTCGCCTTTCTCTTAAGTCGCCAAAAACTTGGTTTAGGTTTAGACATTGCTTTTCAGGAACTGGGACTCCAAAACCGGCGAGCGCAGCGCTAGCGCTGTCTATTTAAGCGTGGGTGAGAGAGAGAGAAGAGAGAGAGAGAGAGAGAGAGAGAGAGAGAGAGAGAGAGAGAGAGAGAGAGAGAGAGAGAGAGAGAGAGAGAGAGAGAGAGAGAGAGAGAGAGACAGAGAGAGAGAGAGAGAGAGAGAGAGAGAGAGAGAGAGAGAGAGGGAGGGAGAGAGAGAGAGTTATTAAGAGACGGGAGAGGAGAGAGAGAGAGCAAGAAGAAAGAGGGACGCCTCCACTGGCCTGACAATGTAGTGGACCTACTAATTTCTCAAGTTATTTTTGAAGCGACCGCCAACGAAATACCATATTCTACCAAGATACATTTCTAACTGTATGAGTAAATATAACATGGTTCATGAATATCATTTGACTGGTTGTCATTTTAACGAATGCAGAGCACGGGTGTCTTTGCAAGATAGCTTTTAAATCCCGCGCCCACTAGGACACATGAATGTCGGGCAAGCGCAAGGCGGCTCGCTGCAGTGAAATCCACGAATTTCGCAAATTCAGTTGACTACTCAAATTCAAGCTTTATTTTTTTGGTGTTTTTTCTTAAATTGGATTTTGGGCCCAGCCAGTTTGGCAAATTAAAACAGCTTTTACGAGAAAATTTGAAAACGCCACGCCCACAAACAGTCGGTTCCACTCGTATCCAACACTGTCAAATCCATGACGTCACTGGCGCAGTCGCACAGAAGCAGACAGCACTGCAGAGAGTATCGATTTTTATGATTGTAGTGTCTGTTTCGTTAGTTTTAGTGTCTTTTCATGGGTAATATTGTGAATGGGACGCTTATTTGAGTTATTCCGTGTTGAGTGAGTGTGAATTACACGGCTGAATAATGACGAAGGACAGACTAGCAGCGCTCAAAGCGGTAAGAAAACACTAACCACCAACGGGAGCGCTAGGCCTCGCCATTATTTCTGCTCCTGTAATATGTTTGAATCAAAGCCCAATTTCTTTTATTTTTGAGGCCTTCTCTAGAATTCGGTGACCCTGAAACGTCCTACCAATTTTCATACCACACAACCCACTGTTTGTTAAGCTGTAGCCTGTTGTCACTGGGAAGTGGGTTAGGACACTCGTAGTGGGAGGGGTTTGGAAGTGATGTCATCGTTGGAGATTAAACCGATTTTTTAAAATTCTGAGTCACTGTTTCGGCACCCACGAATCCCTCATTTTACAGGAAAACCAAGAGAGCATATGTATTTCACAAAGACCTCCGGTTGCCCTTTACATTGTACTCAAAATGTCTTGAACACAGTGGACTTGTTCTGCCATGGTCATATAATTTTGACAAGTCCGCCTGTCAACAGGCAGCATTTCAATTTGACAATCGTCTTGCTATGTTCATTGAAAGTAATGAGATGCCGAAGTACTGGTTTCAACGATTTTTTTCATGTTTAGACAGCTCTCTATTTGTTTTCAAATTGAAGAGGTTATGTAGTGTTCCTCCTTCTTCCCTCTCAGCACTAAGTAAATTATCAAAGAAAATGTAGGAAAGCTTCATGACGTTCCTTAAATCGATCGACACTGTTCCAAATTTTAAATAAAAATGAAATCTCTGACTGAAGGAAATTAAGTGGGATGTCAGGAATACCCGATACCACCTCAGTATATGGTAACACTAAATGGAAGACCCTTATGAAAGAAGAAATTGAGGCTGCTAGACTCTTTTTATAAGTCGAAACTTAACTACAGTATTTTGATTTCATATTTTCCACTTCTCTTTACTTACTCCTGTGTGATCTTGTGTTACTAGGCGCAGAGCGATGATGATGATATGGGCCCGGATGATGTGGCCGTCACGGTGGAAGGCCGTGATGGCTTCATGGATGAATTCTTCGCAGAGGTATGTTTGGGTGCATGCTCATTTCAATTACGGTGCATTTTACCGTATATTGTTCTCTTGTTCCGTTAAAAGAAATCAGAGATTAGCTAATTTACTGACTTTGTTTTCAGGTGGAGGAAATACGGGAAATGATAGACAAGATACAAGCAAATGTGGAAGAGGTGAAGAAGAAACATTCTGCCATCCTCTCAGCGCCTCAAACAGATGAGAGTGAGTCCCTTTCTGTTTCTTTGTAATCTTCTTCTTTTGCCCCTGGAATCAACACGTTCCTTCACACATATGGGTCTTTTGTTTTCATTAAATGGTTGTTTTTTGTATTTTGGGAAGAGTACCTCTTCCTTCTGTCATGCTCTTCCTTTCTTATTTTAATTATCAAACGCTCCAAACACTTCAAGGAAACTTACATGTGTGCCCTTGTTGCTGAATGTGTGCCTCTTGTAGGGTCCTCACGCCATGTCATTCGCAAACCTGACCTTCAGAAAAACAAGCTTAAGAAAGGGTTTGTTATCCGGTGCCATTAGGTAAATTTTGGCATCATAAACAGGCGATGTTTGTCATCCCCAAGGTTTATGTGCAATGCTGCTCAAACATATTAGACGTGTCCCTCAAAATATTAACATAATCATCTCATCATATTTGAAGTAAATACCGCCACGAAGCTGTGTGACCAGAAAGTGAACGCGGAACTGTCGGCCAAAGCATGTGGGGAGGGTGCCGTGAGAACCGGCGCCGCCCGGACCGCACCCCGCCTTTGTCGCCAGCTCGGCCAGCCCCGCCAGCCCCGCCAGCCCGTCGCAGCCACGCGGGTGGGAAAGCCAGGCCCATTTTTCTTGCTCAAACTGGATGATCTTCTCACACACACACACACACCCCTCGCACCCCCTGCGCGGGGGGTGGCGTGACTGACGTGTCTCCCTCGGTGGGACTTCCCCGGGCTGGTGGGACTTCCCCGGGCTGGCCGCCGCGGGCAGCCGAACCGGACGCCAAAACTATCTCTCGGCAGGCAAAGGTCGACTTGTTGCTCGCATATCGGAGGCACGGGATGGATAATCGCCAAGAAGGGAGACGACAGATGAAAACAGTGCGAGCCAGAGTGCTCTGGCCGGCGGGGGTGGCGGGGGACGGACCGACGCTGCTATTCATTCTGACTGGCGTGGCGGGGCTGCCTTGGTCGCGTCGGTTGGATTCACGCCTGTAATTGGGTCCCAGCCGAAGGATCCTCGCTCTGTCTCTCTCGCACTCAAACGGACGCGCCCCGTGAGCGCGACAGAGACAGCGGCAGTCCTCGAGAATCGCTCCGCCGGTTCATTCATTTGCGCGTGGATCATCTTCACCGGCGGCGGGGGAAGGGCGGCTGGAGCCAGGCGCCTCGCCGAGCGGGAGGCAGGCGGGTCCAAGGCGTGGGCGCTAATGGCATGGCGGCCGCCCAGTAGACTGATTCCGAGAATCATTTTCATCGCTCTGTCTCTCTCTCGCACCTGTACGGGGCACCCGTGCGAGAGGGACAGCGCGACGAAAACGACTCTCAGTCTGCAGTCGCCCACGGGAACCCCCCGCCCGATTCATAGGCAACTAATGCGGGCGAGAGGCGCCAGTGCGAGGCGGGCTGTCGTCTCGTCGCCCCGACTCCGCCGAGCGGTCCGAGTGGGACAGAGCGACGAAGGGACCGTCCGCACCGAGGGGTTACCCACTCCGGGAATCATGTGTTCACTCAACCTGAGAATCATTCGTAATTTTTTCGAAATTTTATATAAAATGCTTAGGTATGACGTAGTAGTCTTGCAATAGTGTCCTAAAACCGCCTAAAACACGAAGAAACAAAGAAATTTCTTTAAATATCCTCACTTTTTCAATTGGATTTGTTCAGGAATCGTGGGAATCCGGAATCGTGTGTACTATCACTCGCAAAAGATTTGAGCCGAAGATACCCCATGCGCAAGAGACTTTCAATGCTAGATGTATGGGAGATCTCTTGGGCATGGAGTATCTAAGGCTCAATTTTTTTGCGAGTGATAGTACACCAAAATAAGAAGTGGGCAACCCCTTGGTCCGGACGCAGCCTGCAGGCTCGCGGGGTGCATGGTGCAGGCACGGCCGGCGTGCGGCGTTGAGTGTGGTCAAGGGTCGGGGCGGGGCGTGCCGTGACATCTGCCACTTAGGCGCCCCGCCCACGGTGAACTCACGGCGCCTCCTTGTCCCCCTCCTCTTTATCACCGTCTCGGCCTTGCCCATGCCTCTCTCCCTGCCTCTCTCACTCCCTCTCTCCCTGCCTCTCCCACTCCCTCTCTCCCTGCCTCTCTCACTCCCTCTCTCCCTGCCTCTCTCACTCCCTCTCTCCCTGCCTCTCTCACTCCCTCTCTCCCTGCCTCTCTCACTCCCTCTCTCCCTGCCTCTCTCACTCCCTCTCTCCCTGCCTCTCTCACTCCCTCTCTCCCTGCCTCTCTCACTCCCTCTCTCCCTGCCTCTCTCACTCCCTCTCGCCCTGCCTCTCTCACTCCCTCTCTCACTCCCTCTCTCACTCCCTCTCACCCTGCCTCTCTCACTCCCTCTCTCCCTGCCTCACCCACTCGCTCTCTCCCTGCCTCTCTCACTCCCTCTCTCCCTGCCTCTCTCACTCCCTCTCACCCTGCCTCTCTCACTCCCTCTCACCCCCTCTCTCCCTGCCTCTCTCACTCCCTCTCTCCCTGCCTCTCTCACTCCCTCTCTCACTCCCTCTCACCCTGCCTCTCTCACTCCCTCTCACCCTGCCTCTCTCACTCCCTCTCTCCCTGCCTCTCTCACTCCCTCTCTCCCTGCCTCACCCACTCGCTCTCTCCCTGCCTCTCTCACCCCCTCTCTCCCTGCCTCTCTCACTCCCTCTCTCCCTGCCTCTCTCACTCCCTCTCTCACTCCCTCTCACCCTGCCTCTCTCACTCCCTCTCACCCCCTCTCTCCCTGCCTCTCTCACTCCCTCTCACCCTGCCTCTCTCACTCCCTCTCCCCCTCCCTCCCTCTCCCCACTCGATGGCCGTGGATTTGAGGGGCGCACACCCTCACCTTGAAAAAATATCGGCGGCGCGGCGGGCGGCAGGCAAAGCCAAGACGGAGCGATCGACGTGCCAGGGCCTCGCCGATTCCGCGAGCAGGGCCGGTCGCTCTGTCTCTCTCGCACCCGCGCGGGACGCCCTATGAGTGCGAGAGAGAGAGAGAGAGAGAGAGAGAGAGAGAGAGAGAGAGAGAGAGAGAGAGAGAGAGAGAGAGAGAGGGAGGGACAGAGAGAGAGAGAGGGACAGGGACAGAGAGAGAGAGAGAGAGAGAGAGGGACAGGGACAGAGAGAGAGAGAGAGAGAGAGAGAGGGACAGAGAGAGAGAGAGAGAGAGAGAGAGAGAGAGAGAGAGAGAGAGAGAGAGAGAGTGAGAGTGAGTGAGTGAGTGAGTGAGTGCGGCAGCGGCCGTGGCCCCTTGACACCTCGCCACGCGTAGCGACGAGTAGTGACGCGTAGCGACGCCCTGCCCGGATCCCCCGCCGCCGGGCCCTCTGTGGGGCCCTCGAGAGTCGACCCGTCCGCCCCACTTGTTTAGCGACCGCTGCTTGTCCGTCTAGACTCGGCGAGGACGAAAGGAAGGGAAGGGCCGCCGCGGCGTCGCGCCGTCCTTGGAGTCCTTGGGGGTTGTTTCGTGTTTGGACCGGCCGGGTGAAGCGCGAAGGGCGAAGCGCTCTTCGATTTTTCTGTCCGGTCCTCTTGCCGTCCCGCTGCTGCTGTTGCTGCTGCCGAGCGATACAGTCGTCTCGTCGTCGCGCTGTCTCTGTCGCACTCGCAGGGCTCTCCAAGGGTGCGAGAGAGACAGAGCGCCGAACCCGAGGGGTCCCTCACTCTGAAGTTGCCTGTACACAGATTGTTTGATTGTGTCGGATTGCTTAGGATTCTGTACTAGCCAGGGGAAGGCCTTCGGCCTCGCTGCTGAGCTGTATGGAGCTGCAGATGAAATTTTATGTTCACGAGCAGTTGATCATAAGGAAATAGTTACATATCTGTTTTGAAAAATGAAGTGGAATGGTTTATAGACCATTCCGCTGGATCTACTTCGATGCCTCGAAAAAACAAATGCACCGGAAGTCAGGTCGCGTCAGCCAATCAGAAGCCTTCTTTCATCAGTGGTAGCGCCTACCCTTGATGAGAGGAGGCTTCTGATTGGCCGACGCGACCTGACTTCCGGTGCATTTGTTTTTTCGAGGGATCGAAGTAGATCCAGCGGAATGGTCTATTAACCGAACCTAACCTTCTCTAACCTAACCTAACCTATCGTGACCTTACCTTACCTAACCTAACCTAAACTGTAATATGGCTAGTGTCTAACTCAACTTGTATTATTGTTTTTGCTGTATTGTCATCAAAGTATTGCTTTTGTCGTATTGGTCTTTGATTATTAATTTCCGATTATTGATCTTGGATAATTGACCTTGGACTATCGACCTTGTATTATTGACCTTGGTCTATCGACCTTGGACTATTAACCTTGGACTATCGATGTTGGACTATTGACCTTGGATTATTGACCTTGGACTATTGACCTCGGACTATTGACCTGGGACTTTCGGCTTTGGACTATTGACCTCGGACTACGTATGTATATATGGATATAGGATTAAGATCAATAATAAGATACCTTTAGGAAACTAAAGGTATCCGGGGGGGGGGGGTGGACAGTTGGCATGTCTAAATCCTCCAACAGGGTGCTTCGCTTCGCTCAGCAAATGATTTTGTCGCGCCTTTTGCCTACTTACAGGCCTTTTTGACGCAAGATTGTGGGATTGTCTCATCCTAGCGTACGCAGATTGTTTGGGTGGGGGACCCCTTGGCCGAACCGCTCTTGGATCGCAGGGCTGCTGCTGCCCATTCCTTAAGCGCTTTGTAAATTCTCTGGTGGGCTTTCCTCGCTTTGCTCCGAGTGAGTGCGTGCGCAAGGGGAAGAGGGGGGCGGGGGACCAATCGCGAGGTTCTGTTGCTGTTGTCCCGCTCTCGGATCGGCTTCTGTCCTTCTGTCCGAGCATTTCGGGGGAAATCAAAACGGCATCAGGATATCGATGGTGGCACAGTGGCAGTTGGACTCGGCACGGCTTGACTCGGCTTGCGAGGGGTCGTCAACTCACATCCCGCATGTACGAAGTAATACAGTAATATATGGTAATATACCTCCTATATTACAGACTTTTGGCTGCTTTTTCGTTCTAACTTTGCTTAAAGCAGTTTAATTGGTAATATTTATGGATTTTTAACGGTAATTTATGAGTAATTTACAAGTAATATGCAGCATGTGTACGAAGTAATATGCGAGTTGACGACCCCTCGTCGGCTTGTCTCGACTCGGCTCGGCTCCGCTCGACTCGGCTCGGCTCCGCTCCGCTCGACTCGGCTCGACTCGGCTCGACTCGGCTCGACTCGGCTCGATCCTTTGACAGTGGCAGGGCAGTGGCGCGCCGAGCGTGCCGGCTGTTGGTGTGCATTGCGTTGCGTGTGTGGCGCGCCGCACAAGTCGCCCGTGTCCAGTGGATTCGGTTCAGGCCACCCAGCCGGATGGCTTAGTCAATAGCGCCAGCCTGACCCTTCCCACTCACTCCCCGCCCCACCGGACCGGCCCCGCCCACTCGTGTATTGTTAAGCGTGCTTGTCGGCGGTGTTGTCGGTGATCCCCTGCTTTGCTTTCTCGTGATTCACAGCGTTTGGGGTTTTTGCCCGGGGCCGTCAGGTCGGCTTTTCCAGTCCGTATTTGTTTGCGGATTGCCGACCGACCGCGTAGTTTGGGCGACGACTCTTTCTCTCATTCTCACCCGCACCCTGTGTCCCCCGCCCTTCCTCTCTCTCTCTCTCTCTCTCTCTCTCTCTCTCTCTCTCTCTCTCTCTCTCTCTCTCTCTCTCTCTCTCTCTCTCTCTCTCTCTCTCTCTCTCTCTCTCTCTCTCTCTCTCTCTCTTGCTTTGCATTCATTCAACTCTAACTATATCAAGAATATTTCTACTTCACTCAAAGCAGTTCTTTACTTAAGCACATTAATGCAGAAAATCACTTGCATCACGTAAATTTTACTTGATGGAAGAAATCATTTTTCTGGGTGCGGACGAAGTGTACACAGAGTGGTGGACCCCTCGCCGCGGTGCCGGATGGGACGCTATGCCAGCAGGAATGCCTGATAGCGCGTGGCGGTGTCACCGGTGTCACACTGCAACGCCGCCGTGGCTGCAGCACGCGCTGCTGGTACACGATGCACCCCTGCCTGCCTCTCCGCGCCGTCCTCCTCAGTTCGGTCTGTCTATTGCCCGCGTCCGGCCCCTCCCCGCCCCCGCCCCCCTCGCCCAGTTGTTGTGATACTCTCAGCGTGCCGTAGGTTGATCCGGCGCGAGTCGGTGGGACATGGCTCCCGGCCGTCGCTTCCCCCTCCTGCCGCCGCCCCCACTGCCACCCCCGCCCCCTCCCCCTGCCGCCGCCCCCACTGCCACCCCCGCCCCCCCTCCCCCCGCCGCCGCCCCCCCCTGCGCCCACTATTGATCTGCCTGGATTGCGAGCGCGCGGGGCGAGGGGGTGGGGAGCCGCCAGCAGCAAGCCAGCGGCGGCGCGGCGGCCTGGCGTGGCGCGGCGTGGCCTGGCGGGGTGCGTGGCTGGGGGAGCCACCCCCGTGCAGGCCGTGTCGCGGAGAGTAAAAGTGGTACGTCTGGCCTAGGGACCCGCCCCGCCCGCCGCGCCGCGCCCCGCCCCGCCCCGCCCCGCCCCGCCCCGACACCCTGGCGGGGCTGGCATCCCCCACGCTTCGCTTCCGAGTGCCCACGCCTCGGCCCACGCCCTCCACCCAGACCCGCTCCGTGGCGTGGCGCTCTGGGCAGGGCGTGTTGGTCACCACGGCCGACCGTTTGCTGCGCGCTTACTCCGATCACGGCCGTTGCCAGCCCGGCCGAAGGCAAACTGTAACAAAAATAAATAAATCTGGGCTAAAGTCGCCACATGTTACACGGTTAAATTTACCCTCATGGCCATTTTATTAATTCACCCACATTCTTAAAAAGGGTAAATTTACCCTTTGATGGATGGCGAAATTCACCCACCTAAAAGTGCACACAGCCGTTGACGTGACCAAACAAGGCAACCCACCCTTTGGTTCTTTTGTATGTTTTGTTTTTCTCGCAGTGGATCCAAACGCCCCTTCCCCCTCCCCCTGGTCCGCTTGCCCTTCGAATCGCATGACAATATATATGCGCGTGCAGGAAGTGGGCTACCTGGCCGTCAGGGCAAAGGGGAGGGGTGGCTAGTGTGTAGGTGGCTGGACAGCGACGCGGGCGGCGAGGGGGGAGGGGGAGGGGTGGCGCCTGAGACGACGGCTCCGGCAAATTTGATAAAGAGTTCCGGGACTGGGTGACTGCTACCTCGGTCGGAGGAGCCGAGGACGGTTCTGAGTGCTTCCAGTGACGATGTCTGTCTGACTGTCTGTCTGACTGTCTGTCTGGTTGTCTTGGCGTCCAGACTCACACCGTCTTAATCTAGGCATCAAGTATGAATGGAGCTGCCATGCATTTTGGACGGGGAAGCAGTGGAATCGAGTCTGTTCAGCGTGGGCACGAAAGCGTGGCCACGAAAGCCCGGGCACGAAAGCCTCGGCACGAACACGAAAGCCGGCCCAGGTTGGCGGCTCAGGGACAGCGCCCGCGAGACGAGGGGTAGGCAAGCCCGCATGCCACGGCCGTGCCTTGCCTACCCTCGCCCCCGCGGGCGTTCTTGTCCGCTTCGCGCGCTCCAAGTTTGCCGGCGTCCTTTCGACAACCCCGCCGGCCTGCCGGCGGGCGGCAGTACATCAGCCGGAGCAGGGCGTCACGCAGGCGCCGCACCGTCTCTCTTTATTGCGGACACGGGCCGGTCGCGGCCTTGGTGACGGAATGTTTCCGGCGCCGAGCTGTCGGCCAGTCGGCCACCGACTCGGACCAGCCCGTTGCCCGACCCGCCAACAGCAGACTCATTCCGAGTCTCTCTCTCTCTCTCTCTCTCTCTCTCTCTCTCTCTCTCTCTCTCTCTCTCTCTCTCTCTCTCTCTCTCTCTCTCTCTCTCACTCACTCACTCACTCACTCACTCACTCACTCACTCACTCACTCACTCACCCATGGGGCGTCCGGTGCGACAGAGACAGAGTGACTCTCTGAATCAGTCTCTTAAAGCCCGCGCAAACTCACCAACGTAACAAAGACTAGTCTGGCCGTAGACGTGCCGAGGACCGACGACAGGGTTGTGAGTCAAGTCTGAGGCACGGCCAGGCTCGGCGGGGGGCGGGCGGGGGTCAAGGACAAGCTCGGCCGGGCCGGGCGGGCGCACCCTCATATGCTACCCCGTGCGTACCCGGGGCGACCCCGAGCGCGACCTCCAAATCTTTCTGGTGTACTACCCTCCACATAGAAAACGAGGCGCGCCTTGAAAATAAAATGCCGTAATTTTTGCGGAACTTTTAGGTAGACGGGCTGAGGTTGGCAACCCTTTTGACCCTGGTGCATCCTGGGCCACTGATGGGGCAACCCTGTCTTTGGTTCCTGCCGCGGGCACCCCCCCCCCCCCCTCTCGGTACTCGGTATGCGCCCCCTGACCCGGCACCCGGCCCGCTAGGCAGCCCCAAAGCGGAGCGCAAAGCGCGGCAACATTTAAATTCCACCCGAGTGGCTCGGCTCCGAGCTCGGCTCGCGCGCGGGGCGCCAAGTGGTTGGCCCGGAATATGGAAGCGGGAAATGGAATAACGGCTGCCGTCTCTCTCTCTCCCTCTCTCTCTCTCTCTCTCTCTCTGTCTCTCTCTCTCTCTCTCTCTCTCTCTCTCTCTCTCTCTCTCTCTCTCTCTCTCTCTCTCTCTCTCTCTTTTAGTGCGACACAGAGAGAGAGAGTGTGACTCTCGGCGGATTCGCCCACCGCGAGGATCCCCGCTCCTCGGGGTGACTGCCGAGGTCGCCGTCACAACAAGTGTGTTTTCTTTGGCAAGCTTTGTCTCGTAGCAACAGGTACGCTGCCAATGGGCGGGCGCGACGAAGCGCCGCGTGACGACCCGTGACGATGGCGCCGTGACGACCCGTGACGACGGCGCCGCGACGATGGCGCCGTGACGACCCCCTGACGACCCGTGACGACCCGTGACGGAGGGCCTCGTGGGCCAAAGTTGCAAACTTGGGGCCTTTTATCCGGCCGGGCCTGCTCCATCATGCGACGTGCCGCAGCAAGCGCTCAATCTGGGAAAGACGAGGCCGAGCTGAGCTTGTCACACTGTGCGTAGCTAGGCCTACACGCAGCCCAGCCGGTGTCCCCATGCCCGTCTAGTTTGTAATTATAGGGGAGGCCTGCCTCTAAAAAAAACGGTGGGGATATGGAACGTCCTGAAGTATTGAACTCCCCACTCCTCGCTTATTCACTCATTGAAAATGGTACAAGTTGTTGCGCCAGAGGCGGTGCGTCCCTCCCTCCCTAGACGCGCCCACTGTGCGGCGGACGGCCCTTTATCAGCCCCGTCTCCCTTTTTACCTGCGCTTCCGCATCAACAGATCAATTAGCGCCGAGGACGGCCAGCCTGGGGCTAGGGCACCACCTGTTCGGCGCGGGGCAGGGCGGGGCGGCGGCGGCGGCGGCGGCTCGGCCGTGGCTCGGCCGTGGCTCGGCGGCCAGCAGGTCATTTCCGAGGGTGTCAGTAGGGCGCTGGGGCGCGGAGCCGCTGCGGCCGGCCCGGTGTAGTTGCACCGAGGTGGGAGTGTGCCGCGGCATGACGTTGGGCAATCTGGCTGTGGTGTGGCGCCAACAGGAAGAGTGGCTCGTTATTGGCTGTGGCCACGCCCGGCCGTGCAGCCCCCCGACGCATCCTCGCTGCTCTACACGGCCCTCCGCCCCCGCGCCGCCTCCGCCGCCCCCGCGCCGCCTCCGCCGCCCCCGCGCCGCCCCCGCCGCCCCCGCGCCGCCCCGCCTCAGCGCCACCCCCGCCCCCGCCCCTGTCCCCCCGGCTAGGGGCAGCCTACCCAGATCGATGCAGTACAGCACAGCCCTGCAGGGCCCTGCAGGGTGCGGCGGAACTACACCTAAAGGCCCATAGGCGCCCGAAGACCTGAGGGCGGCCGAAGGCGAGCCGGCCTATGAACGCCGCGGAGGCCATGATGAAGCTTGCATAGCGCGGCGGGTGCAAGGAGGGGGCGGCACCGCCGAGCCTCACCAGTGGCGGATCCAGAGGCGGCCTTTTGGGGGGGGGGGGCAAAGCAGTGCCGCTTACAGGGGCAAAGTAGCACCTTTTGCCTGCCTTTCAGGCGGCTATTTAGGTGCAATGGGGGGGGGGGGGGGGCAAAAACCCCTTTGCTCCCCCTGTATCCGCGCCTGAGCCTCACTGGCCTGGGCCAGCCTGGGCCTCATGACCCAGTGGCACCCGCCGATTCGCGGTGGATGAGCTGCTGTACGCTGTACCGAAGGTCGAGGGCCGGGGGAAGGACCGGGTGGGCCGGAGGAGAGCGTTCCGGCGACAATGGAGCGGGCCTGGCTCTCCCCCTCTTCCTCCTCCCTGTCCTTGTCCTTCCTCCCCCCGCGCCCCACAGGCCCGCAGCCCCGCAGCCCCGCAGCCCCGCCCCAGATTAGCAGTTTGAGCAGCACTCAAGTGATCTCCCAGCGCATGTCCGGCCACGGCCACCCACCCTCGTCCTCGTCCCTCGAGATGCACATGCACACACGGCCACGCACACATACACAGGGCTTCTGTTCCCCTGGGAGGGCATTCCCTCCCCCCCCCTTGCCACACTCGAAAAAGAAATGCGCCAGGAAGGCTGATCAGTCCAGACATTATGGCGGGGTCGATAAAGACGCGGGGAAGAGATAGGCAACTAGCCCAAGTGACGTGCCCCGGCGTTCGACGGGCTTGCCTACCCTTCGCATCGCAGGCGCTCATTGGCTGACTGTACGGTTAAACAACACTTCTTGTGTTATTCATGTCCATTTAGTAGTGCCCGTTTTTTTCAAAGCGGTTATTGATTTCAAAAAGGATTGCATTGATTGTTTGAAGGAACTGTCTTACTCAAGTGGGGTATTTCTGACTGTTACAGAAGTCAAACAGGAGCTGGAGGATCTGATGGCTGACATTAAGAAAACTGCCAACAAAGTCCGTGCCAAATTAAAGGGTAAGCGTATGGTCTCAGGGAGATTGTTGTTTGTTGTTTAATGGTCCTCTTTTACATGTTTTTAACCTTTGTTTACAGTGATAGAACAAAGCATTGAACAAGAGGAACACACCAACAAGTCTTCAGCAGATTTAAGGATACGCAAAACACAGCACTCCACTCTTTCGCGCAAATTTGTAGAAGTAATGACAGAGTACAACCGCACACAGACCGATTATCGAGAACGGTGTAAAGGAAGGATACAGCGACAACTTGAGATTAGTACGTTCCTCAAAGAGCCTTGTTCCCATTCTCAATTTAGCGTATTTTTTTTCTCAGTTTATAACTACATTATTTGAATTTTAGCCGGGCGAACAACTACCAATGAAGAACTGGAAGAAATGCTGGAGCAGGGTAACTCTGCTGTGTTTACCCAGGGTGTAAGTTCCCTTAATAAATCCTAATTGAGAATTGACTCAGATTATTGTTAAATTTTGACAACCCTTTTTTTCTTGTTCTAGATTATCATGGAGACCCAGCAAGCTAAGCAGACTCTTGCTGATATCGAGGCTCGACACGCTGACATTATCAAGCTGGAGAACTCAATCCGAGAACTCCACGACATGTTTATGGACATGGCCATGCTTGTTGAAAGCCAGGCAAGTATCCAATTTCATTTGCTCCCTTGTGCTCTTAATTTATTCCAGCATTGCAACTCGTTAATTTTTCTAAACTTTGTTCATTATAACATTTTATTTTCTAGATATTGTTTTTTTTTCAGCAGATATTTACTTATGTAAATTTTTAGATACTGTGACCTAATCTCTCAGAATTTTTTTATGGTAAACAATATTCAATGTGGTCGACCCTTACCGGTGCTCTATCTCTTTTATGGGTTTCTTTTGTTTCCTCCCTTGCTCCTATGAACTACTTTCACTTTTATAAAAATCCTGCTTGGATTTTCTTGTGGCGGGTATGGCGTTTTATCGCTTTTAAACTTCACTGTGGTCCGGGCGGGCCTGAATCGGCAGAGGACCATTCCTGATCTAGCCTATCTCTTATTTCCAATCTAATACTGGCATTGCACAAACTAACATCATTATGCTGCTTATTTAGTGGTGGTCAGTTAGGATTTAGTCTTTAATGATCCCATGGATGACTAATTGTTGCTTCTTCGCCCTTTCTGTTGCTGCGGATGTTTCCTCTCTCTGGTTGGCGGTGGCATTATCCTTGTAGGGTGAGATGATCGACCGCATTGAGTACCATGTGGAGCACGCAGTGGATTATGTGCAGACTGCTACTCAGGATACCAAGAAGGCACTCAAGTACCAGAGTAAAGCACGACGGGTATGTGCTCAAAATCTTTACTTCATTTTTAGATTTTTCTAATGTTTTTTTTGTTTTGTTTTCCTCACCCATGTCCTCTCCTTACCTCTTCAAATCAATTATCTCATGTTTGATCCAATCTTAACATGCTTTCCCCATTTTTGCTTCCTGGTTTCCTTGATAATACTGTAACCACCCCCTTTTCTATCTTCCTGTGTTAATATTGCTTTCCTGTTCTTTTCACACCTGTCCTTTCTATGTTAACTAACATTGTTATGGCTGTGTGTGGTGTGCTCTGGTGATTGTCACTTCTTCTTGCTGGTGTGTGGCTCTGGCTCTGTTTCTGTGTGGTTCCCTACGATGGCTACGCTTCGACTTGTCTGCGATGTGTCTGCTATCTCTCTTCTCTCAACTCACCTGGCCACCCTTCCGGTCCTCTCTCTTTGGTGTAACTGCTGGTCATTTGTGTGTTCATGCATGTGTGTTTCTGTGTATTACTCAACACTAACAACACAACCAACATCTGTTTTAATTCTGAACTCGCTTATTGGTTGGGGGGCTTTTCAAATCACAAAACTCTGTGTACCTCCCCACCTTGTAACCATTTGTCCCTATCTACCCCATCTCGCAACTTCCTTCTCCACTCCCAATACCTACTACAGGGTGAACTGGTTGACAGAGTAGAGTACCACGTCACTCAGTCACTGGATTACGTTGAACAAGCCCGTGGTCAACTTACAATTGCCCAGGATTATCAAAGCAAAGCCAGAAAGGTAAGCGTTCATGTCACATTTGTATACAGCCGACACTACAAATACAGTGCAGGGAGACACATTTTAATGAAACAGAACAAGGGTAAGCAAAGGAATCGAAGAATACTTCAGGAAAGTCATACCAGTTCACTTTATTTGAGATAGTCCTCTACAGCTCGCGTGACTAATACGTCTACCAGTTTTATTTAGAAAAAATATTTAGTATGAAAACACCCCATGCCTAGCTTGTATGGTGCCTGAAATGCATGGTATTTTAATAGCTCTGCATGGCTTCACATGTGTGTTTGTTCTTATATTGTTGATGTTCTTACAATTTTATAAAGTAGAATGTGATGTCTATTGAATAACTTGTTTTCCAAATTCTGGAGGAAAGTCCTCCTTGAAAGCTACCGTAAGTTAATGTAACCTCACGTTTTTTAATGATGCTTTTAAGTTTTACATATTAATAATACAATCAGATTTTTTCTCACTTAACTGTTGGCAGTAATTATGCACTATTTTCTGATACATACATAAGCAGAAGTTTATTCACATAAACATTGTCACTTTCTTGTATTTGAAAGCAGTAAATGAGTTTTGTTTTTTCCTTTCCCTGCAATATTGCATGTGATGTGCACTGTAGTGACAGTAGTTCTCTTTCGTTCTGTTCACAGAAAAAAATCTTCATCATTGTCTGCCTCGTTGTGTCTATTATAATTACAATCATTGTACTAGCAGTAGTGCTGTAAGATCCTCAGTTGGGGTTTATCGCTCTTAAGCAGAAGCAGCAGTGCAGTAAAAAGGGGGACAGGGGACTTACAGCTGTTTTAAATCAGATAATTTATGAACCTCATGTTGAAGGAAGTTCACTATGAGCCAGTAACAATGTCTATCCATGTTTGTTTTCCTTGAGGCAACTGGAATTAATGATTTCGTTTTAACATTACTGACCTCAAGGATTTGCCTCTCATACCCCCTTTCCCCTCTTCTACGTATAGTTTTAAGCATAGCTAATGTTACCCATTCAAAAGCTTTTTTTTTTTTTAAAAAAAAGTTCTGAAAGTTTGAACAACTTGTGCTCTAAATGCTGTATTTGACATTTGTTTTCCCCTTATGGGAGTTGGAAGAGTTAAATCATGAATAAATATTTAAATCTCTGTTGTTTTTTTTTTTTGTTGTTTTTTTTATTTGTAACTTGTTAATTTTTCGCTGCCCCGGTGGTCGCTGCAAGTGTCCATGGTCACTACTTGAAAGAAAATGAAACTAAAGAATTCTTAATACATTGGTCATTTGTCTTTCTTTTGTTCAGGTCCCACTTGCTCTTGATTTTTTTGAATCAAGTTTTTCTTGTCTTGCATTAATGTACTCCTTTTTAATATATTCTATCCTCCTCTAAGGCTAGTGTCCTTTCTTATGATTGTGAGAGAGAAGCAACAATGCGTCAGTATAACAAGTTATCGGTTGATCACATACATTTTTCCAAACTAGGGCTCTTCTGTTTGATTTAACTGCGACCATGTACAGTCAAGGCCTTAATAAGATATTTTAAATGTCTTAGTTTGAAAGTGCTTTTGGCAAACTGGCTATCTGATATCCAATTCCTTTTGGGACCGTGCTTCGGGTAGTCTTTGCAGAAGTCATGAAACAGCTTTGTTGTTTCTTCTCTATTGTAGATATTTGTTTGCTTTTTATTATGTGTAACCTTGTCTGAAGTGCAATTAATTTCTTTTTAAGCATACAAATTGTACGAGTGTTGTAAGTTCATATTTTATTATTTATTAGTACACCTGTGTAATGAAAGTGAATCTTTATGTGTTGTAGTTTTTGATATTTCAAGGAAGGAAAGCATCATGCATTCCAACGTATGCTTCTATTTTTTCATACTCTAAGAATGTTTGAGAAGATATATTCACAAAAGCTACAATATTGTCTAAAATGTGGATCAAAGTACGATTAAGCATCACTAAGAATATGCAGTAATACTCCTAGTGTATATCTGTAGTGCACTGCTGCTTCAGTTACTTTGAATAATTATGGATAGATAGGGTGTGTGAACAATGCACTATATGACAATATTATTTGAATCAAAACATATCCTGATCTTGATAGTCTCCTCTTGTGTGAGCAATTTTAATTAAAGTTTAGGGTTTGAAATAAATTAAGAAAATATTAAAGAATTGTGGTTGACTGTGTGCATTTAGGTCAAAGTATTTTGTCCTTCTTATATTTTGTTTTTGTTTCATGGTTATAGTGTGATGAGGACATAGACTCAGACACTGAGGATGTATCTGTTCGCACACCCCTTACATAGCTGAAACAACCTTCCATGCTCGTTTATTTAAGTGGCGCTGTCATGACTATGCTGGCTGCCCATACGCCATACATCCCCAGTAGCGCAAGTGCACCTCCTGCCCTGCATTTTGAGTGCCCTTGAGTACGCAGTTCGCTTTCACCAACCACCCAGGACTCGTCATGTCAGCCATATGTGCAACTGTGATCGACCGAACACTGCCCGGTAAGAGTCTTTTAAAATGTCGGTGTCTGCAGTATTTTCCCTTGTTCTCAACATGCTCCGATTCCTCCTTAATTTCTTTATCCCTTGAATTCTATACATATGTCTTTGATTTGTTGCTTTTTTATTGCTTTGCCTTTTAAGTTCTAAACCATTTACGTCTCAATACTTTTTGCTTTCTGTGAATGATTATGCTACAAACCTAAGCTATCTGGCTTTCAATGATTAGCCTTAAAAGTAGTGTTTTAGTCATGGATGTTAAAGATCTGTACAGGTAGTGCTTTTCAGCATTCAGATGTTCTATCTCTTTTACTCTTATCTTTAAATCTGGCTGTACTATTGACGGGTAATTTCCAAATGTTTTATATGAAGAATATGCTGATTGTGGCTGTTCTGATCACCTGTGGGAAAGGCTCTTTCTCATGCTTAAACTATTTAATGAAAAATTCAGATTCTGAATTATAAATAGAATTGTTCCTTTGTATTGCTATGCATCTATCTATCACCGTATAGTCTAGATCTCCAAAAGATATTTTTTTATTTTTTTAAAAAGATGTTTCTGCTGCAGGCATGCTGTCACATGACCTATTGTATTTTAGTCTTGTGTACAGCCTGTGGACATGGTGCCTGAATGTGATACTAGGCAGTAGACTGAAACAGTTGGCACTGCTCTCCACCTTGGGTAGAATCTCATCTTTTGATCACAGTTAGTGGTACCTAAGTGCAATGTTAGAGCCATGATAGAATGCTATGAAAGAAGTAAGTATAAATAGCCTACAATTTCATCCTCCATAAAACGATTTGAAATGACCTGTGAAAACCCGACCTAACCAAATGTGTAATTTCATTAATTTGCTGTCGTTCTCATTTAAAATGATTGTAAAGCTCCTCACTAGATTTGTAGATGTTGTAGTGCCTTAAACCTCTTTAATAAACAATAATAACATTAAGTTATAATTCAAGTAAATATATGGGTCTGAAAAGTTAGTTCCTTTTTGTGGAGCAAGACTTTGCTGTAGTACAACGAAATAAATCCTCAACCTTTTTCCTCTTTCGCCAATACCTCTCATCCTGTTAGCTGATGAGTGTCTTTGCCTATGTATGAAAGTTTCTGTGTGTGTATGTCAATGGTATGTCTGTGTGTAACTCTTACTGTCTTCACTGTACAAGGAAGTGAGAGAGAGCGCACAAGAGAGAGAGAGAGAGAGAGAGAGAGAGTATAAGCATGAATTTACCGACTTACAGTATATGTACATATTATGTGACTTGGTATTATGCAATACCTTTTATTGTTTTTATACAAGATTCATAAACATATCTAACTTTGTAACATCTTTTTCCAGCCAAACACTGCTGTTATGTATTTGTTCTGTTGTCATGCATGTATTTTGTTTTCCATTTATTGTAAATCCGTGTAGAAATACATTTTATTTGCTTCCATAGTTTGATTTTTCTATTTATCGTTTTCTAGTCACCTTCTTTTCTTTTGTTTTTCTACTATTAGTATTTTTTACACTTTTTTTGGCATATGCTTGATGGTTGTGCGATTTTTTAAAACAAAAAATAAGTAGAGTATGGTTAGGCCATTGCCCCACATTTGACCATAACGAAAGTTGCCAATCCTGATAACGGAAGTGGAGATTCCACAGAGTTAAGGAATTAAATGCTAAAGCCCACTCCAACAGCAGCTGCCATTGTGACCACACACCAGCAACAAAGGAGGTAAAAGGAAGAAAGTGGCAATTATGCAGGATAATTTTAAATTTATGCTTTCCCCCAAAGGTTTTGCCAAGACATTCTACTGTGTTGATGCTTTGTTAATGCTTTGTTTCTCTGTCTCTGCAGAAGAAGATCATGATCTTGATCTGTGTGTCTATCCTCATTATTATTCTGTGCTCCTTCGTCGCTTCATATATTCCATTTTAAGCCTTTCTCTTTGTAAGTTGAGTTTGCTTTCCTTGACAAGTACGGTATGGTCAAGATTTTGCTCTACATTAACATGTTCTATGTTGCTTTTTGACAGGTCTGGGATGCATGGATAATGCTTGTCCTGTATTACACCCCTAAGCCTTCGGCCTCCACAGCCACACACACCATGGCCCATGGTCATTGCCTGCCATGGTGAGGTCTTGCTCCGCCGCCGCCGTGCTGTGCTACTGTGCTGTACCCTGTTCTGCACGGATCTGCTAGCAAATGTGCCATTCCCATCACTGTTCCTCGTGGACTGTGACATCTCTACTTCAACCATATTTTTGATTATTTTTTTTTTCCAAATTTGTCTGCCCTTTTGATGTGTTAATAATTAAGTGTTTTCACAAACAGAAAACGTTTACGTAGGATGCATTTTAATTATTAATATTTGTCCTAGTTTCCTGATATCTCGATTTGTATTTTGAAGACTATTTCCTTATTAAACTTGTTCTTACCATGTTATGAGTGAGAGTAGATAAGTAGGCATAGTAGAGGAACCTCAAAGACTTAGGATTGTATGCAAGCTCGCAGCTCACTGCTGAAATGCGCCATGCCAGGCTCTATGCCATCTATCGCCATATTCCATACATCTTTTTATACATCTCAATTCGCACCCTCTTAGCTCCTTATGTTTTTTTATGTGTAAATATTTTGTGAAAGTGAGCTAAGAAACCATGACACTTCCTCAGTGAAACAGGCCAGCTGCCAGGCAGCCTTTGCCTCATTAATCAGTTACCTCTGTTTGAAGTGCACAGAGCTTCAGTCTCGAGCTTTACTGATCGGTGGATGATGTTCCTCATTCAGGGTGCTCCTTGTTTCATTGGAGACTGTGTAGAAATAATCTATTTAGAGGAGATGAACACGGGCTTTCTCTCAAGGCAATCCAGTGGGCATTTCTGAGTTTTTCAAATTTGGGTTTGTAGTGTTCTGAAGAAACAATGCGGAGGGTATCAACAATTTTTTTTGTCTTCTCTTGTACGTAGAGGGCAATTTATTTGTGCCTGGCAGATTGTATTCAAGCCACTAAACTCTGTTCATTTTTCATGGTAAGGATCTGTTCACCCACTGCTTTCTAGTATTTCTGGGCTCAAATTGAGCTGGTCATTGATAATTTAATTTGATTCCTCATTGATACCTTCAACCCTGATGTAAATGTACATTCCTTTGTACAGAAATGTACATAATTTTCAATCAACGCCTTAGGTATTTTATATAGATTCAAAAGCGCTAGTGATGGTGATGGTGTGAATGTTTGCGCGGCTGTATGAATGTTCATGTTGGGAGGTTAGTGTTTGTGTGTGGGACTTGATGACGTGAAGGGAAACTACCTAGCTGTGTGTATGTGTCTTCAGGTTCGATTGCACACTGTGTGCACTGTATGAAGCACAACAGGGGATGGAAAAGGAAAAGGTTCATGTGGGTGGTTCCTGATTATGCTCAGTCACTTTTGTTGAGAAAAGCACAAACCGTAGCTAGGCCAAGACTTAAATCCTTCACGCAAGTAGATTGCGACTGAGGTCGGGTGATTTCACTTTAGAAGTACGAGTCTTTGAAATTTTCTCTCTTTTAAGAAAGCATTCAATTTAAGCTGAGAGGCATGGGGTTTATAGGACATTTTGGTCCCTTTACTTTTGTTATAATTAATCTAGTTGTAGCTGGTTGTAGCCGGCCTATGGCACCTGACTCATGTTAGGTATGCGGGTGAGCCTTGTTAGGTTGCCAGGTAGTATTTTTTGGGTCTTGCTTAAAAGTTTGTTTGTTTGTGTTTTTTTTTTTTTTCAATAATTTCATTGTTGTGTCTTCAATTCAGAGCAGAGCTTTTGTCAAAACAAATATTTTTAAATTGCTGTGTTCAAGGAAAAAAAATTTTTGGTGGGCAATTTTTTTTCAATTGTCATTTTTTTTTGTGCTTTTTAAAATTTAACTCCACTGAAGTTTCATAAAATGGTCATGAATTGTGTGATTTATTTTAGCAATAGAAATTTTGCTCCACTGCCCCGGCTAACACCGAATACACTTAATAGGAATCAAAATTTCAATTATGAAAGTATTTCTTAACTCGTGTAAATTTTGTGTATCTGTTAGGGAGCATCAGATCTGGTGAAAAGTTTGCTGTAGCAATAACTGGAGTCTAAGCTCGAGTGTCACAGCAACCACTTTGTCATGGGGGTCATGGTGGACAAAAAAATGGTCATAGTGTGATACTTTATGAATTATACATATATGAATACTTGCATACAACCTGTAAATAATTGAAGTAGGCATTGTAATATAACAATTTATTCATTTTTTCTCACTCTTATCTGTATGATTGTGGGTGCATTGCATGTTACTATTTTAATAATTACTGTTCCATTATTTTCATCACTGATTTTTGAAAGAATTTCTTGTTACGAAAAATACCTTACTAAAAACTGACAATTGTTCCTTGTATTCAAGGTGCTGACGCGACTGTTACAATATCTGGAGTTTAGTCACCTATCCAGACAATAATTGCCACCATCATGGAACTTTCTCAAGTTCACTGATTATAATTTTTTAAAACTATTCTTATTTCTGGTCAGGATGAATTTTTATGTATTAACTTGAAAATTAATATGTCATTAGGGTTTTTATTCGTTTGGTGCTCTCTGTGGACTGAGAGTGCCTTTTTGTCCATCAGTGTTCGGTAAAGATCTCCAACTTGTAGATGAAGTTTTCAAACTTATTCTTTGTTGTGATGGCCTAAGTTCGGTCTATCTTGCTTGTAGGGCTGTATTGCGCCCAGTCATGGCACTTGACAAAGATTTTCAGAAGAACCTTAGTGCCTGTGAGACTTTTTGAACCTTGTCATTTAGTCTCTGAAGCCCATAGAATTGTCAATGCAGATTCACATTTGCTTTCTCTTTAATCGTTTTCTCATTCATTTTCTTTGGATTAAAGTTAATTTCAAAATTATCATTTCTACACATTCATAATCAGTTTTGAAGAGCCATTAACTGCCTGTTTAACTGAGGTGGCTTTTGTTCATTGATCATTTTTAAATAGTTCAGCAACCAACTTTCCATTATTTTGCACCTAGTCTTTTCCAAGTCATGTGTATGTATGTATGTATATAGAAGACTGTGGTATTGTTGATGGATTTCAATGAGACTATAGCCTTTAGAACACTCAATTATGGCTTGGTTTTAATTTCTTTGCAACAATGAATGTATAGAGATTTTTATATGGCAAGATAACTTTGTCATCCACAAAATGCTTTTGTGAATGCCATCATCCATAAGAGTCTTTCAGTTGCAACAATTGTTGTTATATTGTTACGGAGTTTATAAATGAAAATCTTGTTACGCTTGTGATGCTTCTTAAAGAAGGGTCCTTTTCTGTTTCATGTTCACGTACATGATCAGGCTCATAATGTTAGAGCTTTAAAAGCTACATTTATCATAAAACTAACATGAAATGGCAAATTTTGGTCACCTCTTTGTATGTCTCTCTGTCCTGCTTTTGATATGGACAGTGCTTTTGTTTCATGCTAACTTCACTGGCTTGCTTAACATGTGAGCAAGGTTCACACCCAGCACTAATATATGATATCCTCCCTGGAGTTTTGTTGATTTGGGCAGGGGATCTTTACCTGATTGAGCCAGGACATCTTGGCCCAAATTAATGTGAATTGCTTGGAGCTTAAGGAAAGAGCCAAAATCGTGTTCATACTTTCGGGTCAAGTGTGCCCAGTTTTTATTATCAAAATCATAACTTAACAAAATCGTGTATAAAGATTTTTTTCCTTTTGTTAAGAGCACTTAAACTGCTGCTTTTAATGAGTAATTACACATCCTTCTTGTACTGTGTTTAGTATCAAAGATTTTTGTGCTTTTTGCAAGGAAGACATTAGTGCTAGAAAAAGTGACATTGTCAGAATTTCACCTTTATTCTTCTAATAATGTATTTTAAACTGTGACTTAAAATTGTTTGTTGCTCGTTGTGAAAGGGCAGGTTGGGTAGTGGCTTCAACCAACGCAAATGTTCCCCCCAACTCTGTGCTTGTGCTCGGGTGTGCATGGCTTGTTTCAGGCTTGGCTTGGGATCCTGTGTCATTAGTATCCACTTTGTTATTAAATTAGTTCTGATGGAACAAATTAGTGCCTGAAAGTTTTGGAAAGGAACACTCCTTGGTCGGTTTCCATCTTTCTTCGACTTGTACGAGTTGAACAATCAAAAATCTCAATTGATTTGTATTGTAGCACACCCACTTGTGTGGTCTGGACAAGAATGGTAATTTATATTTTTTATTTTGGAAAGCACCCAGTTTGACACATATCCCTGTCTTAATAAGGAGCGCTGTGTAAAAAGTAGGTGCATGGTGTATTGGTCAATCTTCAGCAAAATAGTCTGATAGTAGTTTTATGGTCAAGGCAACATAGCATTTTATGTATTAGGTAATTTAAAGCAATGTTTGAAATTCTTGTAGACACCATGTGCCTATTTGAACCACTGTTCTTCCTGCCCTCTCGCTTCTATTATCTCTTCATGTTTCAGGTGACGTGACTAGTTATAGTTGAACAATGTCTCGTAAGTGTCAATTTCCAATAATTATTGTTACGGTAATTTAAATTTCATCCATATGTGCATCATGAATAAGATTTTATGAAGATGCAGAAATATACAAATGTAACGGATATATTATACACGAGTAAAAACTAAGTGAGATTCTAAGATATAATTTCAGAGGTTCTTTCAGTTTTGTCATAGAAGAGTAGCAAGAGGATATAGTACTGTGAGCAAATGACGTGTTTCTTCTTATACTTTGAATGTATTCACTTTACAAAAGGCAATACTATCTCCCATGGTCATCGCACTGTGTTCTCTGTTCAATTCTCTTTGGTCGTCCTCAACCCAACTTGTTTCATTTGTGGTGATTGTGGGATCTAAAATTGTGATGACTTCAATGTGTCCTTTTAATTGTTAATTAATAAAAGAGCACAAATAAGTCTTGTGTGATTACTCTAAATTTCTGCGATTTCTACTTTTTACCCCCAACCCTCACTCACTGCCCCACAGAAAATTTCGGGGGGAGAGGGGGGAGGGGAGACCCGACACAGAATATAAAATTTATAAGAGTGCGGCAGGGGAGAATGGCAAAGGAAATAAAAGTTGAAAACGCAGACTGCGCGGAGGGTGCTTGGTTATTTAATGAAGGGCGAAAACGTGGAGTGGAGCGGAGCGCGAGGAGCCCGACACGGCTAAGGAGGCTTGAGGGAAGGATAGCAGGAAGGCTGGGGCTGCAAGGGCTGCAGAGCTGAAGGGCTGCAGGGTGACAAGTTGATAGTAGTTTGACGATGTGCAAGCCGGCTAGTAGCGCCGGCCTGGTGTCCTCCCCCCCGCCCTTCTCTCCCCTCCGCGCCGTTCGCCGCTCCATCGCGCGGCCGCCCACCGAAGAGGATCAAGGGAGGCCTCGCGAGGATGACGACTTTGGCCTCGGAGAAAGGAAGGGGGAGAGGACTTCTCGTTTTATCGAGGCGGAAACGAGCCATTTAGGCCATCCGGCGCGGCGCCGCAAAATAAAGCGAAAATTTTGCGCTGTTAGCGCCACTTGAGGCTATATAGCGGCGCCGAGTGGAGCGGGAAGGGAAGGGGAGGGGGGGGGGGGCGCTTCCGTCCTTGGAGTGAGTCGGTAGGGCAGGGCGGCTGGCAGGGCCAGGGCCCTTGGGCATGGCGGTGGGGGCGTCGCGCAGCCCTACGTGTCCAGGCTAGCCCAGGCAAGCCCTGGAGGCGGGGCTGTGTTGTGGCTTGCGGTGCCAGGAGGTGGCTGTTGCTGCGGCGGCCGGAGGGGAGGGGGGCTGAGAGCCTGGTGAGAATCCTTAATTGCAGTAAAGTACGGCCTCTGTTTATTGCGGTTGAGCACTCTGTCGGGGGGGCGGGGGTGGGAAAGGAAAGGGGGGGGGGGAGCTCTACCCGCTTTGCATGGCAGACGGCGCCGCGGCAACGAGCTTTTCGCGCTTTTTCTTTTGAAAAGTTGTTTATTTCTATTTCCGCGAACTCGTTGAGCTCGCCGCGCCGCGCTTTGCAGCGGAGTGACGCGGAGCTCGAGGGATGAGAAGAAATAAAAATATCCGGCGAAAAGTTTAGCCGAAAGCGCCCCTTTCCTTTCCCTTCGCCTTTCGCCTCGAACAGCGCCGCTTAGCATTTGGAACATTTAGAACATCTGGCTGGCGAAGCGGAAAAGTGTAGGGGGAGGGGAGGGGGTAGTTGGGCTCGGCTTGGTCTACACGAGTGGGCTACTGAAGGGGCAGAGCCCGCGGGGCACGAACCAGCACACCGCAAGCGCCTGCCGCGGTCTACACGCCGCGCCGCGGCGCACTACGGGTTGCCTATCCCTCGCTCTACAGGCGCTCCCCGTCTTCGGCCGCCGCTGGCGCTTCTCGCCGCCGCCGCTAGAGGCGCTAGTGCCGCCCGGAGCGCTGCCGGACCGGCCTGCCTCTGGCCACGTAAACAAGTGCACCGCACCGAAGCCCCACCCGCACCGCACACACTGAACACAGTGCCTCTGCCTGACCACTGGACGCACGGCACACAAGGCTGCATGTCCTGTTGCCCCGAATCAATCAAACCGAGCGTCGCTCTGTCTCTCTGGCACTCATGGGGCGTTGCGTGCGGAGTGCGAGAAAGACAAGGACGACGCGGCCCCGCCGCCCCGGCTGCGGCTTGTTCTAAATTATTCACGGCCCGCCTCGATCCGCTCCCCCCGGGAGGACAAGGAGGTCCCGAGGGAGCCCCCCTGGAGGCTGGCGTCGCGCGGCGCGCACGGCAAGGCGTTGCTTCTTTCCGAGGCCCCGGGCGGGGCGGGGGGCGTGCGCTCGTATCCACCCAGTTTGGCGGCCCCCCCCCCTCCCCTCCTCCGCGCCTTAATAACTTACTTGTAATGACAGGCTGGGGCGGCAGACCCGCGGGCGCCAACATCTCCCTCCGCCCGGCCCCGCAGCCCGCAGCCACGCCGCACAGCAGAGGATATCTTCTTGTGATGTGGGTCCCCCCGGCCCTAAGGTCATATGGAAGATGGGTCAGAGCAACCGAGGTGCATGCTGGGAGACCGGACCGCTTCCATATGACCTTAGCCGGCCCCACGCCGTGCCGCCTCGTCGCCTGCAGCGACCGAGTCGTGTCGCTGGACTCGTCGCACGACACGCCGAGCCGAGCCACGCCGAGCCACGCCGAGCCACGCCGAGCCACGCCGAGCCACGCCGTGGAAGGGCCGCCCGACTTCACTCCGACTTGACGTCGTTTTGATGTGGGCAGCCGCTTTGCAGCCATCCAGCGCGCCGCTGGAGACCCAAGAGCCACTGCAGATGACATCGTGCAGCGCGCGCCCCCGCACAGTGAGTCAGAAGACCGTTGAGGCGGCCGAAATTCTAGACGCGTTTTGAGCTCCAGTGTCGCTAAATGGGACTCGAATCAAACGTGTGACCCTACCGATGGATTCCTCGCTTGGAGAGCAAGCCATTGGTGGGTCACTCGTTCGATTCGAGTCCAAGGGGTCCCCCACTTAAACAATCTGTGTGACAATCCCACAATCTTGCCTCAAAAACGCCTGTAAGTAGGCAAATAGCGCGACAATTTTTTTAAAAAAATTCCAAACAATCTAACACAATTAAACAATCTGTGTACACCGAAATTCTGAGTGAGGGACCCCTTGTTCGAGTCCCATTTAGCGACTCTGGAGCTCAAAACGCGTCTAGAATTTCGGCCGCCTCAACGGGCTTGTGACCCACTGTGCCCCGGGGACGCAGCGATGAGGCACTAACTGGGCGCAGACGGAGGACGGGTCTGTCTCTCTCGGAACGCGCCATGAGTGCGACAGAGACAGAGCGACGGACTGATCCTCGGCTGGGCGCGCCGATGATGTATGCGCGTTGCTGGCGTGACGGCTGACACCTCCATTCGCCGGCCGCTCCGACAACCGGCATCGCTCCTATCCGCAGCGATCGCCCCGTCTCGACACGCGTCTAGCTGCCCCGCGACAAGCGGGCCCTGACCAGACCAGGCCCTGGCCGTGCACGCCATTATCTCATTTTTCCCGGCTGTTGCTTCGTGTTTCTCCGTGTTTCTCCGTGTTTCTCCGCGTTGCTTCGTAGCAAATCACTTTACGGTATATTATATTGGCACGCCTCTCCCTCCGCCGCCGCAGCTGCCTCCTCCTCTTCTTGTTCTCCCTCTCGTTTCCTCGTACTTTATTTCCACCATTGTTCCTCTCGCATTCTTTGTTCCTGCTGCGTCTCGGCCGTGTTCCAGGTAACAAAAGAACAAAACACGGCCAGAGGACAGCAGCGCTGCGGGGCGCGGACAACACAACACGGACGACGGGCATAACGCGGACAAGCGAGGAGTTCAATTTCACAGTGCAGCCCCGCCGCTGCGGCGCGCTGCAGGCCGATTCCGAGTGGTCGTCTCTCTGTCCCTGTCGCACTCACGGGGGGCGCCCTACGGGTGCGAGAGAGACAGAGCGAGCGATGCGGACGCAGACTGCCGTTCCGAGTGTAGTGCCCCGTGACGGCGGCGTTGAATCGATTGCCGCGCCGCGTGTCAAAACACACACGTGTCTGCCGTCGCCCTGTCTCTCTCGCCCTCACGGCGCGTCGCGGCGCGTCGCGTAGGGGTGCGAGAGAGACAGGGCGACGGCATGCAGGCGCGGGCCTGCACGCACTGCACGGCATGCAGCGCTGATGCGCTACTTGTGTGGCCGCATCGCCGTGGGTGTCCGGTCGGATCGAGTTCCCGGCGTGCCTGTTTAGTGGCGGGCTGGACTCCCCCCTCATGACCAAGGTGTCAAAGAATTTAGGAACTGTGCCGCCCTGCCGGCCCGGCCACGAACGGCGTTTTCACAAGCAATTTCAAGACAGCACCAACAGTACCATTACGGGCCCGAGCCTCGCAAAGGGCCCGTCCAGCATGGTGGTGGTGGTGATGCTGGCCGCGCCTAGCCTCGCCCAGGGCGTCCCTGGAGGGCGTCCCTGGGGGGCCGCGCGGTAAGGCGTGTCCTACGCGTCGTGTCCTACTAGGGCCTCGGAGGCGAGGGGCTTGTAGCGACATGCACAATAAGCTGCGTCGTCGACATTTAGGCCTGTTAGGAGTCGCGCCCCGCCCCGCCTCACCCCGCCCCGCCCCGCCCCGCCCCGCCGAGCAAGCAAGTAAGCCCCGCAGAGCCCCGGCCGAGCCTGCAGGGCGATATCCACCGCCCCGCCCCGCCCGCCGTCGCCGGCAGACATTTTATGTCTTGTGGAAAAGAAAGAAGCAAGAGTCACGACACGAGGGAGGGAGACTGAATCACACTTGAGAGAGAGAGAAGGAGAGAGAGAGGGAGAAGGAGAGCGAGAGAGCGAACGAACGAGAAGGGGAAGGGGGAACAGGAATTAGTTGCATGTGTTGTAGCTGCTGCTGTTCGTTTATTCCCTTCTGCCCTTTTTTTATTTTTTGGGCCTGGCGTGTTTGGTGTTTTTATATCTCCGAGCTCTCCTCGGTCGTTTTGGAGTCGTCACATGGGATGGGGAGACAGAGGATAGGGGCCCCAGGCGGCGGGAGGAGGACACAAGACGGAGGCAAGGCGACGTCGGACTGGCAGCCCATGCCGGCAGCCCATGCTGGCAGCCCATGCTGGCAGCCCATACCGGCAGCCCAGGCTGGCAGCCCATGCTGGCAGCCCATGCCGGCAGCCCATGCCGGCAGCCCATGCCGGCAGCCCATGCCGGCAGCCCATGCCGGCAGCCCATGCTGGCAGCTCGCTCTGCCCGCGGGAGCTGTTATTCCGTAAAAGGTATTTAGAGGGCGGCAAGAATTATATTACCGCTCTTGGAAAATGAGTGTCCCTGTTGCCTGTTGAGAGAAGAGGATAGAGGCGATGATGGAAAGCAGAAGACGGGGAAGAGAGAAAGAGGGAGATAGAGATAGACACAGCGCGGCGGGCGCGCTTGGGAGTTAGTTAGAGAAGGAGACAGATAAAGGAAAGAGACGGCGAACTGTGTGTGGTGTGCGGCTGAAGTGCGAGGGTCGTGGACTGCAGACGCTCGCGGGGGCGGCGGGGGCGGCGGGGCGGCGGGGCGGCGGGGCGGCGGGGGCGGCGGGGCCCAAGGGCGGAGTGAGTGCTTTGCGGGAAAGGGGGAGAACACTAAAAACCCAGCGTGGGTGCCAGCCTGCCAGGCAGCCAGTGCCGGGGCGGTGCCGGGGTGCCGGGCCCCAAAGCTTGCCGTTGGCTTGCCCCGGTGGCGTCACGTCGCCGACAAGGACGGAGCGCGGCCGCCGGCCGAGAGAGGGAGAGAGAGAGGAGAGCGGAGAGCGCAGCGCGGAGCAGCGCGAGCCCTGATTGGCCGGCAGGCTTCTTGAGTCCGACTCCACGTGGAGTAGTGCGGCGGGGCGCTGCTCGCCACGGCCCGGCCCTCCCCGCTGCTGTCCCTGAAACCTCTTCTCCCATTCCCCTCTCTCTCTCTCTCTCTCTCTCTCTCTCTCTCTCTCTCTCTCTCTCTCTCTCTCTCTCTCTCTCTCTCTCGTCGTCTCGTCGTCGCGCGATAATCCCGGGGGGAATCACCTCTACTCTGCTCAGCCAAAGCGGCAGCAGAGTGTACCTGCGGCCTGTGCATTGAAATGCACGCCGCGTGGACAGGTCACCGCCGAGGCGACGGCCAGCCGCTCGTGGCACGGCCGGCACGGGTTCGAGTACCACCGACTCCCGACGAGATTCTCGTTTTCATTTTTCGCCGGCGCGCTTCACAGTGTGTTTGACGCGCGATTAAATCATTGGCTGCAGTGACGTGTTTCCTCCACTCGGCCGCCCCCTGGCCCCACTTCCGCGTACAGTACTCCGGACCAACGGACCGACCCAAACCCGACCAAAGCCATCCGACCGAAGCCGAACCACACCAAACCCAGTGGGCAACCCGCAGCAGCAGGGAATGCGGCGACGGCGAACGGCGGTGTGAAGTTGGAGAGTCGGGGGAAGGGACAGACCGACAAGTAGCTCCAGGGGCTCAAGTGGCGGGGGAGAGAGGGGGAGAGAAGGGGGAGGGGGGCAGAGAGAGAGAGAGAGAGAGAGAGAGAGAGAGAGAGAGAGAGAGAGAGAGAGAGAGAGAGAGAGAGAGAGAGACAGAGAGAGAGAGAGAGAGAGAGAGAGAGAGAGAGGGAAAGGGAGAGGGAGGAGTCTGGCGCCGGTGGCCATGGCGGTGTTTGCGGTTCCTCTTTGCGTAGTAAGACGAAAATTTGTCGTCAAGTGAAACCAGCGAGAGGGAGAGAGGGAGAGGAAGACGTCCCTCCCGCGGCCCCACTTTGTCCGTGTTTTATGACCTGTGACGGCGAGGAGTTGGAAACTGGGGCATTATTAACTTTGGAGGACTGCGAGGTGTGAAACGGGCGCGGACACGGCAAATTAGAACGGCCGACAACGCGGCTCCTGTCCCGACGGTTGACCGGGATTCCCTCCCACGAACGAGATCGTCACGCTTTGCATACTGCCTGCCACCAGAAGCCAGACTGCTGCCAACGTGACAAAAATTCGCCGCTTGACAAACTTCAGAAATTCCAAGAGAAACCCAATGTCAAACTCGAGGCGAGGCGCTTGTCGGTAGTGAACGCGCGCCGCTGACGAAGATACAGTAGCGCGGACACCTCGGAATTTTCATCTTCGTTAAGTTGGCCGCACCCCAGCCGCGGCGCCTCGCCTCGCCATGGCCCGCCGCGCTTCAACGAATTATGCTCTAATTGGGTGCGTTGGCTGCTCCGCCTGGCCGCCTCGCCTGCCTGGCTGCCGGCCTGCCTGCCTGCCTGCCCGCTGTTTGTTTTGCCGCGTTCGCCGCCTTCCGGCCGCCGTTTTGTCTAGGCGGTCTAGGAGCGGTCCGC
Organism: Stenchaetothrips biformis; assembly: GCA_030522485.1. Classification (NCBI taxonomy): domain Eukaryota; kingdom Metazoa; phylum Arthropoda; class Insecta; order Thysanoptera; family Thripidae; genus Stenchaetothrips; species Stenchaetothrips biformis. The sequence continues at coordinate 7,433,277 of CM060100.1, forward strand.
GGCTCGCGGCTCGCCTCGGCCCGGCCAATGAATAACATGCCCAGCCGGCAGGTGGATCGTAGAGTCCTAAACACTGACGTCAGTATTAGGACCCTAGTGGATCGGAAGCGGCCATCCCCCCTCTCTCTCTCTCTCTCTCTCTCTCTCTCTCTCTCTCTCTCTCTCTCTCTCTCTCTCTCTCTCTCTCTCTCTCTCTCTCTTTCTCAGCGCTGTGCGGCAGGAAGTTGCCGCAATCGTCTTTTTCTCTTTCCGAAAAGGGAAAGGACAAAGCAGAAGGATGAAGGGCGATGGTCTCGCGCGCGTGTGTGTGTCTGTGTCTGTGTGTATTGCACGGCCCGCCGTTCCCACAACAAGCAGGTCCCCACCTGATGAATCGGTGTAATCTGATATAATTGGTCGCAACTGGAAGGGGTGGGAACGCGCGGTGACCGGGCGGCCAGTGTACCGGGCAGGCCGGGCAGGCCCTGCAGGGCGGGTGAGGTGAAGAGCTGGAGGGGGACACGAGTTGACAGAGGCCCCACCGCGCCTGGCTCCGCTGTCGGCTCAATGGTCAGCCAAGTGGAATCCGCTAGGAAAGCACTCCAAAGACCATCCAGCCCTGTCCGACGGCGCGCTTTCTCTCTCTCTGCCTCTCTCTCTCGCTCGCGGCCACGCCCCGCCACTCCAGCCTCTTCTCTTCGCAAGCAGGCCCTCCATTGAGGAGACTGACGCACCGCGGGGCGCGGCGGCCATGGCCGTGGCGGGGCGTGGCGGGGCGTGGCGTAGCGGGGCGTGGCGGGGCGTGGCGGGGCGTGGCGGGGCCGAGGGGTGGCCGGGACGATCCCAATAAACAGCCACGGACTCCCCTCTCTGCCACTTCCTCTTTTTCATCTTCTCTCTCTCTCTCTCTCTCTCTCTCTCTCTCTCTCTCTCTCTCTCTCTCTCTCTCTCTCTCTCTCTCTCTCTCTCTCTCTCTCTCCTCTTTGCAGCCCGTCCTGCACTCATCAAGTTCCCCTCGCCTCTCTAGATGGAGCCCCTGGCTGGGGCGAACACACAGCCTGGAAAAAAAGTGTAAAACAATAAAGCCTCCTAAGTGGAGAGTGTCAATAGACTTATTGGCGCGAACGCGGTTTGAGGAACCGGCATGAGAAATTGCCGTGGCGGCCGTGGACCTTTACTCAACAGGGAGTAAATAGAAGGGAAACCGGAAGACAGCATCACCCAGACGAGCACGTCATATCAGCGCTCAGGAGGTCACAAAGTCGTCAAACGACCGACAAAAATGACCATCCGGTGACGTCAAAATGACTCGTTTTTCGCATTTTTTTTTCTCGGTTTTTCGTCGCAGTATCGACGATTTGCAGCAGTATTATATTTGTTTCCTTGGTACATTCTCTGTCAGCCGAGCAAACACTCATCCGGCGTGTTAACATAGGGTTTTATTTACAAAACGAGACCCCCCCCTTTTTGTCGCTTTCCCATGCCGCGCCGCCCCTCGCGCGGGGGGCCTCGTACCTGCAAACAAATACGTACATATAACACGCATAACCCCGGGGACCAGTGCCGGGGACAGAGAGAGAGAGAGAGAGAGAGAGAGAGAGAGAGAGAGAGAGAGAGAGAGAGAGAGAGAGAGAGAGAGAAAGAGAGAAAGAGAGAGAGAGAGAGAGAGAGAGAGAGAGAGAGAGAGAGAGAGAGAGAGAGAGAGAGAGAGAGAGAGAGAGAGAGAGAGAGAGAAAGAGAGAGAAAGAGAGAGAAAGAGAGAGAAAGAGAGAGAGAGCGAGCGCCCATAGCAGACAAAACCCATTGCTCGACCCATTCAAATAGGCACTTTTCATGCACCCATGTAATTGGGTCAGACCCATTTCAAAGGGTTGGACCCGTTCGAAAGGGTTCGACCCGTTCGAAAGGGTTCGACCCGTTCGAAAGGGTTCGACCCGTTCTAAAGGGTTGGACCCGTTCGAAAGTGTTCGACCCGTTCGAAAGGGTTGGACCCGTTCTAAAGGGTCGAACCCAAAATGGGTGCAGTAAAAGTACCCATTGGTATGGGTTTGACCAATTGGTAAGGGTAAGACCCATTGGTATTGGTTGGACCCATTAGTATGAGTAAGATCCAGTTGGTATGGGTTTGAATGTCAGAAATACAAAACAAAAGTGATCAAGTGAGGCTTGGAGGCTCTAATTTGGTCTAGGATATGAATACAAAAGTGAGCCAATTATAAATGAAAATTAAGGACAAACTTATTACAGTACAGAAAGTAATCACTTAAATACATAATTGCGCCGTGGTCGCGACGAGGCAGCCCGCCAGGCGGTATGAGAGTCTTGAACTCATTGAGCTGCTTACTTCGGCGGCGGACGTCTCGTCGCTCTCCTGAGGATATTTGCAGGGTCGATGATGGCGGTGTCTGCACGGTCCGCAGCTCAAAGAGGGCGCAAAAGAGGGGCGGGGCGGGGCGGGGCGGGGCGGGGCGGGGCGGCTGGGAAGTGGATTTAGGAGGAATCCTGGGGGCGGTATACAGACCTTCTGCAGGAGGGCGATTCCACGCAGTGCGGCCGTCTCGGTCTCTCTCTCTCTCTCTCTCTCTCTCTGTCCCCGTCTCTCACTCACTCTCCCACTGCGCGGACTCACCCCTGCTGAGAAAGGAACGGAAGAAGAGGAAGGTCGGACCTGAAGGGCGGCGGCGGGGGGGGGGTCAATCTGCGGTGATTGCCTTTCCAAGACAGCCAGGCTGGAGAGGGCGGATGGAGGATCGCCTTGGCAGCTAAGCCTCGGCTTGCCGGATAAGGAGGTGCGGCCGAACGACGCCCGAATATTCTTTCATTGGCTCCGCCTCGACCGCTGGAATATTGGAGGTGTGTGTGTGTGTGTGTGTGTGTGTGTGTGCCTTTGTCTCATTCTCACTCCACCAGCAGCGGCGGCGGCAGCAGCGGCATCCCTTCCACTCTGGGACACTTTTCACACCCCACTTACGGTGCGTGGGGACCGCGCGAAGAGGGGGCGCGTCGAGGCTCCGGTTCGGTTCAATGAGTGCCTCGCCAGGTGGGCCTGCGTGCGTGTGTGTGTGTGTGCGTGTGTGCGCGCGCGTGCGTGTGTGTGTGTGAGAGTGTTTGCAGGAATGCGCGCCGCCGTTCGTTCGCCCGCTGCTTGACGCTGCTGGCCGCTCAAGATGCCTGCCTCGTGCACTTCGCCTCTCTCGCTCCCGTGCGCCGTGCCCCGTGCAGTGAGGTCGCATTTCAAAGGGTGATAATTAATTAAAACGACTTGTCGGGGCCGATGAGGGTCGCTCCTTTGGCGGACGGCAGGCTGCACAGTGGGTCGGTCAGAAGACCGTTGAGGCGGCCAAAATTCTAGGCGCGTTTTGGGCTCCAGAGTCGCTGAATCGGACTCGAATCGAACGTGTGTCCCCACCAATGGATTCCTCGTTGGAAGAGCAATCCATCGGTGGGGTCACACGTTCGATTCGAGTCCCATTTAGCGACTCTGGAGCCCAAAACGTGCCCGGGATTTTAGCCGCCTCAACGGTCTTCTGACCCACTGTAGGCTGGTCGCTGCTCGGACGCCGCGGGCCAGGCGGGCCAACCCCTCGGACCAACTTACCATTTCCCCAATCATCCAACTAGCGAAGGGATTGAACCGCCAGCGCATTCAATTCGGGGCGGCAAAAAAGGAAATAACAATTCGAGGGTTGATTTCTACGAGCCGTTTGAGTGACGAGGCGCCCCGTAAAAGGCAAAACGACGACGAGAGAGACAGCGTGAGGGCACTGTTCAGCGTGCTGCCGCGCTGCCGGGGTGGCGCGGTGCGAGCAGTGGAGTGGAGTGCGGGGGTGGCGCCCCATGGCGGGCGGTGGTGCCGCTTGGAGGATGTGTTGGAGTAGTCGAGGTTTAGTGGCTGGCTGAGGCTTGCCCGTGTCCCGCGGTGGTAACTGTGTCGCGCGGCGCACAGCGGAACAAGAGGGAGGGAGGGTGTTGCAGCACGCGCAGCACCGCCATTAGCTCTCATTGCGCGACTCTAATTAATTAAAACATCCGAACATCCTCTCACCTCTGTCTGTCTGTCTGTCTGTCTGTCTGCTACTTCCGCAAGCCACCCGCAGGCTTCCGCAAGGCCCGTTTTCTGAGCTATTTGTAACCGACTTGACTTCTGTTTGGGTCGGTTTGGATTAAAATCCTTGCCCGTATGTATGTCCGCACAGACTTTATTTTTTGCGAATGCCTGCGACAAAGTACCGTGTGTCAATACCCCGGCGGCCGGGGCCGTCCGCGGAGCGTGGGGTATCTTCTTTCCACCCTCTCCTTCTCCGGCGAGGCAAAGGACGACGCTCTCCTCTCTGCACCCTCCTTCGCGACCTGCGCGTTGCCAACTGCAATCTGCAGTTTTCTACTCGGTCGTTGGAGTGCGGGGTGGAGTGCAGAGTGGAGTGCGGGGTGGAGTGCAGAGTGGAGTGCGGGGTGGAGTGCGGGGTGGAGTGCGGGTGGAGTGCGGGTAGAATGTGCGGCGCGGGGTGGCGTCGACTCCATAACGGAGACGTATGGAGTGGCCGAGTGGTCGAGTGCGTCCGTTCCACGCGCACCGCACTCCAGTGATTTCGTCGCTCTGCCTCTCTCGCACCCCTACGGCACGCCCCACGAGTGCGAGAGAGACAGAGCGACATTCTTCGCGTGCTCCGGTCCCGCCGCACCATGAGGAACGCGGCGGCTCGACTTGACTTGGCGAATTCGAAAGAAGCAAGCAGTCACTTGCATGTCAGAGGAGGCGAGGATGGCGAGGATGGCGGGGAGTGGAGCGACGCGTCTTGGCAATGGCATGGGGGTGGCCGGTCCGGCCGGACAGGCCGCCCGGGGGTGGCCGACCCGCCGACCCTAAAAGGGGACTTCTTTACCTCCCCCGGGACTTTGGCAGTCCCTTCGCGCCGACTCGACCAGGATCATCTGGGCGTGGTCCTCTGGGGGAGAGGGGCTGAACGCACTGTGTGTGTGTGTTTGTGTGTGTGTGTGCGTGTGTGTGTGTGAGAGAGAGAGAGAGAGAGAGAGAGAGAGAGAGAGAGAGAGAGAGAGAGAGAGAGAGAGAGAGAGAGAGAGAGAGAGAGAGAGAGAGAGAGAGAGAGAAAGGGGGATGTTGTAGATTTACGGCAGACGGCTCACAGGGGAAAAATGGCCGCTTGTGTGGCTACATGGCCGTGCTGTCTTTGTAGTGCTGCCTGGGGGCGGCGCCTCCGGGACGTCTTCGTCCAGAGTATTGATTCTGATCTCCGCCGTCGCACGACCTTGGACAGCGTACTATAAGGATAGTGGTTCGAGTGGTTTGTCGCTCTGTCTCTCGCATCCTCGTTCGGGACGCCCCATGAGAGCGAGGGAGACAGAAACCGTTGGGCGCAGGGTGCGCATTGCGCCTTGGCACCCATTCTCGAAACCCCTCGGACAGCGTAATCCAATACAAGAAATAAAAAAAAAAATGCACTGCGTTATATTTTATTGGCCGGGCCACCGCTGTGTTTTCACGTTTTCACGCTTCGCGGCAACGTCAATAGTGTTTTCGTTAGCGGGACCACAAGGGTGGGATTTAGTGTCGAGATTCAAAGGGGGGTGGCTCCGAGCCGAGGGGAGGAGGGTCGGCCGCCCGGTCGGTCGGGGTGACTGTGTTGGGCATTCATTGTGAATGCATGTCCGTCCGCGTGGCGCTCTCCCTTTTTCCAACACGCTACCCTCCACATGTACGCGCACACACACACACATGCAAACACTCACAAATGCACGCCAACACTCTCACGTACGCACACAGTCTGTCTGTCTGTCTGTCTGTCTGTCTGTCTGTCTATAAGAGAGAGAGAGAGAGAGAGAGAGAGAGAGAGAGAGAGAGAGAGAGAGAGAGAGAGAGAGAGAGAGAGAGAGAAGTGTCAGGCAGCAATACGAAGCCGATCGAAAACCAAACAAATTGGCGTATCGCGCGCGTCGCCCTCGTCCTGCTTGCTTGTGAATGGCCAGACAGCAATGCCTGCGGCTGCTTGCCGGGCCGCGGCTGCGCCGGCCTTGCTGAGTTACGGGGCGTGAAGGCGACGCCCGATTTCACTTCCCCTGCGTGCTGCTGCCGCTGTGTGAGTGCGTACTTTTCCTCCCCGCCGGCCCGCTCGCTCCAGGTCCTCGAGGGTCCCCGGGACTCCAAGCCGAGGGTGCCGTTCTCTTCCGGGCGAGTGAACTCCGCGCCGAGTCAACTGCCTCCACTCCTTGTGCAAAGATCGAGTCCCTGAGCGCGGCATTAGCATAAGTCGCGCCTCGTCGGCCACACTGCGCTCCTGTGTGGGCACTGCCAGGTGGCACCCCTAGACGCGGCCACACTGCGCTTCTGTGTGGGCACTGCCTGGTGGCACCCCTAGACGCAGCCACACTGCGCTCTGTGTGGGCACTGCCAGGTGGCACCCCTAGACGCGGCTACACCAAGGATGTTGTATTTCTCATAGGACTAGAACATTTAAAATACTTAGAGTTAATTAAAGGACTAACGGTTGCACATGATGCAACTAAATTACAATTTAAAAACCTTCAAATGGTTCTTGAAGATGATTATGTAATTATTGACAATAAATGAGAGGAATTATGTAAACCATGCAATACTCAATTATGTATGGCATGTTTACAATGTTAAAATATCACAGAATTTACTGGACTTTGCAAAGTCTTTGACAACTGCTTTATCCATAGTCAGTGGTAACTCACTCCAGTCGGAAAAGTTTAATCACGAGGAAGTTGTGTCACCCAGTGACAGTTACAATGACAGCCTTCAGTTACCTTAAGGATACTTGAAACTTCAGGTTGGAGGTTCTTCTTTTCTTCCAAATGTTGCAGCAGTTCCTCCAAGTTCTTGATCTTCAGTTTGTATCGGTAACATCTTTGCCTCCACGCTCTCACATGACGTCTCAATCCAACAAAGCGGCACTTGACAAATCCTAACGTTTTCTCTGCCTTTTCCTTGGTGTCAAAATCACTAGCATTGAGGTCTCCTACATAATACTTTCTTTTTCTGTTGGCAATGGGGGTCAAAAACAACTTGGGAGCACTGAAAGAAAGAAAATGGAACAATTTTAATAATATTGAAACTTGAAAACTACAATTGAACTAAGATGTAAGTTCAGAGTAATACATCACCTTGTGTTCATTTTCATGCTGTCGAATGAGCTGCCCTGCCTAATTAAAGGCTGGTTTTCATCACTACACAAAGAAATTTTAACATATTAGTTTGGTTATGTTTCAGCAGCTACAGTGTACATGGACAGGTTACGTTCTACAGAGGTAAATCATAAAAATAATAACTACCTATCAAAGTGAGATTCACATTCCATGAGCGGATCAGGTGGTACATTTTCTTTCATGTGATCAATACGTAAAACTTCCACCAAAGGAGCAGCCAAAGAATCTGCACTGAGGGTTCGCTCTAAGTCTTCCAGTGGTGACATGGGCATGTCAATAATGATTTTATCATCTTCACGATCACCACTTGACATTTCATTTTGAGGTTGGACGTCGGGAGTAATTTCCTCTTCATCTTGAGGTGGCCAAACTTTGTCAAAATCGTTAAGTCTGTTTAGTAAGTGACAGTGGTGCCGAGATGCTATCAGTTTTAACCCAAAGGCCCTTTCTGCGGTAAATCTACAATTAAAAGAGACACTATCAGTTACATATAATAAATATAACGAGGGAAAATAAGGCAGAAAAAAAAAAGACTCACTGGGATCCCTTCGTAGGAACAGCATCGAGGGAAAGGCGTCCACTTTGAGAATACAAGTCCTTCTCAAAATGGTCCTCACACAAGTATGCGCCCTTGTTAGCTATTGTGGTCCAGCCAGAGGTGCGATTAAACTTATTAACGAATGATATCCACTGCTCTCTTTTAGCATCATCATATGGGAACCTGTGAGGAATAATAACATTACATTTGAAGAAAACGTTGCGAGGAGTGGAGGTTAGGTTGCGCATCTACAAACTTACACGTGATGTTTTATCCCCGAAGTCTTCTTATTTTTAAAATCTCTATTCTTGCACGCCAAAAGCGCACAAAATTTCATGTTGATCTGATGTTAACTTACTGTATTTAAACATCAGAACGACCTAACCACTTGATCCCTGACGCTGGCCTGACGTTTCGCGTCACCGTCCGGCCCCGGTCTTTAGTCTGTAGCCTAGCAACAAGAGACCGACCGACCGACCGTGTTTTGGTCGGTGGCGTGGCGGCGTGGCGTGGAGTAGTTAACGGCCGCGTTGCAGCGGTGGTGGCGCGGGGGTCTGCGACTCAGCGCCTCCCGTGCTACGGGATACGGCTTCCTCCATCCATGGCTATGAGAAATACAACATCCTTGGGCCACACTGCGCTCCAGTGTGGGCACTGCCGGGTGGCCACCCTACACTGTCCTTCAAAGTGTGGTACTAACCCCAGAAATGTGTGGTAGGCCCAAAAACTGCGGTTACCCGAATTTACTACACGTGGAAATGTGGTCAATACCCAATAAAATCAGTGGTCAGCATCGTGCCACATAAAAATCGTGGTGAATACCTCAGAAAATATGCGGTCAGTCCCTTGTACCTCAGCAAAGAGTGGTCTTGACCACTCAATTCATGAGGTAACGGCTGATTAAAAGGCTTATACACCCCTTTTTTGTAGGGGTGTAAATCTTACCACATTTGTACGTGGGGTAGAATGAGGTAACCACATTTTAGCTCTCACCGCAGCCAAATGTGGTAAGTTCACCACACGTTCGATCACAGTGTAGACATACACGGCCCGGACCTGGAAGGGGCAACACTTTCAACAAATCCATATTCATATTAGGGGATGTGAACACGGGGATCAAACGGCGATCAGAAGGCCGGGCCCGGCACAGTGGGTCTGATGCCGGCATCACGCAGTCCATCCTGTGCCGCGGCGCCCCGCGCGGCCGCAGAGCCGTCCTAATCCAGCCGCTGCGGGGCGAGGGCCGCGATGGCCGCGAGGGCCGCGAGGGCGAGCTCCCCTACTCCCCTCCATGATTATGTGTAGTAATATAATAAAACGCGAGCGTGCCAGCATGCAGGGGGCGTCTGGTCGGGCCGTCTCTCTCGCACCCCTCCGCCCCATTACAGAGAGAGAGAGAGAGAGAGAGAGAGAGAGAGAGAGAGAGAGAGAGAGAGAGAGAGAGAGAGAGAGAGAGAGAGAGACAGACAGAGAGAGAGAGAGCCAGGGCCAATGTTGGGGGAGGCGCTCGCAGGGGCGGCACTCCAGCCACACATCGCCAATTACTCGCAGCGGTCGGTCTGTCTCTCTCGCACCCGCACCGAGAGGGGAGAGAATCGGTCTGCATGGCTAGGCATGGCGTGCTTGCAATGACTCATGTCCGAAGCCCCGCCCGGCAGCACGAACGGACTATCAACGATGTGCCGGACAACGTTTTGGAAAATTAACTAGATCGTGTCCGTGTCTCAGCCATAGGCCTGCTCGCACACGGTGGCGGGTAAACGGGATGCCGTTTTCGTTTTTTCGTGAAGCGTCTCTCTCTCTCTCTCTCTCTCTCTCTCTCTCTCTCTCTCTCTCTCTCTCTCTCTCTCTCTCTCTCTCTCTCTCTCTCTCTCTCTCTCTCTCTCTCTCAGTGTGCGTGTGTGTGTGTGTGTGAACGTAGGCGGAGCACTACGGCTGGCGTGGCACCGCGGCGCGCTCGCGAAACAAACAACACGGAAAGTGTAACTCCATATGGCGTGCGAGGAGTTCCAGCAACGCGGCGGGTCCGAAGCCTCGTCGCTCTGTCTCTCTCGCACTCACGGGGCGTGCCGCAGGGGTGCGAGAGAGACAGAGCGAAGGGCCGTGAGGCGAACAAGGGGAAATAAGGAGTGTGATTGAGGGAGGGGAGCGCGAAGCGTGCAGAAGGGTGGGTCGCCGTCGTGGGTCCTGCCTGGCGGCTCAGCCACGCCGCGGCTGCTGCGCCGCCGGATCTGCAGCGAACCTGCTTGGGAACAAGTTATTTTTCTCTTGCCGGCCCATCCCGGCCCGGCCCGCCAGCCTGATAGGAATTTCAAAGCAGCGGCGGTGCGCTTGTCAAGGTGCCCAAGGCTCCGTCCCTGGAGTGCCGCGCCCCGCGCGCAACCCCGCGGAGCCTCGCTAGACCCTGTCTCTGTCGCACTCATGGAGCGGGACGCATAGGTGCGAGAGAGACAGAGCGACGAAAACGACTTTCGGAATCAGTCTGCTGTGCGTCTTCTTCCCCCCGAAGAGGGTGAGGCCTGCACTAAGCTGGCTGCCTGCCTGGCTGGCTGGCTGCCTCCACAACCCCTTCCCGCCGAGCCGCTCCCCTTCTACACGCCGCTCCACCCCAAAAAGACTGATCCGTGCTTATACCACACTTTTCTCCTGTCCACCAGCCCTGCCCTGCCGCCTGCCATATTGGCCGTCGCGCTGCTGCATTGCGATGCCGATGGCGGACTCGCAGAAACCCGCACAAACATCACGTGTTACAACAGCAGACGCAAAAAAGAGGAATGGAAAAACGCGGAGAAGAAGCGCTCCTTTCATCCCGGTTCAACCCCTTTTTCGTTAGGTTCGAACGAACACCCCCCCCCCCCCAGCGGACCCGTGAAATGGCTGCCCTAGACACCACCACACAAGCCGGCCGTTGCGAAAGAGCATTAGCGCGGTAAAACGGCCAACGTTTTTCGTCCTTTTTCTTTCCCCTCCTTTTTCATTTCCCTCTTTCCCCGCTGCACCGCACCCCTTTGCGCTCCCCCCGCTCTGTTCATCTCGCGCGCCCCCGGCAGCCCTCCCTGGCCAGCTCGGTTATTATTTCAACACAGTTGATGTGAATGGTGATACAGCGGGTGAGGGGATGGGGGTTGCAGATGGGATATTTTCTTGTCCTTCTAACCCCCTAACACTCCTCGCCCGGCTCTCCCAGCTGCCGGCGTATTGTCCCCGCTTCTTTGCTCCCACAGAGTGCACAGAGTAACGAGACGAAAATCCCTGCGCCGACCAGAGGGGGAGGGGAGGGGGAGGCGTCGAGTCAGCCATCGACGCGCGCTCTACCATGTCGTGCTGTGTCCCTGTGTCGTGTTGCCGTCGCGCAGAGCAATCGGAAAACGGCTCTAAATGGATCATTATTCTCGCCCATCCGATGGGCACAATGCTCGTGTGTGAGTGTGTTTGAGTGTGTGTGTGAGAGAGAGTGAGAGATAGAGGGAGAGAGAGAGAGAGAGAGAGGTATTCTTTTTGGTGTTTTATTGCACAAGTGCGTTTACAAAATTGAAATCAGAACCTCAGCTTCTGGAAGAACCATTTGTTTTCAGAGGGAGAGAGATAGAGAGAAAATTTTCCTGTTGCACTTAAATAAAGCCTCAGTTGAGCCTCAGGGTGTGTGGGAAATAAAGAAGATGGCAAACTCAAATTGGCCGCGAGCGAGCGAAGCTTTTAGGGAAATGGAAACTGGCGCAGAGCGAAGCCACGGCGAAGCAGCGAAGTTGGCTTGTCTTGTTTGCGCTCGCGGTGCGGGGCGGTGCGGGGCGGCGTGGTGCGGTGATCCCCGCGTAGTTCACCCCCTGCCGCCTTGCCGCTTTGCCAACAGATTGGATCTTGGTAAGACCGCAAGACATTGTCGCCCGTCCCGCACCCTCCCATCCTCTTCTTCTTCTCTGTCTCTCACTCTTCTTCTTCTCCTCCATGCTACCCTCCAGCCTCCAGCGTTGCTCTCTCGCCACCATTACTACGTGGCCCTCCCCCAAGAGACGCTTAATTTGGAAATCAACCGGAGAGAGAGAGAGAGAGAGAGAGAGAGAGAGAGAGAGAGAGAGAGAGAGAGAGAGAGAGAGAGAGAGAGAGAGAGAGAGAGAGAGAGAGAGAGAGAGACCCACCCCGCGCTGCTCCAACAGCCGCAGCCAAGGTGTCACCCCTAAATAACGTTCGATCGCGCCAGCCCCACCAACTCCGCCGCCAGTAGGCGAACTACTTCATGCATAGATTGAGAAGATTACGAGGTGTTCAGCCCTGCCCCGCCCAGACCTCCAGATTGAATGGAGTTTGTAAATAGTCCCCATTTGCGTGCCGCGTGATGGCCGACCGACCAAAGCCGGCCGAGCGGAAGGAGATCGGTCGTTGATTTGCTCTTTGTTCTCGGACCACTTATTGCGCGAATCCGTGACATATATCTCTGGGCTGACAGCTACGCTCCCCTTCGTCCGCATCAAAAGCGCGACGGTACTTTATTCTCTGCCCTGCATATTTTCGTTTTCCCTCCTCGTTCTTTTTTGTCTCGCGTTTTTCCATTGGCGAATTTCCGGCCGCTTCCGGTGGTCTTTGTATGCTTCGCAGTCGACAGCGTTAGGCGGATTCAACTTTTTTCTCACTCTAACTCGCGCTCTCCCCGCTTCGCGTCCTCCCTGTCGCGCTCCAGTCAGCGATTACTGTGTGCTTTGGTGTTACTTTGCACTTTGTCGCTGCGTGGTGATAAAATGATCCAAGTCCTGGGACGCGCGCCCCGGATCATTGGGCACGGCAACGCGCGCGGCCAGGACGGCTGCTCCACCTCGCGACTTTGATGTTCCTTCGCATTAGAACGGCGGGTTTCAGAGTACTTTTGAAAGGATATCACCACTGCACTAACGTGTCAAAGCCAGAAAACATTCGCACTCATGGGGAAATGTGGCAATGTACCCAAAGCGACGGCGCGGCCGTCCCTAACCTCACCTCTCTTCTCGGCAGCCGCGCCACTTCCAAACCTGGCCGCAGTCTTCATCAGACACGTTCGCCGTGAGTTCCCTTGCGTGTCGGCGAGACAGGAGACTCTTCGTTGGGCTCGGGCCGCTCACATGTCAGCGTGACGGCCTCAAAGACGAGGGCGGCAAGGCCGCCGTTGCGTGCTCCAGAGTTTTCGAATAAAATGAAGCGCATTGTTCCGCAGAACGGAAGCAGCCTATGCCGGTCGGCAGGATGGCAGGGGACACCGAGGAGGGGAGCATCAGCAAGGCGGAAAAAAACGGCCAGCAGGGTCCATGAAGAAGGACGGTTGGAGCGGAGCGGGGTGAAATCGCGCCATCGTCCCCGAGATATTTAAATTAGTCCTCTCGTCCCTCTGCAAGTGCTTGCTGCGCTTCGCGGCGAGCGGGAAGGGGGAAGGTCAGCGGCGGAGGGAGACCCTACTACACCGCGTCGCGGCAAATGATTTCGTCCCGTGCGTGTGTGCGTGTGCACGTGTGCGTGCGTGTGCGTGCGTGCGTGCGAGGGGAGCGTGACCCGAGGGGTTGGCCGGGAAACCTTCTTTGGGTGTTATGAGGGGGAAGGATGTGGGTTAAGTTATGGGCGGGCTGTTGAGAGGGAGGGGGAGGGTTACGTCCGGAGCAAGCTGGTGGGGTGCGCGGCGGCAGCACGGCGTCGCTGCCACCAGAGGAAGCAGTCTGTTTACACAGATACACCCGCCGGCGGCGACGGCGCGCGGCAAGCCCCACCCCCGCCAGCACACCCCCATCATCACGCTGGCACGCCCGCAAGCCCGCTTTGCTGCAGTCAACCCTCCCCTGGCAGCACAGGGCAATGTTCAGCCCACACAGGGCCCCAGGCTGAAGGGCTGTCAGTGCGCACAGTGGGCCCTTGCATTCCCTAGGCGTGCACGAAGGGCCACCTGGTGGCTACAAGGCTGCTGGCTGCACTGGTGGCTACAAGGCTGCTGGCTGCACTGGTGGCTGCAAGGCTGCTGGCTGCACTGGTGGCTGCAAGGCTGCTGGCTGCACTGGTGGCTGCAAGGCCGGGTGGTACAGGACGTTCCGCGACCGCGCCAATTGGCGTAATTCGTGGCGGTGGCGCCAGTGGCGGCCGGTTGGCACCGACGGAGGCCTTCGAACCCACTCAAGGCTAAAATTAGGCGTGCCTCCTCGGCGCTGTCAGCGTGACATCTGTCGTCGGGGCGTGACTGCGGGGGCATGCGGCCCCGCGTGGGGCATCGCTGCCAACTTTTAGCAAAGGATTTTTTTTTTTCGGAGAAAAAATTACTTGCAAGAAAGTGGGAGTGACTTTGGAAGGGTGCACTCAACGCTTCCGGCGTTGTCAGTTCCAAGTCCAGGGGCCAGCTAGAATTAGGTTTGGGAAAATCTCTGAAGGAAGCACCAGACCTCGAGCAGAATTGTTGACAATTTTCCTGACGATGATTATTTTTCCAGCTGCAGGATCGGGTTTCAAACCCTGTCGCTTCCGGTGGCCGACCCGGCTAGAAAAGTCGTCGCGGCGGACAACTTTGTCAGGTTTACTCTGAGTAGCTTTGACCGGCAGCGGCCGAGCGGAGGGTGGCAGAAGGCCGCGGCCAGAGCCTGGGGGTAAATATGAACAAGGGGTGAGGGGCCGCGAGGGTCCCAGGGGATCGTAGCCCGGGGTAGGGAGGAGGAGGGTGGGGGAGGTATCGGACGACCGACAAGGGAGGGAGGAATGAGAGTAGAGGGCTTACTCCTGACGCAACATATTGGTCTCACACCAGGCTCGCCCATCAAATAGCTGGCGGTCTGGCATCGTGTTAGCTCTGCTTTCCCCCACGCACTCCCTCTCGCGCCGTCTCTCTCGCACGCTCGCCCGTCACGCGACGCCATAATACGAGTGGTTAGCGCCTCTCGACGAGCGACGCGGGCGTCCCCCTC